>CM040120.1:402195138-403395138 GCA_022559845.1 Amorphophallus konjac
ATCTCTCATCACCCCTTTTGGTCTCTGCACTTCGACGGTGCACTCAATTCTCAAGGCCGAGGGATCGGTGCTATTTTGCTTACTCTAGAGGGGGTGACCATTCCCTTTGCTTATCAACTTCGGTTTCCTGCTACCAACAACATCGCTGAGTATGAGGCTCTCCTCGCCGGATTGAAGCATGCCTATCTCCTAGGCGCGCGTTATTTAAACATTATAGGAGATTCTCAGCTCGTCCTACGGCAAGTTCTGTCCACTTACCGTACTCGTGACCCCAAGCTCAAGCCTTATCAAGATCTGGTCACACTCCTTGCCAGGAAATTCCGTAAGCTGATCTATATCCATACTCCCCATTCTCAGAACATTCTAGATGATGCTCTGGCATCCCTTGCTTCTTCCCTATCTTTCCCTCTCAGTCGGAGCACTGAGACTATCGTCGTTCAGAGATTGGACGCACCCTCTCTTCAGAACCCTTGGTTCATCAATCTTAGGAAGTCTGTAGAGGCAAGAGCTGAGAAGGAAGATCTTAGGGAAGTATCTTTAACAGAGCTAGAAGAGATCCTGGACGAAGAAGAGTTGCCTTGGTATCATGAAATCGAGTTGTTTTGTAAGGAGGGATCGTTCCCGAAAGGGGCAACTACTGAGCAACGTAAGTCAATCAGAAGAGCCGCCGTAAGGTATACTATTGTCGCAGGAGAACTGTACAGGCGCGCTACTAATGGGATGCTCATGAGATGCTTAGATGATGTTGAAGCTTGGAAGGTGGCTGAAGCAGCCCATTCTAGTGAGTGTGGGGGTCATGTCAATGGCCAGGCTCTGGCGAAGAAGATCCTGAGGCAGGGCTACTATTGGCCCACTCTAGATGAAGATTGCTCCCTCTATGTCCGGAGGTGTCTTAAGTGCCAACTCCACGCTGATAAAATTCATTCTCCAGCTTCGTCTCTCCATCCTATGACCGCTCCTTGGCCATTCTCTATGTGGGCCTTTGACGTTGTTCGGCCCGCTCGGTGATCCTAATTCCCAGATCAAGCAGAAATCCTTTATCCTTACCGCCACTGAGTACTTCACCAAGTGGGCTGAAGCCGAGGCGTACGCAGAGATCAAAGCTACAACAGTGTGCCGCTTTATTATGAAGAATATCATCTCACAGTTTGGAGTGCCAAGCAGCATCATCACCGACAACGGACCCCAGTTCGTTTCCCAAGAGCTCAAGGACCTATGTAAGAAGTTCAATATTGCATTGCATCATTCATCTCCATATTATCCTCAAGGCAACGGTCAAGCCGAGGCCACTAATAAAACTCTTCTTAAAATCATCAAGAAAACATGTGAAGCTCATAAGTTTTCTGATTGGCCAGAAAGATTAGTGGAAGCTCTGTGGGCTTACCGCACCTCCGTCCGTACCCCTACGGGACAAACTCCCTATTCTCTTACCTACGGGATGGAGGCGGTGCTCCCATATGAGATCCTGATCCCTTCCCTTAGAGTGCAGCTTGATAAGGAACTTAATCTCGATGAACGTCGAGAGGCGTTGCTGGTTCAGTTGGAACTCCTAGATGAGAAGAGGATGAATGCGGCCGATCATGTGTCCGTTTATCAAAAGAGGGTTTCGCGTTATTTTCAAAAAAAGGTAATCGAACGTAAGTTTCAAAAAGGTGATATGGTTTTGAAACGAAAATTCATTCGGTCTGCAGGTCCTAGGTCTAAATTACAACCTAATTGGGAATGGCCGTTTGTCGTAAAAGAAGCTTATCCAGGAAATGCTTACCGTTTAGTAAACGCGGAAGGTGAGGAGCTCTCTCACCCGTGGAATGGGTTGTATCTTAAGCGTTTCTTTCCTTAGAGTCTAACCATGTGCTACCCCGGCAGCAAGATGTTCCTCCTGTCACTAAAGGAGTCCCGAGTGAGGCAATCACACACTACACGACATCCCTGGTCAGGTTTTCCACATTGAGAAAGGACAATGTTTCTCCTTGGCCATGCTTTGGGGGAAAGTCAAGGTCCCTGTCCGTCTCTTCCTTCAGCTAAAACCAGGGGCAAGAAGAGAATAAAGAGGCGATAACCGATCCAAACACCCTCACGAGAGGAGGTCTCAAATAGGGGCAGTCCGTTATGACCTGACGCCACAAGAAACAAAAGAGACAGCGAAGGGGCAATCTTTATGACAAAATCAAAAGCATCACCTCAAAGTCAATATAGTATGAATTATGAATTCCAAAGCTCCAGAAAGGCAAAGCAAGAAAAGCTAGGCATGACAAGAGTTGCGGTACAGTTCCCCGCGGGACGTTATGAGCCCGGTCGCATGCATGCCTAGGATGGATTAAGGTTCGATGACGGACTCAAAGCCCCGGCACAACAGACCAAGTCTCTAATGGGTTGTACGGAAAGGAAATCAAGTCTTAAAAACTTCTATATCTGGCCTAAAGCTTACCCCCCGTATTCTGTTTTTCTTTTAGGACCAAGATTAGTATTCTGGGTATGGCCCTGGCAGAAACACCGTCATGACAATTGGACCTTGTCCAGGGGTCGTCACCTCATTGCACGCCAACCTCGGGATTCTCGATATCAACAAGGAGGGGCTCACATTGCTGGGGAAGCACTGGTTTTCCAAAATCCAAAAAAATCGAATATTTTCAAAATCCAAACAAATTGAATATTTTCAAAATCCAAACTAATTGAACATTTCCAAAATCCAAACAAAATCAAACATTTTTTTTAAAAAAAAAATCCAAAAAATTGAAATATTTCCAAAATCCAAAAAACATCAAATATTTTCAAAACCCAAACAAATCAAATATTTTTAAAGTCTCACAAAAAATCAGATATTCTCCAAAACCCCCGAAAAACACCATCATATGCATTGCATGCATTGCATCATTTTTATTATGTTTTCCGCCTATTTTTAACAAGGCTCCACCCCTTGACCAAATATTGAGAAACGATCATTATCTAACTTGCTTCAAGGCAAGGGGTCGAGTCTAAGAGCAGATCTAACTTGTTTCATGTCTAAAGTGTGCGCAGAACACAAGATCAAGATCAAAGTGAGAGGCTCACAATTATGCAGATTCAAAGGCTGTAACGCGTCATCATCAGACCGCTACAGTCATCTAACGGTCATATCCCTACCGTCACTCCTCTTCTTGCATAAGCTTTCTCTCTTTCAGCAGCCATCATTCTAACGGCCAAGGTTAGGACCGTTACTTACTCTAACGGCCTGAGTCTTGACCGTTACATCCCTCACAGAACAGGGTTCTTCGTGCTTCCATTCTGACGGCCTATCGTCAGGCCGTCGTTTCTTTGTAGCGGCCCAGTGCACATCCGTTACATACTCCAGAGGCTCTGCCTGTTCACATCATTCCAGACGATCAAGCCACAAAACTCTTGCTCATTCACATGAGACTATCTCATCTCATTCAATCAGGCTTAATGAAAAACTGAATTCACAAAATTCCAACCTTTTTGTCATACAACCAACATCTCTCATAAATAAAAAAAATCAAGCTACATTAAGTTTTTCATCTGCAAGAGGGCGGATCTTCCTCAACTCTTTCACGTAGCCTCGGCGTGCTTCGTCGTTCTCGTCAACTTCTTCTTGCCACGAGCGCACTTTGCTGATCTCCCACATGGTCAGCGCGTTCCAGATCGCTCTTTCATCCTCCTCGGTCCCCATCTTCCTAGATAGAAGGGGAGGGTAGTGTGATAGTGCGGGAGCTTGGGTTCTTGGAAGTCCGATCTGAAGATGGCACCGGTGCGGGTTGTAGATCGCCATTGTAGTGTTCCCCACTAGCTGGAGGTCCAGGCCTTGACGCCGCG
Organism: Amorphophallus konjac; assembly: GCA_022559845.1. Taxonomy (NCBI): domain Eukaryota; kingdom Viridiplantae; phylum Streptophyta; class Magnoliopsida; order Alismatales; family Araceae; genus Amorphophallus; species Amorphophallus konjac. Next base: position 402,198,949 of record CM040120.1, read on the forward strand.
GTATTTTAAGAGGAGTGCTTCGAAGGGTTCTTGGTCGCATATTGAACTTGTCTATTGGCAAAGTGTTGAAGAAGAGGCGCCATTCATCCCGAGTTTTCTTATCCGCCGTCTTGCATTCAACCTGTGAAGAGTATCCAAATGCCCCTCCAATGAAGAAGAGAGGGTGGCTCACGAAGATTCGGCTGGCCGAAGTTATGTCTTCCTTTGGTTGGAATTTGACTCTCACTCCCATCCAACACTCAAGGAGTATCATGGAGCCGAACAAAGGTCCTCCTAGGCAAGCTAAACTTAGTCCTTCATAGAGGTATGAGAGGATCGCTTGAGAGATGGACGTTCCCCGCCACAACCCACTAATAATGCTGAGATTTTTTGTATCTAAAAGGTGGTTGTAGACACGCCAAAATTGACGCTATGTTGATCAAATCTCATGTCACTATGTTGACGCCCCAAAGTGAACTTCAATACATTCATAATATGAAGTTTTTCTATTTTTGTGTGTTTTTGATTTATCTTGCATTTTTTGTGATTCGCGACCTGAAGAGGGGCGTGTTTTAAATAGCGACCTTATCTAGGGCGTGTTCAAAAGAAAGGACGACCAAATATCAGGGCGTCAATTCCTGGTATTATCCGGTTTCAAAATAAATTCAAATTATTGATTAACGTCCTTCCTCAGGGCGTGTTTTCAAGTAACGCCTTCATCTCAGGCGTTTTCTCATAATTTTCAAATAAAGTAAGTTTTATTGCTAAAATTAAATCCAAGAAGTGACGCCCTTGATCATGGTCATGTTTTGAGTAACGTCTTGATGTAGGTCATCAATTTGTGATTTGACGCCCTTCTGAAGGTCATGTTTTACCCCTCGGTGTCGTGTTTGAGTATGCCTTTCCTGAGTAGTTCCTTGCCTCCAATGGTCTCCTTGCTCGAATTGGAACTAGAGTCCTGCCTCTTTTGATCATTGCCCGTTCTTATCCTTCCGAATCTGAGGTTATCTTGGATCTGGAACCCTATATAGGGATGTCTTGATCGACCTCGCGCGAGGTTGGCAGGTTACGAGATTAGACGAGATCAGAGTTTACTGAGGTCGGAGGTTACTTGGTTTACAGAGGCTCTTCATCTTCTTCCTGTGCGATCTTTTAGAAGAGCTCTGCTTCCTCTTCTTCCTGTCAATAGCATCGACGTCGGTTCCCCTTTACTGTCGTCAGGGACAGCAGGGGTCTTTGTTTACTTTGTTATGTTGTTTTGTTTTCATCGATCATCATCACGTCCACTGTGTTTTTTTTTCCTTCTTTTGCATTAGCTTCATCATATCTCCTCCTTCCCTATCTCTTTAGGGGTTTTAAAACAAAAAAAAAGGTGCGCATGTTTTATTCTCTATTCATCATCATGTCATCTACTTGGGATTGATACTACATTCACTTGGCTGATCCACTTCTTTTGTTTGTTTGTTTTGTCTTTCTTTGCAAGGGTAATCAATAAAGGAAAACCCCCTTCATCGGCCGGCTGATTGAAGGAGGAGGAGGAATTCACAATCCAGCCCGCGTTCTATTTTCCACTAGGTATTCACGATCTTCTTTGTTTCTTCTTGAGGTAACCCCTCTGGCGATCACCCTCCTTAGTAGCACCACGTGCTTCTTTTATTCATTATTATATCATCTCTCCCCCTTGTGTTTTTCTCATATTTAATCCCTCTTCTTCATGTGTGGATTTATCACGATCTACAAATTGGTGATCACGGTGGGACATCCACTATTTTTCTTTTGATTACCATCTCCTATTGGCACCCACGTGTGCCCTTTCCTATTGGCACCCACGTGTGCCCTTTCCCCTTTGGCACCCACGTGTGCCCTTTCCCCTCGGTACCCCTCCTTTTGTGCCTCACGGGCACCCTCCACCGTGCACACTGCACACTCCCGGGATCAGCCAGTTTGCGATTGTTTGATTATTTTCCTGAATTAACGCCTCACCCAGAGACGCTTTTTCGTTTAACGCCTTCATCGAGGGCGTCTATTTTTTGTGTTACGTCTTCCCAGAAGGCGTCTTTCATTATTCTACTGCTTTTTATCACACTATCTGTGAATTCACGCCCTGCCCCAGGGCGCCCTTTTCTTGCATAGCGCCTCACGTCAAGGCGCGTTTTCATTTTTGACGCCCTGTTGCAGAGGCGTCCTTTGCGATTATAGTGCCTCACCCAGAGGCGTGTTTTATTTTCTCACTGCTGGCTCGTGGGCTTTCACAGTGATTCACGACAGCGACTCTGTCGTCTCTTTGGTTGATAGCGACCTGCCCCAGGTCGTCTCTTTCCTGCGTTTTTACAGAAACCTGCTTCCTGTTGCTGTCTGTGATTGTTGGATTGATTATTACATTGCTTGCCTATATTGCTGTGATCTGATCATATTATTTTGCATCTTGTGGCATTTGGTTGAGAGACCTCCTCTCTCTACACTAGGATTCCACACACCTCTCTTGGAATCGGGACAACCCTCCATTGAGCACTCCGTCTCTTTGGACCGGAAATCCCTTTTCCAAGACCTCCGTAAGTCCCCGCACCCGTGGATTCCCTCACGGACGCCGGGCTGGTTGTACCCTTGAAGTACCCGGAGTATAGAGAACCTATCGTTGGTGAGGAGAGAGAAAGAATCTAGTTAACCCGGAGATCACACTTGGATAAACTAGGTTTCACTTTGCAAAAGAGGGAATTATTCTGCAATTTAATCCACTCTAATCTCAAGCGGAACACTAAAATCTTGCGTTCATCTCAACTTGGTTGCATAAACTTGCTTGGGTTGATTTGGCTTGCTTGGATTGAGTGGGTTTTGTTTGATAGTTCCTTTATAAGGCCGTCTCTCCTCTTAAACATGCAACTCCGTTCAGGTAAAATCATCAACATGGCAGGCTACGGATATTCTTATGATGATGAGGATGAGAATGTTTTTGGTCAATATGAAAGTCCCCTCCAAGATTCCATCTATCATGAGGGAAATTACCCTCCTCCTCAGTCTCGTTATCCTCAAGTCATGTGGTTGATACCACTCCTCAAGAGGTTGTGCCCTCTTCTCAGGCTGTGCCTTCCAACACTTCGGGGAATCCTTCCCCATCCTTCAATGTCACAGATTTAATTAATGCACTATCTCAGTTGGATGATTCCCAGCGGCAGGCAGTTCAGGCCGCTTTGAAAGGGAAGTCTGTTCCTTCTTCATCCTCCAATCCCCCTCCGGCCGAGAGTGGCCATCACCCCGTTAATGACCAGGCGGTCCTGCATAAACCTCCTTCCCGTCCACCAACGCCCGGTACGGCCATGCCGGCCCAACAGGCGAGCCACTCTGCGGTTAGGCACCAATTTCTCCAACCTCCCCGAATTCTACGGACGCCTATACCGCATTCTTTTATTCAAAATCCGGCCCCAGTCGAGTCCGACACTAATGTTCTACTGCTTCAGAAGTTGGCAAGCATGGAAGAGCAACTGAAGAAGGTCACTACGGCTAAGAATGCCCCGGAGATCTCGCTCCCTACATTGCCAGTCTTCCACTTACCACCATCTGAGATGCCGAACTTTTGGCGATATAATGGGACTGGTAACCCTTTTATTCATTTGAAGGATTTTATGTACGAGACCTCCTTTTGGCAAGACAACAAGGCCTCTTTGGCTTACTTATTCAGGAGATCTCTGGAGGGGCCAGCCCTTGAATGGTTCTATTCATTGGATCCTGCTGATGCCGGTGACTTTGATATCGTTCAGAGGAAGTTCTTGCAGAAGTACAGAGACCGGGTCGGACCCTCCCTCTCACTCACAGACCTGGTTGCGGAAAAAATGAAGCCCGAGGAGGACTTCATAATGTTTGCTGATAGATGGCGGTCGATGGCCGAGAAGCTGAAAGATACACTGTCGGAACAAGAACAAGTCAAGATGATAATTTCAATGCAACTCCTCAGTTCCGGCATATCTTGGCCATGAATAGGTTAACCACCATGGAGGAGCTCTATGAAAGGGCTCGTTATATCCAGACGTAGATGAAGGATTCGCCCATTATGGGCATGTTTGAGCCGAAGCCACGGCTATTCAAGAAAACCACAACTGTCAACAACAGCGGGCCCACGACGGAGGGCACAATTGCAAATGAGCAGGTTGGTGTAGTTGGCCACCCCCACCAAGCTAACCCACGACCTAACCTTCCTCCACCACAAAGCCCCCATTTCAACTCCACTCCACAACGCCAATTCGCACCCCAACATTCCTTTGCTTCACCACCAAACCAAGCGCCCCGCGCTAACCCTCCAGCTCCGCAACAGTACCACCAGGTACCACCACCTACCAACTATGGCCAACAACAACAACGGAGACCACCACTTGGCCCCAAAAGGGACCACTACCCTCCACTACCAGAAAGTCTCCCGGATATTTTCAATGCTTTAATGGCCGCCAATTTGCTCATGTTACCAAGGGAAAGAACAGTGTGGCCTGCTAATGTTGACACATCCCGTTACTGCGCTTTCCATCGTGCACCTGGTCACAACCTTGATCGTTGCTTCCACTTCAGAGATTACATTTATGACCTAAATGACCAGGGTGACATCAATTGGGATGAGATGAGACAATTCATCGCCACCATGAAAGAAAGAAGGTCTCCTCGGCAGCAACAGGCTCAGCAGCCACAGCAACCAGCTCCACAGCAGCAACAACAAGCTCCAGCGCCTCAGCACGATATGGGGATCGTCCACAATCCACTGCCGGAGCACCCGCCAAACCAGCACGTAAACCCTGTCACGTCTCTCTATGAGGTGGAGAGAGGGCAGGGATGGCATGAAGAAAACGCCTCTGTCGGGGCACTTCATCATAATCAAAATCAACCTCCGCGCCTCTTGCGCACCCTTCTTCTTCTCCTACCCCTCAATTGGGTCGATCTCTTCTGCGCCCCGTTAATCCACCTACCTCCGCCTATTCTCCGACCTTGCCGGTTCCCCCCCTTCTTACACGCTTACCACCTCCACAGCCTACGCCACAACAAAACCCATCCACCACCAACCCTTCGCCATTGCCATCTAGGCCACTCCTCATCTACCCATCGCCAACGCCCACTGCACACGCCACCACTACTCCTTCACCGGCAAGGATCCCCCACCATCGGTTCCACCACCTTTTGTACCCAGAACTCTTCTCATTCCACCCCCCACCAATTCCCCCCGCATACGGGTATCCCTTTCTACTCCTACGCCTCCTACCGGGGCACCAACACCCTCTATGGGGATTCCCTCTGCGGGAACTCCCACTCCACCACTTCTTAACACCAACACACCTTCTTCTTCTTCTAATCCTCCTCCCACACTTGCCCCGACAGAGGCACGTCAAGGCGTGGCGCCGCTCCGCAGTGGACGGATGTTCCACCGTATTTTTCCACAGAGAGAGCTAGAGCCCGTGCAGGGGCCGCAAGAGCAAGAGCAAGAACAAGAACAAGAGTCAGTGCCAGGGACTCAGTATGATTTGCTAAAACACTTGGACCGAACCCCAGCAAGGATTTCAATCCTGGAATTAATTAAAAGGTCCACCACTCATCAGCTAGCTTTGAAAGAATATCTGCAAAAGGTGATGGTCAATGAGGACATTCCAGTTGAGCAGATAGTCACGGTTTTAACGCCCGCTAGCAGTCAGCCGGCAATTACTTTCCATGAACATGAACTGGCGCCACTCCCAGCAAGAAAGTACGCTCTATGCATCACAGTTGACATTAATAAGGTGGCTGTTAAGCAATGTCTGGTGGACACTGGGGCATCCATCAATGTCTTGCCACCTAGCACCTTGAAGTTGTGTGGCATTTCGAAAGCCAAATTCGACCGTCCACTATCACAGTCACTGCATATGATAACACGAAGAAACCTCCTCTAGGCATGATTACGTTAAAAGTAAGTTTGGGTCCCGCCGCCATCACAGCAGATTTTCACATTCTGGATATGGATCCGACATTTAATGGCATTCTGGGACGCCCCTACATTCAGCAACTCGATGCGGTGCCCTCCACAAATCACCAATGCCTTAAATTCCCACACAAGGGCCGCATTATTAAAGTTACCAGTATGCCAATTCTACCAGAGGAGGATATTCATGTGGCTTCATCAGTTCCATCCATGTGGCCGGCCAACAAGCCACTATTATCTGTGCTGGACGTCCCTTGTCCACGACCAATGCCAGAAAAAGTCACAACAGTTGCTATGACACCCCTGCCTCCCAAGGGGAAAAAGAAGAAAACAATGATGAACACCTCTGGCTGGAACATCTTGATGAAAATGGGGTATCAAAATGGCAAAGGTCTGGGTGCCAATTGTCAAGGCAGGATTAGGCCTGTTAAACCTCAGAAGCTGATTACACGAGGTGGCCTAGGTTACAAAGGGCCAGGCAAAAACAAAGATGAACCATGGGCATTTATGACATCCACATTAAAAACAGATCGCCAACCGCTCACTTGGACATTGAAGACACATTTTGTCACAGGTGGCTTTCAAAATAATGAGCAAACTACCATGATTACTTCCATATTAGACTGTAAGGATGTTCATGCTAGACAGTTTGCTCGTCATATTGCCCCGTTGGCCACATACAAAGCCCTGGAGTCCTTAAGGCCTGACAAGAGAAGGAAAATGGATGATCTAGAATGTGACTGGTACATGTGGTTTGATATGCAGGATATTACTATTTCTTTGAGCCGCCTCTTCATGCCGACTGATCCAGAATGGCCGCCACTTATTCATGAATTGATTGAGAAGTCGACCGTAATTACAGATAAGAGACAGTTGCTGAGTGACTACACTGATACTGGAGAGCCAGATGTTCCGTTTGAAGAAGGTTTCACCGTGGACAGGCTGTGGGCCGGCCTCTTTTCTCTCACTTCCATGCATCCATCTGTGCTTGCTTCTCTATATTCTCATCGGTTTGGTCGCGTGCCAAGGCCGCCTCCGATTATAATCAATTTGTCTCCAGATTCAATCCAAGTTTCTCTCACAATTCCTTCTTCGCTCCTCGAGCGATTTTCTAAACTCTCCATCACGCCCCCGCGCGGGCCATCACTGATTCAATCTTTCTCTGATCTGGCAATTTCCACTCCTCCTGCTATCCTCCCTTCACACTGCTTTCTTCTTGAAACAGAAAATAAAAATGAAGAAAAAGACAAAAACGAAAAAAAATGCCAAATTCCCAACTTTCCAAACCTCCATTTCTGTTGAGGAGACCTCCTATTTCTCTTCTGAGTGCGTCCCGACCCAGGGGCCGCTCCTTCAAGATTCATTGCTAAATCTTTTCTCCCCCTCTGGTGAGGGGACTTCCTCTGTATTACCTCCTGTATCCACTTTTTCACCTCCTTCCCTTCCTTTTTCTGATCAAGCTAGTTGCTCCTCCTCTTCTTCTGCTAACGCTAAAATTCAAGGGGTAGATTCACATAAGAAGTCCAAGGGTAAGCAGATTCCCCATAGGTTTCTGTTGGAGTTAGCTATCAGATGCCAGGCTTGTTTAGCTCTTCCTGAATTTATAGAGAATCCAATCATCCTGCCAGAGTTAGAATATGAGGATGCTGTTGTTTCTTATGAGGGTTTGGGTGTCTATGAAATCATGAATGATGAAGACCCTATTGAAGAGGGGGATGAAAGTTATGAAGAATATGAGGACGAGGCTGATGCTTTTGCTAGTGGCATAAGACGATTTGACGAACCATCAGCCTCTGTAGAAGAGCCTACCAAAGAAATTAATTTGGGTACCGAGGAAGACCCTAGGATTGTCCTCATAAGCAAGAATTTGCCGCCCTCCGAAGAGGAGGCGCTCATTTTGGTCCTGCAAGAATACAAGGACACGTTCGCATGGAGTTATGAAGATATGCCTGGTTTAGACCCTGCGCTCGTTGAACACCGCCTTACACTTAAGCCAGGGTCTGTGCCGGTCAAGCAACGGTTGAGGCGTTTCCACCCTAATATGGCTTTAAAGATGAAAGAAGAGGTCGACAAGCTCCATAAGGCTAGATTTGTTAGAGTTGTCCTCTACCCCAATTGGGTGGCTAACATCGTCCCGGTTATGAAGAAAGATGGAAAAGTTCAGATTTGTATAGACTTCCGGGATCTCAACCGTGCGTGTCCTAAGGATGACTTCCCCCTCCCTCATATTGATGTTTTGATCGATAATACGGCAGGATTTGAGACTCTCTCTTTCATGGATGGCTTCTCAGGTTACAATCAAATTCGTCTGGCTGAAGAAGATCAAGAGAAGACATCATTCACTACACCATGGGGTACTTACTGTTATGTGGTCATGCCTTTTGGACTTAAGAATGCTGGAGCCACCTATCAGAGGGCTATGATGGCGATTTTTCATGACATGATTCATATTTATATTGAGGTGTATGTGGATGACCTGGTTGTGAAATCAAGGACAAGGATTGAGCATCCTGGGGTTCTAGCCAAGGTCTTGCAAAGATCGCGAGAATATCAATTGAAGATGAACCCCAAGAAATGTGTATTTGGTGTTTCATCAGGGAAGTTGCTTGGTTTCATTGTTAGCAAGAGGGGAATTGAAGTTGATCCCAACAAGGCAAGGGCCATTAGAGATATGCCTCCTCCCAAGAATTTGAAGGAAGTTCGAGGATTAATCGGGAGGTTGCAATTTATTCGCCGCTTCGTCTCCCAGCATTCACAAAGATGTAGGCCGTTTTACGAGCTTACTAAGCCGGGAGTCAAGTTTAATTGGGATGACAAGTGTCAGGCAGCCTTTGACGGATTGAAGGATTATTTGGCCAATCCTCCTGTCCTGAGGCCGCCGATTCCAGGCAAACCACTTATTCTCTATGTCTCAGTCCTGGATGACTCTGTAGGTGCTGTCTTGGCTCAAGTGGATGAAGAAGGTAAAGAGAGGGCAGCATACTACTTGTCTAAACTTCTTAACCCCTGTGAGCAGAGGTATTCAGCCATGGAGAAGACTTGCGCTGCTTTGGTCTGGGTAGTTCAGAAGTTAAAGCACTATTTCCTAGCTCACGAGGTTCACCTCATTGCTCGCATGAATCCGATTAAATTCCTCCTTGAGAAATCTGTCCTCACTGATCGATTAGCACGCTGGCAAAGCTTCCTCTCTCAGTTTGACATCACTTACATTCAACAAAAAGCTATGAAAGGTTACGCCATTGCCGAACACCTTGCTCATCACCCTCTACCTCGTTTTGATCCTGTCAATTCGGAGTTTCCATATGAAGAACTGATGTCCATTAATCAACCTCATGATCCTATGTGGACATTACATTTTGATGGAGCTCTAAATTCTCAAGGAAGAGGGATCGGCATGGTTCTTTTAACACCAGAAGGGGTCACCATCCCATTTGCTGCTCGGCTCACTTTTCCCGCCACTAATAATATAGCTGAGTATGAGGCTCTTTTGGCCGGTCTCTAAACCGCCCATCGATATGGTGTCACCCATTTGAGGATTGTGGGTGATAGTCAGCTCATTCTGCGCCAGGTGCTGGTCAAGTGCCGCACTATCAATCCTAAGCTCAAACCCTACCAGGAACTTGTTTCAGCTTATGCCAAACTCTTCACCAAATTGATTTTCGTCCATGTTCCTCGTAGTCAGAACATCCTAGCTGACGCTCTTGCTTCTTTAGCCGCTGCTTTAGTCTTCCCTCCTGAGCGTGATTTTCATGTTCCTCTAATTCATCAGCGTGACATGCCAGCTATTAAGGATCGTGCATTCCTCGATATTAGGGATAAGGTGCTTGAGAAGGTCAGGCAGAAGGAATCTCTTAAAGGCAAAGAGGTCATGCTTTTAGACTGGGAAGAAGAATTGGCTGACGAAGAGAAGCCTTGGTATTATGAGATTGCCAGATATTGCAATGATCAGTCCTATCCCGAGGAAGCCACTGCAGAAGAAAAGAAAGCAATTAGAAGAGTGGCTCAGCGTTATGTTTTGGTTGGAGGTGTGCTCTATAGGAGAGGGCTCACCGGTGTTTTACTAAGATGCCTCGACGATGATGAATCTTGGAAAGTTGTGGAAGAGGCGCATTCAGGAGTGTGTGGTGGTCATGTGAATAGCCAGATGCTAGCTAAGAAGATTCTTAGGCTAGGTTTCTATTGGCCAACTCTAGAAGAGGATTGTTCCATCTATGTTCGAAGGTGTGTTAAGTGCCAACTGCACGCCGACAAGATTCATTCTCCTGCTTCTTCACTCCATCCTACGTCCTCCCCATGGCCTTTCTCCATGTGGGCTTTTGATATCATTGGACCTCTTGGTGATTCGAATCTCCTGACCAAGCAAAAATCGTTCATCCTCACGGCAACGGAGTACTTCACCAAGTGGGCAGAAGCAGAAGCTTACGTGGAGATCAAAGCGTCAACCGTCTGCAAGTTTATAATGAAGAACATCATCGCGAGGTTCGGCATCCCGAGCACCATCATCACCGACAATGGGCCTCAATTTATCTCTCAAGAGATCAAGGATCTCTGCAACAGGTACAACATTGCATTGCATCATTCTTCTCCCTATTATCCGCAGGGCAATGGCCAAGCAGAGGCAACTAACAAAACTTTGATAAAAATTGTCAAAAGACGTGTGAGGCTAATAAATTTTCGGACTGGCCAGACAAGCTAATTGAAGCTCTCTGGGCCTATCGAACTTCCATTCGTACCCCTTACTGGGCAAACCCCTTTCGCCCTTACTTATGGAATGGAGGCGGTAGTCCCTTATCAGATTCTCATTCCCTCTCTACGAGTACAATTGGATAAGGAATTTTCTATTGATGAGCGTCGTGATTCACTCCTCGCCCAATTGGAACTCCTAGATGAGAAGCGTCTGGTCGCCGCTGAGCATGCGCGCGTTTATCAAAACAGGCTCTCGTGTTTTTATCAAAAGAAAGTAATTGAGAGAAAATTTAAAATCGGTGAGATGGTAATTAAGAGGATTTTCGTAAAGTCGGGTGGCCCCCGCTCAAAACTCCAACCCAATTGGGAAGGACCGTTCGTTATAAAAGATGTTTATCCAGGCAATGCTTATAAACTGATTATTGCTGAAGGAGAAGAGTTAACTCACCCTTGGAATGGTTTGTATCTTAAGAAATACTACCCTTGATTCAAAAATTTAATATATATATATGGAGAAACTTTCAAAAATAAATGTTGTTTCAAAAAAATCCAAAACAAAGTGGAATATTTCCAAAAACAAAAAATATATATATAGAAATACCAAAAAAAACAAAAAAAATAGAAATTCTTCAAAATCAAAAGAGATCAAAATTGGTGCCATGGCACACGAATGATCAAGGTCCGAAAGGTCAAAATTCAGAATTCATTCATCAGTCTTGCTAACTCAAAAGGGGGTTGACTCCCGCACACACTACACGCTTTATTCTTGAACTCAAGCAGTGCAAAATCCGATGGAAAGTCAAAAACCTGACGAAAAGTGAAAGACAATACCCGTTCTTTTCTTCTTCGGCCCATAAGGGAGGAAGGGAGGTCTCGGGGTAGACACACCAAGCCTATCCACCGCCCTAGTAGGTGGAAGTCAGGGCCCAAAAGGGAGCAAATGCCACAAAAGCCCAAGTACAATTAGGTTTATTTTCATCAATGCAAATCAATTCCGAAGTGAAAGTCAAGTTGAGAAAAGAAAAGCATGTCAAGAGGGCAAAGTCCCCGCAAGGAAAACCTTGGGCGTATGCGTGCAATATAAAAGAGGCAAAAAGGTAACAAATTTCCCTACGCCAAAGACCGAACCCCAACAGGCATAGGGTAGGGGAGGTAACTTTACCTTGAGCATCTCAGAATCCCTTATGGGCTTCCCTTATATTTTCTTCCATCCTTTCTATGTGGTAAGTCACGAACTGGCAGGATGGTCAAGACGGACTTAAGAAATTGCACTGTGCGAAATCTCGAATACAAGTCAACTATGATCACGTCGACCCCCTTTTAATTACTCAAGAAAGGTTAATGAATTTTAGATGGTGACCGTGTAGGACCCGTGGTCTTGATAGCCTTGTCAACCTTTTTTGCAGAATAATTCAATTAACGCCTTTGGCTAAGGCGCTTTTTATAGAATTAACGTCCTAGATTAGGTCGTCTCTTTCCGAATAACGTCTCTGAGCGGGTCGTTACTTTTCAAAAATCAGATTTCCTTTTCAAATTCACGCCGTCTTCTAGGGCGTCTTTATGCGAACCACGACCTACTCTAAGGCGCGTTTTTCAGGAAAAATAACAAAAAAAATATAAATGAGAGGAAAAAGAAAAAAATGCATTTCTTCACGATGTATGCTTGCATTCTTTTGCATGGGCATCTTTTATTTATGGTTTGCATATGCATGCTTGCATGATGCATCTCCCCGTTATCAGATATTTTATTTACCTTGTTTGATTAAAGGCTTGGCCCCTTGACCCGCTATTAAGGTCAAAAGTAAAGGCACCCCTTGCTTATTGAGCAAGGGGCCAAGTCGAACAGATGAATTAACCTGTTTGTTCAAAGTGTGGATTACAGTCGCAGAAACAGGGCAAAGCAAAGCAAAAATGAAGAACGTGGAAAGAGGAAAGTACACAAACACAAGGCCACAACCACACAAAGTGCTCAGGTAACAAAGATGTCAATCTCATATATATATATACATCATGAATGTCTGAGTACAGGTGTGAGGGTGGAGGAGTACAAGTAAGTCTCTCAGCTCTCGCCTCCACCCTCCTCTCTCCTACTCTCAACCTCCTCCTCGCCGTCCCGAGCTGGCGCTGGTGGAGGAGGCATGGGCCCCCGTGAAGAAGCTGGAACCCGAACCTGACCCCCTGCCTCGCTCCTCTCTCGGAGGGAAGAGCCCGCCACAAAGGTGGAGCTGGTGAAGGAGTACCCCGCAGCCCGTGCTCGCTCACGCCCTCGCTGGAGACGCTCCTCAGACACTCGTAGCCGCTCCTGAGAAAGGATCAACTGGGTCCTCGAGTCTGCCAGCTCTCGCTCGCGTGCTGCTACCAGCTCCTGGTACCGGGCACGCTCCGCCTGCTGAAGCTCAAGGTGCCGGGCACGCTCTGCCTGGTACTCCTCCCGCTCACTGGCACGCTCCTCGCGCTCACGGGCACGCTCCCGTCTCTCCAGCTCAAGGGCCACCCGCAGCTCGGCCACATCCTGAGGCAGCTCCTCTCGACGCCTCAGGGACCTCTCTAGCTCTGAGATCCGCTGATCACGGATCGCCAACTCGGTACGTACCGCCTGAAGCTGAGTCGTCTGCAAACAGGTAAGTAAATCATCAATTCCACAATTAATGCAATTATTCAGTAATCTAGCAATACAAGCAATACATGATTGAACCACTCACCTGTGTGCTCGTCGCACGGAAGCCCTCATCAACGCAGGTAAGAGCGGCTCGAAGCTCCTCAGTCTGTAAAAATGAATTTCATCAGTGCACAATTATATAATCAATATTTGAATGGATTTGTGTTTTGGAATTTACCCATGAAGCGAGATCGCGCTCTGCTGCCTCAGCTCGTGCGGTCGCTCCAGCTAACTGCTCTGCCAGTGCAGTCACCTCTGCACTGGGCCCTCTCGAGCTGGAGGCCTCCCCTGGGTCTCTCCTCACTGCTCCCTGCTGGGCACGCTGCATTCATTGAGATCGTCAGTGGCTAATCATCAATAATTCAAAAAAAAATACATTTGCATATAGAAATAATTTAAACACTCACCAGGGTCTCCAGGTCGGCCCGTGTGGCGGCCAGCTGGTCCTCCAGGCTGTGTAGGTGGGCCTGTGCATCCATCGCCGCTATGTCCCGCGCATCCTGCATTCATTACATGTTAGTCACATGATAGAAACATAAGCATTTGCATTTAATTTAGAAATAATTGCATTCATACATACCCCTAGGACCCTCATCTGGGGTCGGCCGGCGTATACCTCCCAGTAGCGCCGGAGGTACTCGGAGCTGTCAGTCGCCCGGAGAGGTGACTCTGGTCCCGCCTCGCTGCCAGTCGGCGTACTGCTCCTCGAACCGCACTCTCCAGTCGGTCGCCTTTGTACGACCGCGCGTCTTCTTCCCGATGCCGCGTGGCTCGCCGACCTCTACCCACTCCTGGTGGAGGCCCAGCGTCCTCATCACCAACCTAAGCCGTAACGGCTCGATCTCGCTCAAGCAGTGAACCCACAGCTCATGCTCAAAGCGAGGACGGCCCGCTACGACCCACGGCTGGCCCTCGTCTGTCATCCCCTCATAGGGTCTCCACTGCACCTGCATTCATAAACATACATGTCATCATTTCATCATCATCATAACAAATTCAAAATAAATGCAAAAGAAAGATGCATAACATTCATGCATACCAGCGAGGGAGGGAAGTCTCGGAACTCTCTCCGCAGCACCCACAACTCGTAGCCCAGTGGGGCTCCAAACACCACCGGCAGCCAGCGCCGCGCTAAGGGAAAAGCTCCCTCACCTCCAGGCCGTGGGTCAACGCGCCCCATCGGCATGTATAGATGGCTCCAAACCTGCATCCATGCATCATATTAGTGAGGCATTCACACGCATAATAAAAAGAAAAGAAAAAAGAGAAAAATGCATACCTGAAGAAAAGGTGAGAAGCCACTGACGGTCGTCTCTCGTCCTGTCCCGTGGACAGGTCGGCCATCATATGCGCCAGCAGTGCCGCTCCCCAGGCGTAGCTGCCAACTGCCTCCAGGTCCTCGAGAATCCCCAGGAATCGGCAGTTGATGACGTCGCCCTTCGTCCCGAGCAATAGCCTCCCGAGTAGCAACAGCAGGAACCTCCTCAGGTCTCGGTCCGCTCTCTCCCTGTCAGCTGGGTCCTGGCAGTAGACCGCCCTAGCTCCGTCTATCAACCTCTGAGAGAACTGCTCTAAGGACTCCCCGGACCTATGCCTAGCATTCCCTAAACCCATCACTGTAGTCAGGTCGGTGCGGAAGATAGTCCTACACTCGCTAGGCGTCTCATAGACCATCTCTAGCCCTAGCAACCTCTGGGCGAACTCGATGTAGTCAGGGTAGGTGATCCCGCTCACAGCCTCACCGTCTACCCTCAGTCCCGTGATCCTAGCTACATCCTCTAGGGTAGGAACCATATGCCCCCATGGCATCAAGAATGCCCGGCTCGTCCTGTCCCATCTCTCCCGTAGAACCTGGATAAGTGGTAGGTCGGGTCTGACTGGCTCTATGCTAAGGAAAGCCCCAAACCCCATAGCATCTACCCTCGCTCTCTGAAACTCGGGGAGGCCGTAGTATGCTGCCCGGACCATGACCCAGGAGATGCGCGTCCTCATCAATCCCTGCATGTAAAGAAAAGAATTTTCACTTAATTATTTTGATTATTCATGCTGAATCTCATTTTGATTGCCTTGGGTTATATTGGTGTTTGATTTTAATTAACGACCATCCTCAGGTCGTGGTTTGTTGAATTAGCGCCCCTGAGGAGGGCGTGGTTCTAAGTGTGCTTTGAATTTGCGACCTATCCTAGGTCGCTGTTATCTATGAAACGCCTCTGTGTTGGGCGTGGTTCTATGGTTAATTTCTAAAATTCTTAAAGAATATTTCAAGTCACGCCCTTGGGTGGGGCGTTTTCCAAAATGGGTCCGTTAATTTAATCAGAATTAATGAATGGACGACCGCTGGTTTGGTCGTCTATTGTTGAATTAACGCCCTGGTGGGGGGCGTTGTTTTCAAGTTTTTCAGAAAATGAAATAAAAATAACAGCATGCGAATAATTCATGGAAAATAATTAAAGCATGGAATTAATGGAATTAACAGCATGATATGAAAAATGATGAATTTAAATGGGCGACATGAGGCAGGGCGTGTTCTCATGGGGTTAATTATTTTTTCAGGGAAATAATTTAATTAACGCCCTTAGGTTGGGCGTTTCATTTCTAAAACGTGACGCACCTGAGGGCGTCTTCTTTCTGGGTTGCAGGGTTTATACCCCGAGAGCCATGGAAATTACAGGAAAAATAAAAAATAAAAATAAAAATAAAAAAATGGGAATTGGGTTGGGGGCCTACCTTCTTGTGCTTTGATCCTTGTGGCTGGGGCCGTGGTTGACGCGGTCGCCGGAGTTGGCCGGCACGGGGAGGGGCCGCCGCCGTGCGCGGTGGTTCGTCACCACCTCCGTCCTCTTCTTCCTCACCTTCTTCTCCTCCCTCTTCGTTTTCTCCCTCTTCTCCATCTCCTTCTTCGTCTTCCTCGTGAGCCTCTTGGCCTCCTTCGGTCTCGTCGCTGGACATCGCCGTTGGAGCCTCGTCGGCCGCCACCGCCGGAAGTTCCTCCGTCGCCGCGGGAGGGGCTTCCTCCACGGCATCTTCACCTAAGTCCACCACCTCCGGGGCGGCCACCCTCTGCCGTTTAAGTCCACCGGCCATGGCTAGGGCTAGGGTGTAGAAGGGAGAGAGATAGAGAGAGAGAGTGAGAGATAGGGGAGGGTTTCGGTTAGGCTTGCAGAAAAAATGAAAGAGGGAAAGTGGACGGAGGAAGAAGAAGGAAGGAGGGAAAGTTAAGTCGAACGGTCAAAAAGAATTAACGACTTAAGGAAGGCCGCGTCTTGTGGAATCAACGACTGAAACAAGGACGTTTCTTGAGAATTGACGACATTACTTAAGGCGTTATTTTTATTTGCATGGGGAATGATAACCGTCGTCAGACGCATTCAATATGGAATTGATTGATGCGATGGGAGTCATAATTGCTGTTCTTGATTAGCGACTAATGTTGAGGCGTGAGTTGCGTAGAACGTGGCTTACTTGGAGGCGTTAGTTTTGAATTTCAACGAATATATTTTGGAATTTGAGTCAATCCACGCCCTAGTTTAAGTCGTTATTCGGTTAACGCCCATTAGTAGAGGCGTCAAATTTGTGAGCTGGAATGTGGAAAGCGACATTGTCTGAGGCGTCCTTTTATGAATTCACGACATTGCTTGAGGCGTTATTTGCAACAGAATCACAGAACGTTGGAAGGGTTATTCAGAAACACAGTAAGATGGCTCAATCAAAGGAAATATCATTGATTTATTGGAAGAAAAGATTACAATGCTTCAATGAGCCATTTTGGGCCTCAGTTTTCTTAGGGCTATTACATAAGATTTCCATTCATCTCTGTCTTCATTCAAGCTTTCCACAGGATGTTGAACCTTATTGATTTTCCACAGAGCTTGGATTGTGGTTGTTTCTTCTCCATCTTCATTACTGCCAAGGTCCCGTCTCTTGATAGGAGGGAGGTGTGATGGGTCCTCGAATACTCACCGTGGAAGCCCGAGTTGAAGGAGGCATCGATATGAATTGTACAAGATGAATTCCGAAGCGCCGATGAGTCGAAGGTCTGTCCCGAGAGAGAATCTTGCACGGAGCTCTTGAGTCTTGAGTATTCCCGGGGCGCAAGTGAAGAGATTCTTTGGCATTACTTTGAGGTGCTCTCTCCATTCCACTCTCTTCTTGATTTGAGGAATCCGGTTCGTCACTCTATTGCTTATCCCAAGTGAACCGATCATATAAGAGAGTGGGCTTTTTGAGAAGATTCTTGAGGATTGTTGGGCTTCGTCACATGGATCGAACTTGAAGTGGAGGTCTACCCAACTAGAGAGTGCTAGCATGCACCCGTAGATGGGCCTTCCCATCGCCGCCGAGGTAAGCCCGCTATAGAGATAGGCTAGAATCGCCGGTCCCACTCTATCTCCTTCCCATAAGCTCACTATAGCGCTAAATTGGGCCTCTTCTAGAAAGTCCTCCGTGGATGGGAATAAGATTGCTCCTGCCAAGCACACCACGAAGGCCTTTGCTACCCGTTCTATCTCTTCATCTTCTTTGGCTTGATCTGCTCTCTTGTACACCCATGAGGCGAGCTTTAGAAGATTGATTCCTTTGGTGGCTTTGATTTGATTCACTAGGTTGGGGCTAGATATCAAGCTTGTTAATAGCTCATGAGAGGAAATTGGTTTTGGCATGATGGCCACCTTTTCCTCATCCCCTTGCTTCATTCTCTTCAAGCCCAAGAGCATCTCCAATTCTTCTAATAGGATCGTGGCTTCAAAGGTTGAGAAGAGAAAGGTATGGGTAGAAGGATGCCATATCTCTACAAGAGCCCCTATAGCTGCCCAATCTAAGTGAATTTGATCGTAATGTTTGGCATGGGTAACTAGACTCAGAAGGTGCCATCTTGTTAAGTACACCCTCATATCTGAAGAAAATTTGGAGAGTATGAGAGGCAGCCACTTAATTTTTGTAAATCTCCTTGCTCCTGGGACATTCGGGAAGTCCTGTGGAAGGAAGAAAGGAAGAACAATGCAGAGAAAGAAGAATAAATGAGCATGCAGAAGAGAAGAACGTTTAAGACAAAAGTGGAAAAGAACAGAAGACTCAATCTTTACCTGGTTCATGGAAATTCTACTATTGATATGCCCGTTGATCTCATTTAGCCTGGGAGTGGAAGCTTTGGACCTCTTCATCGCCCTCTCCATCTTCGGTTTTGCAGGAAGAAGTTCGGACGGTTGCAGTGTCTGCAGAAGAACAGAAAGAACAGGCAGAAGAACAGAGCTCCGAAAGTTGCTTTGATTGAGTTGAGGAAGCTCTTCACTTTATAGAAGTCCAGGGAGTCTTAAGGCTGTTCGGAGTTAGAAGTTTATGGCTATTAGGACTGGGTTTAGCTTGCGAATCGGAAACGGAAGTTTGTGCTTAATTAACGCCTTCTGTTAGGGCGTCAATTGTTGAATTGACGACCTGACCGCGGTCGTGTTTTGTGTAGCGCCCTTGAGTGCGTCATTTCCTTCATGGACTCTCGATGCGTTTCACGCCTCAGTGAAAGGCGTGTTTCTCTTTTTGACGCCCTCACGATAAGGCGCCTTTCATGTTTTGACGCCGTTCAGTGCAGGCGTGAATTTGTGAGCTTATGAATTTGCTTCCCTACATGCTCTGATGAACTTAAGTGCTATTATTTTCGTTGGAGTTTTATTTTTTAAGCACTTATGATCATGTCATGCTTTGAATTGAGGATTGTTCATATTGAAATTATGGGAGGGCTAATGAACTTTCAAGTGCAGAGGATTGCAGGTTTCGAGATGCCCGGATCACTGTGAAAGTAACATCTTGTTGTAAGCATTATTACTATATGGTATTCTATGCTATTATAGCATATCAAGGACCTTGTGGTTCTGATGAACCTGGAATTTGAGTTCCCCTTCATCAAAAACAGTGATAGTTCCAGGAGAGTCTTGATCACACGGATAGGCCGTTGAGTCGTTGAAGGTCTGGGACGATGGTTCCACTTTCTGAGTTAATGCGCGGAAAAATGGGCTTCGGCTTAGTGTCAGCTCAGAGATCTGGATTCTTGACCAAATTTAGATGGCTTAACAATATTATCCTTGATTATTTTCTATCTTTTAGTTTGTTTTAATCTTTCTTTTAGCCCAGCATGCATCATGTAGGACTTTGAGCTTCATGCTGAAAATCTTTCATATTATGGCAGTAATGAAGGTCACTCATTCTTGATTGAGTTGACATGAGATATTCCATTCCAAATTGAGTACTTTGTTCTCTTTGAAGCCGCTTAGGCTGATTACTTGAAAATGTCCCTTTTCTGGGTCTCCATCTCAATTCCCTTTATTTTCCTACAAATCCACCTTGGTTGTAGCACGTCCACATTGGCTGGTAACCGCTCTCCAATGGTGTCTCCTTATCATGCCATGCGCACATTTTACTTGTTTAGTTTAATCTCCTTTATCCAGCAAATCGATGCTTCCTTGGAATCACTCGGAGTTGTTTCACTCAGAATCTTGGAAAGATTTCCAATGCTTAGTGTCTGAGGCGTGTCACATCACACCTTGGCATCTACTTATCAGTTCGCTCCACTTCATTCCGTTTGTTTTTTTTCACTCCATTTCGTCTCACTCCCTTGCAAAGCAGACGCCAAGGCGGGGCAGCTGTAGACACGCCAAAATTGACGCTATGTTGATCAAATCTCATGTCACTATGTTGACGCCCCAAAGTGAACTTCAATACATTCATAATATAAAGTTTTTCTATTTTGTGTGTGTTCTTGATTTATTCTTGCATTTTTTGTGATTCGCGACCTGAAGAGGGGCGTGTTTTAAAAAGCGACCTTATCTAGGGCGTGTTCAAAAGAAAGGACGACCAAATATCAGGGCGTCAATTCTTGGTATTATCCGGTTTCAAAATAAATTCAAATTATCGATTAACGTCCTTCCTCAGGGCGTGTTTTCAAGTAACGCCTTCATCTCAGGCGTTTTCTCATAATTTTCAAATAAAGTAAGTTTTATTGCCAAAATTAAATCCAAGAAGTGACGCCCTTGATCATGGTCGTGTTTTGAGTAACGTCTTGATGTAGGTCGTCAATTTGTGATTTGACGCCCTTCTGAAGGTCGTGTTTTACCCCTCGGTGTCGTGTTTGAGTATGCCTTTCCTGAGTAGTTCCTTGCCTCCAATGGTCTCCTTGCTCGAATTGGAACTAGAGTCCTGCCTCTTTTGATCATTGCCCGTTCTTATCCTTCCGAATCTGAGGTTATCTTGGATCTGGAACCCTATATAGGGATGTCTTGATCGACCTCGCGCGAGGTTGGCAGGTTACGAGATTAGACGAGATCAGAGTTTACTGAGGTCGGAGGTTACTTGGTTTACAGAGGCTCTTCATCTTCTTCCTGTGCGATCTTTTAGAAGAGCTCTGCTTCCTCTTCTTCCTGTCAATAGCATCGATGTCGGTTCCCCTTTACTGTCGTCAGGGACAGCAGGGGCCTTTGTTTACTTTGTTTATGTTGTTTTGTTTTCATCGATCATCATCACGTCCACTGTGTTTTTTTTTCCTTCTTTTGCATTAGCTTCATCATATCTCCTCCTTCCCTATCTCTTTAGGGGTTTTAAAACACAACAAAAAAAAGGTGCGCATGTTTTATTCTCTATTCATCATCATGTCATCTACTTGGGATTGATACTACATTCACTTGGCTGATCCACTTCTTTTGTTTGTTTATTTTGTCTTTTTTTGCAAGGGTAATCAATAAAGGAAAACCCCCTTCATCGGCCGGCCGATTGAAGGAGGAGGAGGAATTCACAATCTAGCCCGCGTTCTATTTTCCACCAGGTATTCGCGATCTTCTTTGTTTCTTCTTGAGGTAACCCCTCTGGCGATCACCCTCCTTAGTAGCACCACGTGCTTCTTTTATTCATTATTATATCATCTCTCCCCCTTGTGTTTTTCTCATATTTAATCCCTCTTCTTCATGTGTGGATTTATCACGATCTACAGTGGTCGGTTGTGGTGAAAAGGAAGACTCCGCATAAGCACACCGCCACCGCCTTGGCTATTGCTTCGTGTCTCTCCCACTTGTTATTGCAATGGGACACTATCCATTGTGCCAAGGGTATCAAATGAATGTGGTGTGGGCTGATCATGGTCCTCACGTCCTTCGGATTATGGATAAAATCACTCAAGATCAAGGACAGGTCAATAGGCTCAACCGTGTAGCAAACCCGGTCTTCATCTCCCACCTTAGTCTTAGGAAGGGCTAGGTAGGTCTCTACCTCTTCTAATAGGACTGTCGCTTCAAAGGAAGGGAAGATGAAGGTATGAGTTTGTGGATGCCATAGTTCTACAAGAGCTGAAATACTTGGCCAATCTAAAGATAATTTCTGGAAGTTTTTGCCTAAGACCAAGAGAGGTTGAAGGTTCCATGTTTTAAGGATTGATGTGACTTCTATAGGGAGTGCCTTTACCATGGGAGCCACCCACTTCAAAGTTGAATAGCATCTTAGGCCAGGAAGGGGCTTAAGAAGGAGAAGAAGAAGGAGTCATGAAAGGAATTGAAGTGCAAAAAATTCTGAACTTAGTTGGGTTATTGGGACTTACCACCCTTTGAGCATTAGAGCTTAGGTGCTTGGGAATTGAGGTTAGCCGTTGAAGCTCTCCGTATTCCTTTCTTGCAGCCTTAGGTCCGATGTAGACCTTCTCCTCTATAGCCATCACCTCAAAGCTTCTCTTCATCTTGATTTCTGCCTTTCGGAGTGGTCTTTTAGCCCTAGAGCAGAGGTTTCAGCAAAGCTACGATTTTTGGTTGAGTTTCCAAGTTTTAAAGGTTTGATTTTGGTTTTAAAAGGATAAGACTTGAGTTAGGAGGCCTTATCTTCAATCTAGATAAGTTCTAGTGGGAGATTAAGTGGATAAATCTCAGGTTTAGTCTCTCACGGTTCAATCCGTCTCGGAACACAACTCAGGCTCCAACGGTCCATCGTGAGACCGTCATTTTGTCTCTGACGCACTAGAATGGGGCCGTCACATTTCCTATAGGTTCAAGTTCGCCCGATCCTGTTCTGTGAAGTTTGGCGGTCCAACGTTTGACCGTCGTTCCCTCGTAACGCGTGAACCCTGAGCCGTTACGCCCTCAGCTGTTCAGCTCCTTGGCTTCTAGGCTAAAATGTTTCCCGACGGTCTTGGTCAGACTGTTGCTTCCCCCCGACGCGTCTCTTTTGGGCCGTCGCATTTCCTGCTAGTTGCCCTGCAAACCATCGCTCTGCCATGATCAACGGTCTAGTATTAGGCCATTATTTGTCTTTGACGCACCTTCCGTTAACCGTCATTTTTCCTGCAGCCCCAGCTACAATTTGACCACTGTCATGGTTAACGGCCCTTATCTAGCGCGTTCTTTGATTATGACGGTCTGAACCTGGACCGTTACATTCTCTGCTGCTGAATTGAGGCTATTCCTTTCTGCCCTTGCCCAGACCCGGCGGTCTTTCACATTTTACACCTCCTTCTTCGCACATTCTCATACACAACTATTTTTCATTCTTCCCATACATGCATTCCTACACATGCATTCATACATCTCACGCATTCATCGTCACATACAATCCTTCATTTGTTTTTGGTGTTGTACAAACACACAATCCTGCACAAAATAACAAAAGACCAAAAAGAATTTCTTTTTTTTCACTCCATTTTTCTATATAAGTCATGTACAAGTGATAACGAAAGGAAAAGAAAAAATATAAATATCACTCGGCCGGCTTATCTCCCGGGCCGCCATCACTATCTCCGGTACCCTCGGGCTGCCTGGCTATTAGTCCCATGGCGCTGTGCTCACCCTCCGGCTGCCGTCTCTGGTCCGCCTCCTCGTTCCTCCGATGGCCGGAAGAACTGGTAAAATACCCACGAACTCCGCTGATAGGGGCCACGCTAATCCGGCTGCTCGTCCCCGACCTCTTCCCTAGAAGCCGGAGTGCATCCTTCAAGGCCCCAATCGCGCCCTTCATCTCGAAGGTCTGCACTCTGAACTGATCTCGCTGGGCTCTTACACGCGCGATGTCGGACCTAAGTCGCTCCACCTCTCCGTCATCCGGGCGTCGCGGGGTCTCCGCTCGCAATCTGGCCATCTCCGCCCGCACAAGCTCTGTTTCTGCTCGGGCTCTCTCCGTCTCGGCCCGGCTCCTCTCTATCTCCGCCTGGAGACGCTCTGCCTCCGACCGAGCCTGCCTCGCCTCGGCCACTACTGCGGCTACCTCTCTCGCCTGTAGATTGCATGTCATATAGGTAATCATAAGGAATTTAATTGGCACTAACATGAGCATAAGCATTTTAAACATCTTACCCGCTCTGCGAGGGTGGCCTCCGCCTCCTCGGCCCGGGCAACCGCCCGAGCGAACTCGGCGTCCTGCTCTGCCCTGCCTCCCGCGGGCTGAGAGGAAGACGATGGGGCATCCGGTCCAGCTCGTTGGGCTCCCTCGGCCCGCTGCATTGTCATGATTAATCACATTAAGCACTTCATAAGCATAATCATTTAAGTTTTAAGTTTAGAGTCTCACCAGTAGCTCCAGGGCGGCCTGGTACTCGTCCCGCTGCTGGATGGTGGAGTGAAGTAATCCCTCCAGCTCGGCTATCCGTCCCTCAGGGTCTAGCTGCATTTAGAAAACATGTGAGTCATTTACATATAGCATTGCATTTTTTGCATATAAAGAGGTTTAAGGTGTAGAGTTGCATACCGGTCGTCGGGTACCTCGGTACACCCGGTCACCGTAGAGTCGAGCGAAGGCCTTCAGATATGCCTCGTCGCTCTCATCTCGCTCCTTCACCGCTCGGCCCCGCCTGTTCCAGTCGTGGACGTACTTCGCCTTCCGGGCGCACCAATCCACGTTGCCACTGATGCCCCTTGCTGACTTGCCTGGGTGGTCATCACTGTGGCGCGGAAAGGTCACCCCGGGCTGGTGTAGTCCTCGAGTCTGCAGGATCAGCGTATAGTGCAGAGGCTCGATGATGTGGATGCAATGTAGCCATATGTCTCGCCCCATGTACGACAAGGCCGCCTCTACCCACGGCTGTCCCGTGTAAACCTCACCGCGGTACGGGGTCCATCTCACCTAGAAACATTAAGTCCATTCATCGGCATATAAGTTCATCATGTAGAGGCATTTAAAGGCATATAGAAGCATTTAAAAGCATGTAGAAATCATTTCGAGTTATGGACTTACCGACGTGTGTGGGTAGGAGTCCAGGTCGTCCTGGATCGTCCGGGTCAGTCTGATGATCGACCTTGTGTTCCTCGCTACCGTCCATCGCCTCGCGATCGGGATGCGGCCGGGGTGGAGTAGTGTGCCTCTCCCGATGCCCGGGAGATACATGTAGCTCCAGATCTGCATTTTAGAAGTCAAGTCAGTCAAATTGCATAATCATGGCATAAACATTTTTTGCATAATATAGAAATCATTTGAATTGCACTCACCTGCAGAAAAGGCGAGAAGCCGCCCAGCATCGTCTGTCGATCTGTCGTGCTGAGGGACTCGAACAGGAACGCGAGCACTACTGCTCCCCATGCATATCTCCCGACTCTGTGCAAATTTTCTATCATCGGAAGCAGTCTGTAGCTGATGACGTCCGCTCGAGTCGCGAAGAGGAGCTTCCCGAATAGCAGCATCAGGAAGCGTCGCAGTACTTTATCCCCCTCAGGTCCTGCCTCCGCCGCCACGTAAGGGCGCACCTGGTCTATCACTCTGCCCAGATGCTCCTCGGGTAGCTCTCCTACGGCGATCGCTGCTCCTCTCAACCCCAAGCTCTCCTACAGTACTGATCTCGAGAGTTGAGATGAGGACTGTCCCGGCCTGATCAGATCCAGTCCGAGTAGCTGCTGTGCCATCTCCCGGTAGTCGCCGTACGTCCATCCTGTCACTGCAGCTCCGTGGACTCTCAATCCCGTAATCCTCGCTATGTCTTCTAGTGTGGGGATCATGTGGCCCCACGGGAAGATGAAGGCTCTGCTGATTGGGTCCCACCTCTCGTGCAGCGCGTACAGCAAAGGCGTGTCCATCCGGATCACCTCGATGCTGAGCACCTCGGCGAATCCCATCCCGGCCAGTCTCTCCCTCTGGTAATCGGGCAATGCCTAGTACACCGCCCGGATCTGTAGCCAGGAGATCCGCGTTCTTCTCTTTCCCTGCATTCATATGGATCATTGGTTAGTTGATTGCATCATAAAATCATTGCATAAACATTTATGAAATGAAAAGAAAACAAAAATTCAGAAATTTGAAAACCCTAAAAATAGTTTAGATCTCTGGTAGATGTAACGGCCCTGGGATGGGGCGTTACTTGGCTCTGACGCACTCAGGGTGGCGCGTCAGGTGTGTGACGGTCGCTGGCAGGACCGTCACATCGTCTGCCTTTGGTTTTTTTTTCCTTTGCATCCCCGTGATCTCGCACCTTGGCCAAATGGCCTACAATCATTCCTAATGGGTTCGTGGACCCATTTCTACCCCTCAACCCCGCATGCATACATAATAAAAATTCAAAAAAATCAAAAATTGAAATTAGGGCGAGGGGACCTACCTCGCGGTCCATGCCCCTTCTCCTCTTTTTTGTTGGCTCCTTGGGTTCCTCTTCACCCAAGGGGGCTTCTTCTTGGTCCTCTACAGCCGTGGGAGCTTCCTCTTCCTCCCTTGGATCTCTTCTCGCCGTTTGTTCTTCTTCCACCTGCGGGATTGCTTCCCGTTCGAGCCGGCGGTGGAACCGTCGTATTGCCTTCCTCTTTCCTCTCTCCCTCTTCTGTGGAGGCGGTTGGGATGGCTCGTCGCCGGCCATGGTGGTGGTGGAAGTTGGTGATCGCCGGAGGGTTTCTCGGTTGGAGTTTTTGGGGTGTTGAATGTGGAATGAATGGGCCGTGACCATTCGGGTTTTATTTTTTGAACGCTCAGGAAATGTGACGGTCTATCGACCGACCGTCACATACTTCTGACGCATCTATTTTCTACCGTTACATGTGTTGGCCCTGTTTTATTGAAGAATGTGAACCGCCTGGTTTATGACGGCCCAGGGCTGGTCCGTTATTTCGTGTGACGCCCTTACACTAGACTGTTACAAACTTGCAAGTTTCTTGATGAATTAAATGGTCTAATTGATGTTAAAATGGTTCCATTTTCTTCCATGTTGTTCATTATTGATGCCTCTCGCACGTACAAATGGTTATGCATTAACTCGTGTTCATATTTGTTATTGGCTAACCTCTTTCCATGAAGGAATTTATGAACAAAGCCACGCTCTGTCGTTTGTCAAACAGGTAAGTCAGGTATTGTATCTCCTTCCCTTATCCTTTAATGCATTACTATATGATATACTGTCTCGAGAACCGGCTGGTCATTCATGTGTTCCGGGATCTGATGTTCCCCTTAACAAAAATGATGATGATCTAAGTTCACATGTTTAATCGTTGGATAGGCCGTTAGGTTGGAAAAATTTGGGGACGATGGTTCTGTCTTGCACGCCGTGGTTGCAGATGGTGTCCTGACCCTGGTTTCTCCAGCTTAGCAATATTATTCTTGAGTACTTTCTATTTTATCTTTCTTTGCATTTGTTTTAAAGATTTCTTTTTCTTTAGCCCAGCATGCATCATACGCATCTTTTGAGCATTCATGTGCTTCATCTGTTCAAGGTAGATCGATGATGGTGAATAGTTGTGTTCTTGATCTCGAATAAGGAGAATTATTCCATTCTGAATTAGAAGGTTTTCTTTGATCTCGTCGCTCGATTTGGTTGGCTGAAGATTCCTGTCTGGAGTTTAGTCAGTTCTCTTTCCTTTCCGTTGCCTCCGGCGGCTAGCCGTGTTTCCTTTCCTTAGTTGTTAGTTTCTCCAGACATGCGTCCTTTGGTTGGCTATTTCCTTGTGATCAGTTCGAAGTTTTCCAAAAAGTTCCTATCGCTTGTTGGTGAAGAACGGGTGTCGTTTACCTTAACGCCCTCTTTTTGATCCACTCCACTTCGCTTCCGCTTCATCTCCATGTTTCATTTCATTTCCGCTTCACCTCCGCTCGCTCCCCTGCAAAGAGGACGTTAAGGAGGGGCATCTGTTGACACCCGTTTTATGACCAATAAGTTGGGACATCTCTTTATTCATTATATATGATGCTCCGAGTTGTTCACTCTTCATCGAGTCTCTTTATTTAGTTGAAGATCATTTCTTGGGTCTTGACTCCTTGATTGGATGTGGCTCTTTGTGGCATTTCATTTTGACGAAAGCTTAGCAAAACCTTCATTCCTTCTTTTGAACTCCATTGATAATAACGGTCTGTCCCAGGCGCATTTCTTCCTTATAACGGATGGGTCCTGGGCCGTTACTTCTTGAAGAATCCTGAAGCTTGAGGTCTTGTTCCAAAGCTTATCCTTTGGCCTATACGTTGAATATAACGGTCTGTCGTGCAGCCGTTGTTTCATTGTGACGCCCCATGCCTTGGCCGTTGCTTTCTTTACAGAGTCCTATTGTTTTGATCTTCTTCATGTTGATCTTATCTCTTTGGGATAAGGTTGAAAGTAACGGATGTTCCTTGATGCGTTATTTCACTGTGGCGGTCTGTCGTGCAGCCGTTACTTCCTTCAGAGAGTCCTGGCAGTTCAGGCCTTTTCTCTGCTACTCCGTGGTCGAGATAAGAACTTGGATTGACGACATCTCTTCCAAATCTGATCCTCAGGACCTTCTATTTGATTCTATGGACTCTTAGTGATATTATCTTCAAGGATTTGTTAAGAGTTATCCCTTTATCTTGCTGGATTTTTCCTCTGCTCGACCTGAGGGTTTGAGGGTCTATAAATAGAACCCTTAACTTCATGCTCTAGGGGAAAAATTCTGGAGTTTGCGACGAAGTGCTGCCGCACTTTAGAGTCACGTTTGATCAAGGAGAAGTGCTTCTCACGTTCGTTTGCTGCCTGGTGGAGGGAGTATCTGTTCCTCTTGGTTCCAAAGTTCATATTTGCATATTAAATTCCTTTTCCATCTCCCTTTCATCATAAGCATTATTTCTCTCCTTTCCCCACGTTTTTCACTGGTTTTCATCATCTAAACATCCTCCCAATCTTTTAAAACGCCCAAGGGGTTAAAAAAACCAAAACTTCCCGGTATTTCCCTTTCCTTTTGATTATATTGTGTTTGTTGAAGAATTGATGCTATATTGTCTAAAGGGCTAATTTGGGTTGTTTTCTCTTGCTTTCCACGTCTTTGGCAGGTTTACAGGTCCACCAGCACGAGGCCCAAGTCTTCTAGCCTGCTGGAAGAGTTGGAGTTAAAAGGATTCACGTTTTGCTACTGTAGGGTATTTGACGGTCTAGTTCAGGCGCGTCATATTCTTCCAGCGGTCTATCGAGCGACCGTCACTTTCAAGTGACGCACGGGGTTCTGACCGTTACTTTCAGCTGACCTGCAGGTTTCTTTGATCTTTCCTCTCCCGTGGGCGGGTGCTTCATCCACCTATTTCCAAGGTATTTTCAGGTCTTTGGCTTGTTTTTACTTTGGTGGCGATCACATCTTTCTTAAGTATTGGGCATTAGCTTTCTCTTTCGCATCTCACATCTTTTATTTCCTTGCTTGTTTCACCCCTCGCGGTGTGTTTCTATTTACTTCTTGCTCCACGCCCCGGCGTGTGTTTTTCCTTTATTCTTTAGCTTAGTTTGATTGAGATAGCATGCCCATGCTACAGCTTGCTTTGGTTGCCTAGGTTCATGATCACATGTTCATAGGTTGAGTGCAGATCTTTGATTATTTGCTTGTCATCTTGCCACATATCATCATTAAGACCCCAAAGAAAAAGGAGATAGAGAAGCAAAATAAAATCAACATAGATGTCACGGTGTGATGAAACACGCGATCAGCACCACCTGATAAGAATTGGTTCCAAGCTTGAGATGAAGCAATCTTGAAGAAGATTCAATGAAATCAACGATAGTTTGGATAAAGGAAGGAGTGTGCAGGCGGGCACGAAGGAGATAAAGGAGCAATCAACTTCCAGCGCGGTGGAAGTACCCCAGGTCACAAACCTATAGGTTTCACCATTAGAGAGTGGTTACCAGCCAATGTGGACGTACTGCAGCCAAGGTGGAATAAAGGAAAGATTGAATAGGAGGATAGAAATCTAAACAAAAGAGTTTTCAAGGAAATAGTCCAAAATGGCAACAAGGCGAACTGAGGACTCAATTCGGCATGGAATATCTCATATCTTGAAAATTTGATAATCAATTGACTCTCCAATCGAGTTATAAGAGGGGTTTTCTAAAGTTAATTCAAAGTCCTACATGAATGCATGCTGAGTTTAAAGAAAAATTTTAAAACAAATTAAAATAAAAAATAATCAAGGATAATATTGTTAAGTTGCCTAGACTGAGTCAAGATATCAATTTGTGAGCTGATACTAAGCCTAAGTCTTTTTATCCGTGCACCAACTCGCACAAGGGAACCATCGTCCCCAATCTTGGATGGCTCAACGGCCTATCCGTGCGACTAAGATTCCTCTGAAATCATCATTTTTGATGAAGCTAGGGGAACTCAAATTCTATATTTACCAAAGCCACAAGGTCCTTGATATAATCTAATAGCGTAATAATATATAGTAAAAATGCATACATGGAAGATGGTGAAGCAATAAGCATGAAGGGAGCTAAGAAACGCAGTGCAATGCAATCACTGTAGGACCTAAATGATGCCCAAACGGTGGGACCAAAAAGCTTCTTCCCTGTGCTCAAAAATTCATTAGCCAAGCAATGAAAGATAACAAGCAATAGCATGAATCATAACATAAATAGCATAGCATTGAAATCATCATGGGAAGCATAGAATGATAAGCATCATGGAAAGCATCAAGCATGGATCAAAGCATTCAATCAAGTATTCAAGGAAGTATTGTTATCACTTGTTGTACAGGTTAAGAGGATGACAGACTTGGCCAATGATCAAGATTTGGAGTTGAATGATCAAGATTGCCCAGAGTGGCAGGAATAATCAAGAAAGTGATAACGAATGTCATTGCTCGAGAACAAGGGAAAGAATTGATATGAATGAAAGAGAGGACTTATCCCATGTTCTTGGTCCTTGCGATAGTTGTCCTTGTAAGACACCATCTGAATAAATAGTTAGTTAAAAATACAATGCAATTTTTTGATTTTAAAAATATGTAAATTTTTATGGTTTTTTTGAAGATATTCAAATTTTTATGGATTTTTGAAAATATTCATTTTTTTATATTTTGAAAATATTCAATTTTTTGATTTTAGAAAATATTCATTTTTTTAGATTTTGAAAAAATATTCATTTTTTAGATTTTGGTTTAGACATTGCTAATTACAGCACCAATGTAATTTAAACCGTTGGCTAGGGGTTCTTGTTCCTTCCCCTCTCGCTAAGAACTACCCAAAGCAGGGCGTCCATTGGGAGTAGGTCCTTATAGTCGGCTACCCTTAGATAACGGTGCCCCTACTAAGGCCATACCTGAGAAACACTCGGTCTTAGGGGGAGAAGAGAAGAAAAATTAGAGATAAGCCTGATATGAGTTAAGAAAATATAAGGTTTTAACTTCCTTCCATAGCATAACCCCTAGAGAGTCAGTCTGTTGTGCCGAGACTTTTTGTCATATCATCGAATCTTAATTCTCTTTTTAGGCACGCATACGACCGAGCTCATAACGTTCTGCGGGGAAACTGTACTGCCCTTTTGCCATGCCATTATCTTTGAATTTTTTCTCTTTGCTTCATTTCACATATTTTTTCATTTGATCATCATTTTTTTCCTTTTGTGTCCTTTGGCCTAGAAAGATATTGCAATTGAGACTTGGAATTTGAGAATAAGGTCTTAATAGACTACCCCTATTTGAGACTTCCTCTTGTCGAGGTGTGCTTAGGTTAGTTGTCTCGCCCAGAGTACCTCTACCCTCATATTTCGGCTGAGTAGAGAAGAGAAAAAGACTTCGTGCCCTCGAGCATGGCCCAAGTAGCAGCGGTGTTTTCCCAAGAAGATAGCTAAGGACCTCGAGAAGTGTGTAAGGTGCCCAGCTAAGGGTTGCCCTTAATGAGCGGGGAGAGAATGCCAAACTTATGGCGCGGGGTTCTCATAACTAAAGGTGCAGCATAAGCAAGCCTAAAGAATCTTTTTGACATTGACTTAAATTAAGACCTAGGACTAGGCCTAGAACTACCACTCTTAATCAAGTTAAGAAGCACTTCATGTTAAAAACCGTGCATAGAGATGAATGAGGCAATGAACTCATGTATACTTACGCAAATATGTTACCTTGCAACCTTTGTAGTAGAAGCAGCTGCCAGTGGCAATATTGATCAACATGGGATTTGTCTTCATTTGGCAGATAAGAGAAAGAAGCAAGGATTAGAAGTTGCTTAACACGAAGGAACGGTGTCTAGATCAGACTTAGACGAATAAGGAGAAAAGGAAAAGAGATGAGGGCTAGAGCTCCCTCACTAAGGTGTAGAAATCTTGATCACATGAAGGGTCTACAGAAGAAAAAGGAGAACTAAAGAGTGGAGTGAGGACTAAAGCCTCAAAAATAGTGGGAGAATGAGAAAATGTCCAAAGCAATTGACGTGGGAGAAGTCAGGTCGGACTCGGGATCGGGAGGAATTAAGAGAAGAAATCAGTATAGGGAGAGTGGTGGGTCCAGAGGGTCCGGAGGGTCCGAAGGAGAAGAGTGAGAATCATGGTGGGAAGGATCCGGAGGTTCTGGAGGAAAAAAATGCCGAGGGACACGATGCCCTGGGAAAAGGTACGGAAGAAGGCAGTTTAAAATGAGGAAGAGAACAGAGGACGCGATGTCCTGGAAGAGTAAAAGGATGAATTGAAAGAAAGGAAGATCCATAGGTTCCGGGGGATATGAGAAGGGACGGTGCGATGCCCTAGGAAGATTGATAGAAGGTGGGAGAAGTCTGGAGGTTCCGGAGGAAGAAAATAGGAGAGGGCGTAATGCCCTAGGAAACTAGGAGAATGAATCGAGGAGTCCGGAGGTTCCAGAGGGTTAAAATGTGAAGGGACGCAATATCCCGGGAAAAGAGAGAAACAATCCGAAAATTCTGGAGATAAGGGTGAATTGGAAGTAGTATAGAAAGGATCCGAAGGGTCCGGAGGAATATGAAAAGGAAGGGTGCGATGCCCTGTGATAGAAGGTACGGAATCCAGAAAAAAGTGATTTAGAAGAAGTGAAATTGGGAGGCTCCGAAGGGTTCAGAGGATGGGAAAGATGCGGGGCAAAGGACCCAAGAAATATGAATGAATGCTCATGCATGGAATGCAAGGAATGCAGAGAATGCAACAAACACAAGGAATGAGAAGATGAGAACCTCCGTTCCGCCCAATGGGTGGCCCATGAGGAGAGATTGATGGTTAGTGTGAGGGTGGATGAAATGAAATAAGGAGTGAATGAATAGGTATAAGGCCCCTCAACACAGAAATGCCCATCCTTCAAAGGCCAATGACATGTCCAGCCAGATGGCATCAATTCCCATAAGCTCTCATTTGATGAAGCTTTAGCAATTGTAAGGTCCAAGGTGAGTGGCAACTCCTTTGGTAAGTAGGCACGGTGAAAGTTAGGGAGCTCCACTTGTAGCGTGGGAATCTTGATAGGAACATGCTTCTTCAAAGGCAACTCCCTTAGAGGGTGAAGAACATTAATGTGAGGGAGTTGGAATGTTAAAGTTGGAAGCTTTGGAATGCTCAAGGCTTTTGACATATGCAAAGTATTTGGTGGAATGGACGCTCGCCCCTTGCAAGGAAGTAAAGATGAAATGTGCTTGATGTTGAAAACTTCGAGCAAGGGATGCCATGTCCTGCCCTTGAGCATAGACTTCATCATCTCCTTGGCAATAGAATGTGTCATCACGATTTTGGAGGAGAACCCCTTCTTAGGAGTATGTACTATAACAGAATGCAGGGTAATGAGAGCATCAAAAGTAACTTGGCCAATGAGCAAAGTAACATTGATAATCTTTGCCTTGACCTTTAATGGCATCAACTCTTGGCGATTTTGCTTAGTGAGCATTAGCGGAGACTCGGCCTTCTCAAAGATGCATGGCACAAGAACCCGAATTGGCATTCGGCAAATGAAATCTTGAACTTTGAATGGCATAGCCGTGACCAAATTCTTCTTGCCCGGCTCTTGAACATCATCTTCGGCACATGTATTTGTAGAAAGACACCAACTCTGAGAGGTGGTGGAAGATGAAATAGAGCCGATAGGCTTAGTGCATGATAGAGGTTTAAAAGAAGATGTTGAAGGAAGGGTGGGTGAAGGTTGGAACACGTCAAGCTTCTCCCCTTGCTCGAAATCAGACAGGGTTGGCTTGGGTGCAAAAATAGGTGAATCCTGCTCAGGATTAGCCACGGGTAAAGGTGAAGGGTTAAGTAAAGGAATAGGGATGATAGGATTTTGGATTATAGGGATGGTGGAGGGTCGAAGTAGTGGCGACGGAAGGCTAGTTGGTTCGGAAATAGGAGAAACGGCAAGCTCGGAGGGCTTAGTGGAGTAGTGGTGATGGGGACATCGAAGCAAGACTGCTCATATTTTGTTTGCATTTATGTCCTTTTATATTTGTATGTATACCCTTGTGTTATATGGGTACATAATTGTAAGTCTTAGTGAGTTTATGTGCAAAATATCAGTAGGTCCAGCAAGGGGGCCCCCAGTCCTCCCCCATTGGTCCACCTAGGCCATGCGGGGCTGGTCAAACCATCCTAGGTGGCTTATAGAAGGGTTGAATGTCAAATAAACATATGGGAGACAAATGGTGTAAAATGTCAAAAGTTGGCCACCTACCTTACCCTTGTTCAAGGGGGCGCCCCCCCCATTAGAATTAATTAGAAATTTTATTTTTTTTATTTGATCACATTTAAATGTGAAGTCCCTTAAGTACCCCTCCTGACCCTAGATCCAAGGGTAGATTAGGTCATTTGTCATTTATTATAAGTACCTTAAATTTCCATTTTTGAAGAATTAATGAGAAGAAAATATTGAATGAGCATTGGAGCTTGGTGCACCCCTATCTCTCTCCTCTACGTTCCTCCTTCTTCCCTCTGCATTTCAGGGTTAAGAACCCCTTCTACCTGAGCCCCTCTATCTCTGATTTCATCTCTGGTGCCGCCGCCGCCGTTCGTGCCGCCATCGAGCCGCCGCGAAGCCGCTTCCGAAGTGCTATTCAAGGTTCTATTCTACTGGACAGAGGTTCACTCCGGGATTTTTAACCCCCAACTCTGACATCATCTGGAGTTGAGATTTTCAAGGTTGGTTCCTCTCTTGATTCCCAACCTCTAGTAAAACAATCACATCCTTTAGACTTCGTTTTACATTTTCCATTTTCATGTCTTTCTATCTTCCAAATCTGTCCCTTTTCAGATCTGTGTAGTAGAAGTTTAGTTCTTTCATCTTTCGACCCCCTTCTTGATTTTTGTTTGAATCCCCAAATTTATTGGAGGTTCTGTCCACCATCCCCATCCTCCACAAATTTTTGTCGAATTTCAAAATCCCTCTACCTATTTTTAGAAATTGTGACTTTTCCCCAACTTCAATTCTATTTCTACTGTCCAGATCCGACCCCGAGTCAGTATAAAATCCTCAAAAAATCGAAATCTCCACCAAACCTTTCATAAGTTATATCCCTATTTTCCTCTCTTCGCCCTCTAAAACTTTCATGAAGGGATCAAAGGCTGAATTGAAGGTCTATATCGCGGTCAACATCAACTCTCAAGAAAATTTAGTTCTGTCCTGAGTTTTCAGATCCTGTGAGTCACCAGCTTGAAAATTCGACAAAGGCCATCAACAAGAAACTCAAATTTCTTTCTTTGGCCATAGCTCGAAGGATTTCAAGTCAGCTTTCCATCGGTACCTCGTTTCCATCGATCCGACGTCGAGAGTGACTACAGCAGCAGATCTCGCCGGGTCGCACGCTGCAAAATAGAACTGCAGATCCGTGGCCAGCAACTCCGGCGAGTGGAGATCGAAGCCGCCCAGCCTCTGGCCGGTGAACCAGCACACCGCCATCCTAGGGAGCACCCTTCCAAGTGTCCCTACCGCAGTGGTGTCACCCCGGTCCCACACGGCCCCTCAGACTAGCACGTGGGCCCCACGGTCGTGAGTACGTGTGCCGCCGAAGCAACACAAGAACCCGCCCGTCAACCCGAAATCACTACTCCCGGGTCCCATCGTGTCGCAGTTTACCTCCCTGCGTGGAGTGGGCAGTAATTTGTCTTGCTATAATTATTGTGTATTTACTATTCCGGGAGTATGAGATCGGCCGGGAAGTCTTCCCCACGCCCGGTAGCGTGGAGGTATCGTATTCGCTCCCATCTCGGCATTTGCTTTATTTCGTATATATTTCTTTATGTCGCTGCTAGAGAGCATGCTAGGATCGTAGCTCGCTATACTTTTTATATCACAGCTGCTGTGAGAGAGAGAGAGAGACCGTCCCGTGACCCGATCCAGGCACGAATTTGTGAGGTGACCACCCTAGCTCTTTGCCAGTTTCTCAACCGCACACGTCCGACGCTTCCCTCGTTAGGGACGATCGCGAGCTTGCATAGATTCCAAGGATCGCATATCCATTTGGAGTCGAGTCGCGTGTCCGTCCCGCATCAATTTGGTATCAGAGCGAGTTTGAGTCTAGGGTGTCTAAAATAATAATAATAAAGAGTCATTTAAGTCGAGTCTAAGCTTAAGTCGGTCTAGGTTGCATTTGCATATCATTAATCGGTATATCAAAAGGTGTTGTTCGAACGTTAGGCTACGCCTATCGGGAAGGCCGCACACTTGCACGAGTGATCTTCGGATCGATTAGCTCCGCCACGTACCGAGTCTTGGTGTCTAGGTTGTAGTCGAGTCTCATTTTAACTTTGCATGTGCATCTCATTCTAAGTCGTGTCTAGGTGCTTGCATTAACAAAAACAAAAAAAATGGCCTTGCATATCCATTCCTATGGGATCCAACCCCATCTTTGCAACCATGGCCGCACCCCAAGTCCATAGTCCCGAGGAAGTGGCCGAAATGTTCCAAGCCCTTATGGGAGCAATGAAGGGGTTGAGTACAAGCCGGGATCGGTTGACTACAGGGGTAGATCGGATGGAAGGGTACTTACCAGTGCCACCCGAGTCGGGGAATCCTTCCCCACCCATGAGAGCTCCATTATCATCACCCTCATCTTCTGATCTTATTTCAGAGCCCTCTCATTTGGAGCCACCAAAGCCCGAGCCACCCGTGTTTCTAACGGGTACGCTTTTTATAGCCAAGCCACTTCTTAATTGTCTCAAAGATGGCTTGGTCCCACCTCCTTACCCATCCATGGACCCCACCCTACCACTAGTGCCTGTCAACTCCTTCCATACCACATTTCGATCTAGTCACCATGTTGACACTTTGGATGACTTTATTGTGGGATTAGACACACAATGGAAGTTGACGCACTTATTGGCCCGAGGCTTCGACCAACCCACTAGTCGTAGCTTCACCCATCCGGCCATAGGGTTCATTACCTCTGTGTGCACTTTGGGTTGTGTCACCATGGAGATTCTTCTATTCCTCCCGTTGCCGGCCGAGTCTGACTTCGTTCCCTTTTGCCCAAGGGAGGAATCCTTTTTTCTAGACATGACCATCGTCCCACCGACCACAATGTATGACGGTGATTATGAATTTATAAATTGGGACCGAGTCATGGGGGAACCCAATTCATGGGGTCATACCTTCTTTGACCCTTTTGACCCCTTCACTAGTGAACCTCCCGAGCTTTCATACTCACTCCACTTCTTTCGCGGAGTTCACTATCCCACCTTTTCCACTCGGGCCAAGCAACCTCCACATAGCAATAGGTCCGAACCATCATTTGGGGGTAATGAAGACTTTGGTTTCCCCGGCCCACCTAAGCCCATCCTCGATACACCCACACCCGGCTCTTCCACACCCGGCTCTCCTAGCCCTCTCAAGTCTCCCAAAACCAAAGGGCCGTCCATGCATGACTAGGTCATACTTGAACGTTTAGGTGTTCCCCATGCCACCCATCTCCGGTTACATAACATGCATGCATGGCACACATTCGGGTGTCCTGGTCCGCCGTCACCCATGTACAGGTCGGACTAACAATAGGGTTGTCTAGAGTCATGCATGAGTCAGTTTCTTGTTTGTGTGGTTTGTGGTTTGTTAGGAGTCTGCATGTGTCTTGTGCAAGCTCGTTGGTGTTAGTCCCTTAAGAGGCGAGTGGACTTGCTAGAAGAGTATGGGATCGGTTCTACATCTATATCCGGATCTAGTCACCTACAGGGACCCAGTGGTGATTCCTACTGAGTCTTCGAGCCGCCTCCTCCCATTTGAGAATGCCCCACCCGGAGTGTCCACCTCTAGCCTCGCTCCCACAACAGCTTGTGCATATCGAGTATATACGGAATGAGCAGGTGACGATCACTTGGAGTGGAGCGTACCCGCGCTACTTGGTACGGTGACGGATCCGCCGGAGCTACTCAAGCATTCATCCCCTTTACTCGACGGGGTCGAGTTCTTCCCACCCGGGGAGAATTGATGGGGACATAGAAGCAATACCGCTCATATTTTGTTTGTATTTATGTCCTTTTATATTTGTATGTATACCTTTGTGTTATATGGATACACAATCGTAAGTCTTAGTGGGTTTATGTGCAAAATGTCAGTAGGTCCAGCAAGGGGGCCCTCAGTCCTCCCCCATTGGTCCACCTAGGCCATGTGGGGCTGGTCAAACCATCCTAGGTGGCTTCTAGAAGGGTTGAATGTCAAATAAACACATGGGAGACAAGTGGTGTAAAATGTCAAAAGTTGGCCACCTACCTTACCCCTTGGTCAAGGGGGTGCGCCCCCAATTAGAATTAATTAGAAATTTTATTTTTTTTGTTTGATCACATTTAAATGTGAATTCCCTTAAGTATCCCTCCTGACCCAAGATGCAAGGGTAGATTAGGTCATTTGTCATTTATTATAAGTACCTTGTATTTCCATTTTTGAAGAATTAATGAGAAGAAAATATTGAATGAGCATTGGAGCTTGGTGCGCCCCTATCTCTCTCCTCTTGGTTCCTCCTTCTTCCCTCTATATTTTAGGGTTGATAACCCCTTCTACCTGAGCCCCTCTATCTCTGATTTCATTTCTGGTGCCGCCGCCGCCGTTCGTGCCACCATCGAGCCGCCGCGAAGCTGCTTCCGAAGTGCTGTCCAAGGTTCTGTTCTGCTGGACAGAGGTTCACTCCTGGATTTTTAATCCCCAACTCTGACATAATCTGGGTTGAGATTTTTAGGGTTATTTCCTCTCTTGATTCCCAACCTCCAGTAAAACAATCACGTCCTTTAGACTTCATTTTATATTTTTCCATTTTCATGTCTTTCTATTTTCCAGATCTGTCTCTTTTCAGATCTGTGTAGTAGAAGCTTAGTTCTTTCACCTTTCGACCCCCTTCTTGATTTTTTTTTGAATCCAAAAATTTATTGGAGGTTTTGTCCACCATCCCCCTTCTCCACAAATTTTCGTCGAATTTCAAAAGCCCTCTACCTATTTTTAGAAATTGTGTCTTTTCCCCAACTTCAGTTCTGTTTCTGCTGTCCAGATCCGATCCCAAGTCAGTATAAAATCCACAAAAAATCGACATCTCCACCAAACCTTTCATAAGTTATATCTACGTTTTCCTCTCTTCACCCTCTACAACTTTTATGAAGGGCTCAAAGGCTGAATCGAAGGTCTACATCGCGGTCAATGCCAACTCTCAGGAAAACTTAGTTTTATCCTGAGTTTTCAGATCCTGTGAGTCAGCAGCTTGAAAATTCGACAAAGTCCATCAACGGGAAACTGAAATTTCTTTCTCCAGCCATAGATCAAAGGATTTTAAGTCAGCTATCCATCGGTACCTCGTGTGCATCAATCCGACGTTGGGAGTGACCGCAGCAGCAGATCTTGTCGGGTCGCGCGCTGCAAAACAGAACTGCAGATCCGTGGCCAGCAACTCTGGCGAGTGGAGATTGGAGCCGCCCGACCTCCGGCCGGTGAACCAGCATACCGTCGTCCCAGGGAGCGCCATTCCAGGCATCCACACTGTAGTGGTGCCACCCCGGTCCCACACGGCCCCTCGGAGCAGCACGTGGGCCCTATGGTCATGAGTACGTGTGCCGTCGAAGCAACACAAGAACCCGCCCGTCAACCCGAAACCGCTACTCCCGGATCCCATCATGTCACCCTTTACCTCCCTGCGTGGAGTGGACAGTAATTTGTCTTGCTATAATTATTGTGTATTTACTATTCCAGGAGTATGAGATCGGCCGGGAAGTCTTCCCCACGCCCGGTAGCGTGGAGGTATCGTATTCGCTCCCATCTCGGCATTTGCTTTATTTCGTATATATTTCTTTATGCCGCTGTTAGAGAGCATGCTAGGATCGTAGCTCGCTATACTTTTTATATCACTGCTGCTGCAAGAGAGAGAGAGACCGTCCCGTGACCCGATCTGGGCAGGAATTTGTGAGGTGACCACCCTAGCTCTTTGTCAGTTTCTCAACCGCGCACGTCCGACGCTTCCCTCGTTAGGGACGATCGTGAGCTTGCATAGAGTCCAAGGATTGCATATCCATTTGGAGTCAATTCGCGTGTCCGTCCCGCATC
Source organism: Amorphophallus konjac (assembly GCA_022559845.1). Classification (NCBI taxonomy): domain Eukaryota; kingdom Viridiplantae; phylum Streptophyta; class Magnoliopsida; order Alismatales; family Araceae; genus Amorphophallus; species Amorphophallus konjac. Next base: position 402,238,812 of record CM040120.1, read on the forward strand.
AATTTGATATCAGAGCGAGTTTGAGTCTAGGGTGTCTAAAATAATAATAAAAAAATGAGTCATTTAAGTCGAGTCTAAGCTTAAGTCGGTCTAGGTTGAATTTGCATACCATTAATTGGTATATAAAAAGGTGTTGTCCGAACGTTAGGCTACGCCTATCGGGAAGGTCGCACACTTGCGCGAGTGATCTTCGAATCGATTAGCTTTGTCACATATCGAGTCTTGGTTGTGTCAAGGTTGTAATCGAGTCTCATTTTAACTTTACATGTGCATTTCATTCTAAGTCGTGTCTAGGTGCTTGCATTAACAAAAACAAAAAAAATGGCCTTGCATATCCATTCCTAGGGGATCCAACCCCATCTTTGCAACTATGGCCGCACCCCGAGTCCATAGTCCCGAGGAAGTGGCCGAAATGTTCCAAGCCCTTATGGGAGCAATGAAGGGGTTGAGTACAAGCCGGGATCGGTTGACTACAGGAGTAGATCGGATGGAAGGGTCATTCCCAGTGCCACCCCAGTCGGGGAATCCTTCCCCACCCATGAGAGCTCCATTATCATCACGCTTATTATCCGATCTTATTTCAGAGCCCTCTCATTTGGAGCCACCAAAGCCCGAGCCACCTGTGTTTCTAACGGGTACGCTTTTTATAGCCGAGCCACTTCTTAATTGGCTGAAAGATGGCTTGGTCCCACCTCCTTACCCATCCATGGACCCCACCCTACCACTAGTGCCCGTCAACTCCTTCCATACCACATTCCGATCTAGTCACCATGTTGACACTGTGGATGACTTTATTGTGGGATTAGACGCACAATGGAAGTTAACGCACTTATTGGCCTGAGGCTTCGACCAACCCACTAGTCGTAGCTTCACCCATCCGGCCGTAGGGTCCATTACCTCTGTGTGCACCGTGGGTTGTGTCACCACGGAGATTCTTCTATTCCTCCCGATGCCGGCTGAGTCCGACTTCGTTTCCTTTTGCCCAAGGGAGGAATCCTATTTTCTAGACATGACCATCATCCCACCGACCACAATGTATGACGGTGATTATGAATTCTTAAATTGGGACCGAGTCATGGGGGAACCCACTTCATGGGGTCATACCTTCTTCGACCCTTTTGACCCCTTCACTAGTGAACCTCCCGAGCTTTCATACTCACTCCACTTCTTCCACGGAGTTCACTATCCCACCTTTTTCACTCGGGCCAAGCAACCTCCACATAGCAATAGGTCCGAACCATCATTTGGGGGTAATGAAGACTTTGGTTTCCCCGACCCACCTAAGCCCATCCTCGATACACCCACACCCGGCTCTTCTACACCCGGCTCTCCTAGCCCTCTCAAGTCTCCCAAAACCAAAGGGCCGTCCATGCATGACTGGGTCATACTTGGACGTTTAGGTGTTCCCCATGCCACCCATCTCCGGTTACATAACATGCATTCATGGCACACATTCGGGTGTCCTGGTCCGCCATCACCCATGTACAGGTCGGACTAACAATAGGGGTGTCTAGAGTCATGCATGAGTCAGTTTCTTGTTTGTGTGGTTTGTGGTTTGTTAGGAGTCTGCATGTGTCTTGTGCAAGCTCGTTGGTGTTAGTCCCTTAAGAGGCGAGTGGACTTGCTAGAAGAGTATGGGATCGGTTCTACATCTATACCCGGATCTAGTCACCTACAGGGACCCAGCGGTGATTCCTAGTGAGTCTTCGAGCCGCCTCCTCCCATTTGAGAGTGCCCCACCCGGAGTGTCCACCTCTAGCCTCGTTCCCACAGCAGCTTGTGCATATCGAGTATATACGGAATGAGCAGGTGACGATCACTTGGAGTGGAGCGTACTCGCGCTACTTGGTACGGTGACGGATCCGCCGGAGCTACTCGAGCAGTCACCCCCTTTACTCGACGGGGTCGAGTTCTTCCCACCCGGGGAGAATTGATGGGGACATCGAAGCAATATCGCTCATATTTTGTTTACATTTATGTCCTTTTATATTTGTATGTATACCCTTGTGTTATATGGGTACATAATTGTAAGTCTTAGTGGGTTTATGTGCAAAATGTCAGTAGGTCCAGCAAGGGGGCCCCCAGTCCTCCCCCATTGGTCCACCTAGGCCATGTGGGGCTGGTCAAACCATCCTAGGTGGCTTCTAGAAGGGTTGAATGTCAAATAAACACATGGGAGACAAGTGGTGTAAAATGTCAAAAGTTGGCCACCTACCTTACCCCTTGGTCAAGGGGGCGCCCCCCCCCATTAGAATTAATTAAAAATTTTATTTTTTTTATTTGATCACATTTAAATGTGAAGTCCCTTAAGTACCCCTCCTGACCCTAGATCCAAGGGTAGATTAGGTCATTTGTCATTTATTATAAGTACCTTGTATTTCCATTTTTGAAGAATTAATGAGAAGAAAATATTGAATGAGCATTGGAGCTTGGTGCGCCCCTATCTCTCTCCTCTTGGTTCCTCCTTCTTCCCTCTGCATTTCAGAGTTGAGAACCCCTTCTACCTGAGCCCCTCTATCTCTGATTTCATCTCTGGTGCCGCCGCCGCCGTTCGTGCCGCCATCGAGCCACCGCAAAGCCGCTTCCGAAGTGATGTCCAAGGTTCTGTTCTGCTGGACAGAGGTTCACTCTGAGATTTTTAAACCCCAACTATGACATCATCTATAGTTGAGATTTTCAGGGTTGGTTTCTCTCTTGATTTCCAACATTTAGTAAAAAAATCACGTCCTTTAAACTTCATTTTACATTTTTCCAATATCGTGTCTTTCTGTCTTCTAGATCTATCTCTTTTGAGATCTGTGTAGCAGAAGCTTAGTTCTTTCACCTTTAGACCCCCTCCTTGATTTTTATTTGAATCCCCAAATTTATTGGAGGTTATTTCTACCATCCCCCTCCTCCACAAATTTTCGTCGAATTTCAAAAGCCCTTTACCTATTTTTAGAAATTATGTCTTTTCCCGAACTTCAGTTCTGTTTCTGCTGTCCAGATCCGACCCCAAGTCAATATAAAATCCACAAAAAAATTAACATTTCACCAAACCTTTCATAAGTTATATCCATGTTTTCCTCTCTTCGCCCTCTACAACTTTCATGAAGGGATCAAAAGCTGAATCGAAGGTCTACATCACGGTCAACACCAACTCTCAAGAAAACTTAGTTCTATCCTGAGTTTTCAGATCCTGTGAGTCAGCAACTTGAAAATTCGACAAAGGCCATCAAGGGGAAACTCAAATTTCTTTCTCCGGCAATAGATTGAAGGATTTCAAGTCAGATTTCCATCAGTACCTCATGTGCGTCGATCCGACGTCGGGAGTGACCACAGCAGCAGATCTTGCCGGGTCGCGCGCTGCAAAATAGAACTGCAGATCTGTGGCTAGCAACTCTTGCGAGTGGAGATCGGAGCCGCCCGGCCTCCGGCCACCGAACCAGCACACCATCTTCCCAGGGAGCGCCCTTCCAGGCGTCCCCACCGTAGTGGTGCCACCCCGGTCCCACACGACCCCTCGGACCAGCACGTGGGCCCCACGGTCGTGAGTACGTGTGCCGCTGAAGCAACATAAGAACCCGTCAACCCGAAACCGCTACTCCCGGGTCCCATCGTGTCGCCCTTTACCTCCCTGCGTGGAGTGGGCAGTAATTTTTCTTACTGTAATTATTGTGTATTTACTGTTCCGGGAGTACGAGATCCGCCGGGAAGTCTTCCCCACGCCCGGTAGCGTGGAGATATCGTATTCGCTCCCAGCTCGACATTTGCTTTATTTCGTATATATTTCTTTATGCCGCTGCTAGAGAGCATATTAGGATCGTAGCTCGCTATACTTTTTATATCACCGCTGCTGCGAGAGAGAGAGAGAGACCGTCCCGTGACCCGATCCGGGCACGAATTTGTGAGGTGACCACCCTAGCTCTTTGTCAGTTTCTCAACCGCGCACGTCTGACACTTCCCTCGTTAGGGACGATCGCGAGCTTGCATAGAGTCCAAGAATCGCATATCCATTTGGAGTCGAGTCGCGTGTCCGTCCCGCATCAAGTAGCTAATGAAGGCCGATGATATAGTTGTTGATGGAGTAGTTGGAGGGTTAATTAAAGGTGAATCAATGGAAGGCTCGGGTGGCTTAGTGGAGGTTAAGGTCATGGAAGTTGGAGTAGGAGGTTTGGTGCGGAGAAAACGTCTAAACTTAGTGGGGCGAGAAGGTTTAAGAATAGGGGAAGAATTATTATGCATCGGTGTGGGTGATTGGAGTATCGACCCATCATCGTAACACCAATTGGTTTTGTAGATGGGGGTAGGGGAAGTGGCTTCATCCTGAGCAGGGGGTTCTTCGTGTAATGGAGGGAGAGGAAAACGAAGAAAATTTGGAGTGTGTGCCTCTTCAAAATCTTCATCTTGTGCCGTCTCCAATTCATAATCTGGATCATATTTTTCACAATCGAGCTCAAGTGGACGCCGTGGCCGAGGCGTATTGATGGGTGATGGAGGTGTATAATGGTGTGGAGGGTTTGGCGGATATGAATGTGGAGGCGGAGGGCCATGTGAAGAAGCGTGATGAATGGGTGGTGGGCGAACGGCATCCACTTGAGCATTGAACTTCATTGAATCATCTAGATCACTTGTATCCATGATGCCATTGTTATCTCTTCTCTCCCTCCAATCTCTCTCCATCTTGGTAATGTTATTCATGAATGCGTGAAGAGGATTGGCTTGAGGAGGAGGAGGAGGAGGCTGCGGACTTGTAGCCCTCTTTAGTTGTTCCTCCATTGAAGCAATTTTATCAAGAAGAGCTTGTTGGAGGGGCGTGACTTGTGAAGTGGAGGGTTGGCATTGAGACCGTGGAGGGGGTGCATATGATGGCCATAAAGGGTGGAGAGGTTGACCCACAAAAGGATCCGGGTGGGCCGGGTTGCAAGGAATATATGGGCCTTAGGGCCATGAAGGGTGGAGGGGTTGACCCACAAAAGAACCCAATCGGGCCAGGTTGCAAGGAATATATGAGCCTTGGGGCCGTGAAGGATGAGGGTGGTTGGAAGGAGGCGGGTGATGGACCACCCGAGAGGAAGAAGGAGGCGGGTGATGGACTACCCGGGAGGAAAGATGGATGTAAGAAGGAGGCGGGTGATGGGCTACCCGAGAAGGATGACAGATAGAAGAAGGAGGTGGGTAATGGGCCAGCCGAGTGGGAATAGAAGGAGGGCGAGAAGAAGATGCTAGGCCCTCAACAATAGCCTTAAGGGCTTGGGTTTGTTGAGGAGTGAGATGCAAATCTTGGGAGACCTCATTATGTGGAGGAGCTAGTTCCGAGGGAGTAGCGGCTCGCGGTTGATGCAAGGGATTATGAAAATGAGGATTGCCCATGGGGTGGACAAAACCATGAGGATTAGAGTGAAATCCCTTAGGTGAGTTGTGGTGAGAATTATAAAATTGAGGATTATATGATGTGCTTGGTTGGTCATCCTCATGAGTATATAAATGATTTGACATGTTGATTTTGTTATCAAAGTGAAACATCATGCAAGGTAATCAATAATTCAATCAAAGCGAATTGCAAAGATATCAAACAATGTGAGATGTTTACGCTTGATTTTAGTTGGACCTTGATGAATTAAATGATTTTGACAAGATTTATGTAGTTCACTCAAGAGAAGAATCTAGTTTCAATATGGTTTCACTTCAATGCCAACTAGGTTAATGTTCTCACCATGTATAGGCCAAGTAAACCCGGGAAACTTCAAAGGTACAACCTGCCCAGTGATCGAAGAGGGAATCCTTCGATGTCGGGGACTTACGGAAGCCTTGGTTAAGAAAATTCCGGTCCAATGAGAGGAGTTCTCAATTGAAGGGTCTTTCCTTCACCAAGAAAGGGATAAAATCTCCTAAAAATGTGGGGAGAGGAGGTCTCCCAAGCCAAGATGTCTTAAATGCAACAACTAATACAAAAGAAAGGGAGAATAAATGTATGAATAGAAGTATGCAAGAACAATGCAAAATAGATCACAGAATAAGGGAGAATTGACATCCTGGACAGTGGGCGCCAATTTTCAAATTGGCATCCACTTTCTTGGACGCGATTTCTTTTCTTTTTTTTTACAGAACGTGTCCTGCTATAGGACCGTGTTCAACAAAAAGTGGATCTGTGAGCGACAGGGTTCAACTTCCCTGCAACGGCCAGAAAGCAGTAAAAATGGAAAACATTGTTGGAAAATAAAGGAGAAACACTCACAAAACTCAACAAGAACTATGGCAATCAACAAGAGATAATCCAAAGCATGACATGCTCAATTTTTTTTTAAGATATGGAATTTTCTAAAATCTAACAAAGTGGTAATCACTTAGGGAGGCGGCTATGAACGCGGTGCACAAGGGATAAAAATAGAAAAAGGAAAAGGGGAAGTGCTACGCGGAGCACTAGGGAGTTGCACCGGGGGTGCAAAAGGGAGAGGGCACATGCTGGTGACAAAGAGAAAGGGTAATCAAGAAAAATAAAGGTGGTCCCACCGTGATCGCCAATTTTTAGATTTATGGAAAAAAATCCACAAAGAAGATTAAAAATTAATTAATGAGTGAAAAAGAAGATAAGGGAAAAGGAGGAAAAGGGGAGCATGCGTGGATGCTAATGGGAAAGATGTGATCGCCAGAGACTGCGGGCCTCAAAGGAGTATAACAATAAACATAAGGGAGGGATCGTGAATAAATACCTTAAAGAATGCGGGGGATTGTGAGTGTCACCTTCTCTTCCAATCGGCCGACCAATGAAGATAGCTTTTCTTTAAGATTACCCTTGCAAAACACAAATAAACACCAACAAAGAAAATATGAATTAGAAACCAAGGTGTGTAGCATCAAATTATAATATGAATAAGCATGAAAAACATGTATAAGAACACACATTGTTGGTGTTGGCCTTTAAAACCCCTATGCAAAGGGTAAGGGAGATAATGATGATATGCAAGTAGGGAGGGTGCAAGTGTTGCACAATAGGAGAAACTCAATGTAATTGAGATAGTAAAAATAAATAGAGGAGGAGATGAATATGATGCATGAACATGAATTAAATGCATAAAAGAAAAGATAAAGGGAAGAGATGAGGGATAGGCTTATGGATTGTTTCTCCAAAAGGGGGCTTCCATGTTCTCCAAGGGAGGAAGAAGATCTCCAAGACGATGATGCTTTAGGTGCATGGGAGACTCTCTCCTTGAGCCTTTAGTTCAGCAGCACCTCCCCTTCAATCAAAGAATCGGCCTTATGAACAAGGGAGAGGGGGGTCCTATTTATAGGAGAGATATTTGTAGATTTAATTCCATGAAAAATATAAAATCAAGTTTTAATTGGATTTAGAAGGAGATATTCAATAGACATGTGTCCCCCCAACCTTAGAAAGCCTTAGGGACCCTTTCCCAAGTGGAAAAGGAGCTCAAAATAAGGAAAGAAGGAGGCTCTACCGGATTCGGGATACTGTCAGAATTTGCGCCCACCATAGCAGGCGCAAATTAAATTTGCGTCAGTCAGCCAGCCGCCAATGCTGAGCCAATTTTAGAAAGATTGGAAATTACCAAAATTTAAAGAAAATTCATGTCCACCAAGGCTGACGTGAATTATGAATTTTTACGAATTTTGATCGAATTTAAAAGCCTAAAATATAAAAGTGAAATACGCGTCCAAGCGCACCGACACGAATTTAAAATCACGATAGAAAGTAAGACACCATTTATTGATTATTTTTGGAAGGTCGAATATTACCAAAAATCAGAAATGGAAATAGCGTCCACTTGCACAGACGTGAATTTGAAATTTTATGAATTTTCGTAATTATTCAAAAGGCCAAGGGAATTGACGTCAAAGAAGTGGACGCCAATTCAAGAATTGGTGACTTTGTGGAGAGGCATTAATTCAGGGAATTTGAGCTGAATTAAATGAAGAAAAGAATTTACGTCCGTGCTTTGGACGCCAATTAAAGAATTGGTGCCTTCTCGCACAAGCATTAATTCTTCATGAATACGAAGTTGGCACAAACTCGGGTAAAAGAAGAATTCGCATCTGCGGTTGCGGACGCGAATTAAGAATTTGCGCCTTTTCGTAGAGGCGTTAATGCAAAAAATAACACGAATTTTGGCCACAAAAGATAAGGGAGAGAAGACGTGTCCATCGTCACAGACACATATCAAATTCGCGTCCACCTTCCCAAACGCATATCAAAGAATTGGTGACCTTCCACAAAGGCGTTAATTCAATAATAATTTAAATTTGGCTTAGAAATGAATACATGGCTGTTAGTCTGGACGCGAATTTGAAAGGTGTGTCGACTCGACAGAATTGGCATCAACTTGAATGGGCGTTAATTCTTTAGAGAGGAATTGGCGTCCATTATGTCTAACATTAAATCAAAAAGGGCCCGAAAAATTAGAGAAAAATCTTGGAAAATCAAGAAAAATGTGAAAAAATGGCGGAAAGCTGAGGAAAGTTGAATAATTCATAAAAATAAGGAAGACCCCTCAAATAAGTTGATTTTAGGGTCAAATTGGGGTATTACAATGTGATAGGTGATATACTCAAAGTGATGTCAATTTGGGTGTGTCTACACCGCCGATTCACCTCACATCTCTCTCTCTCTCCTACCGCCGATTCACCCTCCTTCATATCTATAAAAAAAAGAAGAAGAGAAGTGAGAAGTTGTAATACCCCAAAATTTTGTATATGATATTTTAGAATTCTCTAGAATTTATTTAGATTTTCTAAGATTTTCTAGAGATAAATGGACTATTAAAAGAATTTGGGTTAATTCAAAACCAAATAATAAGGCCCAATATTTATTAATTAACCTGGCCTTTTAATTAAGACCAAAATGGCCCAAAACCAAGCCCATAAGGTTTGGCCCATATTCTAGAAACTTAAATTAGTGTATTTACGGAATTTAGGGGGATAATTACTCCTTAAATGGACAAATAAACAGATAAATAATAGGAAGAGTTTGAATTCAATCAAATTCGGCGCCCAAAGCCAAAAACGGTCTATCGGGCGACCGCTTAAGGATTGAAAACGGTCTAAGACTAGACCGCTACTATCTGCAGATTCCGTGAATGGAAGAAGACATGAAAAGATGGGAACTTAAGCATCTAGATCGCCTAGGATCGATGATATCCCTTAGTTAGAAGGGTCTAGAATGCTAGAGGATCAAATTGAAAACCTAATTTGGACTCTAAGTTCGTTCTAATCCTTAAAACCCTAGCTAACCCTATAAATAGACCTAAGATTTCACATGCGCGACCCTTACGTTTGGCCCGCGTGGAGCTAAGGTAAGGAGGACAAATTTGAGGTAGATTCTTTAGAAAATTTTGTTTATTATACTAAGGCCTAACTACCCTCAAAGTTTCGTTCTAGGAGATCAAGCCCACGAAGAGTTAGAGGCATCCAAAGTCGCTGGTTCGGTACAAGCAACTCAGGAACCTGTGCGACCGGGCCAGATTGAACAGCAAGTTAGAAGCCCTAAACGAGGTAATTAGATAAAGGTTCTTTAGAACAAATTGTTCCTTTTAATACCATCTTCTTACCCTCCAAATTTCATGGTCATAGGTGAAGAGGATCATATGTTTGAAGGCCACGAAGTTGCTGGTTCGATTCCGAACGAGCAGAAATTAGGGTTGACCTCCAGCCTTAAATTCGACGATTAAAGCCCAGATCAGAAGTAGGTTATCTCATGAATGGCTTAAACATGATCTTAGGAGTAAAAGTCCTCAATTTTCAGTCGATTTCAGGCATTGCACGTGTAGTATTTTGTATTTTATTAGCTAGTTCATTTTTCTTGCATGACTCTAACCCTTTAATGAAAAGGATGTAATTCTTACTTAATTTACATTCCCCTATGCATATTCTTGGCCCAACTTTCTTTTGGCATGTTTTATTACATGTTTTTACATCATTTTCCATGCATCCATTTACATTAGAGTAACCATATTTCGGTTTTTATTGCTATTTACCGTAAACAGGGAGAAATGGTCTTCCTGAAGACCTCCTGAAATCACTAGTGGCCCTGCGATAGACTGCTAGGCCCGATAAAATGGTCCTCGCATGACCGTTTTCGTTTTCTGAGTTCTGTGTTATGTTAATCCAAAATATAATATAGAATATCCCTAAATATCATATGATAAGCTTAGCTAATTAGGTTTTACACCTATTTTAAATGTTGTATTCTTGTACTTGGATATGCTAATCAATCATCCTAGTTGATTTCATGTTCTTTATACACGTTGGGATTATTTTAAACTTATGTTAAATTCATGCCAAAATCATATACTTTTCTAATTACATTAAATTTCACATGGTTCATGACTTGTCTAGTTTTAACTTGATCTCTATTTTATCACGATCCTTTCTCATCTACGAGTTATTTTCTTAAGTACATGGCATGTACTCTGGTATGTGACCATTAGTTACACTTTGCACTTATAGGCACACTTTCTTGGACTTATGAACCTCTCCGTCGGATATTCCTTCTGTCAGACTAGGGGATTATGTTTCAAGGCCTCTGTAAGACTCCGCAAGCATGGGATTCTCACTAGGACGCCAAGTTGGTTGTACCATCAAAGCCCAATTGTCTAGAAAGCACTTACCGGTGTTTTATGTGTTCTGCATCTTAGCGGCCCTATGGACGACCACCAGATTGTGTTAGCAGCCACTCACCAGGCCGCTAAAAGATACCAAGCGGCCATTCACTAGACCGCTAAAGCCCCAGAAAGTTTTCCTGCGTCGACACTTCTTTTTCATGCGTCGACTCTAGTCATGAAACGGTCTAGATTCTGACCACTTTCTGCATAAAACGGTCCAGTAAAAGACCGCTTTATCTCTGACCCTATCTAACCTGAGGTTTGACCTTTGGGGTTGGTTTTCTTGAGTTCCTTGATGGTCTTCGGATTATCTGGAGTCTCAACACGTGTTTAACAAGTTAATATTAAGATATGAAACTTAATGAATATACCGTTATGCTGCTGGAATGCCGTCGGAGTATAATATTCTTTTAATTCTTCTTTGATATCTCATATCAATTTTGGTATGTTCTATACCTTGCTTACTTGGTCATGAAACTTATTATTTAAAATTTAATTATTGGCCAAAATTATTGTTATATCTCGTGGAAGTAGCTAGATTTATAACTTAAAGATGCAAGATCGGGCACGATTTGTGTCCAAAGGCTCCATGCTAGTCCTCTCGACGGATTGTCGAAAACGTGCTATAAACCATGGGGTACGATGACACTGGCGTCGCATTGCACTGGGAGTACTTTCTCTTATAAATGAGTAAAAATCACGAGGCTCGTTATGAAAATTATGTACTTGTTAATGACTTTGTAGTACATAACCTTTACAAGGTTGTGTAAAGTACTTTCTAGATTCTTGCTCGTACATTCATGTTCATGAAAGGCCAAATTTACATCTATATGATTAATCTTGCTTGTTCATGGTCTATACTCGGACACATCTACTTGTTCAGTTATCTCATGATTCTATATTCTTGGTTATCTTGGTTTGTATCGCTTATTTATCGCAGTCTTATTTTTACCTTAAGATCTAGAGCTAAGACATTAATTACTTAAATATTGCATGCATGTTGATACGAAGATACCTACTGGGCAAGTGTGCTCGTACCTACTTTCTCAATTTTTCAGGAAGTACTGATGGATCGGATTCGGAATATTCAAGTAGCGGGTCCGAGAGTGATTGAAGGTCAAATGAATCGAGAGAAGACCTAGTTGTCAAGTGTCTAGTCGAGTCCTATTGTAATTTTCTATTTTCTTGAGTCTATAATGTAAGGATGTTTAAGTCAGGAATTTAATGTACTTTATGGTTATTAGTATGAATAAAGCAGATTTTTGAAAGAATATACTTGTGCAATTACTCTTGTGTGATTGTCTTGCGCTCTGATTTCTTGCTTGCGAGATGCTTATCCTGCCGACTGTTCACGTTCCTGATATTCCTTCCACTATATTAAAAGCTCGGGGCATGACAGTTAAAGTGGTATCAGAGCATAGGCCTAGAAGTCCAAGGGAATGATGTCATGTCATAGGTTAAGTCCAAGGATTAAGGACCCATGCCTATGAAACAAGGAAAGGAAATTTCCAACCCAAGAGAGAAATTGGGTAGAACCTAGGATGAGCTAGTAATTAAAATTTATCTTTAGGATTAATCCATAAATTCCATTAAGATTAACAAATCCATTACTCTTCTTAGGTACTCTACTTTTACAATGACTCATCGTGTTGATTGGGGTAGAATGCAACAAACGGTTGCGGGTCTCACTCAGGCCTTGCAAAATATGGCTCACGCTGGCGCTAGGGCAGGAGCTGGTGATTTGCACCGTAATTTCTGGTATTTAAACCCTCCGCGATTTTTGGGTTCTTCTAACCCCGATGAGGCAGAAAACTGGATTGACGAAATGAACCGTATATTCGAGGTCATGAAATGTGCCGACCAAGAGAAGGTTCGTCTTACTATGTTCCAGTTAAACAAAGACGCACGTACATGGTGGAAGTCTATTCCGACACCGCCTGCAGACGCACCACACACATGGGATGGATTTCTTACTCTTTTTTGAGCCAAGTATCTCTCTGAGCATGTCAAGGAGAGGAAGGCGGCTGAATTTGCATCACTACGTCAAGGTATGTTGACGGTGGTAGAATATGAGTTACAATTCTCTTGCCTAGAACCTTATGCTCAACATCTAGTGAGCACAGATCTTCTTAAAGCAAATCATTTTATGGACGGGCTGCGGCCCATTTTCATCTAGCAACTTGGCCCACAAAACATTCGGACCTACGCAGAGATGGTCCAACGGGCACACTTATGTGAACGGACCTTGGAGAAGGTCAATAAACTCATGGGCAAAGTGGAGGAGCCGAGCCGAAAGTCTGATCGACGAGGTAAGAAGCAAGAAAATTTCAGCATCACATATAACTCTCGGGATAGCAAGAAGAGATCCCAGAATGGGGACGGCAAGGATGATCGTCTGAACAAGAAGATTAAAGAAGAAGACAAGCAAGTCATGGCGTCTTGCTCGTTCTGTGATAAATTCGGTCATACGGCCAAAGAATGTTGGAAGCGTTTGGGCGCATGCTTAAGATGTGGAGGTCAGGAGCACCGCATGCCTGACTGTCCTCTGATGAAAGAGCAATCATCCACAAGGAGCAATGGTGGACAGAAGCGGCAAGCTAGATTGCATGCCGTATTGGAGGATGAATCAACCAAAGAAGGGGAGCTCATTGAAGGTACAATTAATATTCATTCCTATCCTACTTTTGTGTTATTTGATACGGGTGCTACTCATTCCTTTATTGCTAGTTCCTTTGCAAAAACATTGCCTATTTCACATGTTCCCTTACCATCAGATTTAACCATAGTCACTCCTTTAGGGTCGAGAATGGAATTGAAAACCTATTTCCCCAATAGTGGAGTTATTGTAGAAGGGCATAATCTTCCCGCTAATCTCGTATGCCTTGATATGGAAGGCTATGATGCCATATTAGGAGTTGATTGGCTTATAGACCACGACGCTATATAAATTGTCACAGTAGGATAATTTCCTTTCAAAAATCGGGTCTCCCACGATTTTCTTTTCTTGACATCAAATACCGGAAGCATCCCTCTCTTATTTATTCTCTTCACACTTGCAAACTCATTTCGCAAGGAAGTGAAGCTTTTCTTGCCTCCGTAGTAGTTACCAAGTCTAAGGAAATTCAGATAGAAGAAATCCTCGTAGTTAAGGAATTTCCTGATATTTTCCCTTCCGAGTTACCTGGCTTACCGCCCGAAAGGGAGGTTAATTTCACCATTGAACTCACACCTGGAGCAGCACCAGTGTCAATAGCTCCTTACAAGATGTCCCCCACGGAATTGAATGAACTAAAGAAGAAACTTCAGGAGCTGCTAGAAAAAGGCTTCATTCGACCTAGCACATCCCCTTGGGGTGCGCCAGTCCTATTTGTCAAGAAGAAGGACGGTTCCCTTAGATTATGCATTGACTACCGACAGTTGAATCAACTCATCAAGAACAAATATCCACTATCGTGTATTGATGAGCTATTTGACCAACTTTCTGGCCCGGAGTACTTCTCCAAGGTCGACCTCAGGTCAGGCTATCATCAACTAAGGATCAAGGATGAAGACATTCACAAGATTGCTTTCCAAAGCCGATATGGACATTATGAATTTATGGTTATGCCATTCGGTTTAACTAATGCACCTGCTGCATTCATACAATTGATGAATAATGTGTTCCAGCCTTATCTTGACCAATTTATAGTCGTATTCATTGATGATATTCTCATCTATTCAAAGACAAAGGAGGAACACGAGGTACATCTAAGGGTTGCTTTGCAAACTTTGCGGGAACACCAACTTTATACTAAGTTAAACAAATGTAAATTTTGGCTTAAAGAAGTCTCTTTCCTTGGCCATATCATTTCTAAAGAAGGCATTGTAGTAGATCCTTCTAAAGTTGAAGTGGTTAAGAACTGGAGCCGACCGAACATCGTATCTGAAGTTTGAAGTTTCATTGGCCTAGCTGGTTATTATCGACGATTTATCAAGGATTTTTCCAAAATCGTAGCTCCTTTAACAAAACTCACTAGGAAAGAAAATCTTTTCGAGTGGACAAAGGAATGTGAAGAAAATTTCTTAGCCCTTAAAGAGCATCTCACCACGACACCTATACTGGCATTGCCCGTAGAAGGTGACAATTTTGAAGTTTATATCGAGGCATCTGCCGTTGGCCTGGGTCGTGTACTCATGCAAAATGGCAAGGTGATTTGTTATGCTTCAAGATAGTTAAAGTGGCATGAGGAAAATTATCATGTTCATGATCTGGAATTGGCTGCTGTTATATTTACCTTGAAAATTTGGCGTCACTACCTTTATGGAGAGAAATTCACGGTCTATTCGGACCATAAGAGCTTGAAATATCTATTCTCTTAGAAAGAGCTAAATATGAGGCAAAGGCGATGGTTAGAGTACCTTAAGGACTTTGATTTTGCTATAAAATATCATCCTGGCAAGGCGAATGCTATTGCCGATGCGCTCAGCAGGAAACCAATGGGAAAGCTATCAAGTCTTATGAAAGGTATGACCAATCTTATTTCTAAATTTGCTTAGTTGAATTTAGATATTAATATAAAGAAGAAAGAGGATTGCCTTATAGCCAATATCCGGACACAACCCACATTAATTGAAGATCTAGTCAAACTCCAAGATGATGACCCTGTGTTATTGGAGATCAAAGTCCAGTGGACCAAATCTTGCCCACATGAAGCAACATGGGAGACGGAGGAAGTCATGAGCAAGAGATTTTGTGATCTATTTGAATGTAAGTACACTCTCCCTTATAACCTATGTATTAGAATTTGGGGACCAAATTCTCTTAAGTGAGGGAGGGTGTAATACCCCAAAATTTTGTATATGATATTTTAGAATTTTCTAGACTTTATTTAGATTTTCTAGAGATAAATGGACTATTAAAAGAATTTGGGTTAATTCAAAACCAAATAATAAGGCCCAATATTTATTAATTAACCTGGCCTTTTAATTAAGACCAAAATGGCCCAAAACCAAGCCCATAAGGTTTGGCCCATATTCTAGAAGCTTAAATTAGTATATTTACGAAATTTAAGGGGATAATTACTCCTTAAATGGATAAATAAATGGATAAATAATAGGAAGAGTTTGAATTCAATCAAATTTAGCGCCCAAAGCCAAAAATGGTCTATCGGGCGAGCGCTTAAGGATTGAAAATGGTCTAAGACTAGACCGCTACTATCTACAGATTCTGTGAATGGAAGAAGGCATGAAAAGATGAGAACTTTGGCGTCCAGATCGCTTAGGATCGATGATATCCCTTAGTTAGAAGAGTCTAGAATGCTAGAGTATCAAATTGAAAACCTAATTTGGACTCTAAGTTTGTTCTAATCCTCAAAACCCTAGCTAACCCTATAAATAGACCTAAGATTTCACATGCGCGACCCTTACGTTTGGCCCGTATGGAACTAAGGTAAGGAAGACGAATTTGAGGTATATTCTTTAGAAGAATTTGTTTATTATACTAAGGTCTAACTACCCTCAACGTTTCATTCTAGGAGATCAAGCCCACGAAGAGTTAGAGGCATCCAAAGTCGTTGGTTTGATACAAGCAACTCAGGAACCTGTGCGACCGGGCCAGATTGAGCAGCAAGTTAGAAGCCCAAAATGAGGTAATTAGATAAGCGTTCTTTAGAACAAATTGTTCCTTTTAGTACCATCTTATTACCCTCCAAATTTCATGGTCATAGGTAAAGAGGATCATAAGTTTGAAGGCCGTGAAGTTGCTGGTTCGGTTCTGAACGAGCAGAAATTAGGGTTAACTTCCAGCCTTAAATTTGACGATTAAAGCCCAGATCAGAAGTAGGTTATCTCATGAATGGCTTAAACATAATCTTAGGAGTAAAAGCCCTCGATTTTCAGTCGATTTCATGCATTGCACGTGGAGTATTTTATGTTCTATTAACTAGTTCATCTTTCATGCATGAGTCTAACCCTTTAATGAAAAGGATGTAATTCTTACTTAATTTACATTCCTCTATGCATATTCTTGGCCTAACTTTCTTTTGGCATATTTTATTACATATTTTTACATCATTTTCCATGCATCCATTTACCTTAGAGTAACCATATTTCAGTTTTTATTGCTATTTATCGTAAATAGGGAAAAACGGTCTTCTTGAAGATCGCCTGAAATCACTAGCGGCCCTGCGATAGACCGCTAGGCCCGATAAAATGGTCCTCACATGACCGTTTACGTTTTTTGAGTTCTATGTTATGTTAATCCAAAACATAATACAGAATAGCCCTAAATATCATACGATAATTAAGCTTAGCTAATTAGGTTTTACACATGTTTTAAATGTTGTATTCTTGTACTTGGATATGTTAATCAATCATCCTTGTTGATTTCATGTTCCTTATACACGTTGGGATTATTTTAAACTTATGTTAAATTCATGCCAAAACCATATACTTTTATAATTACATTAAATTTCACATGGTTCATGACTTATCTACTTTTAACTTGATCACAGTTTTATCACGATCCTTTCTCATCCACGAGTTATTTTCTTAAGTACATGGCATATACTCCGGTATGTGACCATTAGTTACACTTTGCACTTATAGGCATATTTTCTTGGACTTATGAACCTCTCCGCCGGATATTCCTTCTGTCAGACTAGGGGATTTTGTTTCAAGACCTCCGTAAGACTCCGCGAGCCTGGGATTCCTACTAGGACGCCGAGCTGGTTGTACCATCAAAGCCCAATTATCTAGAAAGCACTTACTAGTGTTTTATGTGTTCTGGACCTTAGCGGCCCTACGATGACCGCTAGATTGCGTTAGCGGCCACTCACCAGATCGCTAAAAGATACTAAACGGCCATTCACTAGACCACTAAAGTCCCAGAAAGTTTTCCTACGTCGACACTTCTTTTTCATGCGTCGACTCTAGTCATGAAACGGTCTAGATTCTGACCACTTTCTGCATAAAACGGTTCAGTAAAAGACCGCTTTATCTCTAAGCCTGTCTAACTCAAGGTTTGACCTTTGGGGTTGGTTTTCTTAAGTTCCTAGATGGTCTTCGGATTATCTGGAGTCTCAACACGTGTTTAACAAGTTAATATTAAGATATGAAACTTAATGAATATACCGTTATGCTGCCTGAATGCCACCGGAGTATAAAATTCTTTTAATTTTTCTTTGATATCTCATATCAATTTTGGTATGTTCTATACCTTGGTTACTTGGTCATGAAACTTTTTATTTGGAGTTGAATTATTGGCCAAAATTATTGTTATATCTCGTGGAAGTAGCTGGATTTATAACTTGAAGATGCAAGATCGGGCACGGATTGTGTCCAAGGGCTCCATGCTAGTCCCCTCGACGGATTATCAGAAACGTGATATAAACTATGGGGTACGATGATATTGGCGTCACATTGCGCTGGGAGTACTTTCTCTTATAAATGAGTGAAAACCACGAGACTCGTTATGAAAATTATGTGCTTGTTAATGACTTTCTCGTACATAGCCTTTACAAGGTTGTATAAAGTACTTTCTAGATTCTTGCTCGTACATTCTTGTTCATGGAAGGCCAAATTTACATCTATATGATTAATCTTTCTTGTTCATGGTCTATACTCGCACACATCTACTTGTTCAATTATCTCATAATTCTATATTCTTGGTTATCTTGGTTTATATCACTTGTTTATCACATTCTTATTTTTACCTTAAGATCTAGAGCTAAGACATTAATCACTTAAATATTGCCTTCATGTTGATACAAAGATACCTACTGGGCAAGTGTGCTCATAACCACTTTCTCAATTTTCCAAGAAGTACTGATGGATCGTATTCGGAATATTCAAGTAGAAGGTCAAATGAATCGAGAAAAGACCTAGTTGTCAAGTGTCTAGTCGAGTCCTATTGTAATTTTCCATTTTCTCGAGTCTATGATGTAAGGATGTTTAAGTCAGGAATTTAATGTACTTTATGGTTATTAGTATGAATAAAGCAGATTTTTGAAAGAATATACTATGCAATTACTTTTGTATGATTGTCTTGCGCTCTGATTTCTTGCTTGAGAGAGGCTTACCCTGCTTCTTGAACCAACGAGTGAGCAGAATAGAAGAAAAGAGATTCGCCGGAGAAGAAGATCTGCTAGGGTTATTGGGCATTGCCGGCCATGAATGGCGAGGGGGGAGAGCCCCCCCCCCCCCCCCCCCCGCACTTGTGTCTGGAGGTGTACAAGAAGGTTGTAATCCTTCGCTATCTACCATGGGACCTCGAAGGACCTATGCGCAGATGTTGGTGTCGACTTGCCACAAAGCCAAGACGGGGATCCCAGTAAAAGAGCCATCCTTCATTGACCAAGGCGAGCCGGCGGTGTTCTTCACTAAGGCCGACATTCAAGCGTCTCTATAGCATATGCATTTTGCCATCGTTGTAAAATGCTCTTACGGAAGGCCTACGTTCCCAAAGATTAAAACTGGTTTATCCCATAGATTGGCGTTTTCCCTTGACTTTGTTATCAGCAGATTGAATCAACGACATCTTATCCTGCGGATGGGTTGTAAAGAGGACTTTCTGAAGATCCTTTTACAGAAGAATCTCTATGTCAAGGGCTACTTGTTCAAATTTTTTAGATGGACACCTGATTTAATTTTGATGTTGACCCTGCTTCGGCTCTGGTATGGCTAGGTTTTCCTAGGTTGCCGGCCAACTTATACCATGTAGATTGCATGAAATCTATAACTGGAAATTTTGGTCCGATGTTGAGAATCCATGACAAAACTATAGCTATGTCTGACACATCGGAGGCCCTTGTTTGTGTCGAACTGGATCTCTCTGCACCAAAGAAAGAGAGGCTATGGATAGACTTGGATGGAGAAGGGTACTTGCAGCATGTGAACTATCATAGGGTCCCTCACCTATGTGCTTCGTGTCATAAACTGGGTCATGTAGAAGTAGAGTGCAAGAAGCAATTGAGTAAATTGAATAATTCTCAGCCTCGGACAGGTGGTGAACAACTGATTAATAAGAAGGTTTTCAAGCCCAGGATAGAAGGTCCAAGACCTGTTCGACAGGATGCTCCAATGAATAATAGATTTGATGTCTTACAGAGTAAGGGCAATCCAATGCAGGGTATGTTCGAAAGTCCCAAGGATAATATGCATAAAAATGATGAGGAGCTCCTGAATGCCATTGTCATACTAGATAATGATAAGGCTCCTTTGGAGAAAGATGGTAATGGTGTGGAGATGGATAAATTAGATGGTGCTCATCTCCCGTCAACCTCCCAGCAGACTCTAGCAGCAGAGCTCCCTTCAAACCAAAACTTGGCAGATAAGACAATCTCCAAGAGGAAAATTGGCAGGCAGGGCCAGATAGATATAGACAATTCAGCTGTAAACATGGGATGGCAGCAATATGAGAGGGGGAGTGATGGTTTGGATATTGTAATTGGAATACACAATCGTAACCAAGCTGTTACTGGGATTAAATTACCAAGCAGCTCGGGGACTTCAGCCTAGGAGGCTCCAAATAAATGCCAGGATGCTATCAAGGAAGGTGTTCTAGGCCATAGGGCTACAAATAAATAGTTTGAGGATAATGCAGAGACATCCAATCTAGACAATATAAAGCAGTTGTTGTCCTCTTTTAATAGTGGTAGTGCGGATTTGTCAGTGGCTGATCAATCCAGTGCTGATACCATATATATGCAGGAAGAGTTATTGGTGGATGGGCATGAGTTATTGGGATGCAAGGAACGAGGGATGAAAATTACAGATCAAAGGAAGCAGCAACCTTTCACTAGGGCTAAGGCTAAATACTTAGCTGGTGGTCATCAATCAAGTTCTCTTTCTCAATGATTGGGCCAATGATGATATGGAACATTAGAGGTATCAGCAATGCTAAGTCAATGCGCAGCTTTAAAAATCACATTAGAAAGAATGGCGTACTTATGGCTTGCATAGTTGAACCTAAAATCCCTGCTGACAGATTGGATAATTTTAGGCAAAGACTTAAGTTTGATTATGCTTGTGTGAATCAGGAGGAAAATGCTAAAATATGGTTGTTCTAGCAACATCAGTTTTCTGTTTTAGTAGTGCAGAGAAATTCACAATTTATTACAGTTCAGGTTCAGAATGGTGGAGGTGTGGAATGTCTTGTTACTTTTGTCTATGCATCCTGTACTGTGGCTGGCAGAAGAGATCTATATGATGACCTTAGTCAATTTGGGAATTCTGTCAACCAACCATGGCTTTTGGGTGGAGATTTCAATGCTATTTTGTCACCTGAGGAAAAGAAGGGTGGGACTATGGGCTTTCTCAATTCAATGACTGACTTCCAGGGCTTTGTTGCAGTGAACGGGTTAATGGATGCTGGATTTGTTGGTAACCCTTACACTTGGTCCAACAATCAAACTGGGGTGAGGAACATTAAGGCTAGGCTGCATAGAGTTATGTATAATGACTGCTGGGCAGAGAAAGCCAAAGCTATCATTGTTAAACATCTGATGAGAGAGCCATCAGACCATTCTCCCTTGCTTATTTCTCACCCTCAACTGAACTCTGGCCCAAGCAGATTTGTCTTTCAACATATGTGGCTTGAGGATGAGAATTTTAAATCTGTAGTGAGGAATGCATGGGATGAAGCCTCTTTGTATCATTACAACCCTTCCTACATTCTGCAGCACAAACTCAAATCGGTTAAAGTTGTGATTAAGCAGTGGAACAGGGACCAATTTGGCAACATTTTTGAACGGAAAACAAAAGTAGAGCAGGAAGTGCTGATGGCAGAAACTGCTTTTGATGCATATCCTAATGAGAACAACAGAACTTCATTGAAAAAGGCTCAAGCTGAGCTTCGAAAATGCCTCGACCTGGAGGAAATCTTTTGGGGCCAGAAATCCAGAACCAATTGGCTTCAATTGAGAGATAGAAACACTAAGTTCTATCATCTCCATGTTGATGCGGGACGGACACGCGACTCGACTCCAAATGGATATGCGACCCTCGGACTCTAAGCAAGCTCGTGATTGTCGTTAACGAGGGAAGCGTGCAGACGTGCACGGTTGAGAAATCGGCAAAGAGCTAGGGTGGTCAACTCACAAATTCATGTCCGGATCGGGTCACGGGATGATATCTCTCTCTCGCTCGCAGCAGTGAATAACAATAAATAGCGAGCTAAGTTACCCTATCATGCTCTCTAGCAGCGGCATATAAAGCATATACGAACTAAGCAAAGTGCCGAGTAAGGAGCGAACACGATACCTCCACGCTCTCGGCGTGGGGAAGACGACCCCGGCCGAACTGATACTCCCGGAACAATTATTACACAAATATTACAGCAATGAATATGAATGTCCACTCCACGCGGGGAGGTAAAGGGCGACACAATGGGACCCGGGAGTAGCGGTTTCGGGTTGACGGGCGGCTTCTTATGTTGCTTCGGCAGCACACGTACTCACGACCGTGGGACCCACGTGCTAGTTAGTGGGGCCGTGTGGGACCGGGGTAGCACCACTGTGGGGGAGACGCCTGTAGGGGTGCTCCCTGGGACGGTGGTATGCTGGTTCACCGGTCGGAGGCCGGGCGGCTCCGATCTTCACTCGTCGGAGTTGCTGCCCACGGATTTGAATTTTGTTTCAGACCCGCGCGTCCCAACAAAATCTACTGCTGCGGTCACTCCCGACGTCGGATCGACGCACAAGAGGTACCGATGGAAAGCTGACTTAAAATCCTTTGATCTACAGATAGAGAAAGAAATTTTAATTTCCCGGTGATGGCCTTTATCGAATTTTCAAGCTGCTGGCTCACAGGATCTAAAAACTCAGGGCAGATTTGCATTTTTCTGAGAGTTGGCGTTGACTGCGATGTAGACCTTCGATTCAGCCTTTGAGCCCTTCATGAAAGTTGTAGAGGCCGAAGAGAGGAAAACGGGGATATATCTTATGCAAGATTTGGTGGAAGTTTCGATTGTTTGGGGATTTTAGACTTACCCGGGGTCAGATCTCGACAGTAGAAACAGAACTGAATTTGGAGGAAAGACATAATTTCTAAAAATAGGTAGATGGCTTTTAAAATTCGGAGAAACTTTGTGGAGGATGGGGAAGGTGGACAGAACCTCAAATAAATTTGGAGATTCAAACAAAAATCAAGAAGAGGGTATAAAAGGGGTAAAAATAAACTTCTGCTACACATATCTGAAAAGGGACAGATCAGGAAGATAGAAAGACACGAAAATGTAAAAATATAAAAAGAAGGTGAAATGATAGGATAATTTTACTGGAGGGTGGGGATCAAGCGGGGAACCAACCCTGAAAATATCAATGCCAGATGATGTCGGAGTTGGGAGTTAAAAATCCTAGAGTGAACATCTATCCAGCAGAACAGAACCTTAGACAGCACTTCGGAAGCGGCTTCGCGGGGGCTAGATGGCGGCACGAACGGCGGCGGCGGCACCAGAGATGAATCTAGAGATAGAGGGGTTGAGATAGAAAGGGTTTCCACCCTGAAATCTTGAAGGATGAGGAAGGAACCATAGGGAGAGAGAGTGGGGCGCAAATCTGCTCCAAGCACTCAACAATTTTTTCTTCTCATTAATTCATGAAAAAAAATACAAGCCTTATATAATAAATGGAAAATGACCACTAATGCCCTCAGATGTAGGGTTGGGAGGGGTTTACAAGGTATAGAACTAATTAGTTTTAATGGCCTTTTTATAAAAATTAAAATGGAACAAAATAGGGGGGGCGCCCCCTTGACTAGGTGGGTGTGGTAGGTGGCCTACCCTTGACATTTTAAATCACTTGTCTCCCCCATGTGTCAATTGACTTGTCAAATCTTCTAGATGCCACCTTGGCCTTTGACCAGCCTCACATGGATGAGGTGGACCAATGGGATAGGAGTGGGGGCCCCCTTGCAGGTCCTACTGGCATTTTGCACATAAAACCACACAATCCTAAGGAAGAACAAATAGGCTCATAAAGCCTTACAATTATGAATCTACTTCCCCCAGGATATAAAAATAAATCAAAGGACATAAATACAAAAATAAAATGTACATGCTCGAAGTTGATTCCCATCAATTCTCCCCGGGTGGGAAGAACTCGACCCCATCGAGTAGGGATACGGTTGCTCGAGTCGCTCCGGCGGATCCTTCACCGTGCCAAGTAACGCGGGTACGCCCCACTCCACGTGACCATCACCTGCTCATTCCGTATATACTCGATATGCACAAGCTGCTGTGGGAACAAGGCTGGTGGTGGACACTTCGGGGTGGGGTCACTCTCAAAGGGAAGGGGACGGCTCGAAGACTCACTAGGAATCACCGCTGGGTCCCTATAGGTGACTAGATCCGAGTATTGATGTAGAGCTGATCCCATACTCATCGAGCGAGTCCACTCACCTCTCACTCATAAGAGACCGACAAAGAGCTCGCACAAGACACATGCAGACTCACCATGTACTAACACACGTATGCAAACCACACAAACAAGAAACTGACTCATGCATGACTCGAGACAAACCTATTGTTAGTCCGACCCGTACATGGGTGACGGCGGACCAGGACACCTAAATGTGTACCATGCATGCATGTTATGTAACTGGAGATGGGTGACATGGGGAACACCTAAACGTCCAAGTATGACCCAGTCATGCATGGATAGTCCTTTGGATTTGGGAGACTTGAGAGGGCTAGGAGAGCCGGGTGTGGAAGAGCCGGGTGTGGGTGTACGAGGATGGGCTGAGGTGGGCCGGGGGAACCAAAGTCTTCATTACCCCCAAATGATGGTTCGGACCTATTGCTATGTGGAGGTTGCTTGGCCCGAGTGGAAAAGGTGTGATAGTGAACTCCGCGGAAGAAGTGGAGTGAATATGAAAGCTCGGGAGGTTCACTAGTGAAGGGGTCAAAAGGTCGAAGAAGGTATGGCCCCATGAAGTTGGTTCTCCCATGACTCGGTCCCAAGTTAAGAATTCATAATCACCGTCATACATTGTGATCAGTGGGACGACGGTCATGCCTAGAAAATAGGATTCTTCCCTTAGGCAAAAGGGAACGAAGTCAGACTCGGCCGGCATCGGGAGGAATAGAAGAATCTCTATGGTGACACAACCCACGGTGCACACGGAGGTAATGGACCCTATGGCCGGATGGGTGAATCTACGACTAGCGGGTTGGTCGAAGCCTCGGGCCAATATATGCATCAACTTCCATTGCCAACCTAAACCCAAAATAAGGTCACCCAATGTGTCAACATGGTGACTAGAGCGGAATGTAGTGTGGTAGGAGTTGATGGGCACTTGGGGTAAGGTGGGGTCCATGGAGGGGTAAGCGGGTGGGACCAAGCCATCCTTGAGCCAACTAAGAAGTGGCTCAGCTATGTATAGCGTACCCGTTAGAAACACGGGTGGCTCAGGCTGAGGTGGCTCCCAATATGATGGTTCCGAATAAAGTTCGGAAGTGGAGAGTGGTAATGGAGCACTCACGGGTGGTGAAGGCAATGGGGTAGGCAGTCCGATCAGCTCGGGACTCGGTTGGGAGGTCGATGTTCGCTGAAGGGTAGCCAGGGCAGCATCGACTCGTTGTAGGTCATCATTAAATCGAGACTCAAATGGCTCGACCTCCAGAGCGACCTTATAGGACTGTGCCAGAGAGAATGCGTCGCGGATAAGACATTGGATTCAAAAGTAAAGCCGCAAACCTCTCCGGAACTTAAAAGCAGTCGTGGTGCTCACCTCTCCAACTCCATATTCCAATCGGTACTTATCATAGTCCCGAATGTACTCAGACACGGACCTATCGCCTTGGACGGGTCGGCATGGGTTGGCCATAGGTGCCGAAAAGATGGGAATGGATCCCTAGGAGTGGATATGCAAGGCCATTTGGATAAGACACTAGACCGACTATGCAAGGTTGGAATGCATGCACACTAAGGACCCAACACTTAAACCAAGACTCGGTACGTGGCGGAGTTAATCGATCCGAAGATCACTCGCGCAAGTGTGCGGCCTTCCCGATAGGCGTAGCCTAACGTTCGGACAACACCTTTTGATATACCGAACAAGGGTATGCGGATGCAACCTTAGACCGACTTAGACGATGACTAGACGTAAATGACACTTTTTTTTTGATTTTAGACACCCTAGACTCAACTGGCGCTCTGATACCAAATTGATGCGGGACGGACACGCGACTCGACTCCAAATGGATATGCAACCCTCGGACTCAAAGCAAGCTCGCGATCGTCCCTAATGAGGGAAGCGTGCGGACGTGCACGGTTGAGAAATCGGCAAAGAGCTAGGGTGGTCAACTCACAAATTCGTGCCCGGATCGGGTCACAGGACGGTATCTCTCTCTCGCTCGCAGCAGTGAATAATAATAAATAGCAAGCTAAGTTACCATATCATGCTCTCTAGCAGCAGCATCTAAAGCATATACGAACTAAGTAAAGTGCCGAGTAAGGAGCGAACACCATACCTCTACGCTCTCGGCGTGGGGAAGACGACCCCGGCCGAACTGATACTCCCGAAACAATTATTACACAAATATTACAGCAATGAATATGAATGCCCACTCCACGCAGGGAGGTAAAGGGTGACACAATGGGACCCGGGAGTAGCGGTTTCGGGTTGACGGGCGGCTTCTTGTGTTGCTTCGACGGCACACGTACTCACGACCGTGGGACCCACGTGCTGGTCAGTGGGGCCGTGTGGGATCGGGGTGACACCACTGTGGTGGGGATGCCTAGAGGGGCGCTCCCTGGGACGGCGGTACGTTGGTTCGCCGGTCGGAGGTCGGGCGGCTCCGATCTTCACTCGTCGGAGTTGCTGCCCACGGATCTGAATTCTGTTTCAGACCCGCGTGTCCTGACGAAATATGCTGCTGCGGTCACTCCCGACGTCGAATTGATGCACAAGAGGTACCGATGGAAAGCTGACTTGAAATCCTTCGATCTATGGCCAGAGAAAGAAATTTGAATTTCCCGTTGATGGCCTTTATCGAATTTTCAAACTGCTGGCTCACAGGATCTGAAAACTCAGGGCAGATTTGAGTTTTCCTGAGAGTTGGCATTGAGTGCGATGTAGACCTTCGATTCATCCTTTGAGCCCTTCATGAAAGTTGTAGAGGCCGAAGAGAGGAAAACGGGGATATATCTTATGCAAGATTTGGTGGAAGTTTCGATTGTTTGGGGATTTTAGACTGACCCGGGGTCGGATCTTGACAGCAGAAACATAACTGAATTTGGAGGAAAGATACAATTTCTAAAAATAGGTAGAGGGCTTTTGAAATTCGGAAAAAATTGTTGGAGGATGGGGACGGTGGACAGAACCTCTAATAAATTTGGAGATTCAAACAAAAATAAAGAAGGGGGTCTAAAGGGGGAAGAACTAAGCTTCTTCTACACAGATCTGAAAAGGGACAGATCAAGAAGACAGAAAGACACGAAAATGTAAAAATGTAAAAAGAAAGTGAAATGATAGTATAATTTTACTGGAGGGTGGGAATCAAGTGGGGAATCAACTCTGAAAATCTCAACTCCAGATGATATCGTAGTTGGGAGATAAAAATCTTGGAGTGAACCTCTATCCAGCAGAACAGAACCTTGGACCGCACTTCAGAAGCGGCATCGCGGCGGCTCGATGGCAGCACGAACGGCGGCGACTCGATGGCAGCACGAACGGCGGCGACAGCATCAGAGATGAATCTAGAGATAGAGGGGCAGAGATAGAAGGGGTTTCCACCCTGAAATCTTGAAGGAAGAGGAAGGAATCAGAGGGAGAGAGAGGGGGGCGCAAATCTGCTCCAAGCACTCAACAGTTTTTTCTTCTCATTAATTCATGAAAAAGGGAAATACAAGCCTTATATAATAAATGGAAAATGACCACTAATGCCCTCAGATCTAGGGTTGGGAGGGGTATACAAGGCATAGAACTAATTAGTTCTAATGGAATTTTTACAAAAATTAAAATGGAACAAAATAGGGGGGGCTCCCCCTTGACTAGGTGGGTGTGGTAGGTGGCCTACCCTTGACATTTTAAATCACTTGTCTCCCTCATGTGTCAATTGACTTGCCAAATCTTCTAGATACCACCTTGGCCTTTGACCAGCCCCACATGGATGAGGTGGACCAATGGGATAGGAGTGGGGGCCCCCTTGCAGGTCCTACTGGCATTTTGCACATAAACCCACACAATCCTAAGGAAGAACAAATAGGCTCATAAAGCCTTACAATTGTGAATCTACTTCCCCCAGGATATATAAATAAATAAAAGGTCATAAATACAAAAAAAAATGTACATGCTCAGAGTTGATTCCCATCACATGTCAACCAAAGGAGAGCTAGAATGACTATTCATAGAATGAAACTAGATAGTGGCGAATGGTGTGAAGAGGAATCAGTTCTGAAGGAGAAAGCTGTTGAGTTTTTTCAGAAGCAATTCACCTCTGCAGAGCATCAGATCAAACCAGAAATTCTAGAATATTCCATGCCTCATTTCAGCAGAAGCTAATAATGCTCTCACTGTCATACCTGAGGAGGAGGAAGTGAAAAGTGCCCTCCATTCACTGTCTTCAGACAGTGCCCCTGGTCCTGACGGCTATACAGGTAAGTTCTTTACAGCTTGTTGGGATATCATCTCAGTGGATGTCACCAAATCTGTGCAGAGCTTCTTTAAAGGGCTTCCCCTTCCGAAAGGTATCACTTCTTCCTTGATTGCCATGATCCCAAAAGTGGCCGCCCCCAGCTCATACACTGACATGAGGCCTATTAGCCTATGCAACTTCACTTAAAAAATTATCTCTAGGATCATCAGTACCAGGATGGTGGATATTCTCCCTCAAATCATATCAGACAATCAAGGGGCCTTTGTCATGGGGAGGAATATAACTGATACCATTTCTCTTGCTTCAGAAATGATGAAGGATTTGAGCAGGAAAGTTAAGGGCAACAACTTTATTCTCAAGTTAGGTATGGCTAAAGCATACGACAGATTGGAGTGGGATTTCTTGATTGCAGTCATGAAAGCTTTTGGCTTCTCTAGTAGGTTTTGCTCTTTAATATCTATGATGTTGAATAACTACTGATTTTCTGTCGTGTTTAATGGGACCCCGACTGGTTTTTTTAAGTCCTCCAGGGGGGTTAGACAGGGTGACCCTCTCGCCCTTGCTCTGTTCATCATAGCCGAGAAAGCTCTTAGTAGGGGAATAACCAGGCTCTTCGACAGTGGGCAGGTTAAGTTCTTTAAGGTGCCTAGAGGATGCAAACAGATAACCCATCTTCTTTATGCTGATGATACCCTGGTGTTCCTTAATGGAATGGCTAAAAATATTAAAGGTCTTCTTCAATTCATAAGGGATTATGAGGTATCCTCCGGTCAGAAAGTGAATAGCAATAAGAGCAGTTTTATTGTATCTAACAAAGCTTCCCCTGTTGTGATTAGAAGACTTGCTGACAGTACTGGTTTCTAGCATAAGAATGGGCTGCATTCATACCTTGGAGCCCCACTTTATGAAGGAAGAAAGAAAATATCACATTACAAATATCTGGTTGATAAAATTTGTACTAGGCTTGAGAGTTGGCAGTGGAAATACTTATCTCAAGTTGGTAGAAGAAGTCTAATAAACTCTGTGCTCCAATGTATCCCAATCTACACCGCCAGTGCATCCTGCTTACCTGCTACACTCATTGACATTATAAATAAATTGTGCGCCAGATTTTTTTGGAGTGGCAAAGAGGGCCCTAAGCGCCATTGGGTATCTTGGTCCAACATAACCAAACCAATTGAAGAAGGTGGGCTTGGCATCAAAAGTCTGCAACACATTCAAGTAACAATGGTCATCAAACAGATCTGGAGAATTATTAATGGTACATCTCTTTGGTCCCAATTTGCATCCACTAAGTATGTAAAGGGTCATCTCAGTACCATAGAGAAGCCGTTCCCTGCTGGTATCCGAAAGGATGTTTTCAATCAGGCCAAGCAAGTGGTGCTCTCCAACACTCGTTGGATCCCTATGGATGGGAACTCTATTGACATGCTCAAGGATAATTGGTATGGATTTGCTTTGGCTCCTCATGCTAACTTCCCAAAAGTCACTTTGAGGGAAGCAGTTGATAATCCCAATCATATGGTTTGGTCTTATATCCCATCTAGCATTGCTATAAACAGTGGTCACATTCAGCTACAACAGCAATCTGATAGGTGTGTGTGGGCTGCTAGCATTGATGGCACCTTCACCAGCAAATCTACTTATAATGCAATCAAACCGTAGGGCAATAGAAGGCTGGCTTAAAGGAAGATCTGGGGAGATCATATTCCCCCGAGGACATCTATGTTTGCTGGCGGATCTTGCATTTGGCAGTCCCGGTTGATAGTTCTATTAAATACACTAGAATTTGCCTCCCTTCTAAGTGTGTCTGTTGTAAGAGTACTAATCAGGAAGAAAATCTAAATCATCTGTTTGGTAACAGGCAAATAGCACAGCCCATATGGAGGATGTTCAGGCCTTTCTTTGCTTCTAGTTGTAGAGTATTGAACTCTGTTACAGGTATTTGCTGGGATGTGTTATGCTCAGCTGACAACAAAGCCCCTGTAGGTTATGTAGCCATCCTTGCTATGATACTCATATTATGGGAAACTTGGAAAGCTCGCTTCAAACTCAGATATGAAGAAAAGGGGACCTCAACAAGAGTTTTACAGCAGCGGATCATGAGGCAGATTGAATTCTCCTTGAGCAATGTACGATTCAGCAAAGCTCCCAAGATAAATGAAAGAAGTGTTCTAACACACTTCAATCTTTCCTACAACTGTAAAGAGAAATTTCCTCAACTGATCAAATGGTCTTGCCGTGGCATGGGATATGCCTTAAATGTGGATGGGGCTGCCAAAGGCAACCTAGGCCATGCAGGTGGAGGTGGATGCATTAGAGTAGTAGAGGGGATCTGATTCATGGTTTTTCATACTATTATGGTGTTGGGAGTAATATGGTGGCTGAGGCTAGAGCACTTTTAGATGGGTTGAGAATTCTGGACAAGAGTGGGCTTCCAGTGGCTGCCATTTATTCAGACTCTAAAGCACTAGTCACCATGTTACAGTCCAGTCAACACCCTCCCTGGAGGATCTACAGATGGTGGGATGAAATCAAGGATACTCTTAATAGAAACAAATGGAGCCTTCAGCATATATATCGAGAAGGAAACACTGTTGCGGATGCCTTAGCATCCCTGGCTTGCACAGCTCGCATCAACCAGGATTTCACATGTTGGAAGGAGCTTCCTTGAAGAGCGTGTGGGTGCGCCACAGTGGATGCGGCTGGTCTCCCTAGTTGGAGGAGATGAGGTTCTATGGCATTTTTTGGTTCTTTAATCTTTCTTTTGTCACACTCCTAGGGGTATGCCCCATGGTTCATTTGTAAAGATTTTCATCATTATCAATAAGATTTGGGCCGGAGACCTTTGGTGGAATTAGCACAAATTGTGCATTCCCCCAAGAGTTCTCTATGGTCTCGTTTATATAAAAAAAAGAGGCTTACTTGCCGGCTGTTCACGTTCTCGATATTCCTTCCGTTGTATTAAAAGCTTGGGGCGTGATAGAAGTGATCCGGCGGCAGTATGCGCGCCGGATCACCCCCTCCCTCTCTTGTTTCCAAAACAAAAAAAAACAAAAGAGAATTAGTACAAAAAGAAACAATAATAATAAAATAAAACAAAACAACAACAATAAAAAGTGATAAAAAAATCAAACAACAAAAAAATAATAAATGAATAAATAATTAGTGGCTGAAGAATAACAAAAAGGGAAGAGATGTCATTAAAGGAAATTTTGATGATAACAACAAATGAACAAAAATGCACTCATGCACCTAAATAAAATCCAATAACCGAACAACAAGAATAATAATATCCGCTCCGGAACCCCCGCTTCCCTAGGCCCAGTGTGAAGGGAATATAAATGACACCCCGCTAAGTCAGATTTGGACCTCGTGGACCACCCCGATATGGCCATGACCTGACATTGCCCGGGCCAATAGCTCTCAAAATAAAAACTTCTGTGGATTCAAAAGCTCATTGCAAAAGAATTTTCAACCTCCTGCAACTTACAAATTGGCATCCAGCGCCGACGTCGCGAATTCTTGGACAAAAAATTTCAGAAATAAATTAAAATCATGTTTCACATCCACGCAAAGAGGCGTTAATTAATTAGAGCCTTCTGAAGAGGTGTCAATTCATCGATTTAAATTTTAATTTAAAATCAGAAAAGCTAGAATTAACGTCTACACAAAGAGACGCCAATTCTTATGGGTCGACACAACGGAAGCCTGAGTTGACCTAAACTGAAAAAGATGCATCACTTTGAGAAGGCGCCAATTAAAGAATTGGCCTCAATGATGTCGGACGTGAATTTTGACAAGTCCAAAAAAAAAGAAAAATTTTTCTTATTAAGCCAGCAATGAAGTTCACTTTGGAGAGTTATGTTGTGACATGAGACTTACTCGTCTTAACATCAATTTTGGCGTGTCTACAATTCTATTAATGTTAATTTTAGGCCATAGGGCCCCTTTTCCTAACGATCAATCAAGAGTTTTCTCCCCTACGGAGAGATGTAATTAACGTCGTGGCCTCTATGGCACGGCGAGTTTTGGTCCTGACCCGATACCCACTATCGTCTGATCAGTCAGACGGCGCGCACCAGTGGCTTCTTCGGAGCCCGAATAAACTATCACTTTGTGACTGGAATGCCCACCCACTAAATAAACTAAATAAATAAATCCCAAAAGTGCGTCCACAAGTCTGGCACGCTCGGTGGGACTTGAACTTCCCTTCATCTCTTCGCCAGGACTAAGGGCCCCATGGCCTTCCAATAAACAATGTTTGCCTATTTTGATGAATTGCAGGTGCTGTCCCCGCCCTCCCTCATTTTTACAAGCCCAAAGAGAGAAAAGCTGGACTAGGCGCGATTATTTCTATGGTCTCGAAGATGCTACTCTGGGGCACTCAAAGCTTCTGGGAGTCATGAAAGCTACTAAAAAGAAGAAAAGAAAGGAAAGAAGAAAGGAGGGGAAATCAACCTCCCCCCCCCCACACAAAAAAAAGGAGTGGCGAAGGAGGTCTGGATAGCTACATCTACCAAGTGAACAATCACTCCCTTCATGTCCTAATCTGTGCTAAATAAAGACTACCATTGTGGGATTGGTGTTGCAGAGCGAACCACTCATCCCCTCCCTAAGGGGGTGAGCGCTCCCCTGCACACCCACCTTAGTCTGTTATATAAAAAAAAGAAGGCAAAAATAGATTAAAAAAAGAAGAACAAATAAAAGAGAAGAAGGAAGCAACCTCTCAGTCACTCATGACAGCTAAAGATGGCGCTGTGATGTCTTTTTTTCTAGCTATCCTGGGGGCATTCCCCGCCAAAGGCTACAGCCTGAAGATATGTTGTAAGCCAGCTCTAAGCACACTTATGAAGCCTATATTCTAGCGCCCAAAAGAAAGCAATAAAATTGGCAAACATCGCCAACAAAAATAAGAAGAAGGCCGGCATCCTGCCCGGCTCTGGGGATCCAAATTCGTGGTGCCATGTCTCGGCCCGCTCCACCCCCTACGACCCTTATCGGGCATAAGACAGCCCTTAGAATGGTTGTTAGAGGGCCAACCAACAACTAAAAGTCAACACAAGAAGCTGAAGAAAAAGCAGGAATGCTAAAGGCACAAAGCAACCTGCTCTTGGGGCAGATACAAAAGAAAAAAAATGAAAGAAGAAAAGTACCCAAAAAAAGAGAACGAAATGAAGGAGGAGTTACAACTCTGCATATCACTACACTATCGGTGCAATCCAAGTTGGCAGTCTTTAAAAAAAAAGAAATATACTTCGTAGAAGTGAAGGCAGATCAAGCTGGAGTTACAACCTCCAACAACGTCATCTGAGTAAGAAGAAAATGGGGACATTTCCTCCCGTAAATTATAGGCAACATTCAGGGGCAAAGTCATGTCCAAACTCTTGAGTCCAAAATAAGGGGCATACAAACCTTAGTCTCATTCGGTCTTCTCGCAGTGAAGCGGAGCAACAAAAGCACCTACTCATTCACTAAACCTCTATGAACCAAGAGTCAGCTGAGCAGACATAACAAGTCCGAATAAATACAAGAGAAGTAGAAGAATAAATCGCCTTGTGGATTGGCGCCACTAGCTAGTGAAGGATGATGCCAGGAGGGTCACAACTGAATAAACAAATACGGCCAATGCCAAGGCCGGCAGCAGCTCGAGGGAGCTATTGAAGAAAATCTCCAAGAGATGCTCTCTCCAAATGAAAAGGCCCAATAAGATGCAACTGCAGCTCGGCGAATCCATGCCCACTACGGGAGATGCTTTATAACAATGCGGCCAGGCACGGCCACAACTCCCGAAGAGAATATACGTGCACCCCTTCGTAAGCCTTAACGGGTCACTCCATGTGAAAATGGGCAGTAGAACAATCAACGTTCGCGGGAAATTTCAATCCATCTGGGGGCATCTAAAGCAAGGAATACACCCCAGTCTGGGAGCATATGAAGCCAAAAGAAATACACCCCGGCCTGGGGGCATCCGAAGCAAGAAAAACACCTCGGAATGGGGGCATCTGAAGCAAGAATACACCTCGGTCTGGGGGCATATGAAGCCAAAAGAAATACACCCCGGCCTGGGGGCATCCGAAGCAAGAAATACACCCCGGCCTTGGGGCAACTGAAGCAAGGAATACATCCCGGTCTGGGGGCATATGAAGCCAAAAGAAATACACCCCAGCCTGGGGGCATCTAAAGCAAGGAATACACCGCGGTCTGGGGGCATATGAAGCCAAAAGAAATACACCCTGGCTTGGGGGCATCCGAAGCAAGAAATACACCCCTGCCTGGGGGCATCTGAAGTAAGGAATAAACCCCGGTCTGGGGGCATATGAAGCCAAAAGAAATACACCTCGGCCTGGGGGCATCCGAAGTAAGAAATACACCCCAGCCTGGGGGCATCTGAAGCAAAGATTACACCCCGGCCTGGGGACATCTGAAGAAAGGAATACACCTCGGCCTGGGGGCATCTGAAGCCAAGAAGTACACCCCGGCCTGGGGGCATATGAAGCCAAGAAATAAACCCCGGCTTGGGGGCATATGAAGCAAAAATATATATACCCCGGCCTGAGGGCATGATAAGCAAAAAGTATTTGGGCACACTGAATCCCCACCGGGGATCGTAAGCCCATCATGGATGTTGACTGTCAGGCGACTGAGCCACGGAGGATGCTTGAAGCTCCTCACTCAAGAGGCCCCTCCAATATATTCTACGCAATAGAAGAGTAGCGAATGAAAGGGAACTACGATTGCTGCCTCCAAGAAAGAAAATATGATCCAGTCATTTCGACCATGGGATTTCTCGCCGAAAAAGCTAGCAAGGTGGTTAAGCCAGCAAAAAGTAACAAACCTCATCCTTCCCGCCTGGGGGCCCCAAAAGAAAAAAATGAATGATGAGATGAAAATGAGGATGAACAAAATGATGGCAAAAAATGATGATGAAAAGACGATGGAAATGATGATGAAAAATCATGACAACTGATGTCGGGAAATTGGCAAAGGAATGATGAATCCATGAAAATGATGATCGACAAAAAAAAGAAGATGTTCAACCATCGGCATTCAGGCCGGTAGATGCCCACAAATATGCAGTCATTGGCATTCAGGCCAATAAATGCCCAACAACGTTCACAAATGTTCAAGATGTCTAGCCATCGGTGTTCGGGCCGATAGATGCATAGCCATATTCGGAGATCCTCAAGACGTCTAACCATCGGCAGTCGGGCCTATAGATGTTCGATAATCCTCCAAGATGTTCAAGGCGTCTAACCATTGGCGTTCAAGCTGATAGATGCTCACAAACATGTAGTCACCATCATTCTGCCCAATGAATGTCCAACAATGTTTACAGATGTTCTACCATCGGTGCTCGGCCCAATAGATGTCCGACGATATTCGAAGTTGTTCAAGATGTCTAACCGTCGGCGTCCGAGCTGGTTGAGATACAACAATATTCAAAGATGATTCCACCATCGGCATTCAGGCCAATAGATGTCCAGCAACATTCAAAAGATGACCAAGCCATTGACGCCCAAGTCGACAGATGTGCAATCATCGGTAATTAAACTGACAGATGTTCAACCATTGGCGATCAAGCCAACAGATGATCAACCATCAATCCAAGTTGACAGATGTCAAAGATGCAACCATCGGTGATCGAGCCGACAGATGCCCAAGCCATCGGCGTCCAAGCTGACAGATGTACAATCATTGGTAATTAAACCGACAGATGTTCAACCATTGGCGACCAAGCCAACAGATGATCGACCATCGGTCCAAGCCGAAAGATGTACAATCATCGGTAATTAAACCAATAGATGTTCAACCATTGGCGATCAAGCCAACATATGATCAACCATCGGCTCAAGCCGACAGATGTGCAATCATCGGAAATCAAACCGACATATGTTCAACCATTGGCGATCAAGCAAACAGATGATCGACCATTGGTCCAAGCTGATAGATGTATAATCATTGATATTTAAACCGACAGATGTTCAACCATTGGTGATCAAGCCAACAGATGATCAACCATCGGCTCAAGCCGACAGATGTGCAATCATCGAAAATCAAACCGACAGATGTTCAACCATTGGTGATCAAGCCAACAGATGATCAACCATAGGCTCAAGCCGACAGATGTGCAATCATCAAAAATTGAACTGACAGATGTTCAACCATCGACATTTAAGCAGACAGATGTCCAAGCCATTGGTGCTCAAGTCGACAGATGTTCGACCATCGGCATTTAAGCCGATAGATATCAAAGATTCTACCATTGGTGTTCCAGCCGACAGATGTCATGATGTCCAAGCCATCGGCGCCCTAGCCAACAGATGTGTAGTCATCGGTAATTAAACCGACAGATATTCAACCATTGCCAATCAAGCCAACAGATGATCAATCATCGGCGCTCAAGTCGATAGATGTGCAACCATCGGTGATTAAACCGACAGATGTTCAACCATCGGCGCCCAAGCCGACAGATGTGCAACCATCAGCGATAGAGCCGACAGATGTCCAATCATCAGCGCTTAAGCCAACAGATGTCCGACCATCGGTATTTAAGCTGATAGATGTTAAAGATTTGACCATCGGCGTTCCAGCCGATAGATGTCATGATGTCCAAGCCATCGGCACCCAAGCCGACAGATGTGCAGTCATCGGTAATTAAACCGACAAATATTCAATCATTGGCAATCAAGCCAACAGATGATCAACCATCGGTGCTCGAGTCAACAGATGTGCAACCATCGGTGCCCAAGCTGATAGATGTGCAGTCATCGATAATTAAACCGACAGATGTTCAACCATTGGCAATCAAGCTAATAGATGATCAACCATCGACGCTCGAGTCGACAGATGTGCAACCATCGGTGATTAAATCGACAGATGTTCAACCATTGGCGATCAAGCCAACAGATGATCAACCATCAGCGCCCAAGCTGACGGATGTGCAGCCATCGGTGATAGAGCCGACAGATGTCCAGCCATTGGCGCTTAAGCCGACAGATGTCCAATCATCGGTGCTTAAGCTGACAGATGTCCGATCATCGGCGTTTAAGCCGACAGCTGCCCAACCGGCGGCCCAGATATTCTGTCAAAGCCCGCCTTCCTCCTTTTTGGCCTAGACATTTCACCTAAGCCAACAATTATCCTACCCTTGGCCCAGACCTTCCGTCTAAGTCAACGATGTAAATGACTCTCCTTTGGTTACTACCAACCCCTTGTCCTACCAGGATTCCCCTCGATACATAAAACCCTTCCACCCTTGCTTCGGTATTGATCTTGTACCCAAAAAATAAAAAATAAATAGACACAAAAAATAAGAAAAAATAAAGAAAAATGAAGAAAAATGAAGAAAAAAAGAAAAAATCATCAAAGTCACTGGGGGATATCAATTCATCAAGTCCCATCGGAATTCAAAAAAAAATCTCTCCTTTGGCCCAGACTATTCATCTCGGCCGAATGACCAAACAATTACACTCCATGTAATAGCAAAAGTCTCAAATACAGCTCGACATTACAACCTTTTGTCCCACCGACGAATAAACCTTTGACTCGGACCTTATGTCCCAGTCAATGAACAAAAAGGCCCCTTTCCTTCATCCCGGACCTTTCGTCTGGAGTCGATGAACAAAAAGACCCTTGCTTTGACACTTGTCCCGTGTCAATGAACAAACCACGTCAATCTCCGGCACCCTGTCGACACTGACGAATAAACCATTGACTCGGACCTTCCATCCCATTCAATGAACAAAAAGCCCCCTTTCCTTCGGCCCAGACCTTCCGTCTGGAGTTGATGAACAAATAGTCCTTTGCTTTGACACTCACCCTGTGTCAATAAACAAACCACGTCAGCCTCCAGCACCCTGTCGGCACTGATGAATAAACCTTTGACTCGGACCTTACGTCCAAGTGAATGAATAAAAGGACTTCTTTTCTTTAGCCCAGACCTTCCGTCTGGAGTCGATGAACAAAAAGATCCTTGCTTTGACACTCATCCCG
Source organism: Amorphophallus konjac (assembly GCA_022559845.1). NCBI lineage: Eukaryota > Viridiplantae > Streptophyta > Magnoliopsida > Alismatales > Araceae > Amorphophallus > Amorphophallus konjac. The sequence goes on from CM040120.1 coordinate 402,276,978, forward strand.
TGTCAATGAACAAACCACGTCAGCCTCCGGCACCCTATCGGCACTGACGAATAAACCTTTGACTCGGACCTTCCGTCCAAGTCAATGAATAAAAAGACCTCTTTCCTTCGGCCCAAATCTTCTGTCTGGATTCAATGAATAAAAAGACCCCCTTTGCTTTGACACTCAACCCCGTGTCAATGAACAAACTACGTCAGTACTCAACACCTCGTTGGTACCGACGAATGCACCCTTGGTTTAGACCTTCCATTTAAGCCAACGAATACACAAACTTTTCTCTGTCCCATCGGGCTCATTACAAAACCTTTGTCTTAGACCTCCTAGCTAAGTCAATGAATAAACAATCCTCTTTGACCCAACATTAGCTGCCAGTCCCACCGGGATTGACCCCACCCCATCTGCTTAGACCTTCTGTCTAGGTCGACACAAGAAACCCTGCCTCTTTACTTCAGCATTCACCCCATGCCGATGACTAAACCTCTCTACGGCTAAACTTCTCAGCCCGTGTGCTCACAGTGGTGAAGTGAGCCCCTCATTCCTTCACTGAAGAGGTGAGCGCTTTCCCGCGAACTTACACCAGGTTGACGGCCTACCGGCTCTTGAAAGGAGGTGATATGATAAAGAAGTCTACACCCGTGCGCCCCGCGCGCTCGTCCCTTATTTGCGCCACCCACGGGTAAGGGACATTTGTGGACACCTGAAATTATCCAGCAAGCACTCCAAGCCTCGCCAAACTAAGCGAGGGCAATGGAGAAAAGAAAGAAAGAATGCATCGACGCACATGCAGATGCACACGAAAAAAGAAAGAAGAGGAGAAGAAAAAAAAGAATGAAAATAGTGATCCAGCGGCCCATGGACACCCTCCACCCATCCAACCTTCCCCTTTTGAATCGGCGGCCCCATGCCCCTTGAACCGGTGGCAAACAAAAGCAAAAGAACAAAAAAACAATTGATCTAGCGGCCTCCCTGAACCGGCACCAGAAGAAAAAAGAGAGAAGGAGAAAGGGGAAAAGAAAAAGGAGAAAGGGGGTGAATCAGCCAAGGCCCACACCGCCCTGAATTGGCGGCCCCATGTAGCCCTAATCCGGCGGCAATGCCTTTCTCCATCCGACGGCAGAAGTTGAGAAATGTCACTGTTCATTCCGTGTCACGTCGGATCAACAAACAAAAAATTAAAAAAATGAAATAAACCGGCCACCGGTAAGGCATTCAATGCCAATCTGGTGGTTAACAGAAGACCCCTACCTAAATAGGATTATCTCCCTCATAAACAAACAGGTAAAGTCGAGCACTCACCGGTAGACCAGCCAGAGGGCTCACCCGGTCACTTCAAACCCCCAAGAACGGCGAATGATACGAAGCTACAAGCCTCTACTAGCCGCAGCAAAGTCGTATCGTTCATCGTCGGCCAATCCCAGGAAAACACCCCCGCTACTCTCTGTACCCCACGTGCAGGCTCTCAACAACTTCGAGCAGGGAGATGGAGAAGAGAAAAGAAGAAGAAGAAGGAGTGGGGAGTTCGAAGCTCTCCACGTCCATCCTTACAAAAAGGACGCCATGCCCATGAAAGAGGGGCTAGCGGTTAGAGAAGAGATCGACTGGAGAAGCTGAAGAAAAGAAAAAAAAAGGAAGCGGAGAGCCCTTCTGTCCACCTGTGTTCGCAGAGTGAAGAAAAAAAGAGAGAGGAAGAGAGGTGAGGACAAGGGGGGGAGGAGCCAATGCTCCGTTCTTCCCCCACTATTGTATTTCTCTGCTCCTGCCCTATTTTTTTTTACTACAGTGTACTTTCCTCTTGTACCCATTGCTCTTGCAATGAATGAAAGGTTTTAAGTTGTGGCAAATGTTATGATCTCCACCTTGTCCCTTCTTCTAAATCAGGGAGGTTTCCCTACTGCTGGTTCCCCCCCGGGTTATGAGTATTCCTTTTTTCATTTTCTTCCCCAATGCCCCAAACGGGTCCGTGTTGCTCACCTTGATACGTGTCTCGTCAATATGTGCTCTTTCCATGTTAGTATAGCCATGTACTGCTGTGTTCTATGGATGCATAATATGCCTTCTGTGGAGATGACCGTTTGCCCTCTCACTCACACCCATGAGTTGTGGGGACTTCGTCATTTCTCTCAGCTTGATTAGAATACATATCCAATTTTCACTCGTCAAGATATTGCCATTCATTTCTACGGTGATCACTCTGGGCCCCCAGGAACTTACTTTTTCATAGTATGGTCCTTGGAAAATCCCATTTAGAAAGTGAACAAAGACAGCCATATGTCGGGCGATATAATAAATCCATGTCCCAGCATTTCAGATATTACTGCACATGGGTCATCGGAGCCCCTTGTAGGCCAGTCCTCGGGGTTTCCATGTCCAATTCGGGCCATGGGGTAGCTGTCCTTAGCTTACCCAATGATTTGCGAGACCGTCTCGGATCCCTCCGTGGGCAAGTCTCTGTTTTTATACCCCACACATCCGGGGTCCGGGGGACATGCTGTTGGAGTTCCATTAGAACCGCAGTTGATGAACTAAAAAAAACCTAATGCTGAAATGGTCTTAATCTTGCAGAAGAGAAGAGAAACAAGTAATGACAAGAGCCTAACTCTGGAAAAGAAATAGGAATGTAGTAATAATAAAAATAAATTTTGATGATAAGCAAAACCTCAAAAGGAATGGCATAGCTGAACTCTGATCAGGACTGTCAAAATGTTAACAGACTAATGAATGTGAACAGATTCATGAACAAAGAAGGACAAAATGAAGAACCAACAAAAGGTAGATAGAACTGAACATACATGCACTTACATAAACATTTCTGCCATGGAACTCTCATGGACCAAGAGTAGAGATCTCTACATTGCTAAACTTAAGTGCATATTGAACCCTCACCATCCTATACTTTGCATGTTTGCTAAGAAGGAACAAAAGAAAGAACAATCAAAATATGATGAAATGGGTAATAAAAGATGGGAGTCTTAACAATCCCCTAATCCCTTTTGATAAAGTGTATAGCCTGAAAACCAAAAAAAATCTGTCAAAAGAATAAAGAAAAAGAAGAGCCTAAGGCTCTGTACGGTGAGGAGTCGACCCCAAGGGTCAACCCTCCCCGGCCCCGGCTCTGTCTGGCGCTCACCCGGACCCCTACGTCAATGCAGGGGGAAAGCCGCGTCGATGCAGCCCTGTTCAAACAGCAATAAAAAAGGGAAAAGAAAATACAGATGTGAGAAGTGATCTGGCGGCCTGCCGCGGTGGATCACCCTCCCCCATTTAAAATAAAAAAACAAAAAAAACAAAAAAGGAGGGATGGGAGAGGTGATCTGGTGACAATGTGCACGCCGGATCCCCCTCCCCCGCCAATTCACCTCACATCTCTCTCTCTCTCTCTCTCTCTCTCTCTCTCTCTCTCTCTCTCTCCTCCCGCCGATTTTTTTTATGAAACCTTTGACTAGACCTGGGAGAGTGCTTGTAACGACCCGGAGATCCGGATACGGGTAAACCGATATCAAGAACTCGGAGACGCCACCCAAGAGGCTGATGAGGCCCCGGAAGGGTTGGGAGGATTGGTTGAGGAGGTGCATAATGAACTATAATTACTCGCGCAATTATAAAATGGCAATTTTAAACGGAAGCAATTTACAATATCAGAGTGATATATTTACATAAAATAGTCCAGATCCATACATAACAAGTCCAACACTGAACAGAAGTCAAAATAAACAACTACACGGGGCATACCTCGGCCAAAAGGGAATGAACGACAGACAGACGGACCACTGCTAGCACCTAAGATTTCTCGCCAAAAGCACGAGAAAAGCCTGCGGTCTGCTGCTCCATCTCACCTAAAAAGGAAGGGTAAGTCTTACAACATAGACTCAGTAGGGTTCACGTAGATCCCTACCTCGCAACTAAAACATATAAAGCAATTAATCATGCAATGGCATAAAAGAACGACAGTTAATAAAGCTGTACATATATATGAATAGTTTAAAGATAGCTAATTTAAATGCCATTTAATATTCGAACGAATATTTAAACACGAGAACCATAATCTACCAATAGAATGAAAATTCAACATTTCCAAGTGATAGGAGAGAGAAAGGACGACCAGAAAGAAGACCAGACGCGTCCACTGACGACTTACACTGTGTCTCAAGTATCTGCACGAGCCTGGAACACGGCAAGTGAGATATGTAACAGTAACCAAGGTCAAGAACTAGTCAGGGTCACACTCGTCAGTGTCAGTCCAAGTCCATGACCACGTGTGCACACACAGGCTCAATGTCTTGAGCCAGGCCTCTAGCTAGTTCCCCCCCCAGTAGGACGCTACTGCCAAGCAAGGGGGCCCACAGAAACCAGCTTAAAAACCGTACACCGGGACTATCCCGCCACCTCTCCCAGGTGGGCTGACACTAAAGGTCGTCGGGCTACGACTAGTGGTTCCATCACAAGGAAAGAGAATAATTCTATTGGGATCTAAAAATATGTCATAGTTCATAAAAATATCTAAACATGGCAAACATGCATCAATAATTGCATAATGAAATGAATAGAATCAAATTCATATTCTGCAGGACTAAACGGTCTAGTACAGGGCCGCAAGGAGCTGGAAAATAGTCAAACGACTGACCGCCAAGCTTACCCATGCGGTCTTCTTCATGACCGCTAGGCCACGAACATTTCATATATTTGACATAATAAAACCTTAATCGGGAAACGGTCGTACGATTGACTGCTTAGGGATGGAAAACGGTCAGGTCAAAGGCCGCTAGGCTTACACCGCCTTACTCGGTCAAAGAGTCTTAGCGATCGTTTACTGGACCTTTAAGGTTCACAAACGGTCGATCAAAGGACCGCCAAGTTCTACAAACGGTCTAGGTCATGACTGCCAAGGTCCACCGCCTTACGCCGTGATGAAAACGGTCTCTGGAACGACCGCAAGCTGTCCAGAGAACCTGAAACGTGGGTAATGCGTATGAAACCCCTCCCAATCGATTCAAATAGATGGGAAAATAGTTTTAAACCTGCCTTACACAATCCCACACCCATTCCATAACATTTATATGCCCAAAAACATAAAAACAATGGCCATAGATGGATTAAAACATAAATATCAATGTTCATGCTTTTAAAACATAAATGACAATTTTATGCATATAATCATCCTATTAGCATGCCAAAGGACAGGAAATCAATCCTAACGAACCAAGGAAGCCATCCCCCTACTTGGTTTAAGACAAAAACGCCGTTTCCTCGCCGTTGTACACGAGGAGACCGCGCCTCACCACGTGGGATTCCTGCCTCCACGCTCCACGGCTCGCCTCCTTAGCAACCCCGCCGCTCTTCCCACGCCCCAAGCTCGCCGAAGTCACCACCTGCAGATCCTGCAACACCCCAGGGTAAGCACACCACCGAGAGGGCAAGGAGAGAGGGGGGACGTGCGCATGGGAGAGAGAGAGTGAGAAGGGAGAGAGAGCTCCCACGTAAAACACACAAAAAATGATTTTATTATATGTTTTTGTCATAAAACTTTAAATTACAATAAGGCCTTCAAATAAGTAAAATTACCTATATGCCTTATTTCATTCTAAAAGCTTATATAATTGAATAAACCCACTTAACTAGGCCCATTTAGCCCATTAAACAGCTCTAAATTCATGAATCTTTCAACACTTCAATACCGATAAGGATCCACTAAGAATCCATTAACTACTGGTTCTTACAGTCCCTCCCTCCTAATAGAAATTTAGTCCTCAAAATTTAAAAGGAAGCACAAGGAGAGAACTGAAGGAACAATATACCTTACTCAAATAAAAATGAAAACTGCTGACGCATGTCGTCCTCACGTTCCCAAGTAGCTTCATTACCCGAGTGACGCTGCCACAGTACCTTTACCAGAGGGATTACCTTATTCCTCAGTCGTTGTTCATGATGATCATCAATCCATATTGGAAACTCTGGCATGGATAGATCTGTTGATGTGGGACGGACACGCAACCTGGGACTCTAGCTCGCGATCATCCCTATGCGAGGGAAACGTTGGACCGTGCGCGGTTGAGAAACTGGCAGTGAGTCTCGGGTATCGGCTTTTTCACGTTAACTCGGATTGAGTCACGGGACGGGTCGCACTCACTCTCTCGCAGCGGTGATAAAAATGATATAACGGGCTAATAACCTATCACATGCAGCGGCATATACGAATAAGTACGAGTAAGCAAAGCCGAGTAAGAGAGCGAACACGATACCTCCACGCTCCGGGCGTGGGGAAGGTGACCCCGGCCAGTTACGGTAACTCCCGGTACAATGGTAAAAACTTAATTACAACAGTAAATTTTATTGCCCACTCCACGCAGGGAGGTAAAGGGTTACAAGTGGGACAGGAAGGACCGACCCTGGGTTGACGGGCAGCAAGTTGGACGGGCGTTTGGGGCGGACTCTGCCTACAGGTCCGACTCGGTCCTGCGCCGACTCGGTACTGCGCCGACTCGGTTCTGACTCGCTGGATAGCAAGGTGCGGCTTCCCAAATGAACGTCACCTTCCTGAGATCTTCTGGAGGCGTCGCTTGACTGGAACGTTGGCAGGACGTCCCTAGTCGACTCTTGGGAGTGGCGGCTCTTGAAGTTGATTTTTTATATTTGTTTGTGAATTTCTCCCGGATTGTAATTTCAGACCAGCACAAGGAACTGATCTGCATGTCTCGGCTGCACGAATTAATTCTCTCAGATCTGAAATCAGATCGAGGCAAGACCGATGGCGTTGGAAAGAGGACTCCCAGATCTACAACATATATTTGTTTCAACTTGATCCAACAAGAGGGTGAGAATTGGGAGGCTATGAAAGACTGTGTTTTTCTGTGGATCGGTTTACAGACACTGAGGACAAAATGACATCTGCCTGAAACTGACCTTTGACCGAGGGGTGAATGATTTTTGTAGGGGCTAACAAAATTCTGGAAGGTAGGGGGGAACGTGAGAAACACTGAGGAATGTTTTTGGATTTTCTAGAAATTTCTAAGTGGGTGGGAAAAATACGAATAGGTGACACTTTCCCGTGGATGTGCAGAATGGCAGATTACAGGGGGGAAATAAGAAATAAGGGGAAAATACCAAACGTAAGCCAAATGGCACGAAATTTAAACTGGAGACTAAGGGACATAGATAGAACAAGCTCTCAAAGTTTGGGCTTGATCAGACAACAAGAACAAAAGATAAAATTCCGGAGTTGAGGTTCTGTCCTGATTTAGACAGAACTCCGACGATGGCGGTGGCGACGCGATGGCGGCTCGATGGTGGCGGCGGCGTTGAGCTTCACACTCAGGAAGGGGGATTGGAAGGCACGGTTTACACCTCAGAATAAAGAGGCTTTACACCTCTGCAAGGGGGAGAGAGGAGGGGCAATGGTGGACAAATTATGATATTTCCTTTCAATAATTCATCAACTCCTTACAAGACACTATACATGAGTTTATATAGAGGGAAGGAAGGGGGAGGGGGTTGGCAAATGCCATGGGGTGAGGAGAAAGAGGGGAGTTCGACCCTTTGACTCTTGGGGAGAGATTTTTTAATTCTCCCATGTGGTTAATACAAAATACTACAAAAATAAAAGTCCTACCTAAGGGGGGGAAAGAATCTTGGACTTTGTAAACCCATTGTCCCCTTTGAATGGTGAATCATCTAGAAGCCCACCTTGGACCTTTGATTGGCCCCACATGGGCCCTAAGGCTTAGGTGGACCAATAGGGAAGGGAATGGGGGCCCCTTGCTGGTCCTATTAGACTTTTACATAAAAACCCAAAGAATCCTAAGGAATGACAAATTGGCTTATAAAGTGTTACAATTGCAAACATGCTTTCCCAAGGATATAAATGTAAATAAAAGGACTCAAATGTAAAATAAAAAGTTAGTGCCCGGTGTTGATTCCCATCAATTCCTCCCGGATGAGAAGAACTCAACCCCATCGAGTAAGGGGTGCGGCTGCTCGAGTAGCTCCTGTGGATCCGTCACCGAACCTGAAAGCGCGGAGTACTCTCCACTCCAAGTATTCGACACCTGCTCATCCCGTATAGATTCGATATACACTCGCTGCTGGTGAATGAGGCTAGAGGTGGACACTCCTGGGTGGTGTCACTCTCAAAGGAGGGAGGCGGCTCAAAGACTCACTAGGAATCATCGATGGGTGCCTTTATGTGACTAGATCCGATATGTTGAGGTAGAGCCAATCCCAAAGTCCGACAAGTCTCGCACTCGAAAGGGATTGACAACGCGAGCGTACATAGACCGACTCGACTCGATGCATGCAGACTCACTATGCACTCCTAATATGCTGGACAAATGCATGGACAGACACACAAGACCCTAGACACACCTATTGTTAGTCCGACCCATACATGTGTGACGGCGGACCAGGACACCCGAATGTGTGCTATGCATGCGTTTGACGTAACCGGAGGTTGACGTCATGGGAGACTCCTAGACATCCTACAATGCACTAATCATGGACATTGGACTTGGATGTGGGAAGTCCAGGAGGTTCGAGTGATTTAGGTGGGCCGGGAGAACCAAAGTCTTCATTACCCACAAATGATGGTTCGGACCTATTGCTTTGTGGAGGTTGCTTTGCCCGAGTGGAAGAGGTGTGATAGTGAACTCTGCGGAAGAAGTGGAGTGAATATGATAGCTCGGGAGGTTCACTAGTGAAGGGGTCAAAAGGGTCAAAGAAGGTATGACCCCTTGAAATGGACTCCCATATGACACGGTCCCAATTGTGAAATTCTTGAAGGTGTGGGTGGTCACCTTCATTCGTTATGATAAATGGGATGGTGGTCTCATAGAGTAGATGTGGGTCCTCCCTTGGGACGGAAATATCGTAAGAGGGGGCAAATGCAAGCTCATCGGGAACGGGGAAGAGCAACAGAACCTCGGTGGTGATAGGGCCCAAGGTGGACAATGAGGAAATAGACCCCAAAGATGGGAGCATAAAGTTATGATTATAGGGTTGGTCAGACCCTAAGGCCAATGTATATGCCAGCTCCCATTGACATTCTAAACTCCTTAATAGATCCTTTACACTTTCTATGAAGTAAAAGGACTTGAAGGTGGTATGAAAGGAGTTAATGGGGACTATTGGGAGTGTTGGCTCCCAGGGTGGAGAGTAAGGTGGGGTAGGGACCAAGCCAGTCCTAAGCCAGCTAAGAAGCGGCTCGGCTATGAGTAGCCTTCCCGTTAGAAACACAGGTAGCTCCGGCTGAAGTGGCTCTGAATATGATGGCTCCGGATGAAGTTCGGAAGGAGAGGGTGGCAACGGAGCACTCACGGGTGGTGAAGGAGGGGGTCCCCATGATGGGGAGAGGGCTTGGGAACCCCTTAGATGGGGTCGGGTAGGGGCTACGAGCTATGGCCTCCCTAGGCTCGGGTATGGCTACCTCCGGTCGCGGAGGTGGGCAAGGGGAGACCAACGACTCAAAATAAGCGCACCTCCTATCCACCCGATCCGAAATGATTTGCACAAGTTCGGCAACGGTGCGGGTTGGAGTAGGGGTATCGGGGTGGACTCACCCATAATCAACCGGCCTAGGCTTGGGTCTAGGCTCATCTACGTGTGGGGCTCTTTGCCTCCGACTAGAACCCACTTGATTGGAAGTGATTGGGTAGGGTCGGTTGGAGGTAACCGGGCTGGGTAGGTAAACATTCCTAAGCTCCTTCTTCATGTCATGTCATGACTCGATGGGCCATTGCCTCCTAACTTCTCTCAAGCGTTCAATGTAATCCCACTTTTCGGCGGCCTCGTGAAGAAGCCTCTCCTTGGCAAAAGAGAATTGCCTGGCCTCAGACATAGTATAACATGCAAAGTAGTTGTCCATAGCGGCTTCCCATTGGAGGTAGTCACTCGGGACCTTGGATCCATAAAAGTCCGAGGCTTCGGGCCTACGGATGTGGTGGGGTTGGATTCCCCATCCTCGGGTGTGTCGCCACCATTCATATGATGTGGGCCCTTGGGATCCATGGGACACGGGGAAGCTATTGGGTGGACATGCCAACACGTGGCGACAAGACACTAGACACGACCCTAAACACTAATGCAAAGTTGGCATGAGACTCGACTACACACTTAGACATGACCAAGATTTGGTACCTGGCGGAGTCCGGGGATCCGAAGATCCTCTCACGCGAGTGAATCACCTCTCCGATAGGCATAACCTAACGGTCGGGTGACACCTTTTGATATACCAAACAATGGTATGCAAATGAGACACCTAGACTTAGACACTTTTTTTTTGTTTTAAACACCCTAGACTCAAACGACGATCTGATACCAAATTGATGCGGGACGGACACGCGACCTGGGACTCTAGCTCGTGATCATCCCTATGCGAGGGAAACGATGGACCGTGCGCGGTTGAGAAACCGGCAGTGAGTCTTGGGTATCAGCTTTTCTGCATTAACTCGGATTGAGTCACGGGACGGGTCGCACTCACTCTCTCGCAGCGGTGATAAAAATGATATAACGGGCTAATAACCTATCACATGCAGCGGCATATACGAATAAATACGAGTAAAGCAAAACCGAGTAAGAGAGCAAACATGATACCTCCCCGCTCTGGGCGTGGGGAAGGCGACCCCGGCCAGTTACGGTAACTCCCGGTACAATGGTAAAAACTTAATTATAATAGTGAATTTTATTGCCCACTCCATGCAGGGAGGTAAAGGGTTACAAGTGGGACCAGGAGGATAGACCTTGGGTTGACGGGCAGCAAGTTGGACGGGCGTTTGGGGCGGACTCGGCCTGCTGGTCTGACTCGGTCCTGCGCCGACTCGGTACTGCGTCGACTCGGTTCTGACTCGCTGGACAGCAAGGTGCGGCTTCCCAAAGGAACGTCGCCTTCCTGAGATCTTCTGGAGGCGCCGCTAGGCTGGAAAGTTGGCAGGACGTCCCTAGTCGACTCCTGGGAGTGGCGGCTCCTGAAGTTGATTTTTGATATTTGTTTGTGAATTTCTCCCGGACTGTAATTTCAGACCTGCACAAAGGACAGATCTGCATGCCTCGGCTGCACGAATTAATTCTCTAAGATCTGAAATCAGATCGAGGCAAGACCGGTGGCGTTGGAATGAGGACTCCCAGATCTACAACATATATTTTTTTCAACTCGATCCAACAAGAGGATGAGAATTGGGAGGCTCTGTAAAACTATGTTTTTTCTATGGATCGGTTTACAGACACTGAGGACAGAAGGATATCTGCCTGAAACTGACCTTTGACCGAGGCGTGAATGATTTTTGTAGGGGCTAACAAAATTATGGGAGGTAGGGGGAACGTGAGGAACACTGAGAAATTTTTGTGGATTTTTTGGAAATTGTTAAGTGGGTGAGAAAAATACGAATAGGTGACACTGTCTCGTGGATCTACAGAATGGTAGATTACAGGGGGGAAATAAGAAATAAGTGAGAAATAGCAAACGTAAGCCAAATGGCACGAAATTTAAACTGGAGACTAAGGGAGACAGATAGAACAAGCCCTCAAAGTTTGGGCTCGATCAGACAACAAGAACAAAAGATAAAATTTCGGAGTTGAGGTTCTATCCTGATTTGGATAGAACACCAACGATGGCGGTGGCGGCGCGATGGCGGCTCGATGGTGGCGGCGGTGGCGGCGGCGGCGCTGAGCTTCACACTCAGGAAGGGGGATTGGAAGGGAGGCTTCACACCTCAGAAGAAAGAGACTTCACACCTCTGCAAGGGGGAGAGAGGAGGGGTAATGGTGGATAAATTATGATATTTCCATTCAATAATTCATCAACTCCTTACAAGACACTATACATGAGTTTATATAGAGGGAAGGAAGGGGGAGGGGGGTTGGCAAATGCCATGGGGTGAGGAGAAAGAGGGGAGTTCGACCCTTTGACTCTTGGGGAGAGATTTTTTAATTCTCCCATGTGGTTAATACAAAATACTACAAAAATAAAAGTCCTACCTAAGGGGGGAAAGAATCTTGGACTTTGTAAACCCATTGTCCCCTTTGAATGGTGAATCATCTAGAAGTCCACCTTGGACCTTTGACTGGCCCCACATGGGCCCTAAGGCTTAGGTGGATCAATAGGGAAGGGAATGCGGGCCCCTTGTTGGTCCTATTAGACTTTTACATAAAAACCCAAAGAATCCTAAGGAATGACAAATTGGCTTATAAAGCCTTACAATTGCAAACATGCTTTCCCAAGGATATAAATGCAAATAAAAGGACTCAAATACAAAATAAAAAGTTAGTGCCCGGTGTTGATTCCCATCATCCGTTGTCACTTCAAGCCACATCGAATCATCTAACACGTGAGATGCATCAGAGATATACTTCCTTAACTGAGAAACATGAAACACATCGTGGATTGCTTGCATCGCCGATGGCAACTGAAGTTGATAAGCCACTTGGCCCACACGTTCCAAGATAGGAAATGGACCAATATATCGGGGACTAAGCTTTCCACGCTTCCCAAATCTCATCACACCTTTCATCGGAGATACCTTCACAAAAATAGAATCTCCATGCTCAAACTACAATGGTCTTCTACGCCGATCTGCATAGCTTTTCTGTCGACTTTGAGCCGTCAACATCTTCTGTCTGATCAGGAGCACCACATCAACACATTGCTGAATCATATCTGGTCCTATCAACAGTCGGTCACCAGTCTCAAACCAATCCAATGGTGTATGACAAGGACGCCCATACAAAGCTTCATACGGTGTCATATCAATACTGGAATGATAACTATTATTATATGAGAATTCCACCAGTGACAAGTGTTGACTCCACGAACCCTGCCAATCTAAACAACATGATCACAACATATCTTCTAATGTCTGAATAGTCCTCTCATACTGACCATCAGATTGAGGATGATACGTTGAACTAAATGCCAATTTTGTGCCCAATGCCCTTTGAAAGCTCTGCCAGAAGCCAGAAGTAAAATGCGGGTCACGATCTGACACAATAGATATTGGAATTCCATGCAATGGCATAATTCTTTCAACATAAAGCTCTGCCAGTCTCTGAACATTCCACGTCACCTTAATTGACAACATTCTCACTGTCTTAGTTAAATGATCAACTAATAGCCAGATACCATCATAGCCTTGTGATGTGTGGGGTAAACCCACAATAAAATCAGTAGTGACATGATCCCACTTCCACATCGAAATTTCCAAGGGTTGAAGCATTCCACCAGGTCTTTGATGCTCAGCTTTGACCTGTTGACATGTCAAACATTTAGACACAAAATCAACTACATCTCTTTTCATACCTAGCCACCAAAATTGCCTTTTCACATTATGATACATTTTCGTGGTGCCGGGATGAATAACATAACGGGATCCATGCGCTTCATGGAAAATAATATTCCTCAATGATTCATCAGCTGGGACATAAAGTCTACCTCTGAATCTAACAACTAAATCATCACTAAACTCCACATCCGGCATTAACACAATGCGAGACAACTCAGAATATGCCTGATGTGCCTCCCTGATCTGCTGGTAAATCGCTAGAGTCATCACTAGATTAGCAAACATGGCTACCATCGGATCACGGGTAATTTTGAATCTGAACGTCTCACAAGGAAACTGTTCCCACGACTTCCATTCTCACATCAGCAAATGATTGATCTGCACGTTTCTACTTAATGCATCAGCCACCACATTCATCTTGCCAGGTTGATAAGACAGAGTAAAATCATAGTCTTTCATATACTCCATTCACTTGCGCTAACGAAGATTCAAATCCTTCTGAGAAAACACATACTTCAAGCTTTGATGATCTGTGAAGATCTCAAATTTCTTGCCATACAAGTAGTGTCTCCATATTTTCAGTGCAAAAATCACCGCCGCCAACTCCAAATCATGAGTAGGATAATTTTTTTCTTGTTGCTTTAATTACCAAGACGCATATGCTACCACCTTGCCATGCTGCATAAGTACTACACCCAAACCTACTCGAGAAGCATCCGTACATACTACGAATCCACCCGAGCCAGAAGGCAAAACAAGCACTGGAGAAGTTGTGAGCAGCCTTTTTAATTCATTGAAGCTCTGTTCACACTTATCCTACCACACAAAAGGCACATCTTTGCGAGTCAACTTAGTCATCGGCACGGCAATTCGTGCAAAATCTTGAGTGAATCTTCTATAATAACCTGCAAGACCCAGAAAGCTCTTAATCTCTGTCACAGTCTTAGGGCTCTGCCATTGTAGAACAGCTTCAATCTTAACCGGATCAACTGAAACTCCATCACCAGAAATCGCATGGCCTAGAAAATGAACTTCCCGAAGCCAAAACTCACATTTGCTAAATTTTGCATAAAGCTCGTGATCTCGCAGAGTCTGCAATACTACCCGAAGATGCTGAACATGTTCTTCCTCAGAGGCAGAATAGACCAAAATGTCATCGACAAAGATTACCACAAATTGGTCCAAATAGGGACGAAACACACGATGCATGAGACCCATAAAAGCTGTCGGAGCATTGGTTAGCCCAAATGGCATAACCAAAAATTCATAATGACCATACCTCATACTAAAGGTAGCCTTCTCCACATCAGATTCCCTAATCCTCAATTGGTAATAACCAGATCGAAGATCAATCTGTGAAAAGACACTTGCCGACTGAAGTTGGTCAAATAAATCATCAATCCTGGGCAAAGGATATTTATTCTTGACAGTCACCTGATTTAATTGCCTGTAATTAATACAAAGCCTCAGGCTTCCATCTTTCTTCTTCACAAATAATACAGGAGCACCCTATGGAGAAAAGCTAGGATGGATATAGCCCTTTTCAAGTAATTCTAGCAACTATGCTCTTAACTCTTTCAATTCGACAGGAGCCATACAGTAAGGTGCCTTTGCTAAAGGTGCCGTACCCGGAATTAGTTCAATTACCATCTCAATCTCTCGCTGTGGAGGTAAGCCTGGTAACTCATTAGGAAACACATCAGGAAATTCACAAACTATAGGAATATCATCTATCTCCTGATGTGGTGCCTCAACAGCAACCACGGAAGCAAAGAATCCCTGACAACCTGCATTAAGTAATCTACAGGCTCGAATAACAGAAATAAGCAAGCGAGAAGAACGAGATCGAATACCTTGAAAATAAAATGTTACCTTCCCATATTGCTGAAAATAAACTTTCTTCGATTTACAATCAACCACGGCTCCATAACTCTCTAACCAATCTATGCCCAGAATAACATCATAGTCTACCAACTTCAACGCATATAATCTAGCTGGCAACTGTTGATTCCCAATCACTATAGGAGTCTCATCAAGATAGAAAGGTGTGAACATGAATTCCCCATAAGGCAATTCAACAAGTAACTCACAAGACATTTTTGATGTCGGCTCCTCAATACAAGCAACAAAATCTTCAGAAATGAATGAATGAGAAGCACCTGAGTCAAATAAAACATGAGCTGCATGACCATAAATCATAATGGTACCTTCCACAAGATGAGATGCCACTGCTTCAGAACGAGTCATATGCGTGACTCTCCCTTTCTGCTTCTTTCCACCTGCTGTAGACTACTGTGACGACGACACGGATGCCTGTGAATACTGATGTGACTGTGATGGTGGTGGAGGTCAGAACTGTTGTGGCTGTGAAAACTGAATAGGCTGCTTCGGCCTTAACGAATAGTTACGAACCACGTGACCCACCTGATCACATCTGAAACATACCACGGGCATTGAACATGGTCGACCCAAATGACTACCGCCGTACCTCGGACATGGTCTCGGCTGACTAGCCACTGATCCCTGTCGCTGAAAAGAAGAGGATGTTGATTGTTGCACGGTACCAGAGGAAGCTTGCCTATCATATTGCTTGTTGGATTTTCGGAACATCTGCTTGAATTTGGATTTCATGGAGGAAGTACCACTAGCAGAAGGAACAGAAGATGGTACCCCCGTCACACTTGGTTGACTACTAGCCTATTGATGTTGTACATTCTACTGCACTGGCTCAACTTGGGTTCGCTCTCGAGATCTTGCCATATCCAGTTCTAACGCTGCTGCTGCCTGATAGGCCACATCTAATTCTGCCACTTGAGTTGCAATCAGAGGCTACCTCAGCTCCAGCTTCAAACCACGCAAAAATTGCTCAGTCTTCAGCCCTTCATCAATAAGAATATGAGGAGCATAGCGACCCAATTCCATAAATTTATTTCGATACTGCAATACTGTCATCTTGTCCTGAGCCAAATCCATAAACTGGTACATTTTGTCCATCCTGAGATAAGCTGGACTATATGTATGCTCGAACGAAGTGACAAATTCCTTCCATGTAATCAGTCGAAGAGGACGGGACTTGAAAGTCACCTCCCACTCCGTGGTCCACCACACGAGCGCTGCCCCCTGCAACTGAAAAGTAGCTAGCATCACCTTCTCATCTTCAGTGCATTCCATATAACGGAACACACGCTCCGTTGCATCCAGCCAAACCCTAGCCGCAACTGGATCAGCTTGTCCTTCAAATGTCGGTGGGTGGAATAGAAGAAATTCCTTCAGAACTCGACCATAGCCACCTTGAGGCAATAAGTCTTCACCAGTAGCAGGGTCGACATGGCCTTGCCCTTAAACATTCGCTGGGTGAGGCGAAGTACCGCTCTCTTCCCTTGGAACATCTCGGGGCACATTAATTTGGACACGACCTCGGCCTCTCCGTCTAGGCGGCATTGCAATCTAAGCCTAAGAAAACACACAACGAAAAATCATAATTAATCATGAAAATATAACCTAAGCCAGCATTGGTGGTACACATGGACTTGTTCTGGACTATTGCAATTTCAATTTCTTATACATCACCCCAACACCTCTCTGATACCAACTGTAACAACCTGGAGATCCAGATACCGATAAACCGATATCAAGAACTCGGAGACGCCACCCAGGAGGCTGATGAAGCCTCGGAAGGGTTGGGAGGATTGGTTGAGGAGGTGCATAATGAATTGGAATTACACGCGCAATTATAAAATGGTAATTTTAAACGGAAGTAATTTACAATATCAGAGTGATATATTTACATAAAATAGTCCAGATCTATACATAACAAGTCCAACACTGAACAGAAGTCAAAATAAACAACTACACAGGGCATACCCTGGCCAAAAGGGAACAAACGACAGACAGACGGACCACTACTGGCACCTAAGATTTTCCGCCAAAAGCACGAGAAAAGCCTGCGGTCTGCTACTCCGTCTCACCTGAAAAGGAAGGGTGAGTCTCACAACATAGACTTAGTAGGGTTCACGTGGATCCCTACCTTGCAACTAAAACATATAAAGCAATTAATCATGCAATGGCATAAAAGAACGACAGTTAATAAAGCTGTACAGTTATATGAATAGTTTGAAGACAACTAATTTTAAATGCCATTTAATATTCGAACGAATATTTAAACACGAGAACCATAATCTACTAATAGAATGAAAATTCAACATTTCCAAGTGACAGGAGAGAGAAAGGACCACCAGAAAGAAGACCAGACACGTCCACTGATGACTTACATTGCGTCTCAAGTATCTACACGAGCCTGGAACACGGCAAGTGAGATACGTAACAGTAACCAAGGTCAAGAACTAGTCATCACACTCGTCAGTGTCAGTCCAAGCCCCTGACCACGTGTGCACACACAGACTCAATGTCTTAAGCCAGACCTCTAGCTAGTTTTCCGCCCCAGTAGGACGCTACTGCCAAGCAAGGGGGCCCACGAAAATCAGCTTAAAAACCGTACACCGGGACTACCCCGCCACCACTCCCAGGTGGGCCGACACTAAAGGTCGTCGGGCTACGACTAGTGGTTCCATCATAAGGAAAGAGAAAATAATTCTATTGGGATCTAAAAATATGCCACAGTTCATAAAAATATCTAAACATGGTGAACATGCATCAATAATTGCATAATAAAATGAACGGAATTAAATTCATATTCTGCAGGACTAAACGGTCTAGTATAGGGCCGCAAGGAGCTAGAAAACAGTCAAATGACTGACCGCCAAGCTTACCCATGCGGTCTTCTTCATGACCGCCAGGCCATGAACATTTCATATATTTGGCAGAATAAAACCTTAATTGGGAAACGGTCGTACGATTGAGCGCTTAGGGATGGAAAACGGTCAAGTCAAAGGCCGCTAGGCTTACGCCTTACTCAGTCAAAGAGTCTTAGTGGTCGTTTATTGGACCGCTAAGGTTCACAAATGGTCGGTCGAAGGATCGCCAAGTTCTACAAACGGTCTAGGCCATGACTGCCAAGGTCCACCGCCTTACGCCGTGATGAAAACGGTCTCTAGAACAATCGCAAGTCATCCAGAGAACCCGAAACGTGGGTAATGCATATGAAACCCCTCCCAATCGATTGAAATCGATGGGAAAATAGTTTTAAACCTGCCTTACACAATCCCACACCCATTCCATACCATTTATATGCCTAAAAACATAAAAATAATGGCCATAGATGGATTAAAACATAAATATCCATGTTCATGCTTTGAAAACATAAATGACAATTTTCATGCATATAATCATCCTATTTGCATGCCAAAGGATAGGAAATCAATCCTAACGAAGCAAGGAAGCCATCCTCCTACTTGGTTTAAGACGAAAACCCAAATGACAGGAAATCAATCCTAACGAAGCAAGGAAGCCATCCTCCTACTTGGTTTAAGATGAAAACGTCCTTTCCTCACCGTTCTACATGAGGAGACCGCGCCTCACCACGTGGGATTCCCGCCTCCACGCTCCACGGCTCACCTCCTTGGAAAAACAGCTGCTCTTCCCACGCCCCAAGCTCGCCGAAGTCACCACTTGCAGATCCTGCAACACCCCGGGGTGAGCACACCGCCGAGAGGGCAAGGAGAGAGGGGGGACATGCGCATGGGAGAGAGAGAGTGAGAAGGGAGAGAGAGCTCCCACGTAAAACACAAAAAAATTATTTTATTATATTTTTTGTTATAAAACTTTAAATTACAATAAGGCCTTCAAATAAGTAAATTGCATATATGCCTTATTTCATTCTTAAAGCTTATATAATTGAATAAACCCACTTAACTAGGCCCATTCAGCCCATTAAAAAGCTCTAAATTCATGAATATTTTCACACTTCAATACCGATAAGGATCCGCTAAGAATCCATTAACTTCCGGGTCTTACAGTGCACCCAATCCTAGAGGGAGTGAATGTGCTCACTTCACCAGATCAAAGTCAGAGGTCAAAATTTTATTCATGGAGAATATTACAGAAACCACCAGGGCATACCCTTGAAAAGGCAAAACTAGAAGGAAAGCTAATATCTAATGTAGGGAATACCCAATCTGTCTAATCTACAAGCCCCTCGAACAAAGGGAGGTAACAAATTAGAATTGCCCAGAAACATCAAGCTAGAGTTACAATGGCAAGAAAAATTGGCTAGAACGTCAGTTGCCTGATTCCCTTCTCTATATATGTGGACGACCTCAGTATTCAGAGTTCTGATGAGGGCACGTAATTCATTGATGAAAGGAAGAAGTCTCCATGGGCAAGAATAAGCATCCTTAATGATGTGTACCAGGGTTTTGGAGTCGGATTCCACAAAGTGAAGCCTGATACCATAAGAAGAAGCAAATCGTAGTCCATCAAGCATTGCGCGTGCCTCAGCAACCAAGCTGACACAGGGGCCATAAACGTGACTAAAAGCCAAGAAGCGGGAACCTTTGCAATCCCTGATCAAACCACCTCCACCCCCTTAACCAGGATTACCCTTTGAAGCTCCGTCCACATTCAATTTGTACTAGTGAATAGGTGGCAGGAGCCATCTCACTACCTTGGGCTTAATATGCTTAGTCAAGGTAGAGAGAAAAGGATAGAAACATTGCCCGTTGAATGGCAGGAAGGGAATTTGGTGTTGTTAACCAAGTGAATAATTTTGTAGTAGATCGATTTGGGAGTACTGAAAGAATTTTCATATTTGCGCTTGTTCCTCACACACCAAACTTCCCATAGCCAAAGATAAATGATGAGGAGACAAACCATTCCAGAGAAAGTAGTGGTATGGGAGGCTTGAATCACATGGCTTAAAAAAGCACGACCAGAGTTACACCTAGCAGGGTCGACCTGAGAGCACTATTTAATGAGAGCCCAAGAAGAAACAGCAAGATTACTATGCAATAGAAGGTGAGTGTCAGTGCACGCCGGATTCACCCTCAATCATATCTAAAAAAAAGAGAGAAGTGGGAAGTGATCCGGTGGCAGTGTACACGCCAGATCACCCCCTCCCTCTCTTGTTTCCAAAACCAAAAAAAAGGAAAGAGAAGAGAATTAGAACAAAAAGAAACAATAGCAACAAAATAAAACAAAACAACATCAAACAACAACAACAAAAGGTGGTAAGAAATCAAACAAAAATAATAATAAATGAACAAATAATTGGTGGTTGAAGAATAACAAAAAGGGAAGATATGTAATTGAAGGAAATTATGATGATAACAACAAATGAACAAAAATGCATGCATGCACCTAAATAAAATCGAATAACTGAACAACAAGAATAATAATATCTGCCCTGGAACCCTCGCTTCCCCACACCCGATGTGAAGGGAATATAAATGACGCCGCCTAAGTCAGATTTGGGCCTCGGGGACCACCCCGATATGGCCATGACCCGACATTGCCCGGGCCAATAGCTCTCAAAATAAAAACTTCTGTGATTTCAAAAGCTCGCTGCAAAAGAATTTTCAACCTCCTGCAACTTACAAATTGGCGTCCAGTACCGACGTCGCGAATTCTTGGACAAAAAAAATTGAAAATAAATTAAAATCATGATTCGCGTCCACGCAAAGAGGCGTTAATTGATTAGCGCCTTCCTGAAGAGGTGTCAATTCATTTATTTAAAATTCAATTAAAAATCAGAAAAGCTAGAATTAACGTCCGCACAAAGTGACGCCAATTCTTATGGGTCGACACAACGGAAGCCTGAGTCGACCTAAGCTAAAAAATCTGTCACTTTGAGAGGGCGTCAATTAAAGAATTGGCGTCCATGATGTCATACGCGAATTTTGACAAGTCCCAAAAAAATAGAAAAATCTTCTTATTAAGCCAGCAATAAAGTTCACTTTGGGGCGTTATGTTATGACATGAGACTTACTCGTCTTAACATCGATTTTGGCGTGTCTACAATTCTATTAATGTTGATTTTAGGCCATAGGGCCCCTTTTCTTGGCGATCAATCACGGGGTTTTCTCCCCTATGGAGAGATGTAATTAACGTCGTGGCCTTTATGCCATGGCGGGTTTTGATCCCGACCCGATACCCACTATCGTCTGATCAGTCAGACGGCACGCACCAGTGGCTTCTTCGGAGCCCGAATAAACTGTCACTTTGTGACTGGCATGTCCACGCACTAAACCAAACTAAAGAAATAAATAAACGAACAAACAAATAAATAAACAAATCCCAAAAGTGCGTCCACAGGCGTGCCCCCCACAAAGGGGGGTTTACAGGGGCTAAGTTTGAGTGGGGCCCCATGGGTTTAGGTGGGATGGTGGCTTGTCCCCGTAAAGGGGGGGTTTACAAGGGAAGGTTTAAGAGAGAGAAAGTGGGGTGCACTTGGGGTTTTGTTCTCCTAAAGAGGGGTTTAGGGGAAATGGGTACTAGCCCCCGTAAAAGGGGGTTTACGTGGGGAAGGGATGGTTCTCTCTCTAGATCTTCTCTCTCTCTTTCTTTTTTATTTATTTTTATTTTTATTTGGATGTGGGCCCAAGTTTAGGCTGGCCAGGTTGAGCTGGGTTTAGACAGGGGAGTGCTGAGGTGTTGGTCCTGCCTAAGGGTTTAGGCGGGTTGGATGAAGAGAGAGATGAGTGACCCCTTGAGTCTAGACTCGGGACAGGCGAGCCTACTGGATGTTCTGAACATGGCCTCCAGGGTGACTGTGTTTAGGATGGTCGCGCCTTGCTGGATGACCGTGACCTGGCTGGCACCTGTTAGTGACTCCGAAGCCCAAATGTGACTTGCTGCTGGAGTCACGGGTTTCGAGCGGCTGGTGGAAGGCGTGTCGAGAGTTGTTCCCTACCTTTTGTCATGCACCACATGACCCGATGGATAGCTGCGAGTCCCAAGTTGGCCCAGCAATTGATATGTCAGCATGATGACGCCACTTACAGGGTCGTCCTTGCTTCTTGGTGAATAGCCGTGGGAGACGGCATGTTGTTCTGAGCCCTGGTCTGGCCCGGTTGTCAAAGTGTCGGTGGTTTAATGCAACATGCATGCACGGTATTCAGGAGTGGTCCCCGAATCTTTACAAAGTGCTATTTGACGATGCAGTTTGTCTAGAACCTCGGGTCTAATCCGACTATCGAAAACTAGTTGGCATGGTGCTGTTTACTCGGGGGTGATTCTCGTTTGTTGTGTTATGCCATTTGACATGGTGAAATGCCCTAGTTTCTGGGAGGTAATTCCTTTTGCCAAAATCTTGATTAATTCGATAAAATAAGCGGGTGCCATAGTGACCATGTATTTTTAAAAGTATCACCCACTCAAGGAATTCAAAGGTTCGAAAACAAAAGAAAGTTAAGTCCAAGATTCATAGGCTCATTTGAAATCTTGGAAAGAGTGAGAGAAGTTGCATATAGATTGGCGTTACCGCCACAGTTGGCAAGAGTACATGATGTCTTTCATGTATCCATGTTGAGAAGATATTTTTATAATCCTTCTCATGTAATCCAGCACGACAACCTAGTATTACAAAAAGATCTGACCTATGATGAAAGACCAATCAAGGTGTTAGACAAGAAACGACATCAACTAAGAAATAAGGCCATACCTATAGTGAAGATTCAATGGAGCAGGCAAGGGCAAGAAGAAGTAACTTAGGAATTAGAAGATACAATAAAGAAAAGGTATTCAGAATTATTTTCAAGTTAGTATCTTGGTGTTCCTTTTCATTTCTGTAAATAGATCATATGAATTTGGAGGACCAAATTCTTTTTAAGTGGGGGAGGATGTAACCTCTCAAAATTTCATATATATATATATATATATAAAAATAAAAGGAAAGGATGAAAGATGAAAAGAAAATAACTTATAAAATATTTTCCTCTAAGTCCGTAAAGCATCAAATACATTGACACAAACCCTAATCCCGCGTAATAATGCAAACGACGAGATTCGCAACATGATTCTGAGAAGGCGAAGTCCTCGGTACTATAGTGATACTGTAGAAACACTGTAGTGACACTATAGAAATTAGATTAAAGATGATTAACTATTAGCCCTAATCTAATCATGATTAAGTCAAAAATATCACTGCATGCGTCATTAGATGGGAAATCAAAAATTACTACGCCGAACACTACGCTAAAATTTGAATTTTTGTCAAATGTGGGTTGGTGAAATAGGGCTTTTTTATTAAACCCCTTATAATTTAATTAGAGGCTCTAGCCTATAAATAGGGCATGATTTCACCCTAGCCAAACCCAAATTGAAGCTGTTGCGTGTGAGTAGAGAGAGAATTGGAGCTTGGAGAAGTGTTCTTCCCATTTTTCATCTTCTTCCTTTGATTTTCAATTAGGTAGGTTTTCTCTCAAGGCAAACCTAATTAGATCTTCATACATGTTCTTTTGCATAAGTAATTTGATTTTATGCAACTTATGTGCATCATGATCTTGTATTTAATGCCAATTTTAGATTCAAGTCAAGATATCATGTTTTTGCCATTTTTCTAGTTCAGACTGAGAACACGCCCCTCACAGATATCGCATTCAGAATGCGGCAGTCCGACTGACTGTGACCTTAAGAGAATGCTGTAGACCTGCCAACTACATTCACCAAAAAAATACTTTATTTCCTAAAATGTGTCTTATCACATGGATGTCATTTAGAATGTTCATGTGAAAACGCGTTGCTTCTACTGGACGTGATTTTAAATTTTATCGTTGACTTGAGAACACGTCGCTTGTACCAGATGTACTTTATAAAATTTCCTAAAAATTGTAAATTGTTTTCAAAATCATGTTCTTACCTTAAATTTCCATCAAAAAAGATAGGTAATGAACCCGTGAAGCTATCTTTAATTGTTCAAACAACTATGCTCTAATTTCTGTAAATTCATATACATGATTGACCATGTCTGTTTGATTTAAGCTCTATCTGAAAGTTTGAATCTTCTTTCAAATGAATTTTCCTTCAAATATGACAATATTAGATCATGCAATAATAGCTTTCGTTTGTTTCACGTATTACCGACCAGTTCTAAAAATGCAGCATGACCAAGAGACCTTGACACTTGTACTATCTTAGTTATTACCTCGATTGACGGTTAAAATACCTTACTATGAAAAATGTGATTTCCTCTCTGCATTTGTGAAGGTTTTTACGAAATCAGACTATACTTATAATCTAACAATTCATTCTTTTTATTATCTTAATGTCGTTGAATATGATCCTTTAAATTATCATCGAACTTCTCTTGTAAACTTCACTTGTACTTCTTTTACTACATATCCTTGAAAGGAAAATTTTTCTAAATCTATACTTTAGCCATAAACTGTCATTCAGAGGTGTAGGAGCTAAGTGCCATGCAGGGAAAAGTGCTAAGTGTGCTAACACCTGATCAAAAAATCTAGTAGACTTGGTGTACCAAGCACCTGATAAAAAATTGGAGTTTGGTGAGCTAACCATCTAATCAAAGCTTTGTTGGTGTGGCGGCCAAGCACTTGAATAAAAATTGAAAAATTAGTGTGTTGATCACAAAATCAAAACTGAGCAGTGGTTTTTGGCTAGGCTGATCAAAATCGGATTAGTGGTAAGTTGAACAAATGATCAAAACTCAACAAGTGTACTTATTGCAAGAAGTAGTGAAACCCTACATGAGGTGCAAGTACTAGATGTAGGTCACCAAAAAGGGTATCCGAATCTGTATAAAATCCTCGTGTCTCCCTGTAGTTTGTTTGTTTCAGCACTTGCTCGTTTATCTTTCCTACTTACACCATTTGAACATAACGCAATTTGATTCACACTGTGCTTCCACTACACTCAACTATGAATCTGATTTTAGATCATGATTTTTTTCTTGACACTCCCTTTCACCCCCACCTCTAGGAGCTACTTTTTTTGTAGCAAATAGTCTTAAGGAGTCACTTAGGAGAGCGCACACCACTTTAGCAGTGTGATGTGGACCTGCTCTACCAAGGCCAACCTAAAACAAAATTTTATTCACAAAAGGCAAGAAAGGTACAAATGATTTTCAGGGCATACCCAAAGGAGAAGATGAGCCATAAGAACCTAAAATCTAATGGAGAATCATCCAATCTTGTTGAGTTGGAAAGCTCCCCTTACATCACGAGGCAGTAAAGCCGGATCAGTCCAAATAGAAATGGATTGTGAGATGTAGGCGTAGATGGCTAGACAATCCATAGTATGATTGGCTTCCATGTAAACATGACTGAAAGAGATGCATAGAGACTTAGCGAACTGTTGTATAGCGCGGACATGTTGACACATGGAAAATAATACTAAAATATTTTATTTCTGCTATTTCTTATTTTGTAGAAATAAAGAAGAAGAAAGGAGGAAGGAAAAAGAAGAAGAAAAGGGGCTAAAGTCAACAAATGGGCAAAGGAAGGATAAATGGGTCTAAAGTTGCTCGAATGGGCCAAGGCTTAGGGGTGACCCGACGGCCACCCCTGACCCAGCGACCAAGAGCGCCTGGTGCCGTTGGGTCACTCCCTCCGCCTTCTGCCGCCGTCTCAGAAAAGCCCCTGCCCCTATAAAACTCACGCTTTGACGCAGAAAAGAAAAGGGAGAGAAGATGAAAAAATGCCAGAGAAAGCGAGAAGGAGAACAGAGAAGAGCAGAGAGAACAAGAGAGTGGGTAGAGAAAGAAAAGAAGAGAGCTAGCCACCTAGAGGAGAGAAGAAGAACGTGAGAAGCTCCTGCTGCTACAGAGGTGGACGACCACCGAATAATGCCCGATCTGGGCTACAATTCCCTTCCCCGGTCTTCATTCTTCTTGTTCTCCTTTATCTGACATATCTTATAATTTCCTTTCTGAAATTTCTTATATCATGTACTATTCTTTCGGAAATGAATAAACGAATTAAGGCTATGTTGTTCTGATGTTATGTTCATTGATGGCTTCATTTGTTCTTTTCCTCTCTCTCTTTCTATGGTTACACGGCGGCAAGGGTGTCCCCTGGATCGAATAAACTGCCCTGCGAGGCTATAAACTTCGGTCATCTTCTCCTTAGCAATTCTCTATAATTGAATCCCTAATGGTCGCCTGAGATTCATTGATATTTGGATGTGATTTCTGGTCGTCCTCAGGTACGGGCATATAATAGATATATATGCTCTTCCTCTCCCCATTTCTGTACCGACAGTTTTAGTATTCCTTGAATTGTAATATCATGATTTCAAAGTCATCTGGTCTCAGCCAGCTCCTCAATCGGAGGCCAGGGGCTCGTGAGCATCAGCATGGTCCTTGGTCCTCCTCAAATAAATGAGGAACATACTCTACGATGTTTCTCATTTCTGTCTGAAACTGAATTACGTATTAGCCGCCGTCTCACCGATTTCTCTTTGCCCAAATGATGTTTCAGACCCTCCCTGGATTTTAATAATGCTCTTCTAGCCCTGTGGAGCACACTAACCTTATCAGGCTCACCCCCTGCACTGGCCCTTAGCCTCCCATAGCTCCCTTTGGCTTACAAACCTTAATATGGCGGGGTAACCTCATTTTCACCCTGATCCGGTCATCCCAGCCGCTAGAACACCTCCTTGTGAAGCTGCCAGTCCACTCCCCATTGGCCTGACCGCCGGATAGCCACCGGTTCAACCGCCACAGTGCGCTAGATCACTTCCCTCCACACAAGGCCGCCAGATCACCTCCACTTGCCTTTGCCGCTAGATAACTTAATCTGCTGGCCGTCGGATCATAATTTTCCCTCATCTTGCTGCCAGATCATATCAAACTCTCCTCATTCTGCTGCCGGATCATCGTCTGATTTCCAATGTACATTTCGGGGTAGCCCCAATGCTGACAGGGGTTTGCTGAAATCTCGCAGTATGACCCTTGGTCAACGGTAGGGGTACAAATAGATATATTATGGCTTTCCTATCACACCCCGAGTGAATAATAAACCGCCTTATTGGCGAACAATGCTCCGACATATGTAGATCCAATGGCCCATGGTTACACTGGCACTCCCCTGAGCCTTATGTGTATGTCGTGGCACCGAAACGGGTCAATACTAATTGGCAGGATATGACCAATGACCCTTGGGTGACTTGAGATTCTTAGAGGGCGAGCCCTCGAAGATCCACCACTCACTATAGGGTCCCGAGCTGTCCTTTTGGCATGCCCGTCTTTTGGAGTCTGTCTCAACTTGTTGTAGATGGGCCTCCTCTACATCTCCCCCAACATGTTCTAGGGCAGGGGGAGATGCTGTCGAAATTATCACGAAAATCCGTGATTTAATTCCACATCATGTTCCCTCGGCTTTCCACTCAGTTTTCAGCCCTTATGGTGATAACGGCCTCACGGCTACCCATGTCGAGTTATGAGAGCAGAGTACCCAACAAGGGGAATAAATCAATAATAAGTGCCACCTCCCGGCATACATTGTTCCGACAATATACGAGTCCGCCCGAACGTGATCCTGCCAGGTCCACCTCGTGGACCCATATGCGTGCATCGTAATGCTAAACTCGGTCTCATAATAAAAGGCAGCCACTGATCGATAGCCCTATGAGTGATCACAACTACTTGGAGGGCTAGCCCTCTGGTTCTCCACTCATCATACGGTACGGGATTGTCGTTGGGCATAACCTGTCGTTCGGGAGATCACCTCGACATTTCATGGACGAATCTCCTATACCCTCCCCGAAATTCCTCGGGACAGGGGTGGTGCTACCAGAATCTTCCCTGAATACGTCAAATGATCATATAAGTGAACGGTTAAATAAAGTGATGATAATATGTTTTCAATCAACCCGCATTAAGTCAAAACTAACTTCTACCCGTGATTCTACTAATCCCAACTTCTGCGCATGATTCCAAATAGAGAAATAAACTCCTATATGCCCACTTGCTTGTATTCAACCGTAAAGATGCATGTGTATGAATGCTTGCATTTCGTGATTCTCTGGTATATAAAATGGTGATTAGCGGAAGGTCGGATTAAGTCCGGTTAGAAGCTATCACTAAACGTGAGGCGATCTTCAGATCTAAGTTCTCCACCTCGTACCAAGAACCGGATAAATAGAACAAATATCACTATATTGCATGCTTGCATGCATAGTTAAACCCTATTTTTGCTTTATAAAATGAGTGTGTTTTCCATGTATTCCTTCAGCCCCGAGGGCTCTTCTATCTTGGCGACTAATCAAGGGTTGTTCTTCTTTCGGAAGGACGTAATTAACGCCATAGCCTTTATGGTATGGCAGACTCAGGGTCCCAACGCAATCACCCACTATTGTCTGATTAGTCAGACGATGCGCACAATAAACTCGTCACTCCGTGACTGGCATGCCTACGCATTAAATAAATAAATAAATAAACTTAATAAACATAAAGAAAGGAAATCAATAAATAAAAATCATTCCCACAGGACCACAGTAAGAATATGCTATGGACAAGAAAATTTGTCATTGATCACTCTAATGAGAGATGCTGAATCTGATTCCACTAGGACTGCCTGTAGTCCACACCGCTGACAATATCGTAGCCCCTTCAACATAGCAAAAGCTTCAGCCTCTAGACTGGAGCTTAAATTATAGTAGTGGGAAAAAGTGAGTAGAAGGTCACCCTTATGGTCCATCAGAATACCACCTCCACCTACCACACCAACATCCCACTTGAAAGCCCCATCAACATTTAATTTGACCCTGGGTGTAGCCGATTTGAACCAAGTAACAATAATCATCTGGAGCTGCTTTTTTTATGAGTAATGAATTACATTAAAAAAGACAAATGTATAGAATAATGGTTACTATCTACACAAATGTCGTAGACTAGTAGCCTGAGACAAATTGAATGGAATTGTCCATTTTAAAGAATTACACTATTGAAAGCAGGACAGAAGTCATTGTAGTCGAATAAGATCTAAAATCCGGTCGACCGAAGTGTAATCCGGTCCACTGAAATCAATAGAATTCTCTTCATCAAAGTCGACATGCTGAGAACTCGAGTCGACTCCAAGTTCCTTGAGTCGACTCTAAAGAGATATGCTGAGTCGACTCAAAGAGAGGTGTCGCCTCAAGCAAGCACCCCGTCGCTTATGGACTTAACTTAACTGCACTATGGAGTCGACTCAACTGCACCCCGCCACTTATGGAGTCGACGCAACTCTACTCAAGCAAGCACCCCGACCCTGAGTCTCACCTTTGTAGAATCGACACACCTGCCTGAGGAGTGCAAGGGGTCGACTCAACATAGCTCCATCTGATATTGAATCTTTTGAAAATATTGATATCTCGCCTCTTGAAGTTCCGGATCCCACCTTGAGACTCCATACAGTGCCTTGAGTCTTCCAGAATTAGAATGAGCATATTTGCTTGCTTTGTGTTAGTCCCCTGGAAAATGCATTCACATCTTTCTTTCCATATATGCCAAACCGTTGTCCGAATTAACATACGAACAAGCTTCACGATATGTCCCTTACTTGGGCAATTTTTAGCAAATTCCTTAATCTCCAACTTAAGGGATGGTTTGGGTAGCCAATGTAAATCAAGCCGCAATAGGATCTCTTTCCAAATCCACTTGGAATAAGGACATTCAAAGTATAGATGATATGTAGATTCACCAATATTTTTGCATAGAAAACACATACTAGGGAGCTGGTACCCTCTCTTTTGCAGATTGTCCATAGTCCGGAGTTTATACAGCACCGCTTGGCAAAGACAATGGGATGCTCTTTGAATAGTTGGCCTCTTCCAAATCCATTCACTGAGTTCATTGATGGTTGCCTTTTCCCTTAGAGTTTCCCAGCAATTTGTTGTAGAAAACTGTCCATTATTATGTTTCCAGTGAATTGCATCTCTTCCTCTTGTCGCAATAGGAATAGTAGATATAGTGCTCCATAAATCTGCCATTTTAGATGAGACAGGCTGAGGAAGGGACAAACAACCATTAGTGATGAACGCAGAGACTTTACAATTTTTATGCATCTCCAAATCCTGCATAATTTGTTCTCCAAATAGCTGATGGACACTAGCTCCCTTAATCCAAGTGTCCGCCTACATATTAGTATCATTCCCATCTGCAATCTCATAGTGGATATTGTCTTTTAACCATTTTCTTGCATGTAGAACTCCTTTCCAGGCTGCCGAGTAATAAGGCTTCATTTTGATATCCCAAATATTGTGCTTGGATAGGTATTTCGCATGAACCCATGAGTACCAAAGGGAATTATTCTTTTTCAAAATGTCCCAAAGCAACTTTGCCATACAACCTAAATTCCACTCCTTAAGATTCTTTAAGCCCAAACCTCCTTCCCGCTTTGGTTTATTAATATGCTTCCAAGAAATCATTTGACAAGCCTGCTTATTAGAGTGACCATGCCAACAAAAATTGTGAAGCAGTCTTCCTATTTCATCAATCAAAGAAGATGGGAGAGAGAACGATGCAGACCAATAGAGAGAGTAAGATGAGAGGGTTGATCTCACCAACTCTAGTCGGCCAGCCCTTGATAGAAACATGTTCCTCCATGTGTAAATTATCCTCCTGATCTTGTCAAGTAATGGTAGGCGACTGGCTTTCTTAATACTGCTTGAAAAATATAGGAACAGGCAGTGCTCCTTCTGAGACTTGGATAGTGTTAAGAATAGCAGACTTATTTTGGACATTGCCTCCTATATAAAATTTGCTTTTCTGAAGATTTATGGACAGCCCAGACATACTTTGCTACTAAGGATATCATCTGTTGTGAATTCTATTTAGATGATATTATTGCATTTGCACTTCATGGGTCTTAAGTATCATGCTTTTTTGAGTAATAAGTGTGACTTTGTTTAGGTGGGCATTTATATACATCCCTATGAAACTGACTTGAACCTTTCCATGTCTGGCCTTATTTTAATGGGAATTTAAAGTCATAAGGTTTCATGTGCATTACTATAAGTGTGATTTATGTCTGTTAAAATGATATGTATGGAGGCTCTACTTTAATTAGGCTTTACTTCAATTTTCATAAGTCTTGATGTACCCATAGATGTGATTGTTTTGAGTGACAAGGATTTTAAGCGATAGGATTGGAGTTTGAGTTCCATTTTTATAGGCCTTTACGTACTTTTCTCATGGGTGTGACTACCATAATGTACATATCATGGATGCACAATCATTGGTAGATGGTTGCATAGCCAATAGGTCATAAGTAATCACAAGTAAAAGTCATTTAACTTCTCCTTAGAAAATCATCATTATAGTAATTTTTTCTCTCCTCGGAACTTACGTGGCTTACATTTAATCCTCGAGAGATGTGAGCCCATAGTTTTTTGATGGTGGTACAAAAAGAGGAGACAAAAGGGCATAAGGCAAACTTGAACTCGGGTGGCCCTGTGATCACTTAGCTCCCCATGCCACTCTGCTAGGTTCCCCGTTACCAAAAAAAATCTTCTCTCCTCATTAGAACTAATCAATTCTAGGTCACAAATGTCAGAAGAACTTTCTTATATTGTGATAAATTAACTAAATTAAGAGGATATTACCATCCTGATTGAGCAGGGCTCCCATGTATTTGGAGATGATAACTCTTTTGTTATGAGGAGATTTCCTTGAACCTACTATATCTGTGTAAGACATTATTATTCATCTAGATAAAATGCCATAAGCCACATTATTTCTTGGGCCTATTCTTGTTATAAATAAATAAATCGCCATAATATATGACCTGTAATAATTGCAACTAAAATTGAACATTGATTGTCTCCTACAGAATTCTTATTTTGCTCCCCCAAACTATCTAACTTGTTCAAATACAAAGCCTTGTTGGAGTGCGTACCTGAAGCAAAAGCTGTATCTATACACACACAAGGAAGACGATGCAAAGTAGATCAACTACGGAGCTAATCCAATACTAGATGGAGACGTAGGTAACCCTACTAACGCCTCCCTGATTTCCTCTCTCCATAGAGCCGCTAAATACTTGTGTCTTCTATGGGGTAGACATAGGCCAGCATTTATAGAGAGGAGGGACCAGTCTAGGGTTTTGACATAATTAGGTTCCTACCCATAACTAGAACCCATGGGCCACATATGGGTCAGGGTCATTAACCATATCCCATTGACTAGACTTGAGCATGTTGTGCAGACCAATAACAATAATAAGTTGGCCACTAATATTGGATAAAATTCAACATTCTCTCACTTGATCCATCTTATCACAATCACATCATTTTTTTCTTTTGAAATCATATATACGTATAATATTATGTAATTTTTAAAAAGTATTTAAAAATTTTAATTCCATTGGACTGCACCTGAAGAGGAAACTCGGTATGCGCATGTGCGATATGAAATAGAAAACCACAAGCTGCTCTAGTCAATAGGATTTGCAAGTCTAACTTGTGAAAAATCAAATGGCATGAGTCATGGTGGTAAATGCATTCGGTCACACACCTTAGTTGCTCATATAGTTCTTGCATATCATTTCTCACCTTAGTCTTTCAAAAAACCAATGAACAGTTTAGAATACATACAACTATCCAGGCAGTGACCCATATTGTTCCCATATAGAGCTTTAAGATTTATAATGCAGACTAAAATCAAATATTTTCAAAATTCACAAAAAAAGGATTAACAACAGGTGTAACGACCCAAGATCTGGATACCGAGAAATACCCGATACCATTCGAATCCTGGCCCGCCACCCACAAGTCATAAGGCTCGGAAGGGTTATTTGAGAGTTGTAGAGATACATTGAAATTCAAATAATGCATAAATAAAATATAGAACTAACTATTTATTTAAAAAAATAAATTATACTTTCAATTAATAAATTAACTACAGAGTCTAGTCCACTAGAACAGTCAACAGGAAAGAAAGTGTACCCAAATCGCCTGGCACTCCCCAACTTTGGCAAGCTGGCAACTACGACCCTTCGCGCTGCACCTCCGAACCTCGAGGAGGAATCGCAACACCTGAAAAGAAAGGGGTGAGTCTCATCTCATTGGCTCAGTAGGGATCTCACGGATCCCCACCACGAAACAACAGCAGTAAACCGTAACAACAACAGTAGCGATCATAACAGCAACAGTAATTGTCATGTCCCGAACCGATGACAGCGGAACGCATTGCTCGTAACGTGGCAACGATACAGTCGTGTCAATCAGAGCAATAACTTAAGACACAAAAGATGATAAGTAACAAAATAAATTTTATTGTTATAAACTTGTTATTACAACTTATTGACTCAATTACATCTTATAGAAAGAAAAAGGAAAAGACGCACTAAGAGGACTTAGACATTTTAAACAAGATAAAAGACATCATGCTAATCTAGGTTGGCACCGATGGACACTAAGATCTAGAGGGGGGGTGAATAGATCTACCCCTAAAAATCTACAGCAGTTAAAGACAATGCCGAATAAAAACTAACCACTGTAAATCAATCGAGAGATGTAAGTTTCAGAACAAATTAGCAGGCTAACAGTTATGCACGAAGGGCAATGCACAATAACAACTAGAGAGATTACTGTAAAATGTCAGACAGTAAGAATAGAATCTTCAATTTCAAAAATAGATGAATTTCAACAATATCCAAAGAAATCAGATAATTGCACTTAACAGTCAGCCAAACATCCAGGTACGGTACGATGGCGGAGGCTAGCCTCACGCAAGAGGTGGAATTCCAGATAGGCGTAACCTATCCTTCCTACCCAGCCTTTTGATATACCTACTAGATGAGGAGCTTTAGCAAGAATCTCAGATAGCAATTTTAACAAGTGAAAGCATGTATCTCTTAAACGCTCCTAAGCATTCATCTAAGCACTTAGCAGACAGAAGCTATAAACACACTGGAGCATACATCAATCACACAAGAGAGGAGAATTTTTAGGTGGTTTGATCTCTATCCAGAGATCTACGTCCACCCCTTACTCAATTGACTAAGGCTTACTACTGTCACACAGCTTCAGTACGTTGATCCACGGCTTCGGGGATATAATCCCTACAGACCGCTGAGCCTCACAGCTTGCTAGCGCTGAGCCTTATAGCTTCGTTGTCCGAGGTTTCACCCTCGCCCGCTGATACACAGCTTAAGAGAATTCAGGAAGTAAAATAGAAAGAACGAAATGAGAAAACAATCTAGCTCTCTAGGAGCAGATTGACTCTGGATTTGATCTAGGAGTCAATTACAAAGATAGATTCCCACAAACTCTCTTCTCACTCTGACCTTCTATCTATCTTATGGCACTCCCTTTTTGACTTTCACCGCAGGCTCTTCTTCTTTCTACTCTCAGCTTTCAGCGCTCAGTCTTCTATCTCGAATTCCTTCGCTCTGCTTCTATGCTCTCCCTTTCTTTTTATCTCTCGCCGACCTGGTCTGAGAGATCTGGTCCCTTTATATAGCCTCACGAGAATAAGGCGTGTGGGAAACACGTTTCTCGCCCAGAAAATCAGTAGAAGAGGCTCTGGTGAAGCTCCACGTGTCAAGAGATACAGATGCTCTTTCCACGTGTCAGGTGAATGGAAGCGTGCGGCTCAAGTGTCAGATAGATCAGATTGGAGAACCATCTTGGATCACGTGCCACTTATTGTCCTAGGATCACGTGACCACTTGAGTTTCTATTGTTCCCAAAGACGTAGTAATTAATCATGCAATTTAGACGACAGACATTTAGTCAAACACTCAGAATGCATATGCACTGACCTTTTAGCATCATATGAAAATATGCACAGACTTGTCCTTGCAAATGTGCACGGACTTGAGTATGCTAAATAGAATGAGCATTGACCTCGATATGCAGTATACGGAATATGCACCGACCTTGGACATGCACAGAATGGAGTGTGCACAAAACTGCCAAGTGATCAATGCAAATGTGCACTGACCATGAGTTTATGCAAATGACTATATGCACCGACCTTATATGTAGGTAACAAGAATGTGCACCGACTTTAGATGCTGAACAACAAAATGTGCACCGACGTTAGATGTGCAGGATGGCCTATATGCACCGACCTTATATGCAGGTGACAAGAACGTGCACTGACCTTGTTTAGCACAATGCAAAACCTGCACCGACCTTATCATGCACAATGCAAAACCTGCACCGACCTTATCATGCATAATGCAAAACTTGCACCAACCTTTTATATGCATGAGATAAAAGGTGCACTGACCTTTATACGCGTAAGGTAAAACATGCACCGACCTTAGGTATGCATGAGAGGCGGCCAGCAACAACTTTGATAATACATGTAACACAGCTAGCACCGACCTTGGGTATGCATGAAACACAGCTAGCATCGACCTTGGGTGTGCATGAAACATAGCTAGCATCGACCTTATGTGCTGTCTTAGTAGTACTAAGAGATGATGTGCACCGACCTTTCCTCTGTTTACCATGCAATATGCATTGACCTTCATGCACAGAACTGTAAAAATGTATGGACCATAGTATAAAGTACGTGCACATGAATCTATGAAATGCTAACAGTGTTGTCACAATAAGAATGGTCTCAGAAAGTCATTATTATCAAAGTCCAAGAGCTGAAAAACAAAATGTATTATTGCCAATTATCAAAACAATATGTGAAATTAAATTCAGAGAATTCAGTCAAAGGAGACATGACATGAGACACATTATCCCACATGAGCTCCCACAACATTCTCCCCCTTTTTGATGATGGCAACAGATTTACATTTTGATGTCAACAATCAACAATGATTTTATTAGGAATCAAGAATTATACTCACAGTAATATGCACATGGTATGCACACAGTAAAATTCAAGAAATGCAGTATTTCTCCCTAATGCAAAAGGCTCCCTTTAATGCAAGAATCTCTCAGCATCAAACTCTCTCCCCACCAACATCAAAACATCAAAATCTCTCCCCCTTTGCCATTAGCAGAAAGGATAATAGAAAGATATCAAGGAGAGTACTATAGTGAAGAGGAAATCCGATTTGACAAACTAAGTAGGCTTTCAGTAATCAAGCAAATAAAGCACATATTCTTTAAAATAAGAGTGCAGATAGTGCATTCTTGAACTTATGTGGTTTAAAGAGAATGAAAGTGAGAGACTAGCCACTCCACCCTATGAGAAACAGTTTGTATGATCTCTTAATAGTAATGAACCAGAAGCACATAAGACATGCTAGATTTTGTCTTACTTTATCTTATTTATCTAAACATCAAAACATCAGCAGGAGTGACCAGAACTTGTATTGAGATTAAACAAGCATCACAGTTCTGAATTAATCTCTAGAGGAGAATTGATAGTTTCATACATTTCTTTTCTTTACTACTTTAGAACAGTTAAGTATAATCTTGTCTTTTGACAGAAGAGTACGCGTTTATCAGACGCCAGTACCCCTAGTTACTCACCAATATCTACTATTCTGTCTCAAGTATAGTGTCCACCTTTTTGCGTAAGGGTACACGTTTATTAGACGCATGTACCCCTAGTTACTTAGTGGAACTAACCTTTTAACTTTCTGAATAGAGATAACTTGAAGCACTTCATGACATGAGTGTTTCACCATTTCATTGATGAAGTACACAATTTCTCAGTGCATTCAATCATTGCTCTGCCTTTAGCATATATGTTAGCGCAGCGAAGAGTGATATAGAAGGGGGGATGAATAGATCACTCCCTAAAAATACTAATTCAAAATTAATTCAATAATTCGAATTCTCAACCCTTCAGATACAGCGAGAGGGACAGCTAAGACAATCAATAACCAAGATAGAGGATAGAAGAATGATCGAGATCTGTTCACAGTGAAACAAAATACCAAGCAGGAGGAGAGCAACACAACAATGATATGCAAACCACAAAAGAGGCATGCAATTTTTAGGTGGTTCGATTGCAGTCCGCAATCTACATCCACCCCTCACTCCAAACCAGAGTGAGGATTCCACTAGCTGATGCTAGAACAGCAGACTCAGTCTGCAGACAATTGCTGCTACACAGCTTGACCAGGGGAACAGCCTCCCCTCTTCCTCCACACCGGAGGGATACAACCAGTGACAACAGTCACTAGCAAACTAGAGACCGAGGTCTCTCTTCCTCCACCCAGGAGGGAACCCACAAGCGAGTCCCTATCACTTGCAAACTAGAGGATCGATCCTCCCTTCCTCCGATCACTGGAGGGTAACAATATTCGATAAGGAAGATGAAATCAAAAATGAAAACACAAAAATCAAAGCACAAAAATCCTTTCTGAAAACAAGAAACAGTGTAGCTTCCGAAGAAGCAAATCTTCAATCACAGACTCTACTCTCTCTCTCAAAGACTTTTCTCTCAGATCTATTCTCTCTAATTCTTCTCTCTTTCTTCTCTCAGGAACGTGGAGGCTCTCTCTTTTCTTCTTCTGCTCAGGGACTCTTCTTCTCAACTTTTTCCTCCAGTTCGGTCCTTCTGATCGCAGAAGACACCTTTTATATGGCATTCGACCTGAATACCATGACTTCACACGAGTGGCGTGAGTGGGGCTCGTTCCCTCCTTTTCCAGAGCATCCTCGGATCACGTGCCAAGTATCATCCTCAGATCACGTGCTCAATCATCAACCTGAATCATCTGCAGGCAAAGATAAAAGAGATGTAACTAGTTAGTTCAAGCTTTTAACACAGCGTGTATAGATTTTAGAAGTAGTAAATAAGCAAGTATGTAGAACGTGAGAATGTATAGACTTGAAAGCCTTCATGCGACCTCAAAGTATAGACTTGCAGAATGATGCATTAACATAACAGGGAGGAATGTGTAGACTTCTGTGTAAAGCATGAAGCAATCGAATGTATAGACATGAAAACAAGGAAGTGTATAGACTTGATGAATGCGTGCATGAGAAGGCAGCGTACAGACTTTGTGATGCACAAGCATAACCAATGTCTAGACTTTGATGTAAAGGCTTGAGTTAGACAAACAATGTATAGACTTCATGATGCACACCCATAACCAATGTATAGACTTTTCGATGCACAGGCTGGAGTTAAGCGAACGATGTATAGACTTACCCCTTGAAGAATGTACAGACTTTGAAGACTCGAAGCCCACGATGTATAGACTTTATGAAAGCATACGCCAAGGCTGTACATACTTGAAGAGACGCAAGGTGAGACAGAGCTGGCTGTACAGACTTTGGATGACGATGCACTATACCCAAACGCTGTACAGACTTGATAGCGTGAGACGCTGGAAGAGACGGTCGGATGTATAGACTTTGAAGATGTGGGTGAGACAATGTATAGACTTGGTGCAGCTTCAAAGCACAATGTGCAGACTTTACCAATGAATAGACTTGATCTATTGGCTGTACAGACTTCAAGCGATGTAGAGACTTGGTGAACGCCAAGCGATGTACAGACTTGGTGAGTGCCAAGCGATGTATAGACTTGGTCTATTGGCTGTACAGACTTCAAGCGATGTAGAGATTTGGTGAACGCCAAGCGATGTAGAGACTTGGTGAGCGCCAAGCAATGTATAGACTTGGTGAACGCCAAGCGATGTACAGACTTGGTGAGCGCCAAGCAATGTACAAACTTCAATGACTTGAAGGCCAATGTACAGACTTGGAAAACCTGAACCAATGTACAAACTTGAAAACAAGTGAACACGGCGATGTGTAAACTTGGCCATCGTACAGACTTGAAAAGCTTGAAGGCCAATGTACAGACTTGGAAAGCTTGAAGGCCAATGTACAAACTTGGAAAGCTTGAAGGCCAATGTACAGACTTTGGAAGGCTTGAACACTGCGATGTATAGACTTTACCAATGTGCAGACTTTGCCTATATGCAGTGTGTAGACTTCATATGAAGGAATGCACAAGACTCTGTACGGAGATGGCCAATGTAAAGACTTCAATGCAGAGACTTTGAACATGTATGCTGGCAATGTATAGACTTAATCAAGTAATGCATGTCGGAGGTGATGTACAGACTTGGTCTTGCGACTAGGGGCTGTCCAGACTTGATGTGCAAACTATGTGTGTGTGTACAAGACAATGTTTAGACTTAATAGATGATGCATGCATTGATCTAGAGATAGAAACAGATTGATATATAGTGTGAGACATCATCAAAACCGTAGGGATGCAACAATCTCCCCCTTTTTGATGATGGCAACACTATGAATCAAGCAATATCAATGCTTAAAAAGAAATCAACAGCAACTTTAACAATCAAGGCAGATTCAAAGCAAGTGCATGCAGAGCCAAATTAAACACTACTGCTGAAACACTTCTTTCTCCAAAACCACTCCCCCACAACTCACTCTCAGCTCCCCCACAACTCACTCTCAGAAATTTCCATGACAAGCTATTCTCCCCCACAACTCATGATCTACTGATATTGCAAAACCTCTCTCCCCCTTTGACATCAGCAAAAGGAAATGCAGAATATATGAAAGTGCTGGAGACATGAGGAGGAAGTACAGTAACATCTTAGTGCAGAAAGGCAGGAGCAAGTCTTAAGAGAATAAGTGAGGTGCTAAACTCAAGTGAAGATTCTTGAACTCTAGTAAATAATAGAGAAATAGAATGATAGAAAAGTTTATCAACATACATAGTATATGATTTAGAATAGGGGTGAATAGGTATGGCAAGACATAGTTGAACAAGCAACTATCCCAGAAGACAACAAGAGACAAAGTCAGAGAAGGTGTTCTCAAGGTATTGAGCACTAGCAATCCATTAGTGCATAACTACAAGGGATTTTTGAGATGATTTTCAAGAAGACCAATGAGTAAGTTGGTAATTCACTCTTTTGACATTAGGGAGACACCTTGATTAGAGGCCTGAATCCCTAGTTACTCAGTGTGAGTACCTCATTACCTCCTCCTTTTTTTTAAGGAACAGAGTTAGTAACTGTGGCTTTTGACATGAGGAAACACCTTGATTAGAGGCCAGAGTCCCCAGTTACTCACCAGCAAGCCACCATTGCTCTGTGAAGGTCATAATATTAATGTCATGACTTTTCAATTTTTGTTAAGCATTTGACACCTCATGACATAGGAGAAAACTTCATTTCATTAATGAAGCTCCCAGTTTCTCAGTGAACAAATCAGGACCTTTGTTAATTCAGTTTATCCCTTGTGTTGAGAAGATGGAATGATTGAAAACAATACCAAAAGGACTATTCCTTGAAGTGAATCTTGAAGTCTAGATTTCAAGTTGTTTGGGTCAGATATCAAGACATACAGGTTTTGCCTGAACCAGAATCACTTGATAATGTAGGAAGATATACTTTATACATTTAATCCAGATCTCTGAAAGACTACCAGAGGAAAGATTCTAGCTGGACTTTAGTATCACATACTTATAGACTTAAGAGATGAGTGAGATTCTACTGTCTGAGAGAACCATACTAGATCAGTCATGAGAACCAGCAAAGGCACACATCTGGTCAGTCTTTTTGAATCTGTCAAAGAACTCTCCCTCTCACAGCTCAACTAGCTCCCCCTTAAACATAGCATTTCTGAAAGCTAACCATCAGACACACATAACTCCCCCTCACAACAAGAACAGACTTCACAATTAAGACAATTTGAATAAGCCTAATTCTCTTCTCAGTGTAGTGAATTTCTCATTATCCAGAGGTTTAGTGAAGATGTCAGCAATCTGATTATCAGTGCCTACATGAATCAGTTCAAAATTGTTCTTAGAAACCTCATCTCTTATGAAATGATGCCTTATCTCTATGTGTTTGGTGCGTTGATGCAAAATAGGATTCTTGGCAAGATTAATGGCACTGGTATTATCACAATAGATAGGTGTGCACCCCAGGTCTACTTGGTAGTCCTGAAGCTGGTGTTTAATCCAAATGACTTGTGTACCACAACTCCCTACAGCCACATATTCAGCCTCTGCAGTGGAGAGGGCCACAGAATGTTGTTTCTTGGAGCCCCAAGACACTAAACACCCACCCAAAAATTCACAGTGACCACTAGTGCTTTTTCTGTCTAGTTTACATCCTGCATAATCTGCATCTATGTATGCAATTAAATCTAGTGAGTGTGTAGCAGGAAACCATAGACCAAGTGAGGGTGTAGCTAACAAATATATAAAAATTCTTTTTACTGCAGCTAAGTGTGATTCAGTGGGTCTAGACTGATACCTTGCACACATTCCTACACTGAACTGTATATCAGGTCTAGAAGCTGTCAAGTAGAGTAAAGAACCAATCATACCTCGATAGAGTTTGGCATTTACTTCTTTACCTGTCTCATCTGCATCCAGTGAGGTGTTGGTACTCATAGGTGTTGTTATATGCTTCAGGTTGATCATACCAAACCTCTTGAATAGTTTCATTGTGTATTTGGTCTGGTTGATAAAGCATCCATTCTTCAATTGTTGTATCTGTAAGCCAAGAAAATACTTTAGTTCACCTACCAAACTCATCTCAAATTCAGCAGACATCATTTTAGAGAATTCAGCACATAATTCGCAGCTAGTTGATCCAAATACAATGTCATCTACATATACCTGAGCTATGATGAGATCGGTATTTGTACTCTTGGTAAATAAGGTTTGATCAACTTTACCTCTCTTGTAGCCCTTGCTGATCAGAAATTCAGTCAGTCTTTCATACCAAGCTCGAGGGGCTTGCTTTAGACCATACAAGGCTTTGTTTAACCTGAAACTTGGTTAGATTGAGGAGAAAACTGAAAACCTGGGGGTTGTTCAACAAACACTTCTTCATTGATGATGCCATTCAAAAAGGCACTCTTCACATCCATTTTCTGGAGTTTTATGTCCTTAGAGCATGCAAATGCTAGCAATATTCTTATTGCCTCCATCCTAGCAACTGGTGCATAGGATTAATCGAAGTCTACACCAAATTCCTGACAGTAGCCCTTGGCTACTAGTCTGGCCTTATTCCTGGAAATGATTCCATCTTCATTCATTTTGTTTTTAAACACCCATTTAGTTCCTATGATATTAACACTCTCTGGTCTCGGAACAAGCTCCCAGACATTATTTCTTTCGAACTGACCTAATTCCTCACACATAGCATTGACCCAAGATTGATCAGCCAAGGCCT
This sequence comes from Amorphophallus konjac, assembly GCA_022559845.1. NCBI lineage: Eukaryota > Viridiplantae > Streptophyta > Magnoliopsida > Alismatales > Araceae > Amorphophallus > Amorphophallus konjac. Next base: position 402,319,174 of record CM040120.1, read on the forward strand.
CTTCTACTGATTTGGGTTCAATTTGTGAGACCAAAGCAATTAGGTCTTGATTATTAACATTCCTAAAATGAGACCTAGTCCGAAGAGGATCTTCAGGATTGCCTATGACTTTATCTATTGGGTGATCTTTGAGGAATCTAATGTTTATTGAAGACTCACATGTTTCTCTTGCCCCTTTCTGATTGGGAGGATTTGTTGTACCACTTAGCTGAATCTTCTCTCCTTCTTGGTCTTCTAGGAAGTCCCCATCATGATTGGAATCCCTGTCAATATTTTCAATGTTAGCAACACCTTTCTTATCACTAAAAAGAATGTGTGGAGACTCTTCAACTTTTTGGTCTATTATATTAAAGACCCTATATGCCCTTGACACTTCAGAGTATCCTAAGAATATTCCAGGTGAGCTTTTAGCTTCAAACTTATCTAAGTCTTTCTTGTCATTATTATGAATAAAGCATTTAGCTCCAAAAATTCTGAAATGAACCAAGTTTAGTTTCTTAACTTTTAGTAGCTCATATGGTGTTTTCTTGTGAATAGGTCTTACCATGGCCCTGTTGATTATGTAAGTTACTGTGTTGGCCGCCTCTGCCCAGAACTTCCTTGGTAGTTGACTCTCAATCAGCATGGTTCGGGCCATCTCCACAATAGTTATATTTCTTCTCTCCACAATTCCATTCTGTTCAGGTGTCCTGGGAGAAGAAAATATGTGTGTTAGTCCCTCTCTTTCACAAAGATCAGAAAACATGGAGTTTTCAAACTCACCTCCATGGTCAGATTGAATTGTACAAATCTTGTATTTTCCTTCTTGTTTTACCTTATTGAAAAACTGGTTAAACTTTTGAAAAGCATCACTTTTATTGGCTAAGAAAAAGATCCATGACAATCTAGAATGGTCATCAATGATCACATAGCCAAACCTATTCCCATTAAGACTCTGAGTCCTATTAGGACCAAAGAGGTCCATATGGAGAAGTTCCATTGGTCTAGAGGACAATGGCTCAGATCTTAACTTGAAAGAATTCCTAGTCTGTTTGCCTAGAGCACAGGCATCACATGATTTTGAAATAGAATTGAACTTAATTCTAGGCATGCCTCTAACTAAATCATGCTTGACCAATTTATTTAAAGTAGAGAAACTAGCATGGCCTAGTTGTCTATGCCATTCAAAGGCATCACTTTCAGAATCAGTAGATAAACAAAGATTAGATTCAGATTCATCATCTAAGTCTATCATGTAGACATTATTAGTCTTGTTGGCTACAAACTTAATCACATCAGAATTTATTTCAAAATTTTTGCATGAATCATTATCAAACACAACCATGTGACCCTTGTCACATAATTGACGAATGCTAATCAGGTTGTGTTGCAGACCTTCCACAAGTAGAACTTTTTCATTGGAGTTTGTGGAAGACTTACCTACTGTGCCAACTCCAATGATTTTACCTCTGTTCTTTCCTCCAAATTTGACCAGTCCCCCAACCTTCATTTCTAACTTGCTGAACTTGGATTGGTCTCCTGTCATATGCCTGGAACAGCCACTATCGAGGTACCACTTGTTGTCTTCAGCTGCTAGGCCGACCTACACAATTAAAAATCAGGCAAAGTGATTTGGAACCCAAGATGAGTTGGGTCCAAAGACATTATTCAAATCTCTAATCAGATGTTTAGGAATCCAGATTTGCTTCAACATTGTTTTCTATGGCACCTTTACGTCTGGTTTATTGAAATTATAACCGGGGTTGTGTCCAGCTGGTCTGGGGAAGTAAGCTCTATTCCAGTCATTGGGCTTCCCATTCCTGGGATATCTCCTGTGAGCTTGTTGATTAACAGATTTTTGAGAATGATAGTTGTTTCTCCAGTAGTTTCTGTTTGGACCTGTCTGTTTGTAGTAATTCAATTTTCTATCCTGATCCATTTGCTTGGTCCATTTACCATTTATATTCTGGTGAGTGGGCTTAGTGAAGTTCTTTACAAGGTTCATTCCCTTTTTAATTGGTTGACCAGCATTGTTTGGTATATTTTCTTTCGGACGTTGAGCTCCTTGATTGCTATTTGAGCTGGATGGTATGTCCAGCTGCTCTTTTCCCTTCTCTGGGCAGAAGGTGGTGGTTTTGAAAGGAAAGGGTTTCTTGTTAGTTGGGTCATAGCCTAGACCTTCCCTATTGAAGTTAACCTTTGTTCCTAGTATAGCATCTATACTTGTTTTTCCTTGAACAATTTTTTCCAAGACCTTCTGTTTGTCTTCCATCTCTTTTTGCAGAGACTCAGAGTTTTTAAGAGTTCAGCATTCACTTTCTTAACAGCTTCATACTTCTCTGAGGTTACTCTATTTTCTTTCAGGCTTTCTTCTATTTTCATTTTGAGTTCATTGAGCTGGGTTTGACTCTCCTGGTATTCTACCTTGTGTTTTTCATTTTCTTTTCTCAAGGATGTCATTTCTTCTAAGTCTTTCTTTAATGTCAGTCTTTCCTCACTGATTTGGGTTAGTTCTTCAATATTAATATTGAATTTTCTCTTGAGGACCCTATGCTCTTTACTGAGAGAATTGAACTTGTCTAACAATTCACCATAAGCATCTTCCCAGTCATCAATAGAAAAATTCTCAAAGATATTTGTTACCTCCTCTTCGATGTTTGCCATTAGGCAAATCCCTTCTTCATACTCCTCTGAGGAAGTGTCTTCAGGATCTTCTTCCTCATCGCTCCACGTGCAGACCATTGCCTATGGCTTCTTCTTTTTCTGCACCTTTGAGCTCTTCTTCTGGAAGTAGGGACCCTTCTTCTGGAGATCCGGGCAGTCCCCTTTCATGTGTCCCTGTCGGTTGCAATGAAAACAAGTCATTCTCTTAGTATTTCTATCCTTGTTATTGCTAGACTCAACGTTCTTATTGAAGGAGTATGGCTTCTTCCTCCTAAAGATCTTCCCCTTATTCCTTAAAAATTTACTGAACTGTCGAGTGAGCATTGCCTGCTCCTCCTGGTCGAGATCGAAAAAACAACCGGACTCAGGGCTACTGCTCCCGCTACTGCTATCCTTGTTGCGGGATGCCTTGAGAGCAACATTCTTTCCCTTCCTGTCACTTCCTTCATCTCCTCTTTTAAAGTTCATCTCATAGGTCATGAGGGATCCTATGAGTTCATTCACTATCATAGTCGACAGATCCTTTGACTCCTCTATCACAATGACCTTAGTGTGCCATGCTGGGGTTAGAGACCTAAGAATCTTCCTGACTATATCTGCCTCTGCTAGCTCTTTCCCTAGCCCCTTAAGAGTGTTCGTGATCAAAGGCAACCTAGCATACATTTCTGTGACATTCTCCTCTGGTTTCATCCTAAACAGTTCATACTTAGAGGTGAAGAGATTTACCTTCGAAGCTTTCACTTGAGCTGTACCTTCGTAGATTAGTTCCAGCTCATCCCACATCCGCTTGGCCATCCTATAGGCTGATATGCGGGCGTATTCTTCTGGGTGAACAGCGCACTGGATTATGTTCAGGGCCGTCCAGTTGAGTGAAGACAATTTGACATGATCATCTGTCCATGCATCCTCGTTCTGTGGCAGACCATACGGCCCTGTAGTAATTACCCTCCACAGCTTGTGGCTCTGCGCCCTGATGAACACCTCCATCCTATTTTTCCAGAAGAGATAGTTATTACCATCAAAGAATGGAGGGTGACTAATGGATTGTCCCTCAGCCATGAAGCTTCGAGGACCAGTAGGATTACCCTGACTGTTGGCCCACATGATGCCAACCTGCTCTGATACCAAATGTTAGCACAGCGAAGAGTGATATAGAAGGGGGGATGAATAGATCACTCCCTAAAAATACTAATTCAAAATTAATTCAATAATTCGAATTCTCAACTGTTGAGTCCCGGAGGGTGGCAATCAAGAGGGGAGGGGTGAATTGATGGCCCAATAAAAACTAAAAATGAGCTACACGGAACCAAGGCAAGATAAACAACAAACTCAAAACTAGCATGAACAGAAACACACACGTGAATGCGTGATGATGGGGTGATTTATTAACAAGCAATTGAATTCTCTCCTCACCGTGAAGCCCACACGGTTTAGCAGAAAACCAAACCACAAAGTGCACACGGAATTTTTAGGTGGTTCGGGTACACACCGTGTCCCCTACGTCCACCCCTCACACGGAGGATTAACTTCCACTAGACAGTGAAACACACACACCCGCTGTTTACAACAGCAACCACACACACACGCTGTGTAGAACAGCAAGCACAAACACACATACACGTTCGTGTTGTCGAACACGAACACACACACACAAATCTCGGATTTACTGATTACAAACAGATGATGAAGTTAAACTCAAGGTATTCAAAGTGAGAAGAGTGAAAAGAGGTTGGATTATCCTGGTTGGAGCTCCCCCTATCACTTCCACGAATTTAATCGAACACTTTATGCAGCACGGTGACGATCTTTGCTTGAATGAAGCTTTGGGTTGATTTTGGATCGCATCCAGCAACTGTGGCTTGTATGGAAGTAGTTCTCCTCCTCCTTCCCTTCACTTTCATGCACTCTTCAAGCTGGAACCAGGTCAGGAGGTGGCGACTTCAACCTGCCAACACAAGGGGTTAGAAAGAAAGCTTACAGCTCAACATACGATATTTCCCCTTAGGGTTTTCATCAACCAAGCGACATTATATATGCTAAGAGAGTTCTGGGGACGGTCAAGGGACCAGATCCGCAAAATGTGGAGCAAAGCATGGGCCCCCAACCTAAAACAAATGACCCATGAGGTTGAAACTCCAAGGGTCAACAAATACGGCCCGGCCCAGAAATGAAGGGGTCGACCCTTGGGGTCGACCCTCGTGGGTGGTTTTTCTGCCCAGAAGGCATGGGTCGACCCCTGGGGTCGACCCTCTCAGGAACGCTTTCTGTTTAAGAATTTTTACTGAAGGGGTCGACCCTTGGGGTCGACCCACAGCCTGAGGGGTCGACCCTTGGGGTCGACCCTCTCAGTCCAGAACCAACAACCAGCGGGCCAAAAAATAAAGACAACAGGGGGCGACCCCTGGGGTCGACCCTTGGCTAGGGGTCGACCCTTTCAGCCAGAACACGAATTTGCCGAGAACGCGATCCAGACGACCGAGTCAAGTTCCAGAACGTCTAAAATAAACATGCAAACCATGAGAAGTGTTCAAGAACAAGTTTATGAGCTACAAAAATGGTTTTTAAAGCATGTCAATCAATTAAGCTTAAACCATTTCATACTTAGACATAATTCAAATAAGAGACGATCTTAAAGGACTTCAATCATAAAATTGAAAATCAAGGTTGAAGTCGATCTCACCAAACGTCCCAGAGCATTGAAATTCTTGTCCTTGAAGATTGGCCTGTCAAAATATCTCGCAGTTAATTCTTTCATCCAAACTGTCAAATTAACTCACTTACCCTCAAGAAGATTGCATTGAGCCTTCATAACACGCCAAAACCTCATATGACGGAGTTGGGATTCAAGACGTTAGCAGGACTCATTTTCAGTTCAAAAAGAATTTGGTCAACATCAAAACCATAAGGCATTTTACATGAGGAGGGGGTTTAACAATCTCCCCCTTTTTGATGATGACAAAATTTAAAATTGCATTTTTGATCAATGTAAACTACCATTCAAGAATAAATGAAACCACATAATTATGAACCATATCAACCACAAATATTGAACTGAATTCACCATGCTGAACCGATATCAAAGGCAACTTAACAAAACATGTGAGATTGAGTAGCATTACCACAAGGTGTGCCGACAACAAGAGGAAATAGGAAGAGTTCAAATGCAATAACAATGAGACATGAAGGAACTTGAGACTCACACAATATGATATGACACACATGACTCTAAAATGCAAAACTAAAATGCAAACTAAAGGCAACTGAAAATGAGCACACATGCATGCAAGCATTCATCACACATACATATAAGTAGCCGAAATAGTCTTTTCTCCCCCTTTGGCAACATCAAAAAGGAGGGGGTGAAATAAGTAGTAGATAAAGTCCAAGCTCCAAGAGCAATGTCATCTAATCTTCATCGGACGACGGGGAGTTGTGCGGACGCCTCATATAGCCCAAGATTTCTTCAAGCAAGAAGGTTTGATTATCAAATGTGTCTTGAACAGACTGGGTGTGCTCTTGATGACTAAGTTTCAGATCCGCAAGTTGATGTTGCATGCCCTCCAAAGTCTCCCCATAACTGTCTAACCGGTCATCTATCGAGTCCAACCGATCCATGAGTAGCTGAACCGCCTCGGAAGGCATATCTTCGGCAGGTGGGGCCTGTTCATATTCATCAGATTCATCCTCAGAACGGATCTCTTGTTCTGTACTTTTCAGAGTGCGAACTAAGTGTCCATCAAGCAGCTCATATCCCATATTATGGCAAATGGAATGAATTATGAAAATGTCAGCCTCTCGTATAGTTTGTGAGATTTCGGTGGAGAGATCAATACCCAAATGTGTAAACACGGCAATGAGTGTAGCAGCATATGGAATGGTGCGGTTCTTGTGCTTCATGCTATTGCTCATATGAAATAAAAGCATGGCTGGGAAATTCACAGGAATACCACTTAAAATGTAGTAGAAAAGAAACATGTGAATTTCAGTGACCTTGTCATGACCGCCGCCCCGGGGAAGTAGAATTGTGGTGATCATTCTGTGTAAAATGTGTTGCATGGGCGGAAAATGATTTGCATTCAGTCCTGCCACAGAACGGTTACCCCTTTCTTCACCTTTCATCATTTGAAAAATTGCATCTTCAGGAATTTCAATATCTCCAAGCATAAAACCTTCAGTCGGGAGATTAAATGCTGCTCCCAAAAATTCTGTAGTGAGAATTAACCGATGGCCATGAACCATTGTAGTTGGGTGCTCCCCGGACATGATAAAATTGTCATAAAATTGATGTACCAAGTTGGGATATATACGTCGATGTGCAGACATGAAATATTCTAGATTCGGCTGACTGCATAACATATCAACGAGTCCCGGAAGATGACGATGTAAGTTTACAAGAGATACCGACCGCGGCCGGAGGACTTTTCTATCCAATACTTTGGGTGGCGGCACCGGTCCTCTGCCTTGGATGCCCGCCCGACCACGTCGTGCTGGGGCCGCACTCGACTCTCCACGGCTGCGAGAAGCTTGCCTCTTTGGCGCCATCTAACCATAAATCGACGGAACCGGAGATGAGGGAATATATCAAAATGGCTCAACTTGGAGAGAGATGCTTCCACGAGAGAGAATGGGGATCCTCCACACATCAAGAACTTACCTCAGTGAAGGGAAGAACAACGAGACGCGGTGCTAGCGTCGGAAGAATGATCCGCGCGGGTAGCCACCGAGAGGGCCGCGCTAGGGCACAAAGGGGGATGCCAAGGAGGGGTGTAATGTTTGGAGAAAGAGGTGGCTTTAGGCTAGAAGGGGGCTTGAGGGGTTTTAAGGGATGGGAGGGGAGGAAACTTAGGGTTTCCTCTCTTATTGGAGCCGATTCGGACGCGGCGAGGCCGCCCGACCGGAACGGGTCGACCCTCTGGGTCGTCCCCTTTTAAACCCCGCCCCAGAACATTACCCGTTAGCGAGGGTCGACCCTTGGGGTCGACCCCTTTTCGTGGGTCGACCCTTGGGGTCGACCCTTTCAGGGTTTGCTGCAAAAGCTGAAGAAAACGTAAGTTTAAGGAAGCGAATGATATGGCTCGAGTCCCCAGTGATTATATTGAGTTGGAATCAAGAAATTGGAGTTATATGAATGGGTATACACACTGGGGAACTTGTTTCAAGAATGACTTAGACCATAGAAGGTGTTCATTGTTTCCCATCTCCGAAAATTCAGATTTTGATATCAATTGCTCTTTTGCTGGCCTTAAGAAAATTCAAGGAATTATCGGCCATAGAATTTGCAAAGCCAATGGTTGTATACTATAATAAGAACATGCATACCATGCAATCAAGGTTTTCATGCAAAAGAAATAGAAAATTTTTGTGGTTTTTCAAGCACGACTATGCACATGCATGACAAAAAAAATGACACACTACATGCAATGCAATGACATTGATGCACATGATTAAGACTCATATTGATCTATCCTACAAACCCCTAGTTCCCTTCTAAATGATGTGAACTTGTCTACACTAAGAGGTTTGGTGAAAATGTCGGCAATTTGATGATCTGTCTCAACAAAACTGATGTTAATATCACCCTTACTCACATGGTCTCTGATGAAATGATGTCTAATTTCAATATGCTTGGTGCGGGAGTGATGAACTGGATTTTTGGACAGATTTATGGCGGATGTGTTATCACAGAGAATTGGGGTGTTTTTAAAGGAAATGCCATAATCAATCATTTGCTGTTGGATTCATAGCACTTGGGTAACGCAACTACCGATAGCCACATACTCGGCTTCAGCTGTTGATAATGCCACTGAATTTTGTTTCTTGGAGGCCCATGAGACCACACAACCCCCAAGAAAATGGCAATAACCACTAGTGTTTTTCCGATCCATCTTACAACCCGCGTAATCGGCGTCAGAATAAGCGACAAGTTCAAAGCATGAATTCCGTGGAAACCACAATCCTAAGTTAACTGTACCAGCAATATATCTAAAAATCCGTTTCACAGCCGACAAATGAGATTCCTTTGGATTTGACTGAAATCTTGCACATAGACAAACAGCAAATTGTATGTCGGGCCTACTGGTAGTTAGATACAATAGTGAACCTATCATACTTCTAAAGAGTTTTTGGTCCACTGATGTACCTTTCTCATCTTGATCAATTTTTAATGAAGTGGACATGGGTGTTGGTTGTGGCTTAGTTGATGCCAAACCGAATTTTTTCAGCAGCTCCATTGCATATTTCTTTTGGTGTATGAACAACCCGTCCACCGTTTGATGTACCTGCAATCCCAAAAAGAAGGTTAACTCTCCCATGAGGCTCATCTCGAACTCACTTTGCATCAATTTTGCAAAGTCGTTGCTAAGGGCATCTTTAGTGGAGCCAAAAATAATGTCATCAACGTAAACTTGAACAATCAAGATTTCCACACCATTCAATTTTGTGAAGAGGGTTTGATCAACATTACCTCGTTTGAATTCATGTTGAATGAAGAATTCACTTAACCTTTCATACCATGCACGAGGTGCTTGTTTCAGACCGTAATGTGCCTTGTCTAGCTTGTACACATGGTCTAAATGCTTTGTGTCTTCAAACCCCGGTGGTTGCTCCACATACACATCCTCCTGGATATAGCCATTCAAAAATGCACTCTTAACATCCATTTGAAATAATTTGATGTTATGACAACATGCAAATGCTAAGAGAACCCTCACTGCCTCAAGTCTTGCTACTGGAGCAAAAGACTCATCAAAGTCAACTCCTAATTCTTGGCTATAACCCTTGGCTACAAGCCTGACCTTGTTCCTAATTACCACTCCTTGATCGTTTGTTTTATTTCGAAACACCCATTTGGTTCCGATCACGGAGTGATTCTTAGGACATGGTACGAGGAACCACACCTTGTTCCTTTGAAACTGGTGTAGTTCTTCTTGCATGGCCATGATCCATGACTCATCTTTCAAGGCCTCTTCAATGGAGTGAGGTTCAAATTGAGAGAGCAAGGCTAATAAGTCATGAGTTTCAACTTCCCTGAAGGAGGCTCGTGTCCTTATCCCTTCTTGTACATTTCCCAATACATTCTCCAGAGGATGGTCCTTTGCAAATGTCCATTGCAACGGTAGCTCCTGTTCAAGTTGAGTTTCCTGATTTACATCTTCTTCTTTTGGTTCTTCCTCTTCTTGTTTTTCTGAATTTTCTTGCTTCCTCTCGATATTGTCATCTTTCAACCCATCATCCTGCAAAATAGATTTTTCATCAGTTCTAAATGGAGATGATTCATCAATAATAACATGTGGACTTTCTTCAACTACGAGAGTTCTCAAATTATATACTCGATATGCTCTCGAATTGAGAGAGTACCCAAGCTAAATATGCCTTTGTCACTTTTGGGATCAAATTTAGCCAAGTCCTTCTTACCATTATTATGAATGTAGCATATTGAGCCAAACGGTCTCAAATATGAGATGTTTGGCTTCTTACCTCGGTATAGCTCATATTGAGTTTTCTTCAACAATGGTCTTACCATGGCTCGATTTATGATGTAGCAGGCCGTGTTCACTGCTTCAGCCCAAAAGGACCTTGGTATTTTATTCTCATTCAGCATGGTTCTTGCCATCTCAACTAGCGTTCTGTTCTTCCTTTCCACAACTCCATTCTGTTCCGGAGTTCTAGGTGCGGAGAAGTCATGCATATAGCCTTGAGCCCTGCAAAAATTGCTGAACTCATGGTTATCAAATTCTCGGCCGTGATCACTCCGCACAGCTTTGATGCAATACCCTTTATCATTTTGAACAAATCTGTAAAATACTTCAAATTCCGTCAGGACATCATTTTTATGAGAGAGAAAATAGACCCAACAGAATCTTGAATAATCATCCACAATCACAAATTCATATAGTTTACCACCCAAGCTGTGAGTTCTACTTGGTCCGAAGAGATCAATGTGGATGAGTTCAAGAGGTCTTGATGTGGTCACATCTTGTTTGGACTTGAATGATGTCCTTGTTTGTTTGCCCATGCTGCAAGCTCCACAAATTCCATCATTGACGGCCTTCAACTTGGGCAGTCCAACCACCAAATCCTTTCTGGATAATTTCAGCAATACATTGAAGCTAGCATGCCCAAGCCGCCGATGCCAGAGCCAAGCATCATCGTTGCTCCTTGCAGTTAAACATAAGTTTTCATGAGAAGCATCATTCAAGTCTATCATGTAAACATTGTTATACCTGAAACCAATGAATTTGATCTCTTGAATATTCCTATTCAAAACAGTGCAGTGGTTAGAATCAAAAATCACATTGCATCCCTTATCACAAAGTTGACTTATGCTTAAAAGATTATGTTGCAAACCCTTCACAAGCAATACATTTTCAATGGTATGATTTTGATTCTTACCTATCTTACCTTCCCCAATAATTTTACCTTTGTCTTTACCACCGAATGCTACCGTTCCACCATCCTTTTCTTGCAGGTCCACAAACCATTCCTTGTTTCCCGTCATATGTCGAGAGCAACCGCTGTCCAAATACCATTTGTTCCTTTGAGCTCTCGAGTGGACCTGCAATTCAACCAAAGTTCTTATGGAGATTTTGGTACCCAAGCAAGCTTGGGTCCATGATGGTTAGAGGCATGATGCATATATGATCTTTTTCTGAATCCAACAGAATTTTCTTCATCATATTTCAGAATTTTACAATCATACATATCATGACCCATTTTTCCACAATAGAAACAAGTGATGGCTCTATCTCTTTTTCTCCATCTACCAACATTCGAAAAGGAGTTATGCATGTGTTTCTTTGGTTTAAGAGATGCTGAACTTGATCTTTCAAGGATGGCAAGGGCATCCTTCAACATTTTTATTTCAGCCAATTGAAATTGACTTTGTTTTTCAGCCTTTTTTTTGGCTTCATTACAAGCCGAGATTTGAAGCTTTTCTTGTTCCATGTCATCTTTCAATTCTTCATGCATTTTCAAAAATGTAGATTGTTCTTCTCTCATACATGAAATCTCTTCTTCAAATAATTCAATTTTGGATGAAAGAATTTCATTTTCTGATTTTAAAGCATGGCACTCTTCACATGATTTTTTAGTATGCACAAAATGATCAATTTTCTTTTTCAAATTTCTATTTTCAGATTTGAATCTCTTACATTTTTCATATAAAGATTCATATGCAATTTGCCATTGTTCAGAGGTGAGAGTTTCAGTTTCAGAATCTACCTCATTTCCTTCGTCGTCATTTGCCATGAGGCATAGATTCTGGACTAGCTCCTCTAGTCCATCTTCATTTCCGGACTCCTCTTGATCTTCATCGCTCCATGTGGCCATCATGGCCTTGGGCTTTCTAAACTTGCCTTTCTTTACCTTCTTGATGAGATCGGGGCACTCACCCCGCATATGGCCGGGTTTCTTGCATTAATAGCAAATCACTTCTTCTCTCTTGCTATTTTCTCCTCTGTTTGGACCTTGCCTTCTTAGTCCTTTTCTGAACTGACCACCAAAATTGCTGGTTCGTTTCACAAACCGTCTTGCCCTTTGTGTGATCATGGCAACTAATTCTTCATCTTCAATGTTGCCTATTGAATCATTTTCACTGCCCTCTGAGTCGTGTGGATTCACCTTTAGAGCCATTGTGGTAACAACTTTCTTTTTCTTGTGATCCTCCTCACTCCTTTTGATGTTTATCTCGTAAGTCATCAGCGAGCCAATTAACTCGTCAAGGGTTAAGGTACTTAGATCCTTGGAGTCTTCAATTACAGTGGCCTTTGTATGCCACTGTGGAGTGAGGGATCTTAGGACTTTTCTGACGAGTTCCTTGTTGGAATACTCCTTGCCAAGTCCCTTTAGTCCATTGGTAATCTCGGTTAGCCTTGCAAACATGTCAGAAATTGATTCTTCTGACTTCATTGCGAATAGCTCATAGTCCCGAACTAGGAGGTTGGCTTTTGTTTCTTTGACTTCCGATGTTCCTTCATATATAAGCCGTAGCTTATCCCACATCTCCTGCGCATAGGCACACATAGATATTCGTGAGTATTCGTTAGGATGAACGGCACATTGAATTATATTCATAGCCTTAAAGTTCGTTGAACACTTCTCTATATCTTCTTCATCCCATTCATCTTCTTTTTCAGATAAAACATATGGACCCTTACTTATGACACGCCAAACATCATAGTCCTGGGCACGTAGGAAAACATACATTCTATTCTTCCAGTAAGGGTAGTTCGATCCATCAAAGAACAGAGGTCTTTGAATGGAATGCCCTTCGGGCATCATCCCTCTGTTTGCCATTAAATGGGATCTGCTCTGACGACCGTGAGATCGTAAATCAACCAGAGCACAAGGCTCTGATACCAATTGTTGAGTCCCGGAGGGTGGCAATTAACAGGGGAGGGGTGAATTGATGGCCCAATAAAAACTAAAAACGAGCTACACGGAACCAAGGCAAGATAAACAACAAACTCAAAACTAGCATGAACAGAAACACACACGTGAATGCGTGATGATGGGGTGATTTATTAACAAGCAATTGAATTCTCTCCTCACCGTGAAGCCCACATGGTTTAGCAAAAAACCAAACCACAAAGTGCACACGGAATTTTTAGGTGGTTCGGGTACACACCGTGTCCCCTACGTCCACCCCTCACACGGAAGATTAACTTCCACTAGACAGTGAAACACACACACCCGCTGTTTACAACAGCAACCACACACACACGCTGTGTAGAACAGCAAGCACAAACACACATACACGTTCGTGTTGTCGAACACGAACACACACACACAAATCTCGGATTTACTGATTACAAACAGATGATGAAGTTAAACTCAAGGTATTCAAAGTGAGAAGAGTGAAAAGAGGTTGGATTATCCTGGTTGGAGCTCCCCCTATCACTTCCACGAATTTAATCGAACACTTTATGCAGCACGGTGACGATCTTTGCTTGAATGAAGCTTTGGGTTGATTTTGGATCGCATCCAGCAGCTGTGGCTTGTATGGAAGTAGTTCTCCTCCTCCTTCCCTTCACTTTCATGCACTCTTCAAGCTGGAACCAGGTCAGGAGGTGGCGACTTCAACCTGCCAACACAAGGGGTTAGAAAGAAAGCTTACAGCTCAACATACGATATTTCCCCTTAGAGTTTTCATCAACCAAGCGACATTATATATGCTAAGAGAGTTCTGGGGACGGTCAAGGGACCAGATCCGTAAAATGTGGAGCAAAGCACGGGCCCCCAACCTAAAACAAATGACCCATGAGGTCGAAACTCCAAGGGTCAACAAATACGGCTCGGCCCAGAAATGAAGGGGTCGACCCTTGGGGTCGACCCTTGGGGTCGACCCTCGTGGGTGGTTTTTCTGCCCAGAAGGCATGGGTCGACCCCTGGGGTCGACCCTCTCAGGAACGCTTGCTGTTTAAGAATTTTTACTGAAGGGGTCGACCCTTGGGGTCGACCCTCTCAGTCCAGAACCAACAACTAGCGGGCCAAAAAATAAAGACAACAGGGGGCGACCCCTGGGGTCGACCCTTGGCTAGGGGTCGACCCTTGGGGTCGACCCTTTCAGCCAGAACACGAATTTGCCGAGAACGAGATCCAAACGACCGAGTCAAGTTCCAGAACGTCTAAAATAAACATGCAAACCATGAGAAGTGTTCAAGAACAAGTTTATGAGCTACAAAAATGGTTTTTAAAGCATGTCAATCAATTAAGATTAAACCATTTCATACTTAGACATAATTCAAATGAGAGACGATCTTAAAGGACTTCAATCACAAAATTGAAAATCAAGGTTGAAGTCGATCTCACCAAACGTCCCAGAGCATTGAAATTCTTGTCCTTGAAGATTGGCCTGTCAAAATATCTCGCAGTTAATTCCTTCATCCAAACTGTCAAATTAACTCACTTACCCTCAAGAAGATTGCATTGAGCCTTCATAACATGCCAAAACCTCATATGACGGAGTTGGGATTCAAGACGTTAGAAGGACTCATTTTCAGTTCAAAAAGAATTTGGTCAACATCAAAACCATAAGGCATTTTACATGAGGAGGGGGTTCAACATCAACCCTTCAGATACAGCGAGAGGGACAGCTAAGACAATCAATAACCAAGACAGAGGATAGAAGAAAGATCGAGATCTGTTCACAGTGAAACAAAATACCAAGCAGGAGGAGAGCAACACAACAATGATATGCAAACCACAGAAGAGGCGGGCAGTTTTTAGGTGGTTCGATTGCAGTCCGCAATCTACATCCACCCCTCACTCCAAACCAGAGTGAGGATTCCACTAGCTAATGCTAGAACAGCAGACTCAGTCTGCAGACAATTACTGCTACACAGCTTGACCAGGGGAACAGCCTCCCCTCTTCCTCCACACCAGAGGGATACAACCAGTGACAACAGTCACTAGCAAACTAGAGACCGAGGTCTCTCTTCCTCCACCCAGGAGGGAACCCACAAGCGACTCCCTGTCACTTGCAAACTAGAGGATCGATCCTCCCTTCCTCCGATCACTGGAGGGTAACAATATTCGATAAGGAAGATGAAATGAAAAATGAAAACACGAAAATCAAAGCACAAAAATCCTTCTGAAAATAAGAAACAATGTAGCTTCCGAAGAAGTAAATCTTCAATCACAGACTCTACTCTCTCTCTCAAAGGCTTTTCTCTCAGATCTATTCTCTCTAATTCTTCTCTCTTTCTTCTCTCGGGAACGTGGAGGCTCTCTCTTTTCTTCTTCTGCTCAGGGACTCTTCTTCTCAGCTTTTTCCTCCAGTTCGGTCCTTCTGATCGCAGAAGACACTTTTTATATGGCATTCGACCTGAATACCATGACTTCACACGAGTGGCGTGAGTGGGGATCGTTCCCTCCTTTTCCAGAGCATCCTCGGATCACGTGCCAAGCATCATCCTCAGATCACGTGCCCAATCATCAACCTGAATCATCTGCAGGCAGAGACAAAAGAGATGTAACTAGTTAGTCTGGGCTTTTAACACAGCGTGTATAGACTTTAGAAGCAGCAAATAAGCAAGTATGTACAACGTGAGAATGTATAGACTTGAAAGCCTTCATGCGACCTCAAAGTACAGACTTGCAGAATGATGCATTAACATAACAGGGAGGAATGTGTAGACTTCTGTGTAAAGCATGAAGCAATCGAATGTATAGACATGAAAACAAGGAAGTGTATAGACTTGATGAATGCGTGCATGAGAAGGCAGTGTACAGACTTTGTGATGCACAAGCATAACCAATGTCTAGACTTTGATGTAAAGGCTTGAGTTAGACAAACAATGTATAGACTTCACGATGCACACCCATAACCAATGTATAGACTTTTCGATGCACAGGCTGGAGTTAAGCGAACGATGTATAGACTTACCCCTTGAAGAATGTACAGACTTTGAAGACTCGAAGCCCACGATGTATAGACTTTATGAAAGCATACGCCAAGGCTGTACATACTTGAAGAGACGCAAGGTGAGACAGAGCTGGCTGTACAGACTTTGGATGACGATGCACTGTACGCAAACGCTGTACAGACTTGATAACGTGAGATGCTGGAAGAGACGATCGGATGTACAGACTTTGAAGATGTGGGCGAGACAATGTATAGACTTGGTGCAGCTTCAAAGCACAATGTGCCGACTTTACCAATGAATAGACTTGATCTATTGGCTGTACAGACTTCAAGCAATGTAGAGACTTGGTGAAGGCCAAGCGATGTACAGACTTCGTGAGCGCCAAGCGATGTATAGACTTGGTCTATTGGCTGTACAGACTTCAAGCGATGTAGAGACTTGGTGAACGCCAAGCGATGTACAGACTTGGTGAGCGCCAAGCAATGTATAGACTTGGTGAACGCCAAGCAATGTACAGACTTGGTGAGCACCAAGTGATGTACAGACTTCAATGACTTGAAGGCCAATGTACAGACTTGGAAAGCCTGAACCAATGTACAGACTTGAAAACAAGTGAACACGGTGATGTGTAGACTTGGCCAATGTATAGACTTGAAAAGCTTGAAGGCCAATGTATAGACTTGGAAAGCTTGAAGGCCAATGTACAGACTTGGAAAGCTTGAAGGCCAATGTACAGACTTTGGAAGGCTTGAACACTGCGATGTATAGACTTTACCAATGTGCAGACTTTGCCTATATGCAGTGTGTAGACTTCATATGAAGGAATGCACAAGACTCTGTATAGAGATGGCCAATGTACAGACTTCAATGCAGAGACTTTGAACGTGTATGCTGGCAGTGTATAGACTTGATCAAGTAATGTATGTCGGAGGCGATGTACAGACTTGGTTTTGCGACTAGGGGCTGTACAGACTTGATGTGCAGACTATGTGTGTGTGTACAAGACAATGTTTCGACTTAATAGATGATGCATGCATTGATCTAGAGATAGAAATAGATTGATATATAGTGTGAGACATCATCAAAACCGTAGGGATGCAACAATATATGATTCATCATTTTGACATAGCTGCCCATTTGATTTTCATAAGGTGTTGTTTAAGAACAATACATGTTTTCAGGTCTTCTCAACCAATTTAATCTGAGTCTAGATAAATTCAGATTCTGAAAGACTCAATTAAACATGACATGCATGAAGTGGTTAAGAACTATTAAAAGTGATCCACAGTCCTTCTTCATTGAGTTTGGGTTTTAGTCTCTAAAGTTCATTAAGTTTAAACCAGCAATTCATTCAAGGTTCATCACTGCTTCTTATAAGAAAAGAATTCTGGTTTCAGCAGCTTAGATTAATGAACATGTCCATCAGTTTGTCATTTGTTCAAATTCAGAAAAAGATTCCAAGGAATGTTCAGATACTGATACCAAGGATGAGAATAGATCAGATAAATGGAGAACTGACAGAAGGTGTTCTCAAATGAATTATTTAGAAACTGACCTATGAATTAGCTCGGATTCAAACTTTATTCTAAGCTCCCCCTCACAAAGTGAATGAAAAGAGATAATCATGAATGAAAACTATATATGTGGTATCTGTCTATATGCTCATGACCATCAAGGATGACATGATGAATCAGAAACTCCCCCTCAATGTATGCATGAAATTTTTCTAAAATGATTTCATGTCTTACTCTAGATGTATGCAATGTTGACCCATGGTACTAGGCGAAGGGCTAGCCTCTACGCATAGTGTGGGTTTCCAGACATACAATATATGTCCTTCTCCCAACATACCATTTGATATACCTATGGGTTAACAATGAAATGCAACAGACAGACATTCAGAAAATTCAGTGACAGTCATCACACATGCAGCATTCAAGAATACAAAGTTTAGAAACAGACATGATCAAGAGCTCATGCTGAGAATTTGCAAATACCAAGTTCTCTTCTTAGAAATTTGAATCTTTCATCACCAAGAGGCTTGGTAAAATATCATCAATTTGTCTTTCAGATTCAACAAATTCTAGAATTATTTCCTTTTAACTTACTTCATCTCTAAGAAAATGATGTTTGATTTCAATATGTTTAGTCCTAAAATGGTGAACATTATTTTTAGTTAACGAAATGACACTTGTGTTGTCACAAAGAATTGTAATGCACCCAAGATTTATAAGATAGTCAATTAACTGGTGTTTAATCTAGAGGACTTGGGCAGCACAGTTTCCTGCAGCCACATACTCTGCCTCAGCAGTGGATAAGGCGACAGTATGATGTTTCTTAGATGCCTAAGACACTAGACACCCACCTAGAAATTGACAATATCCACTAGTACTTTTCCTATCTATCCTACCTCCAACATAGTCTGCATCAGTGTAAGCTATAAGGTCCAGCTCACACTTAGCAGGATACCATAAGCCTAAGTCTAGGGTGCCAGACAGATACCTAAAAATCCGTTTAACAGCTATCAAATGTGATTCCTTAGGACATGCTTGAAATCAAGCGCACAAACATACTGAAAACTGAATATCAGGGCGAGAAGCAGTAAGATATAATAAGGATCCGATCATACCTCTGTATAGTTTGGGGTCTACCGTTTTACCTATAGGATCAGTATCAAGGCTGGTGGATGTTCCCATTGGTGCAGTTATTGCTTTGAGGTTCTCCATCTTGAATTTCCTTAGTAGATCCTTGATATACTTCTCTTGAGTTATAAATGTTCCTTCTTTAGTCTGACAGACCTGCAACCCAAGAAAAAAATTTAGTACACCCATTTGTAGATAGTTTGATGTTTCTTTCCTTCTCTTTCTTATGTGAGAGTGAAGTGGTGATGAATATGGTGATGTGATGTGGGTGAGCAAGTGGTACACTAACTCAAGCAACCAACATGAAAATCAAAGCATGGGGCATGTCATCAAATATATGGCAAAAATGTAAAAGGAGAAGTAAAACACACGCCATGGGCGTGGAGCAACTAAAGTAAAAGGAGACAAGCAAGCAAGAGAATGATGAACAAGATGACAAATACCCGGAATATGGAATGATGTGATCGCCACCAAAGTAAATAAAACAGTAAAATTGCAATATGTACCTTGGAAAGAGCCGGTTGAAGTCACCCGCCCGCGGGAAAGAGAAAACCCAGGTGCTGCGGAGGAAAATAGTCTAACAGGCAAACGCTAGGAGGATGCAAACAGTCTTGCAATAGACCGCCTGAAATATGCAAACGGTCGTTGAAGAGACCGCAAGGGCACCTAGAACAGTGAAGTGTGGAACCTGAATCTCCACCCCTCCTGGCCGGCCAGAAGAGTTGGGCCTCATACAATAAGTCCTATAAACCTACAAGAGAGTGTAGACACAAAGAAAAATGACCCAATAAGCCCTTGGGACTAATGTAGTATCTATAATGCAACTAATCTAAAGTGCATAAAAGGAAGGGTGAATACCTGGGGGTGGTGGTTTTTTAACCCCTGTAGGGAGTGGAAAAGATAGGAAGATGTTTTAAAATGTGGTGTGAGCCCAAAGAATGTGGAAAGAAGAAGATGGAAGATGCTATGAATATGCAAAAAGAAAAGACTAAAACTAAGAGAAAAAGACACAAACTAAACCAAAGGAACCCAATACTCCCTTGACCAGAAGCCTTATGAACGTGGAAGTAGCTTCTCCCTGGTTGGTACTCGCTCCAAAATGTGGCAACACTTCGTGGCAAGCTCCGAAATCTCCTCCTTCAAGCCATGAAGTCAAGGCCCTATTTATAGATCCCCAAACCCTAGGTTTGAGTTAGAGGGATAATGACACAAAAATAAGCCTTAACTTAGATAAATCTCGAGGATAATACTCCCAAGAGTCCATAGAAACAAACAAAAGGTTCTGAGAGCCTCTATCTAGAGAGAAATCAAGGAATCGTGGACTCTAGTTTGACCACGGTGAAGCAGAGGAAGTTAGACAGAGCAGGACTCTCTATCGGACCTAACGGTCTTACGATAGACCGCAAGGCAGCCTAAACGGTCTAGAGAACGACCGCTAGGATCAATCGTCCAGAAGAAGATAAGATCAAAGAGACAAAACATGACTCTCTGTCGCCCAAACAGTCTAGCAAACGACCGCTAGACAAGCCAAACGATCGCACGATAGACCGCTAGGCTATTAGTCATGGCAAAAGAGATAAAGGCCAAGAAATCTTCAAGTTAATCCACAATAAAATCCCCTATTAGCCCTTATCTAGGCTCAATAAGCTGCAATGTCGAGAAATCAGAGGAACTAAGCCCAACCAGGGAGAATGGCCTATATAATAAGCCTAGAAAATGAGCAAAAATGACCTAATAGCTGGTGAACAACTCGGGACATCATAAAAATAAATAAGGAGATGACCCAACTCATCGGTCATAAAATGGGTGTCAACAGATGCCCCTCCTTAACGTTCTCTTTGCAGGGGAGCGAGCGGAGGTGAAACGAAAGCGACATGGAACATGGAGGTGAAGCGAAAATGAAGCAGAGTGGACTGAAAAGTGGGCATTAAGGTAAACTGACACCCATTCTCAACCAAGAAGCGATAGGAATCTTTGAAAAACTTTGAACCAATCACAAGGAACGGCAAACCGAATGACGCAAGCCTGGAGGAACTAATAACTAAAGGAACTAAAGTCACTACCAACCTCATTGGAACGCACAGCTGATAGGCGGTCGGAGCGAACGAAAAAAAGGAAAGACAAGCAACTAAACTCCAGACAGGAATCTCAGCTTAACCAAACCGAGCAAGTAGACCGAAGGAAAAATTTCAACTCAGAATGGAATGATTCTCCTAACTCAAAATCATGGATACGTAGTTATCCACCATTATTGAGACACTTCTAGATAAATGAGGGCGCATGAATGCTCAAAGATGCGTATGATGCATGCTGGGCTAAAATAAAGAAATCATCAAAATGAATGCAAAGAAAAAAAATGGGAAGATACTCGAGAATAGTATTGCTAGACCGGAGAAATCAGGGTCAGGACACTATCTGCAACCACGGTGTGCAAGATAGAACCATCGTCCCCCAAGTTTTCCAACCAAACGGCCTATCCAACGATTAAACATGTGCACTTAGATCATCATCATTTTTGTTAGAGGGGAACATCAAATCCCAGAACACATGAATGACCAGCCGGTTCTCGAGATAATATATCATAGATAACATATAGTAATGCATTAAGGGATTAAGGAATTGTGATACTTACCTGACTTACCTGCCTAGCGAGAAAATGGTGTAACGTGATGCCGTTTAAGCTTTTAACAATAAGAAGGTTAGCCATCGATAATTATATCCATGACGCATTAATAAGATATGAACCATACCAAAATAGCATTAAACATTAAGCAGATATTTCGTTTCATCCAACCAACATATAGCTTTTCAAATGGTCTAGGCAAGGACTGTAAAGAACTCCTGACGGTCAAGATACAGACCGCTTGGATAAGGGTGGTTCACCTTCTTCGAGGAGCTAACCAAAATGGCAAACGGTCTAGATGAAGACCTCTAGGAGGGCCCAAACGGTCTAGCGATAGACCGCATGGCTCTGAGTGATTCAAAAATTGAACGGGCGTTTCAATCAACCCACACGCTTATTTTGTTCAACCTAAACCAAAACCACATCCGGCCACTCCGACGACCAACCTACCGGCGACCACCGTGCATCTCACACCCCATCCCCACCTTGGTGAAGAAACGGGCCGTGAAACGCCTCCAACGGCGGATAGCAGCGGAGGAAACATCGCCCACGGCGACGGCGAACTCACCGACGGAGAAATTGAAGCAACTCCGGCGGCCCAACCGGAGGAGGGAGAGGTTCCTACAACGGAGGAGGGACCTGGGGAGGCTATGGAAGAGGAGGAAGATGCCATTGCAGCCGAGGAAGCACCGACGACGGTGGCCGGTCGCCGGTCATCGGAGGTAGGCCGATGGCCCAAAATACCTATTTTTTAGATTTTTAATTATTTTGAATGCATGCATGTGTATGGAATGGCAAGGGAATGGGTCTGGGGACCCATTAGAATGATTTGTAGGTCATTTAGGCCATTTCCAAAGATTGGGGAAATGGGGCAAACAATGCCCTTATGCTGAGTACCAAGCGGTCATTCCAGCGACCGTTTGGAGTCACAGCAGTCCAAGGGGCGACCGATTGGGCAAGATAAATGGTCCAGAAGGAGACTGTTTAGGATCAGAGCATATATATATATATTTTTGATTTTTTTTGTTTAAAAAAATGCAAATGCAATGTAATGTATGAATTATGTGACCGGTATGACTGATGTTTGACTATTTTTAAATGTGTGTAGGGAAAGAGAAAGACCAGGATTTCTTGGCTGCAAGTCCGGGCAGTCTATCTAGCCTTACCAGACTATCAGAGAGAGAGACTGGCAGCGATGGGATTTGGAGAGCTACTCAGTATAGAGGTGATAAGGATTGACACAACCCTACTCTACGCACTCCATGAGAGATGGGACCCCATCAGCAAGGCATTTCTATTCCCGTGGGGACACATGATCCCGATGCTGGAGGACATCACGAGGATCACAGGATTGAGAGTGCACGGAGCACCAGTGACGGGCTGGACTTACGCAGCCTACAGAGAGATGGCATAGGAGCTACTCGGGCTGGAGCTATTGAGACCGGGACGACACTCGTCCACGCTGGGACGGGTGACACTCTAGGAGAGTTTAGGATTTAGGGGAGCAGCGATAGCTACTGTTGGCGAGCTACCAGAGGAGCATCTCGGGAGATTGACAGACATAGCCCGAGAGAGAGTTTCGGCTAGATCGGGACCATAGGGAGACGTCACCCTCCACCGCTTCCTGATGCTACTATTCAGGAAGCTTCTGTTCGCGACGAGGGCAGATGGAGTGAGCTGCAGACTCCTCCCACTACTGTAGGACCTGGACGGAGTAGGGGAGTACGCATGGGGTGCCGCAGTGCTGGCTTTCCTGTTCGAGTCGTTGAGCACCACCGACCGACAGATGATGTAGGGCGGCTTCTCACCCTTGCTTCAAATAACAATGCTTGACTCTAAATGCTTATGATTATGCTTATGCTTATACTTATGCTGACATTTAACCAATGTAGGTATGGAGCTACCTATACCTCCCCGGTCTAGGACGGGGAAAGGAGGTACAGCCAGACCGGTTACCCATCGCGAGGCGGTGGATGGTGGTTCGAGACACCGGGTCGCTGTGACGCTTGGCGTGAGCGATCCAGGAGGACATGGACGCATTCCCATATGCATCGATAAACTTCTAAACTCTAACCCTCTTAAATGGACTTTAAATGCTTTTATGAAATGCTGACTGACTCAAATGCATCACCTTTTAGGTGCGCTGGACATCGTACCGGGATGAGGGGCACGAGGGGCAGCCCTGGGTCGAGGCAGCCCAGGCATACGCGGGACGGGACGTATGGCTGTACTGCATGAACATCATCGAGCCACTGCACCACCGCTTGGTCATGAGGACGCGAGGCGTGCACCAGCCGGACGTGGAGTTCCCGGTGCGTGATGACGAGCAGGTTGGATGGCCCTCGAAGGGACTAAGCGGGGATACTGACTGGGTTACCCGAGCGATGGACCAGGTACGAGACTGGACCAGGAGAGGCTGGGTGGTGAGAGCTCGAGCCAGCAGCGATGAGGCCTACCTGAAGGCCTACGCTAGTAGGTACGGTGACCAGGTGTTCCACGGCACCCGACAACCGGTATGATTCCTAAACTCAAACCTCTAAAATTACATTTAATGCTTTGGCACCTATAATGATGCACTGACCATCTGAACTTCTATATGCAGCTAGATCCCTGGGGCCAGATAGCGAAACTTCAGGGACTCCTCCACTCCACCGTGCAGTAGAGGGACGACCTGCAGCGCTCCCTGGATCTTCTGGTAAGTTCTTAATTCTTATACTTAAATGCAAATACTTATGCATGTGACTGACTTGGACTTCTAAATGCAGCGAGCCGAGGGAGCAGGACGCTAGGGACCCGACGCTCCGTCCTCATCTTCCCAGCCAGCGGGCCGAGCTGAGAGAGATGCTGACTTTGCTCGGGCAGTCGCTCTGGCCGAGGAGGCTGAGGCCACTCTCGCAGAGAGGGTAAGCAATTGACCGACTTCTTTTTAAATGCTATATGAAAATGCAATCTTAACTAACCATGATGAATGTAGATGCAGACAAGGGAGTTGACTGCAGCATTGGGCGAGGCAGAGCACGCCCGAGCAGAGGCAGAGCGTCTCCGAGGAGAGGCAGGTGAGGTGGCCCGTCTCTGTGCAGAGGTGGCCGAGGTAGCCCATCTCTGTGCAGAGGTGGAGAGACTGAGAGCTGGAGCAGCAGACTTCAAGCGCTACTGGACCGAGGCGAGAGAGGCTCAGCGCCAGGCGTATGATCTGAGGATCGAGCTACGGACCATGGAGAGGACGGTCCGGTTGATGGGCCAAAGACCCACAGCTAGTGTATCGCAGAGCGGCGCACGGAGCAGCGCCTTCCCGGACTTTCTGACTAGTTCCTCCGGCCTTCGGAGGAATGAGGATGCAGGGGGTAGACGACACCAGCGAGAGGAGGGGAGCACCTCCATGGCACCGCTGGTGAAGAGGCGTGAGGGCACCGGGGACAGCGGAGGTCCAGGAGAGGGGCCTACTGGGGCGTGACTTGTACTTTTTCTTTTTCGTTTATGCACACATGTACATGACCCTATGTTAATGAAATATATGATGTGTTTTTGTGTCTTTTCCAAATGCAATGTGAATGTGAATGCTAACTCACTAACAACAACTCCTATGACCAATAAAGAGATTAGGAGGGCGAGAGTGGGAGAGAGGTGAAAAACTGAAGTTTAGAGTGAAGAAAGTTTGATCAAAAACTGGGAAACAGGGGAAAATGGTCTTATGAAAGACCGCCAGGACAAACAAACGGTCTAGCGCAAGACTGTTAGGTGAAGGCGGTGAAGAAAGGGAGGAAACGATCATCTGACGACCGTTTGAAGGGTCCTAGCGGTCGTTCGATAGACCGCTAGGGAAAAAAAACTCAGTGAAGTCCGAACGGGACTCTCCGTGAGAGTCCGAACTCAGGGCTAGAACCACCTAATTCGTGCTAAGACTTATCCTAACTTAATCTAAAGCTAACTAGCCTCAATCCTAATGTGTTAGGACTAAAACTAAAGCCCTATAACTAGGAATACACCAAGAATTTGCAGCCCTCAGAAATCTCTGCATTAAACCTTGAAAACTTCCCAAAATCCCAAAAAAACACCATGAAGAGGAGCCTTGAAGGTAGCACCATGGGAGAGATGGCCTATACCGGGCCAAAGGCAGCTAGAAGGGAGCATGGGGAGCCGCAGCGGCTGACCTCCATCCCCAAGCACCTAAGCACAAGTCCTTCAAGAGAGGTAAGTTCAAGTTATTTTCAAAATTCTAAATTTTCTAAATGACCTCTCTTCTTCTTCTTTGCATCTCTTTTCTTCCTTTTCCTTAGCTCCTTCCTGGCCCAAGATGTTATTCTTCCTTGAAGTGGGTGGCTCCCATGATAAAGGACCTTCCTTTAGAAGTTACTTCGATCCTAAGGGCATGGCACTTTCAACCTTTGTTGTGTTTTAGCCAAGAATTTTTAGAAATTCTCCTTTGATTGGCCTAGCATTTCAGCCTTAGTAGAATTATGGCACCCTCAAACACACACTTTCATATTCTCAACCTTTGAAGCCACCATCCTTATAGAAGAGGTAGAGACATACCTAGCCCTTCCTAAGACTAAGGTGGGGGATGAAGACTGTGTCACACGGTTGAGCCTATAGACCCATCACTTATCTTGGGAGACTTCTTACCCAATCCAAAAGATGTGAGAACCATGATTAGCCCCCGCCATATTCATTTGATACCCATAGCCCAATGGATTACCTCTCATTGCAAAAACAAGTATAAAAAATATGAGGCCATAGCAAAAGCCGTATCTATTTGTTTGTGTGGGGTTTTCTTTTTCACAACCACGACCACCTATTAGATATCTAAAATCTCAGCATTATTAGTGGTTTGTGGTGGGGTTTATCTATCTCCCAAGCCGTCCTTTCATACCTCTATGAAGGCCTAAGCTCAGCTTCACTAGGGGGTCCCCTCTTCGGGTCAATGATCATCCTTGAGTGTTGGATGGGAGTAAGACTGAAATTTCTACCCAAGGGGGACTTGCCTTCAATTAGCCGTATATTCGGGAGCCACCCACTTTACTTCATAGGAGGCACATTTGGGTTTTCTTCACAGGTTGAATGTCGGACCACGGATAAGAAAATATGTGATGAATGACGCCTCTTCCTCAACACATTGCCAATTGACAAGTTTGATTGCGACCCCGGGCTCTTCAAGGCACTACTCTCAGATTACCCCGACGATTGGGCGTAGACATGTAGCTAGTGGGTAACACCACCTTGGTGATCTACAACCCGCACCGGTGCTACTTGCAAATCGGGCAACCCCGCACTATGATTCAAGCACTATCACACTACCCTCCCCTTCAAGCTAGGAAGATTGGGACCGAGGAGGACGAACGTGCAGTCCGGAGTGCTCTGACCATGTGGGAGATCAGCCGAGTCCGTACCTTGCAAGCTGAAGTGAAGGAGAGCGACGAGGAATACCGTGCTTATGTGAAGGAGTTACGCAAGATCCGACCTCATGCGGATAGGAAATTGAATGTAATTTGAGCTTTGAATTTCATTTTTCCATTAAAAGAATGACGTATTATGACTTTTTAATGAATGAATAAGAGTTTCAATTTTGAAAGATGTGTAATGGACTCTCAACTTTGTTTGGTGGATAAAAGGACAGAGTTCTCTATTTGCCAAACGGTCCAGCAAAGGGCCGCTAGATGATCCTGACGGTCTAGCGATAGACCGCAAGGGGAAGGACTCAGGAAAACCTTGAGTTTTTGACTCTCAGGTGAACCATGCGGTCTCCTACTGGACCGTCAGGATGGCGCAAACGGTCTAGAGATAGACCGCTTAGAAAAGGGAGACAGAAAAAAACTAAATTTTGGTTCTCGGGTGAAGCAAGCGGTCCCTTGTATGACCGTTATGGCGGATTAAGCGGTCCATAATTAGACCGCAAGGAATGAAAGATAGAGAAACTTAGAGCTTTGAATCCTAAGTAATGGAGCTTGTGTCTGCACATACTTAAAACAAGAAACAAGTTAGATCTGTTCTTAGGCTCAACCCCTTGCCTTTAGCAAGTTAGAGAACGACCAATTCTTGATATTTGGTCAAGGGGTTGAGCCTTATTAAATAGGCAAAAATGTATTGCAAAATGCAATGCATGCTTATGCAAAGATGATGATATCTTTTGGATTTTTGAATATTTGATTTTTCTAAGTTTCTAAAATATTTGATCTCTTTTCTGATTTTTTGGATTTTGAAATATCTGATTTTTTTATATTTTTAAAATATCTAATTTTTTTATTTTAAAATATCTATTTTTTTTAGATTTTGAAAAGCCAATTTCGTCCCGGCAACAAGAGCCCTACCTGTTTCACTAGGAATCTCGAAGGTTGGCATGCTTTTGAAGTGAAAAACCTTGACCAAGGCCCATCTATATAACGGTGCTTCTACCGAGGTCATACCCAGGGTACTGTCTAATCCTAAAAGAAAAAATAGAATTCAGAGGGTAAGCTTAGGCTAGGTGTACATATTTTTAGGGCTTGAGTCCTTCTCACAATAATCCTTTCAGAGATTTGGTCTGTTGTGCCGAAGCTTTGTGTCCATCATCGAACCTTCATCCACTCTAGGCACGCGTACGATCGGGCTCATGACGTCCCGCAGAGAAACTGTACTGTCACTCTTGCCATGCCTAGTTTTACCCATTTTTCTTATTGGAGTTTGAACATTCAAGCTCATGGACGTTGCTTATTTACCATTATTTTGCTCCTTCTTTTCTCTTTTACTCTGGTTTGTTGCTTTTTTTTCTCGTGGAATCGGGTCATAACGGACTGCCCATATTTGAGACCTCTTCTCATCAGGGTGTCTAGATTAATCATCACCCCCTTATTCGCCTCTTACCCCTAGATTTAGCCGAGGAGAGAAACGGACAGGGACTTTGACTTCCCCCAAGCAAGGCCAAGGAGAAACGGTGTTTTCAAAAATTGGGAAACCTGGCCAGGGATGTCGTGAAGTGTGTGAATTGTCAACCTCGGGGTCCTCCTTTGTGATCGAGAAAGAGACGCCTTGCTACCGGGCTTTTATTAGCTTGACTCTATGGGAAAAAGCATTTAAGATACAACCCGTTCCAGGCGTGAGATAGCTCCTCACCTTCTGTGTTGACTAAGTGATATGTGTTCCCTAGATAAGCCTCTCTAACGACAAATGGTCCTTCCCAGTTAGGTTGTAATTTGGACCTAGGACCTCCGGACCTAATGAATTTGCATTTCAAAACCATATCACTTACTTTAAATTTGCGTTCAATCACCTTCTTTTTAAAATAACGCAAAACTCTCTTTTGATAAACAGACACGTGATCGGCCGCATTCATCCTCTTCTCATCCAAGAGTTCCAGCTGAACGAGCAACGCCTCTCAACGTTCATCGAGATTATGTTCCTTATCGAGCTGTACCCTTAGGGAAGGTATCAAGATCTCATATGGGAGCACCGTCTCTATCCCGTAAGTGAGAGCATAGGGGGTTTGCCCCGGAGGAGTACAGACGGAGGTGCGGTAAGCCCATAGAGCTTCCACTAATCGTTCAGGCCAATCAAAAACTTTGTGAGATTCACATGTTTTCTTTATGATTTTGAGAAGGGTTTTATTAGTAGCTTCAGTTTGACCACTACCTTGAGGATAATATGGCGATGAATGATGCAATGCAATATTGAACTTCTTACATAGGTCCTGGAGCTCCTGAGAGATGAACTGGGGTCCATTGTCGGTGACGATGCTGCTTGGCACTCCGAACCGCGCGATGATATTCTTCAAGATGAAGCGGCGCACCGTGGTAACTTTGATCTCCGCGTACGCTTCCGCTTCGGCCCACTTGGTGAAGTACTCAGTGGCGGTGAGGATGAAGGATTTTTGCTTGGTCTGAGAGTTGGGATCACCGAGCGGGCCAACAATGTCAAAAGCCCACATAGAGAATGGCCAAGGAGCAGAAAGAGGATGAAGAGATGAAGCTAGAGCATGGATCTTATCAGCGTGGAGTTGGCACTTAAGACACCTCCGGACATAGAGGGAGCAATCTTCCTCTAGAGTGGGCCAATAATAACCCTGCCTATGGATTTTCTTCGCTAGAGCGTGGCCATTGACATGACCTCCACACTCACTAGAATGGGCTGCTTCGGCCACCTTCCAAGCTTCATCATCATCAAGACATCTCATGAGCATCACATTAAGAGCGCGCATATACAATTCTTCAACAATAATGGTATGCTTTGAGGCGGCTCTTCTAATAGCCTTACGCTGCTAGGCACTTGCCCCTTCTGGGAACGATCCATCCCTACAGTACAGCTCGATTTCACGGTACCATGGCAATTCTTCTTCTTCCAGAATCTCTTCTAACTTAGTTACAGATATCTCCTTTAAATCTTCCTTCTCAGCCCTAGTCTCTACAGTTTTCCTAAGGTTGGCGAACCAAGGATCCTGAAGAGAAGGGGCGTTCAATCTCTGGATGATGATAGTCTCAGTGCTCCGACTGAGAGGGAAGGATAGGGAGGAAGTGAGCGATGCCAACGGATCAGCAAGAATGTTCTGAGATCGATGAGTATGGATATAGATCAGTTTACGGAATTACCTAGCCAATAGAGTGACCAAATCCTGATAAGGCTTGAGCTTTGGGTCACGGGTGCGGTAAGTGGATAGAACTTGCCGCAGAACGAGCTGAGAATCTCCTATGATGTTCAAGTAGCGTGCACCTAAGAGATAGGCGTGCTTTAATCCGGCCAGGAGAGCCTCATACTCAACGATATTGTTGGTAGTTGGAAGGCAAAGCTGATAAGCAAAGGGAACCGTCACCCCTTCAGGAGTAAGAAGAATAGCGCCTATCCCTTGGCCTTGAGAGTTGAGTGCACCATCAAAGTGCAGAGACCAAAAGGGATGATGAGTAAGAACAGAAAGATGCTTATCAGGAAAATCATCCAGAATAGAGTCCGTGCAGGGGATAGGAAGATGAGCGAGATGCTCAGTGATAGCATATCCTTTGATTGCCTTCTGAACAATGAATGTGATATCAAACTACGAGAGGAAGCTCTGCCAGCGAGCTAACCTACTAGAAAGGACAATATTTTCTAACAGATAGCGAATTGGGTCCATTCTAGAGATTATCCTAACTGGGTGGGCCAAAAAGTAGTGCTTCAGCTTCTGAGCTACCCAAACTAAGGCGGCACAAGTATTTGGCCTCTGCGGGATTAAATAACCTGGAGAGGTAATAAGCTGCCCGCACTTTTCCTTCGTCATCAACTTGTGCTAAGACCGCCCCTAAGGAGTCCTCAATGATAGAAATGTATATAATAAGGGGTTTCCCAGGGACAGGAGACTGCAAAATCGGGGGATTAGACAAATACACTTTTAAATCGTCGTAGGCCTTTTGACAATCTTCATTCCATTCAAACTTGACCCCCGCCTTTAACAATTCATAAAACGGGCGGCACCTCTGAGAATGTTGGGATATGAATCTTCTAATGAATTACAATCGTCCAATCAGTCCTCGAAGTTCCGTGATATTCTTAGACGGAGGCATGTCCATGACGGACTTAGCTTTATTAGGATCAATCTGAATCCCCCTTTTACTAACTATGAAGTCTAGCAACTTCCCTGAAGAGACTCCAAAAACACACTTCTTTGGATTCATTTTTAATTGATACTCCCTAGCTCTCTGAAGCACCTTAGCTAGGATAGCGGGGTGTTCCTCTTTGGTCTTTGACTTCACCAAGATATCATCCACGTAGGCTTCCATGTAAACATGCATCATATCATGGAATACCGCCATCATCGCCCTTTGATAAGTGGCACCCGCATTCTTCAATCCAAATGGCATGATCACATAGCAATACGTACCCCAGGGCATGGTGAAGGAAATTTTCTCTTCATCTTCAGGAGCGAGATGGATTTGGTTGTAGCCTGAATAGCCATCCATAAATGACAATGCTTCATACCCGGCGGTGTTGTCCACCAAAACATCTATATGGGGCAGCGGGAAATCATCCTTGGGACATGTTTTGTTAAGATCCCTGAAATCAATGAAAATGCGCACCTTTCCATCCTTCTTGATGACAGGGACTATATTTGCCACCCACTGAGGATATAAGACCACTCTAACGAACTTGGCCTTGTACAACTTATCGACCTCTTCTTTTATCCTTAAGGCCATGTGGGGGTGAAACCTCTTTGATCTTTGTTTCACGGGTGTTGCCCCTGGTTTAAGTACGAGTCGGTGTTCCATCGAAGAGGGGTCAAGACCCGGCATGTCCTCATAAGACCAGGTAAAAGAATCGCTATACTCCCTTAGAACCTTGATTAAATCTTCTTCAACTGCTGAAGGGAGATTAGCGGCAATGATAATGGGCTTGGGGTCTTCTTTAGCTCCAAGATTTATTTTCTTCATAGGTTCATCCACTGATGATGATGGCTCATCGAATCTCTTTAAACCTTGCGCATACAAATCGGCAGTGTCATCTACGTTGCTATCCTCAAAATCCACCGGGTCCTTTTCATCTAAGATTTCATAGACTCCTAATCCGTCGTCGCTTGACACCCCGCCTTGCTCCTCATCTTCTTCGATCATAATCGCCATAGCGATAAACTCCAGACACTTCAGAAGAGGATGACATCGCTGAGCTAGATCCTGCAAGAACCTATCAGGAACAGATTTAGAATGACGCGCAAGCGGGCGCAGCTCAGGTGAGGAAGAGTTGGACGTCCTAGAATAGGACCCTACTTCTCTAGACCTAACAGACCCTACTTCCCTAGACTCGATGGACCCTATGTATAACCTAGGAGAAAGAAAATCTAATGGGAAGGAGGCAGCAGGGAGCTCATGTTGTGCCCCTGTGGTTTTGATTATAGCAAACACTATGAGTCACCATATGCATGTGTGCATGAAAGACCTTGTTGATTCATTTAAGTGCATTCATATGTGTTCATGTATTTGTGAATGTGTGCTTGTGAATGACATTCCATTATATACACTGTGTGCACACATTATATCTGTCTGACATCTGGTTGATGCATTCATATAACAGAGTCAGCACGATTGCATTGAGCATACAGTCAGTACACTGCATGCAGAGTCTGCACTGCACACTGGTTTGATAACTTGTTCGTGAATTCACAAGTTTATACATCCTCTGTTCATCGTCACATGTGCATCACTTAGCAAGTCTATACATCTATCAGCATTGCCTCTTCCTCGTAGAGTCTATACATTGTCTGTGCTTCATGCTTTGTTCAAGTCTATACACTCTGTTGCATCTTGGTCATAAAGTCTATACATCGTCCAGAGTCTTGTTGCATTGTAAGACCAAGTCTGTACAACCTTGTGCATGCATCGTCTCATGCATCATCTCTCTCAAAGTCTATACAGCCAAAGCCTTCATATTGAAGTCTGTACAGCCAGCTCTGTTTCACTTAGCGCCTCATCAAGTCTGTACATAGTTTGGCTGCATAACGCAAGTCTATACATTATGCACGCATGACCAAGTCTATACATTGTTCACTGCACACGCTAAGTCTACACATTGCCTTTGCATTGCACATACATTCAAGTCTATACAGTGTCATGTAGCTGCTTTGAAGCTGCATCAAGTCTATACACTGTCATGTAGATTGCACGAAGTAAAGTCTATACATGGTCATCTTTACCTACGTTCACTGTTGCAAGTCTATACATTGCATTTGGGCATCAAAGTCTATACATTGCATTTGGGCATCAAAGTATATACATTGCTGTCTCGAGCATTCAAGTCTGTACATTGGTTTCCCTTTTGCATTGAAGTCTATACATTGGTTTTCACTTCAAGTCTGTACATGGCCTTGGCATCTGCTTTGAAGTCTATACATTGGTTTTCACTTCAAGTCTGTACATGGCCTTGGCATCTACTTTGAAGTCTACACATTGGTCTTCGCTTCAAGTCTGTACATTGGCCAAGTCTACACATCGCCGTGTTCACTTGTTTCAAGTCTGCACATTGGCTCAAGCTTTCCAAGTCTATACATTGGTCAAGTGTCTTGTGCTTTGAAGCTTTATCAAGTCTATACATCGCATGCATTGCACACTGCAAGTCTGTACAGCCCAAGACTGTACATCCATCGTTTCATGCAGCGTCTCTAAGGCAAAGTCTATACATGCATGCATTGTAGCAAGTCTGAACATTGCTTTCTCATGAACGAAATCAAAGCATATACATGCCTCTTCATTGCATATGTGAAGTCTATACATGCTATAGCTTCGCATTCACAAAGTGTGTACACGCCACTGCATTGCATACATGAAGTTTGAACATTGCTTCAGCGTTGCCTTCAGCCAAGTCCATACATTGACTGGCAGCCTTCAGCAAAGTCTGAACATTGCATCATTGTGCATGCATTGCTTTCATTCAAGTCTATACACTGGTGTCGACACTGCATGATCAA
Source organism: Amorphophallus konjac (assembly GCA_022559845.1). Classification (NCBI taxonomy): domain Eukaryota; kingdom Viridiplantae; phylum Streptophyta; class Magnoliopsida; order Alismatales; family Araceae; genus Amorphophallus; species Amorphophallus konjac. Next base: position 402,352,837 of record CM040120.1, read on the forward strand.
GTCTATATAGACTTAGCGAAAGCTTAGCAAGTCTATACACTGGTGTCGTCTGCTGCAGGGACAACAAGTCTGTACATTGAGTTCTCATGCATGTAAACATCAAGTCTATACACTCCCATGTTTCATGTCTATACATCCAGTTGTTAGCATACCTGCACGCATGAATGAAGTCTGTACGTCGCTTAGTGCATTACATGCATTCATCAAAAGTATGTACACTCGTGAATGTAATGTCTGTACATTCATTCTCATTGTACACACTTTCTCTTCTATTGCACATGCATCTTTCATACCAAGTCTGCACATCGCTGCATTCTAAGTCTACACATTCTCACATTGTACATACTTGTATAAATGCTGCATCTAAAGTCTGTACACGCTCATGCATTACTTCATTAAGTCTATACACTCTTTGTTGATCGACTGAAGTAACTCTGTCATTATACAGGCTGATGAATGGGCACGTGATCCGAGGTTGGCACCTGGCACGTGATCCGAGGTGTCCTCTGGATAAAGGGGCACACGCCCTAGTTGCTGCTGATATATATATGTTAAGTTTCTTCATCTGCGGAAGACGGATAGAAGAGGGCTGATCGAGAGAGTGATAGAAGAAAGTGAGAGCAGCAGAGAGGCAGTGAGCAGAAGAAGAAGAAGAAGAAGAGAAAGAGAGAGAGTTCATGGAGAAGAAGAAAGAAGATTTTATTGAAGATCTGTCTACTGGACTTGGATCAGATCCAATCCAGTTTGCTCCTACGAGAGCTACATTTTACATTACGTTTTCAACTTTCTGAGCGCTGTATTTTCATTTCTTATTTTCCTTTTATTTGATCGCTGTGCTTTCCGAATCTCTGGTTAGAGATCGGTATTCCTCTTGTGGTATCAAGAGAAGGGAGACTTGTCTCCGGTCTGCAAGTGACTGGTTGTCACTTGTGGGTTCCCCTCCGATTTGGAGGAAGGGATATTCGTCTCCGGTTCTGGTCTTGTGGGTTGCAAGTCCAGGTGTTCCCTCTGGTTTGGAGGAAGAGAGACTTGTGTCTCTGGTTGCCAGTGATTGGGTGTCACTGGTGTGTTTCCTCCTGGTCTGGAGGAAGAGAGACCTAGTCTCTGGTTCCAAGTGGCTGGGAGTCACTTGGGGTGTCCCTCCGGTCTGGAGGAAGAGGGGAGGCTGTTCCCCTGGTCAAGCTGTTTGGCAGCAAGTGTTCGCAGACTGAGTCTGCTGGTTCTAGCGTTAGCTAGTGAAGCCTCACTCCGATTTGGAGTGAGGGGTGGATGTAGGTCTTGGTGACCGAACCACATAAAAATCTTCTGTGCAGTGTGGTTGGGCTTGTGCGCTTGTTCCTTATCGTCTTCCTCCTTCTCAGGTTGCTTTGAGCATTCTTGTTTCTATCCGTGCTGTAAGTTGATTGCATTCTTCTGCTTCCGCTAGTTGCTTGTTTAGGCGCGCCTTATATATTTGCTCAGTGGTTTAAAAGAGAATTTAACTTGTTCTTCATATTGTCTATTTGCCTTGACAGTGTTCTAGTCTTTTATTGAGCAAAAAGTTTATTGAAGGGTGGGATTCATTCACCCCCTCTCTAAATCCATCGCACCGATCCTATCAATTGGTATCAGAGCGGTGTCTGCATAGTAGGTCCAGCGACCTGCAGATCCGACCCTGCTGCCTTCGGTGCATTTTTGTTAGATTTAGTTTATCGGTTTGAATCCACTGCTTTGAATTAGTTTTTATCTGCTTCAATGGCTCATCCACCCGTCTTTAGTGGTTCTGATTTCAATCAGTGGCACAGTACTTTCCGTGCTCATGTTAAATCTGTTGATCCAGACCTGTGGAAAATGATTTCACATGGTCCACATAGACTACCAAAAGATCAGTCCAAATGGACTAACAAGCATCGATCTATGTGTGTAGAAAATCAGAAAGCACTGGAGTTAATGAAGGACGCGACTAATCGAGCTCTTCATTCATGTTTCCTTGGTTGCAGATCTGCAAGGGATATATTGAAGATGATAAAGAGAGCCGAGAAAGGAAATCAACCGAGCTGCATGATGGCTCGAGGAAGTGGACAGAGCAGCAATCAAGAAGAAGATCAGAATGAAGATAATAATGATGAAGAGGTAAATCCCTTCGAGAATTTCTCTTTAGATGATTGGGAGAATGCATATGCTGAGTTGCTTGAGTCTCATGAACAGTTAAGAAAATAATACAAAAAATTGAAGAAGAGTAGTAGGTCAGACAGTTTGAATTCTGATTGTAAAAATTGTGCTAAACTAAAAAATGTTCATGATGCTTTTATGTCTGATATTCAAATGTTGAAAAAACAAATTTCGTTGCTGAAGACTGAGAATCAAGATCATGTAAAAGAAATCTCTGAACTTGAAAAGAAGCTTAGCCTAACTTGTCATAAGTCTGTTCAGAGTAAGGATTTGCTGAAAGATTTTGAATGTGTTAAATCTGATCTAAACAAGCTGAAAAGTGAGAATGACTCTCTTAGAAAATCTGCTAAAGAAAATGAAGAAAGATTTGGGAAACTTGAGCTAGAGAAGAACTTGTTTGCTGAAAATTTTAATGCCATAAAATCTGTAAATATAGAATTACAGAAAGATTTTAAAAAATAGCAAAAAGAATTGAAGGAGTTTGAAGCTGGGAGAGAAAGCAAGGTTAACTCAGAAGATCGGACTCTAATAAATAAGTTAATTCAAAATGATAAGCTCAAGGAAGAAAATGAAAAGTTAAAATAGCTGAACTCCACTATGTCTGAGAGACTTCTAGCTTTAGACAGAGGAAAGTCTGTTTACATAGAAGAGACTGATAAAATGAGCAATCTGGAACAGGAAGTTGAGAAATATAAAACTGCTAACAAGGTGCTAAGTGAATGTATGAATTGTAGTGAGCAAGAGATTGCCAGTTACGAGTTACACATTACCTCTCTCGAAAATAAAATTCAAGATTTGAAGAGTTCTCTGTCTAAGTTTGTGAGTGGGCAAGAAAACCTAGACAAGCTACTAGGTGTAAAAGTCAATGTCAAAAAGGAAGGGTTGGGCTACAATAATCTAAATAAAAAGGCTTTTTAGAACAAAGTAATGACATCATTTGTAAATGCTTCAAATGTAGCCACAACATCAAAAGATAAACAGCCCATTGCTCAGAAAATGCTGGGAACAAAGGTTAATTTTATGAAAGAGGGACTGGGTTGCAATCCAGTCATGAGGAAGGTTGATGGATCCAACCTGAAAACTATTTTTGTTAAATCTTCTGAACAAGAAAAGCCTTCTACCTCATCTCCACCTCAGTACAAGGCTAAGAAAATAGAAAAATAGGATAAAAATCAGAAAAAGACTGGAAAACAGAAAATAAATAAAAAAGGTTCATCAGTGCATGTTGATCACAGTCCTCACACACACTCACATGCATCTAAAAAGAAAATGATCTGTCATTACTATCATAGATTTGGACATCTGATGCATGAATGTAAGTTGATGGAGAAGGATGATATGAATGCAAGGAAATTTCATGATAAAAATCCTTCACCTCATAAAAAGAAAACTGAATGCTTTCACTGTGAGAAATTGGGTCATAAGGCATTTGAATGTTGGCTGAAAGCTGGTAGAAGAAATTCTAATTCATGTTTTCACTGTGACAAGATGGGCCACATTACAGCCCAATGTTGGCATGCTCAGGGAAGGGAGTCTAACTATAAATCTGGTAAATTCCCTATCAATAGAAACACTTCTGGTAGAAATGGATTTGTTTTTGAAAGGAAAACTCTTGCATGTTTTGAATGTGGGAAGCCAGGCCATAAAGATGATGACTGTTGGCTGACTTATTCTGGTAAACAGAATTTCAATTCTGTTAACAAAAATTTTCATGCATATGCACATAGAATTCATGCTAATAAGAATGTGCATAAATCAAATCTAAAATATGCTGCATCTTGCTATCATAATAGTAAACAGAATTTTCTATCTGCCAATAAATTCCATGACAACAGTAATTTGCATAAAAAGAATTTGAAATCTGCTGCATCATGTAATTACTGTGGTCAAATAGGTCATTCAATGTATAATTGCTATTTGATGAAATCTGATGACCTTCATGCACGAAAATTGTTGAGAAAACCTGCTAGAAATGTTACTGTTAATTCAGGATCCAACACCTCTTGGGTACCTGTTTGTGCAAAATAAATTTTGTTTTACAGGTGTGCCTTGGGACTGAGAAAACAAGAGGGGTAAATAAGCCAAGGCACTCAAAAGAAAACCCCTTTCTGAACTTTTCAGGTAAACTCTCTGCATTTCCTGTTTTAAAATTCATTGCATATCTTGTTTGATGTGTTCTTGCATATTTGTCATCTTTTGCACACTATGAGTATTCATGTCTCTCAATGCTCATATGAATTGGCTGTTTAGATATTGAAATGAGAATAAACTTGTAATTTCTAAAAATTTGAACTGCATATGAATGTTGTTTGAAATCTGTCTGTTGCATAGCTCACTGAAAATCTGGATTGCATGTAGGACTGCATGTTGAATTATCATGATTGATCACTATGGTATATTAAATTGTAAGCTACTAAAAGGCAGGTGAAATCTGTCTGGAGGTTCTTATTGTGTGTGAGATGGTCTTTTAGACCAGGTTCTCCGCCTAGTACCATGGGTCATATTGCTTGATAAGGCAGTCTGAATGTGCATGAGTCTCAAAGACATTTATTCAGTTGTCATGGCAAACATTGCATGTTTTAAGGGGTAGTTAATTGCATGTCTTTACATAGCATTCAATGTTGAGTCTTTGCATGTCTTTGCATACATGTAGTTAATTGCATTACATTTCATTACATTGAAAATGCCAAAAAATTGACTGAATGCATATTGTGAGGGGGAGTCAATGCATTGCATGCAGGTTGTCAAATGCATACACTTGTCAGAATTCATTGCATATCCTTCCTTATTGATTTTGTTGACAAACCTGGATCAAATTTTTGAAAACACAGGGCTTCAAAATCTCTTCTATCATTTGGTATCTGAATTCTAGCAGTCTTTCATGAAGATTTCAATGGGGCTATCTCGATCATAAATCTGAAAACACTTGAACTAGGAATCTTCTATTATACGATTTTATGAATGTCTGAAATAACTCAGGTGGTTTAAGTTTAATTCATTCATTGAGTTTGACTTTAAAATCTCTTAAAAATATCCGAATCATGTTTAATAAACTTTAACCATCTGTTTCATACTGTGTCTTGTAAAATCTTCTGAAATCTGCATTATTGAATACATGGCTTTATTTGGTTAAGTACATGAAATTATTATTGATTTAAAGAAAATGAATTTTTCTGAAATGTCTAAAGGGTAATAATTGTCAGAGCAATGACTCTGGTCACTGAGAAACACATGTCCAAAAGACTGTGTCATGGGGTGCCATAGTTAACTCTGCTTAAGAATGAGTGTTAATCAGGCAGAGCAATGACATGCACACTGAGAAATATAACTCACTCATCAAGAAATGATTTGTAGTGTGTCATGATGTGTAAATGCTATCTCTGTTTATATAAAGCATGACTGTTAGTCACACCAAGTGCTTAGGGATATTGGCGTCTGATCAACGTATATCCTCTAGTTACAAGGTGTACACTGAACTAGAGTGCTCGTAAAATTTGTAGCATGAAAATTTGTTGAACAAATTGCTATATTTGAATATTGATGCAAAAAATCAAATTGCTACAACCCTAGATAAAATCATATGACTTCATAATTGCTTGATCTCAAAACTAGTGCATGTAATTCCGAAAGAAGTCAATAAATTTGATTGTGTAAGAGAAAGGGAGGTTAATCAAGATATATATATGAGGGCTTGGTTCATTGTTATTAAACCGTGACTTTAGATATAAATACAGAATTTTATTGACAAACTTAGCATACATCATGTTTAAACCCTACTGATCAATAAAGTTCATTCATAAGCCTTTATAATGGAAGACTTTGAAAACTTATGTTTTGGATTTATGAGATTGATATCTCCTTGAAAATCTTGTTGAATCTCACTGTCCTTGATTCATCATGACCTGAACTTATCCTTGATTGCCCCTGTGGTTTCCTTCTCATTCATTTCATAAGGTTCCATTTATTGAGGGGGAGTTTCCTTGTCATATGAATCATGCTACATAGAAATTCTTAAAGGGGGAGAATTGTCTTGCATTCATACATTTAGGGGGAGTTCTTGCATTTCTTGTTGCATCTGCATCTCTGCATTCATACCTCTTCCATGATTTTTTTTAAAAACAAAGGGGGAGAAATTGGAATGTGCTTTCATGTAGTTAAAGGGAGAAATGTTCATCAATCGTTTCATATCTGCTTAATTTTCCTCTCTCTAACTAATGTCTTTTTGATGAAGTCAAAGGGGGAGAATGTTTTTGACTTGAGTCAGTGTGACTCATAGTGTTGCCATCATCAAAAAGGGGAAGATTGTTGTGCCCCTGTGGTTTTGATGATAGCAAACACTATGAGTCACCATATGCATGTGTGCATGAAAGACCTTGTTGATTCATTTAAGTGCATTCATATGTGTTCATATATTTGTGAATGTGTGCTTGTGAATGACATTCCATTATATACACTGTGTGCACACATTATATCTGTCTGACATCTGGTTGATGCATTCATGTAACAGAGTCAGCACGATTGCATTGAGCATACAGTCAGTACACTGCATGCAGAGTCTGCACTGCACACCGGTTTGATAGCTTGTTCGTGAATTCACAAGTCTATACATCGTCTATTCATCGTCACATGTGCATCACTTAGCAAGTCTACATATCTGTCTGCATTGCCTCTTGCTCGTAGAGTCTATACATTGTCTGTGCTTCATGCTTTGTTCAAGTCTATACACTCTGTTGCATCTTGGTCATAAAGTCTATACATCGTCCAGAGTCTTGTTGCATTGTAAGACCAAGTCTGTACAACCTTGTGCATGCATCGTCTCATGCATCATCTCTCTCAAAGTCTATATAGCCAAAGCCTTCATATTGAAGTCTGTACAGCCAGCTCTGTTTCACTTAGCGCCTCATCAAGTCTGTACATAGTTTGGCTGCATAACGCAAGTCTATACATTGTGCACGCATGACCAAGTCTATACATTGTTCACTGCACACGCTAAGTCTACACATTACCTTTGCATTGCACATACATTCAAGTCTATACAGTGTCCTGTAGCTGCTTTGAAGCTGCATCAAGTCTATACATTGTCCTGTAGCTTGCACGAAGTAAAGTCTATACATTGTCATCTTTACCTACGTTCACTGTTGCAAGTCTATACATTGCATTTGGGCATCAAAGTCTATACATTACATTTGGGCATCAAAGTATATACATTGTTGTCTCGAGCATTCAAGTCTGTACATTGGTTTCTCTTTTGCATTGAAGTCTATACATTGGTTTTCACTTCAAGTCTGTACATGGCCTTGGCATCTGCTTTGAAGTCTATACATTGGTTTTCACTTCAAGTCTGTACATGGCCTTGGCATCTACTTTGAAGTCTACACATTGGTCTTCGCTTCAAGTCTGTACATTGGCCAAGTCTACACATCGCCGTGTTCACTTGTTTCAAGTCTGCACATTGGCTCAAGCTTTCCTAGTCTATACATTGGCCAAGTGTCTTGTGCTTTGAAGCTTTGTCAAGTCTATGCATCGCATGCATTGCACACTGCAAGTCTGTACAGCCCAAGACTATACATCCACCGTTTCATGCAGCGTCTCTAAGGCAAAGTCTATACATGCATGCATTGTAGCAAGTCTGAACATTACTTTCTCATGAACGAAATCAAAGCATATACATGCCTCTTCATTGCATATGTGAAGTCTATACATGCTATAGCTTCGCATTCACAAAGTGTGTACACGCCACTGCATTGCATACATGAAGTTTGAACATTGCTTCAGCGTTGCCTTCAGCCAAGTCCATACATTGACTGGCAGCCTTCAGCAAAGTCTGAACATTGCATCATTGTGCATGCATTGCTTTCATTCAAGTCTGTACACTGGTGTCGACACTGCATGATCAAGTCTATATAGACTTAGCGAAAGCTTAGCAAGTCTATACAGTGGTGTCGTCTGCGGCAGGGACAACAAGTCTGTACATTGAGTTCTCATGCATGTAAACATCAAGTCTATACACTCCCCTGTTTCATGTCTATACATCCAGTTGTTAGCATACCTGCACGCATGAATGAAGTATGTACGTCGCTTAGTGCATTACATGCATTCATCAAAAGTATGTACACTCGTGAATGTAATGTCTGTACATTCATTCTCATTGTACACACTTTCTCTTCTATTGCACATGCATCTTTCATACCAAGTCTGCACATCGCTGCATTCTAAGTCTACACATTCTCACATTGTACATACTTGCATAAATGCTGCATCTAAAGTCTGTACACGCTCATGCATTACTTCATTAAGTCTATACACTCTTTGCTGATCGACTGAAGTAACTCTGTCATTGTACAGGCTGATGAATGGGCACGTGATCCGAGGTTGGCATCTGGCACTTGATCCGAGGTGTCCTATGGATAAAGGGGCACACGCCCTAGTTGCTGCTGATATATATATGTTAAGTTTCTTCATCCGCAGAAGACGGATAGAAGAGGGCTGATCGAGAGAGTGATAGAAGAAAGTGAGAGCAGCAGAGAGGCAGTGAGCAGAAGAAGAAGAAGAAGAGAAAGAGAGAGAGGTCGTGGAGAAGAAGAAAGAAGATTTTATTGAAGATCTATCTACTGGACTTGGATCAGATCCAATCCAGTTTGCTCCTGCGAGAGCTACATTTTACATTGCGTTTTCAGCTTTCCGAGTGCTGTATTTTCTTTTCTTATTTTCCTTTTATTTGATCACTATGCTTTCCGATTCTCTGGTTAGAGATCAGTATTCCTCTTGTGGTCTCAAGAGAATGGAGACTTGTCTCCGGTCTGCAAGTGACATGTTGTCACTTGTGGGTTCCCCTCCGGTTTGGAGGAAGGGAGATTCGTCTCCGGTTCTGGTCTTGTGGGTTGCAAGTCCAGGTGTTCCCTCCGGTTTGGAGGAAGAGAGACTTGTGTCTCTGGTTGCCAGTGACTGGGTGTCACTGGTGCGTTCCCTCCTCGTTTGGAGGAAGAGAGACCTAGTCTCTGGTTCCAAGTGGCTGGGAGTCACTTGGGGTGTCCCTCCGGTCTGGAGGAAGAGGGGAGGCTGTTCCCCTGGTCAAGCTGTTTGGCAGCAAGTGTTCGCAGACTGAGTCTGCTGGTTCTAGTGTTAGCTAGTGAAGCCTCACTCCGGTTTGGAGTGAGGGGTGGATGTAGGTCTTGGTGACCGAACCACCTAAAAATCTTCTGTGCAGTGTGGTTGGGCTTGTGCGCTTGTTCCTTATCGTCTACCTCCTTCTCAGGTTGCTTTGAGCATTCTTGTTTCTATCCGTGCTGTAAGTTGATTGCATTCTTCTGCTTCCGCTAGTTGCTTGTTTAGGCGCACCTTATATATTTGCTCAGTGGTTTAAAAGAGAATTTAACTTGTTCTTTAGATTATCTATTTGCCTTGATAGTGTTCTAGTCTTTTATTGAGCGAAAAGTTTATTGAAGGGTGGGATTCATTCACCCCCCCTCTAAATCCATCGCACCGATCCTATCAGCTCATGCCCCTCGGAGGAGGGTGGAGAATAGACAGCGTAATCTTCCACTGAAATCTTCGTTTCAAAGTTGACATTTTTTTTTGGAGATCAGTGGAGATCATGCAACAAGATGGAGAGGAAGGTGGAGGAGGAGGGAGCCTGAGGGGATATTTAGATGGACAGAAGATGTCAAGGAAGGGATCGGAGGAGGAGAAGAAAGGAGTGGATAGATCAACCGGTGGATAGCATGTGCATGTCCAAATAATGAGAAAATTAGTTGGCATTTCAAGAAGTAATGGATTGATTAAGATGGGAGGTGAGCGAGGTATGGATGCCAGCTTTTGAAAGAATGAAGACAAGCGGGAAGGGGACCAAGTGAATATGACGGGTGAGCTCCCCCTTTTCTGCCAGTGATGAACTGGCTTCTTCGGCTCATAAAGTACAAGTCGCACCTCCTGGTTTGTTTGGCAGCTTTCTTCCTCATAAAATGATCTTTCAAATGCTTGGCTGAAATCAAGCATATCGTCGACCGGCCCCTTAGGCAGCAATGGCGTGCTGTTGGCGGTGTGGGCTATATCTTCCTGCTTAGGCCGACTTGGAGGCGCTTTCAATGTGCCCGGCTGGAGAGGGCCCTTGACAAAATGCTGGCGGTAGTCCCATGTCAATGGTCTAGAGTCGCCCAGAATTGAGAATGAGGACTCTCGATAACCGAGACCTCTCCTGTTCATTTTCTTTCCTTTGGGGACCGATTTGGTCCGCCCTTGTAATTATGTGCTGAGGCCTCTCCCCGGCTGATAGCCCAATTTCAATATGATGTCCCACCCCTTAGAATCTCGTATCTGGGGCTTCACTTTGATGTTGACCAGCACAGTAATGGGCTTGCGTGGAGCATAGGCCCATGGAAAATCCAGATCTAAAACTGACATAACAGGCCGAGTGCTGGGCCACAGTGTGGGCAGAATCTTGTCGGAGACAGCCTTGACAGACTGGACCGTGGGCATGCTCTTTACTTTGACCACTCTCCCTTGAAAGGGGAATTTAAGACATTGATGGACAGTGGATGGCACAACATTCAGATTATCAATCCACGGACGACCCAAGATAGCCTTGAACATAGGGTCGATATCCAACACATAAAATTCAATGGGCATAGTGAGAGGCCCGAGCTCAGCCTGAATAGTGACCACCCCATGACATGCCCTTCTAGAATTGTCGTATGCTACAATAATAGTTGGGGTGGGCTTTAACAGATCCTCTGACAAGTTGAAGGCCCTTAGAGTGCTGAGAGGGCAAACATTAATAGAAGCCCCTGTATCTACTAATGCCGCATCTATGCTGACCTTGTTGAGGGTAATAGAAATGCATAGTGGCATCTGTCGTGCCTCAGGAGGTGCTAGTTCAGTTTCAGAAAATGTGATTGCTGGCCCTTTAGAGATCGTGGCCAGAGCTGTCGATAGGCTATCCACTGCTATATCTTCATTTACTATTACCTTTTGAAGGAAATTGCACAGTTCCTCTTGGTAAAGTGTGGACCTCTTAATTAATTCCAGCACCGATATCTTGGCGGGCACTCGGTCCAGATGATGTAACAAATCATATTGTGTCCCCGCCAGTGGGTCTGCCTCTTCCTGATCAGCCGCCTGTTGCAAGGACTGGGGAGTAGGTGCAGGTGCACCGGTGGAAGGGTAGTTCCTATGGAACAAACGCCCGCTCCGTAGGGCAAGGTTTTGGGCCGGCACGGCACCAGACGAGCTCAAGATAAGTGGCTTGACAAGCCCGGCGGGGTGGATAAATGACGTGGTAGAGGGTGTAGTGGTGATAGTGGGGATGATAGAAGTAGGGGTAGGTGTTATGGGGGTAGCGGAGATGACATGCCGTGGAGAGGTGACGGGTGCAGGGTTTAATGGAGGGCTGGTAATGATGGGCACGGGAGCTAACGGTGGAGTGGAAGAAGCGGATGGTAGGATGAGGGGTTTGGCGATTACGGGTGATGGAGCATTTTGACGGTTAAGCGGGAGGATGAGGGGAGTGGGAGGTGAAGAAGGGTTGCGATAGTTGTGGTGGAGGGCCATGAGCCGCTGTACGGAGGCATCATCGTCATAAGACCACGCAGCGTCAGGAGCTGTTGGTTGAACAAGGTTGACTTGGGCCGATGCCGGTGGTTGTGGTTGCGGAGAGGGCGGATGATTTGGCATGGGGTTTTGATAGATCCCCAAGATCTGAACGGGCTGTTGCTATTGCTGTGGCTGCTGCTATGGCTGCGGTGCTTGTTGCTGCTGCACTTGCTGCTTCGGCGGTTGCCTTCTTTTCTCTTTGATTTCAACAATGGCCTTATGCATCTCGGCCCAATCAATACACTGTCCTTCATGAAGATCGTACACCAAATCTCGGAACTGATAACATCCTTCGATGGTGTGGCCGGGTTTCCTATGGAACATGCAGTATTTGAATTGATCGACGACCGGGTTCCAATTGGGCCATTCTGGAGGAAGCTGAATTGCATTTATTGACATAAGAGCGGAAAAGATATCCATGAGGGTTTCGGGCAGAGGAGGATATTATGCTCTCTTCAGAGCCAGGCGTTTGTTAGTGTAGCCGTTGGGTGGAGTGACGTTGTGGTATTGCGTAGGCTGTTGTAGTTGTTGTTGAGCGGAGAAGGTATTTTGTGGCACGGGGAAAGTGGGTTAGGTGTTTGGTGGAGCGGAGAAGGTAGGCTGGGCATTTTGAGGAGCGGGGAACTGGGGATTGCGTGGGTTTTACGGGAAGCGGAACAGAGTGGATAGGTTTGGGAAAGGGAATGCAACGGCTTGCACCTGTTCATTAATCTGGACTCCTTCGGTAACGGGCCCCTGAGGTTTTCTGTTATATTTGGGCTTTTGGGCCTCGAAAAGAGAGTGGATAGGGGAGTCCTTGAATTGGGTTTGAATGAACCGCGCCCGACTATATAGCTGATGCATGTTGGCAATATCGTTCATGGCCAATATGTTACGAAAGGTGGGTGTGGCATTAGATATCAACAACTTGACCTTTTCCTCCTCCGGAATGTGACCCGGCACCCGAGCGGCCATCTGCCTCCATCTGTCGGCATAGGTAGCAAAGTCCTCGTCTGCCTTCATCTTTTCGGCCACCAGATCTGTGAATGAATATTCCGGGCCGACCCGGTCTTGGAACCTTTGAATGAATTTTTCTTTTACCACCTTGAAGCTTTCAGCATCCTCTAATGGCAACGCATAAAACCACTCTAGAGCAACTCCATCTAGAGATTGGCTGAATAAATACGCCATAAGGCAATCATCATATTGAAACTACGCCGATTCATACATAAAATCCCTCACATGAATAAACGGATTACTATTCTCATCATACTAGCGGTACGTGGGGAGCTCAGACTGGGGAGGGAAGCGGATGTTGTGGAAGCTAGGAACTGGAACATTTGCTAGAGATTGTGGGCCAACCCGCTTTTGAGGGAAGTCGAGTTGTTATTGCATGGCGGCCCATTTATCAAGGAGTTCCTGCTCCCGAGATGGAGTAGGTGGAGTGAATGGAGTAAGCTCAAGGCGAGGAGCTGAAGGGTAGACAGGAGGAAGAGGAGGAGGCCCATAAGAATGATATTGGGCCGGAGGATGACCCGAATTGGAGTGGATATAGGCCACTCCTTGCTGAGGATGAGCAAGATCTGTCGGGCTGACAAGGACCTGCGGCATTGATAGAATAGGCCTATAAGACTCGGCCTGGGTGAATGAGGAAGGAACGGTCTTCCCTTTATCAAGAATTTGATGGGCCGAGCTAGAGGACTGGCCTGCTTCTAGATTGGAGAATTGGAGAGTCCTGGGATGGACCGGGGTAAGATCGATTGGAATGGGTGAGACCTTGGGCAAATCAACCCTAGATTGTGAGATGGAAGTAGTGGAGAGACCTTGTGCAATTGTAGGAGATGGGGCATCGGACCCCTTCAAGGTCTGATAAAGGGCCTGAAGTTGGGCTCGATCCAACTGAGCCATCATGTGCAAGATCTGACTGGTAGGATTATTGAAAGAAAGGGAGGGTTACGCACCCTCCATGGGGAGGAAGATGGAGGAAGGATGGACCCTTCTCCTGATTGAAGTTGGACCCCTGCAAGGATGGACCCTTCTCCTGGGAACGGGGAAGATCGTAGGGAGACATGTTTGACTCAAACAAGGGATTGGAATAAGACGTGAAAGAGGAATTTCCCCTAGAAGATGACTCTAATGATCGGAAGTAACTCCACATGCAACGAAGCACCTTAAGACAAAGCAAACAACACAAACAACCACAAATGAGTGACCAGACAAGATGACTCCAAATTTATGCAAACAAGAAGGGGATGAAAAGCAACCAAAGTCAACCAAGTTGTAATGATGCACAGATTTTACTTATCTCTTCCTTTATAACCTTAGTGATTTGAATTTAATATATTCTCTCCAACAATAGGTTCCTAAATAGGAAGGATATTGGGGACTTGGTTAACTCTAGATGTGAACTCTTCCTTAATTATGCAACCTAGACACGGGGTGGTAAAGGTACAACCGGCCTGGTGTCCTTGTGGGAATCCACGGCTCGCGGGGACTTACGGAGGTCCCTGATGTGATCACCTAGTCGACCCCAAGGAATATGGAGGCGAGAAGATCACACACCAAGGTAGGAATGCAACTATGGTATGAAAGATGAATGACCCTATGTGCACCGGAGTGCATGCAATTTCTAGCTTAATAACTAGCAAACAACATGCAAACAATGATGCAAATATACACAACAACAGGAGGAGACCAGATAGCAGCCAAAAATAATAACACGGTCAAAAACTACGAAAATAATAGCAACCTCAGGATGCGTACCTGTGACTGGAGCAAACGGTCATATGAAAGACCACTAAGAATACTAGACGGTCTATCGCTAGACCGCTAAGGATACCAGACGGTCAGTGAGGAGATCGCCAGAGAGCAGAAAACAACATGAAAAAAATGGGAAAACTGAGAAAAATAGAAGACAACTGAGAATAACTAAGAACAGCATGTTAAACAGAAACTCTGCACGATTGGCACTAGATGTCCCACCGTGATCGCCAAAAAAATTTGTAGATAGTTTGATGTTTCTTTCCTTCTCTTTCTTATGTGAGAGTGAAGTGGTGATGAATATGGTGATGTGATGTGGGTGAGCAAGTGGTACACTAACTCAAGCAACCAACGTGAAAATCAAAGCATGGGGCATGTCATCAAATATATGGCAAAAATGTAAAAGGAGAAGTAAAACACACGCTGTGGGCGTGAAGCAACTAAAGTAAAAGGATACAAGCAAGCAAGAGGATGATGAACAAGATGACAAATACCCGAAATATGGAATGATGTGATCACCACCAAACTAAATAAAATAGTAAAACTATAATATGTACCTTGGAAAGAGCCGGTTGAAGTCACCCACCCGTGGGAAAGAGAAAACCCAGGTGTTGCGGAGGAAAACGGTCTAACAGGCAATTGCTAGGAGGATGCAAACGGTCTTGCGATAGACCGCCTGAAATATGCAAACGGTCGTTGAAGAGACCGCAAGGGCACCCAGAACAGTGAAGTGTGGAACTTGAATCTCCACCCCTCCTGGCCGGCCAGAAGAGCTGGGCCTCGTGCAATAAGTCCTGTAAACCTGCAAGAGAGTGTAGACATAAAGAAAAATGACCCAATAAGCCCTTGAGACTAATGTAGTATCTATGATGCAACTAAGCTAAAGTACATAAATGGAAGGGTGAATACCTGGGGGTGGTGGTTTTTTAACCCCTGTGGGGCGTGGAAAAGATAGGAGGATGTTTTTAAAACGTGGTGTGAGTGCAAAGAATGTGGAAAGAAGAAGAGGGAAGATGCTATGAATATGCAAAAGGAAAGACCAAAACTAAGAGAAAAAGACACAAACTAAACCAAAGGAACCCAATACTCCCTTGACCAGAAGCCTTATGAACGTGGAAGTAGCTTCTCCCTGGTTGGTACTCGCTCAAAAATGTGGCAGCACTTCGTGGCAAGCTCCGAAATCTCCTCCTTCAAGCCATGAAGTCAAGGGCCCTATTTATAGATCCCCAAACCCTAGGTTCGAGTTGGAGAGATAATGACATAAAAATAAGCCTGAACTTGGATAAATCTCAAGGATAATACTCCCAAGAGTCCATAGAAACAAATAGAAGGTTCTGAGAGCCTCTATCTAGAGAGAAATCAAGGAATCCTGGACTCTAGTTCGACCACGGCGAAGCAGAGGAAGTCAGATAGAGTAGGACTCTCTGTCGAACCTAACGGTCTTACGATAGATCGCAAGGTAGCCTAAACGGTCTAGAGAATGATCGCTAGGATCAATCATCCAGAAGAAGATAAGATCAAAGAGACAGACCATGACTCTCTGCCGCCCAAACGGTCTAGCAAACGACCGCTAGACAAGCCAAACGGTCGCACGATAGACCGCTAGGCTATTAGTCGTGGCAAAAGAGATAAAGGCCAAGAAATCTTCAAGTTAATCCACAATAAAATCCCTTATTAGCCCTTATCCAGGCCCAATAAGCTGCAATGCCGAGAAATCAGAGGAACTAAGCCCAACCAGGGAGAATGACCCATAAAATAACCCCAGAAAATGACCAAAAATGACCCAATAGCTGGTGAACAACTCGGGACATCATAAAAATAAATAAGTAGATGACCCAACTCATCGGTCATAAAATGGGTGTCAACGGCATTGAGCTCATTTCAAATTCACTAGTCATTAGAGCTGAAAATTCCTCACACATGGATGAATTAGTTGACCCAAACATTATATCATCCACATAAATTTGAATGATCAGAATTTCTTTGTCACATACTTTTATGAATAATGTCTGGTCAATCTTACCTCTGGAGAATTTCTTTTCTATGAAGAACTTACTTAGTTTGTCATACCAAGCTCGAGGAGCTTGCTTCAATCCATAGAGTGCCTTATCAAGCTTATAGACATGGTCAGGAAAATCAAGACACTCAAAATCAGGGGGTTGTTTTACAAACACATCCTCTTTTATATCACCATTTAAAAATCCAGATTTAACGTCCATCTGCTGGAGGGTTATTCCTAAATTGCATGCAATTGCTAAAAGAACCATAATGGCTTCTAGCCTAGATACAGAGGTAAAAGATTCTTCAAAGTCAATACCATACTCTTGGTTGTACCCCTGAGCTACCAGCCTAGTCTTATTTCTTACTATGTTACCATGCTCATTAGTTTTATTCCGAAAGGCCCATTTAGTGCCTATAATATTGCCATGAGAGGGTTTAGGAACTAAGTGCCATACCTTGTTCCTATCAAATTGACTAAGTTCTTCGTGCATGGCATTAATCCAGTGTTCATCTTGAAGGGCACACTCTATGTTCTTTGGTTCAATCTGAGATACTAAAGCAAATGAATTCAATTCTTAAATGTGCTCTAGTTCTCGTAGGTTCATTCAGATTACCAATAATATTTTCTAGAGGATGGTCTCTAAGAAATTTAATATTGGTAACTGAAATACCTAGATTTTCACTTACCTCCCCCTATGTAAGAATTTTCTGCTTTAGCCTCTTCTACAGAATCTCCATTTGGTGCCTCTTTGGTCTGCATAATTTCTTCATCTACTTTGTCCCTGCATAAACTGATGTCCGTTTTATTTTCTGACTCATCAAACACTATATGAGGAGATTCTTCAACAGTTTTAGAATTGAGATTATATATCTTATAGGCTCTGGAATGTTCAGAATAACCTAGAAAAATTCCAGGTTCACTTTTGGGTTCAAACTTATCAAGGTCTCGTTTGGAGTTTACATGCACAAAATATTTACAACCAAAAACCTTGAAATGCGCTAGAGAAGCTTTCTTACCTTTAAGAATCTCATAGGGAGTCATTTGAGTAGTGGGTCTTACCAGGGCTCTATTAATAATATAACATGAAGTGTTAATAGCCTCAGCCCAAAACTTCCTTGGTAGGTTCCCTTCTACCAGCATAGTCCGAGCCATTTCAACTAAGGTTCGGTTTCTCCTTTCCACTACTCCATTATGCTCTGGAGTTCTTGGTGAGGAGAACCTGTGAGTGATGCCATTCTCCCTGCAGAAATCATCAAATTGTGAGTTAACAAACTCACCACCATGATCAAATAAAATATTCAAAACGGCATGATCATTGGTCTGTTTTATTTTATAAAAGAACTCTTGAAATTCTTCAAAGGCTTCGTTTGGGTGAGACAGATAGAAAACCAAAGTGAGTCTAGAGAAGTCATCAACAAGCACAAAACCATATCTTTTTTTAGATAAGCTAACTGACCTAGTGAGTCCAAATAAGTCCATGTGAATTAGCTCATAAGGTTTAGAAGACAAGTTTTCAGTTCTAGATTTAAAAGATTTCCTGGTCTGTTTACGTTGGGTGCATGCCTCACAGATTTTATTATCATTTTTAAAAGAAATTTCAGGAAGCCATTTTACCATACTATGTTTATTCAGTTTATGAAGCACACTATAGCTGGCATGACCTAATCTACGATGCCACAGGTAGGCTAGGTCATCCTTATTAACACTAAGATAGAGATTAGAGTGTGCTCCATCATCTAAGTCTACCATATAGATGTTATTAACTCTCTTGCCAATAAATTTTATAGATTCAGAATTGAGTTCATAGATGGTGCATGCAAGAGAATCAAATACAACTTTATGGCCTCTGTCACAAAGTTGACTTATGCTAAGAAGATTATAAGCTAAACCTTCAACTAACAAAACTTCTTCAATTAAATAGGAAGAGCACTTACCAACCTTTCCCGATCCAATAATCCTTCCCTTGGTATTACCTCCAAATGTAACATGACCAGCATCTTTCTTCACCAACATGCAGAATTTTTATGTATCTCCAGTCATGTGCCTGGAATAGCCATTGTCCAGATACCACTTGTTATGATGGGCTGCTAGGCATACCTGCAAGGGAATTAAGTAGAATGATTTGGAACTGATGAGGGCATCCCTTGCCCCTCCACTCTTTTTCCAGACTCGGATTGTTCGACGGCAAGCACCATTATATTTGTCATGTATTTTTGAGACTAGTCATGTAATCTTCACATTTTGTTTGAGTCATTATCATGTAATTTTCCCTTTATTTTGAGTCATGTACCTAGGTAGTTGAGTCATTTTCCTAAAGTATTGAGTCATTATGTTGGTTAGATAGGTTAATGGGCCCAATCCATTGGGCTAGGCCCAGGGGCGCCCCTCCCTTGGACTGTGTGGTCTTTAGTTAGTTTGTCAGGGTCAGTTTGGTCTTAGGAAAATTATGGAGTCTATAAATACCCCACCCCTCTCTCATTTGTAACAACTTTTGATGAATATTGAAAAGCATTTGCCATCTCCCTCTCAATATCTCCCTCTCTCTCTCTCTCTCTTACTATCACTCTCTCTAAGTGGGTTGTACCCCCTCTCTCTCTCTCCTCCCCACCCCAATTTCGAAATTCACTCTCTCTCCTCCCCATTCACCCCTCATTAAGGCCCCTTCCCCTTCCCCATGCACTCATTCAACTCCCCCTCCAACCCCTAGGTGGAAACCCCTTCTCCTAGGCACCTTTCCACTTTCCAAAGCACCCCACCACCTTCCCAAGGCTGAATTAACCCCTCCCAAAGCCCAAATTCGAATTTCCCTCTCCCTAGGGCTGTGCCCCTCCATCTCCCCCACCCCCAAGCTCCCAAATTCGTCCCCCACCTCCCCTTGGTCAAACCAAGTTCACCCCCCCTCTCCCTTGCTCTCCCCTTGCACATCTCCTCATTCTATCTCTGTTTCAGGCAGGAGAACTACAACGAGTTGCAGAAGCAGCCACGACCGTTACTTGAAGATTCAAGTAGCAAGGCCTACATCTCTGGAAAGGTCTTCCAGAGAGCTTTCCAGGCGAGGCGGTTTCGTCAGCATCCGAGCTCCGAGCAGTCCGCAGCATCCATTCTCCCTCGACTGCGCAGGAGACCCCAGGCAAGGAACTAGAACGTGATTGGAAGCTCAACCACGGCAAACCCTTTGGGATTCAGATCAAGTGTTCTTCAGAAGAAATATTCCCTCTCAAGTCCTCTTTAATCCTCAAGAAGCAGAGCTGCATTTGGATATCGGCATCAGAAGTTACGAATTTTCTACTCCAAGGCATCAGGTCAGTTTTCAGGAGCCAGAACCGACATCCCTCTGCTCATCTGTTCGTCCCGGTATACTCCAACATCTGCCGACATCGCCGTCAAGTCCGAAAGAAAGAAGACGTGACCACGGTTCCAACGGTTCAAGTCTCGCCTCATTCAGAGCTCGGTAGCAATCGTGGCACCCCCTGCATCCAGTCACATGGTTCTGCACCAGACAGAGGCAGAACCAACCATCCCGGTTCCAGACTCTGCCACAGCCAGCTCGTGAAGGCTCTGAGCGCCATTTTTGGAGGGGAGAAACTACTTCCAGCTAGCTGCCACCTCCAAGAAGAAGGGACTCAATCGACCTCTGGAACCCTCTGTTCCAATTTTCTTCGTCGGAGAGGGCAGACTGCCCCTGTGGTCCCAGGTTAGATCAGTCTTCATTTCTCCGGTCACTCCTCTCTCCACTGACATCGGATTGCATCCCCGTCAACTCCTGCTCGAAGCTACTCCGACCAAGTTCGCGTCACCGCTAGTTTCATTCCAATCGGAGTCCGGGAGAGCCCACAGTGACTTCTGCAACCTACTGCTTCAGCCCGATACCAGCCAGAGACCAGACGGTGGTGTCCTGTTCCAGTCGCCGGTGCAGTCAGCCCCGAGACTCAAAGCTTCCCCAAAAATTCAAGCTTCATCCCCTGTCAGCTGAGGAACTTTTGGCAGTGGTTTCGTCAAGTTTGGAGCCCCGTGGAGCCCGTGGCAGTGTCAACAGCGACACCCTATCCTGCAGACCTGCAGATTGGCAGAACCGGCGGACTCGGAAGATCGGCTTTTCCTTTGCATAAAACCCCACCCCGCTTGGCCGGCTGAAGGCCCCTCCCTGCGTGGAGGTAGTTTTGAATGTAATAAGAATAATCCCCACCCCAAGTTCATCCCTCCTGCGTGAGGTGTAGTGGTGTAATTCTTTCAATTTCAGGTTCAAGCTACATCGCCGCGGCGATCGGGTGTATACCCTCGCCTCCCGGCTCGCCCTCGTCTCCGGCCGGAGTCGGCGTCTTCACGCCGGCTAGGTGAGCCTCAGTCCCTCTCTTGCTTGGTTTAATCACTTGCTTAGCTTAGTATTATTGCTAGTACTGCGTCGGACGGAGAGTGAGAGCTCGGCCCAACTTGCTAGTTCCGTGAGTGACCACCGCGGGCGAGTTGAGAGTGAACCCACTAAACCCACACCCTTGGTGTGCTGGCCGCCCATGGTTTGGGCATCCTAGGCCCATTTGGGGTTCTCCACAAGCTAGCCAACCATTGGAGCTTCATGGTCCCGTCTCGGACCCTCTCCCACATCGCTTAGTTGCCAACGGGCACAAGTGTGCACCAAACGGGTGAGTTCGCTAGTGTGAGTCCGCTGCTCAACTTGAATGCTTGAAAATAGGTCCAAGGTTCGGTGTCACATCAAGTGGTATCAGAGCAAGTTCACAACTTGTCTCTATCAAGTTGGTCCTAGGGCATGTCTAAGCATTTAGAGTCTTCAAATGCATCACTCTTGTCCCCTAATATGGCCACCTCATATCGACCTTACCAATCGGCCCACTCCATAAGTCCAAGTCACCAAAAGATGCCTACCACTAACACCCATAACTTCCCGGGCCATATCAACTACTTCATGAAAGCCTTGACCTATGCCAATGAGCGGCTTGATAACATATCGGGCCGACTCGACCAACTTGGAAAAAATAGGCCCGCCCCAAGGACGGACGATAGGATGGCCCCTTTCCCACTTCCCACCTTTGATGGGACCTCTCCTAGCAAATATTTAGATTGGGAAGCTACAATGGACCAATACTTCAATTGGTATCATATTTCCAAGGATGAAAAAGCATGGGTTGCCAAAATGCAACTAACCAAAAGGGCTCAAACTCATTGGTGTAAAATTGAGGGCTTAAGGATAATTAGACGGGAAGCTCCCCTCACCACATGGGAGGACATGAAGGATCAACTAAGGGCTAGATATGTGTCCCCTTCTCACTCGGATCACCAAAACCCAAGGAGCACTCCCACTCCTCCCACCCCACCCGTCCAAACCCTTATCACTAAAACCCAAGTACCTAAGACCTCCACCTCCCCACCTAACCCCATGAGGTCCCCCACACCCCAACCAAAACCCCCTTCCCTAACCTACACTAGTCAAGCCCCTTTAGCCCCCACTTCCACCCCAAATGATCCCAAGGGCAAGAGACCCCTAACCGACCCAATTCCCTCCATGGTGACCACCACTCATCCAACCCTCACCATTAAAAACCATGTGGACACCATGTCCACCCCTCCACCAAGGCCCATAATGGCCACCACCCCAAAACCCAAAACCCCTCACCCAACCCACCTCCCACTTCCTACACCAATCTTTCCCCAACCTAGGCCTCCTCTACTTCCCCTTCCTAGCCCAACCCAAGCCCATGCTTATTCACCACCCCGGGAGTGTCATACGCTAGCTATCACCAAACCACCCACCATAGATCCCCCTACTCCATTAGCAATAGAAGTTGCAACCCCCACACCCACCCAAGTGGAAAAAGATGCCCCTCCGGATCCACCTCCCAACATAGAGGAAATCCAAAGGCCAAACAACTCACACACCCCTAGCCTAGATCCTCTAGAGACACCCAACCTCACCATAGATAAGTCCATACTCCAATGGCTCAAGAAAAGTCTCACCATTCCTAGTTCACAACCATGCCACCTACCTATGGGATATCAATCTCAAATCATTCCCATTCAGCCACATGTCACTTATCAAACTTCCTATTGTGTGGAAGATTTGGGAGACTTAGTGAACTACCTACATGGGCAAATGCACTTGACCAATATGCTAGCCATGAGGCCGCCCGAAACTAACACCATTAGCCTAGCATATCCCACAATTGGCTCCATCACTTCCATCTATACTAATGGCCAAGTTACTAGTGAGATCATCCTCCTTCTTCCCATGGAGGAAGAACCTATCATAGTCTACTCCCCAACCATTGAGATCCCAAGTGCTTTGATTGGCCAACCCATTAGCAACCTTGGCCCAATTATCTTGGAGGAGGATGACTCACCATTTGAGGTCCTTAAGAACACGGAGTACCCCTACCTAGGTGACCCTTACCATGATCCCTTTGACCCTTTTCTATGGGAGCCTAAATCTCCATGTGACCCTCTCCCCCTATTCACCACTCACCTCACCCTACCCATACCACCCATGTTGACCCAAACTCCTCCCTTCCTGGAATCGGGTTACACCATGAGAGCATTGACCTTAGACAACAAACACCTCGGGATTGAGGAAATGACCCACCCTATATCCACCTACCTAGATCCCTTCGACCCTTTTGAGTGGAAGCTCAAAGACCACCCCACCATCCCACATAAGGAAGTCATCTTTGGGAAAGGAGTTCATATGTCTTGGCACATCACACCGCTTGGCATGATTAGTCCGTCGGGTACATTCATCCATATCACCCACATGTCAAGAAGAAAATATGAGTGGTCAATATTTGGTTGTCATGGTCCACCATCATTCATCATAAATCTCAAGCATGTTAGGAGCATTCATGGATGTTCGGATCCTCCAACATTCATCACACTCACTCACAAGAGGGACACCTATGGATGCCCTGGTCCTCCCAAATCCTTCAAAGTCTTCATACCATCAATGCATGATAGGTCTATATGTGGTTGTCCTGGACCCCCTTTGCATACCATACATTGTCAACTCACACCGCGTCATAGTACATGGCATATGCATTCAAGCAAGTATCAAGCAACAAGCGGTGAGATTCACAACAAGCGAGCAAAAACTCGTGAGCGCCACTTGGAATTCCAAGTTGGTAACTTGACGATGATGACTTTGGAGTGGCTCTACCCTAGGGTCACCTCCAAATTGAGGGCACGAGGACTTGGACCTTGCCAAGTTCTGAGTGACTTTTGGCAACCCGGCTTATGGGTTGAACTTTCAAAAGAGTTTTGGGATTCTCCCCATTTCTCATGTGGCGGATCTAGCACCCTATAAGGGCACCGCGGTGGATCCTAGTGAGTGCCTCCAGCTTACACCTACCCTTGTGAGAGACACCCTCGGAGTGCCACCACAAATAGCCTAAGAGCCCGACGTGAGCACACAGCGGCAATACTAGGCAAGCAAGATCCCATCACCAGCATGAGGGTATGACCGAGTCACTTTGTCGACTGAAGCACCGTTCCCCGACTAGAGTCGCGGGTTGAGTATGGAGATCGTGGATCGCCCCGAGCTGCAGTTCGATGCACTACTTCCCTGGTGGACCCATACTCGACGGAGTCGAGTTTTCCCCACCCCGGGGGTATGATGAGGGCATCCCTTGCCCCTCCACTCTTTTTCCAGACTCGGATTGTTCGACGGCAAGCACCATTATATTTGTCATGTATTTTTGAGACTAGTCATGTAATCTTCACATTTTGTTTGAGTCATTATCATGTAATTTTCCCTTTATTTTGAGTCATGTACCTAGGTAGTTGAGTCATTTTCCTAAAGTATTGAGTCATTATGTTGGTTAGATAGGTTAATGGGCCCAATCCATTGGGCTAGGCCCAGGGGCGCCCCTCCCTTGGACTGTGTGGTCTTTAGTTAGTTTGTCAGGGTCAGTTTGGTCTTAGGAAAATTATGGAGTCTATAAATACCCCACCCCTCTCTCATTTGTAACAACTTTTGATGAATATTGAAAAGCATTTGCCATCTCCCTCTCAATATCTCCCTCTCTCTCTCTCTCTCTTACTATCACTCTCTCTAAGTGGGTTGTACCCCCTCTCTCTCTCTCCTCCCCACCCCAATTTCGAAATTCACTCTCTCTCCTCCCCATTCACCCCTCATTAAGGCCCCTTCCCCTTCCCCATGCACTCATTCAACTCCCCCTCCAACCCCTAGGTGGAAACCCCTTCTCCTAGGCACCTTTCCACTTTCCAAAGCACCCCACCACCTTCCCAAGGCTGAATTAACCCCTCCCAAAGCCCAAATTCGAATTTCCCTCTCCCTAGGGCTGTGCCCCTCCATCTCCCCCACCCCCAAGCTCCCAAATTCGTCCCCCACCTCCCCTTGGTCAAACCAAGTTCACCCCCCCTCTCCCTTGCTCTCCCCTTGCACATCTCCTCATTCTATCTCTGTTTCAGGCAGGAGAACTACAACGAGTTGCAGAAGCAGCCACGACCGTTACTTGAAGATTCAAGTAGCAAGGCCTACATCTCTGGAAAGGTCTTCCAGAGAGCTTTCCAGGCGAGGCGGTTTCGTCAGCATCCGAGCTCCGAGCAGTCCGCAGCATCCATTCTCCCTCGACTGCGCAGGAGACCCCAGGCAAGGAACTAGAACGTGATTGGAAGCTCAACCACGGCAAACCCTTTGGGATTCAGATCAAGTGTTCTTCAGAAGAAATCTTCCCTCTCAAGTCCTCTTTAATCCTCAAGAAGCAGAGCTGCATTTGGATATCGGCATCAGAAGTTACGAATTTTCTACTCCAAGGCATCAGGTCAGTTTTCAGGAGCCAGAACCGACATCCCTCTGCTCATCTGTTCGTCCCGGTATACTCCAACATCTGCCGACATCGCCGTCAAGTCCGAAAGAAAGAAGACGTGACCACGGTTCCAACGGTTCAAGTCTCGCCTCATTCAGAGCTCGGTAGCAATCGTGGCACCCCCTGCATCCAGTCACATGGTTCTGCACCAGACAGAGGCAGAACCAACCATCCCGGTTCCAGACTCTGCCACAGCCAGCTCGTGAAGGCTCTGAGCGCCATTTTTGGAGGGGAGAAACTACTTCCAGCTAGCTGCCACCTCCAAGAAGAAGGGACTCAATCGACCTCTGGAACCCTCTGTTCCAATTTTCTTCGTCGGAGAGGGCAGACTGCCCCTGTGGTCCCAGGTTAGATCAGTCTTCATTTCTCCGGTCACTCCTCTCTCCACTGACATCGGATTGCATCCCCGTCAACTCCTGCTCGAAGCTACTCCGACCAAGTTCGCGTCACCGCTAGTTTCATTCCAATCGGAGTCCGGGAGAGCCCACAGTGACTTCTGCAACCTACTGCTTCAGCCCGATACCAGCCAGAGACCAGACGGTGGTGTCCTGTTCCAGTCGCCGGTGCAGTCAGCCCCGAGACTCAAAGCTTCCCCAAAAATTCAAGCTTCATCCCCTGTCAGCTGAGGAACTTTTGGCAGTGGTTTCGTCAAGTTTGGAGCCCCGTGGAGCCCGTGGCAGTGTCAACAGCGACACCCTATCCTGCAGACCTGCAGATTGGCAGAACCGGCGGACTCGGAAGATCGGCTTTTCCTTTGCATAAAACCCCACCCCGCTTGGCCGGCTGAAGGCCCCTCCCTGCGTGGAGGTAGTTTTGAATGTAATAAGAATAATCCCCACCCCAAGTTCATCCCTCCTGCGTGAGGTGTAGTGGTGTAATTCTTTCAATTTCAGGTTCAAGCTACATCGCCGCGGCGATCGGGTGTATACCCTCGCCTCCCGGCTCGCCCTCGTCTCCGGCCGGAGTCGGCGTCTTCACGCCGGCTAGGTGAGCCTCAGTCCCTCTCTTGCTTGGTTTAATCACTTGCTTAGCTTAGTATTATTGCTAGTACTGCGTCGGACGGAGAGTGAGAGCTCGGCCCAACTTGCTAGTTCCGTGAGTGACCACCGCGGGCGAGTTGAGAGTGAACCCACTAAACCCACACCCTTGGTGTGCTGGCCGCCCATGGTTTGGGCATCCTAGGCCCATTTGGGGTTCTCCACAAGCTAGCCAACCATTGGAGCTTCATGGTCCCGTCTCGGACCCTCTCCCACATCGCTTAGTTGCCAACGGGCACAAGTGTGCACCAAACGGGTGAGTTCGCTAGTGTGAGTCCGCTGCTCAACTTGAATGCTTGAAAATAGGTCCAAGGTTCGGTGTCACATCAGAAACCCAGAGCTTCTTGGGTCCCATAAAAGCATTTATTTCATGCAGACAAGAAAGTAAATGTTTTGGTATCCACATTTGATTTGGCTTCTTCATGTCAGTTGTGGATTTCTTATCATTCAATTCGGTCTGTTTTTTCTTGTCACCATTAATTTTGGGAGGTTTATTTTGAGGTGTAGCAATTTTCTTCTTAAGCCAATTCTGAAAGTTTCTTTTCCAGTGATCAGTCCAATGAGTATTGGAAGTAGTATGAGCATAGGGAACCCTAGACTATTTTTGCATGAATTTGACAAAGACATAAGAGTTCTGGCTTCTGAAGATTTTGTGCCTGGGTTGCACATAGGAGTTCCAAGGATAGAGTCTATGCATTTGTGTAGAGTAGGAGTTCTGGAACTTCATTGACCTCATGTAGAGGTTGCCTTGACCTCTCCCATCAGAGTAGTGGTAATAGGAGTTATAGAAAGGAGGATGGGTTGAAGTATTATGATATTGACCATGACCTAACATGCCTCTGCCTAGACCTTTCTCAAAGGATTTGAACCCAGTAGGGCTACGGGTTGGATGAGCTCTGGAGTTGCCTCTGACTTTCTGTTGAGGCTGGACAGTTTTGGGCTTGGATTTTCCTTGGACTCTAGCCTTAACAGTCTGAATCCTAGCATGTCCCTTGATCTGAGGTGTGGGAGTGTGTGAGCAAGATTCCCTAGACACCTCTATCTTCCCTTTGCCCTTATCTTTGACATTGGGCCTGACTTTCTCAACTGATTTCAGATTTTCACCAGAAGTCATTTGAATCAAAGGGTGTGATGTTCCCTTTTCAGTCACAAAAGAAATTGACCTAACATCAAACCTTTTCTGATTAGTTGTGTTGAAACCCAAACCTTCCTTTCTAAAGTTTATTTTTGTTCCTAAGAGGGCATTCAGATTTTCTGTTCCTTGTGTCATGCCTTCAAGGGATTTTTGCTTATCCTTGTTTTCTTATTCCAACTTTTCAATGACCTTTTTGAGTTCAGCATTTACACCATTGATAGCTTCATATTTTTCAGTTGCTATTCTAGTTTCTTCCTAGAATTCATGTATTCTCATTTTAAGTTCATCAATGGTGTTCAGCAAATTCTCATTTTCATGTTTCAATTCAATTAACTTGATGTTACTACATTCAGCTTCATTAAGGGAGTTTTTCAGCTCTAAGTTTTCAGTTGTTAGACATGTAATCTTATTAGACAGAGAAGTATCATTAACTAATGAATTCATTTTCTTTTTCAAATGTTTGTTCTCCCTACGCATGTTTTCATATTTTTCAAGGATTTCAGCATAAACATCTTCCCATTCATTCTGTCTAAAGTTTTCGAATGGGGAGAATACCTCAACATCATCTTCCTTTCCTTCATCACTCTTGGCCATCAGACATATCTTCTCTTCTTTCTCACTTTCAGAGGAGTTGCTCTGACTTTCTTCTTCTTCATCGCTCCAGGTGCTAATCATGGCTTTTACCTTCTTGTTCTTCCACCTGGGCTACTTATCCTTGAGCTCAGGACAATCTGCCTTGAGATGTCCTACTTTCCTGCAATTGTAGCAAACTATGGCATCAATTTTATTAAGATTATCAGATTTATGTTTGGACTATCTTTTTCCATAAAGGTATTTGTTGAACTATGGTTTTGATGATAACTAAACTTCTTGTGTGATGCCTTGGTTTTGATGGTTATTGAAGTCATTGTTTTGATGTTGATGTACGATTAAGTGAATGATGATAACTAAACTAAATGGTTGATTGTTCCTATCGATTGGTTGAAAATGATTGACTTGAACATGTGCTTTGAATGCTTCCCATGCATACTCTTCATGGAGCTTGGCTACATACATGCATTTGTGAAAGCAACAATTGTTCCAATCTTATATGTGAAATTGGGTCTCAATGTAAATCACTTTTTGAACTCTAACACATATTTAACATATCATTTTGAGCTTGCATTATTTTGAAACAACTCATGAGAAACTTGCTTGAAAATTAGAATCATGGTACTTATATCTTGCTCAAACGGTTTACAATAAGCTCTTGTTGATTGATTAAAATTGCCAAATGGCCAAAGGGGTTTCATACATGTACTTCATGCAATTACCACATGAATTATTGATCAAAGTCCTAATCCTGTTTTCTATGGTTTTGTAGGTCAAAACACTCAAAATATATTCCCCAAGATCAAAGGAGTTTGAAGCCTCAGACTTAAATGGGCTGCAATGGAGTTCGGGGGTGAAACCTAAAAAGTCTCATCCTGCAGAACTATAGGTCGACCTCCCCAGGTCGACCGACAGCAGCGGTCGATCGCCCCAGGTCGACCTAAAATTCCAAGGATCAAATTTCTACAGGTTTCTCAGTAGCGGTCGACCGCCAGCTTCCACAGGTCGACCGCCAGTCCCAAGCCAACATATGTTGACTTTGTTTTCCACTTTGAGAAGAGCCATTCTCCATGGATTTCTTTAATCCTAAAGTCACCCAATCACCCACAAAATGTGGATCTGGTCTGGGGGTTGTCCATGGACCATTCAAGGGCTATAAAACATCTCATTGGAGCCATAAACCCTATCTATCCAAGAGATCCAAAGGGGAGGCTGTCCAAGGAGGAAGAAGAGATATTGTAGCTCCGTGAACAGTACCTCGTGCAGCAAGCTCTTCATCTATCTCCAACCCATTCAAGGTATTTCTGAAGCCATCTACCTCCAAGAAGGTGTAGAAGCAATAAAGGTTCAAAGCTACATCCATACACCTCTTCATCAACTCAAGGTGATCCAAGGGAAGAAGAAGAAGGATGCTACAAGGAAGAAGGAGCCATTCAAGCATCATCTGAAGGTACTCTAGCTCCATTTGAAGTTAGCAGTCTCAAAGGAAGAGAACAAGCTCACAAGCATCAAAAAGATACATGGATTTGTCCAAGGAAGAAGGAAGGGTACTGTAGCCGTGAACAGTACTCCGTGTAAGAAGATCTACATCAAATACAAGGTCATTCAAGCTGAGTCTCAAACTATTCAAGTGAAGAAGGAATCAACGTGAACATCTAGAGCACACACTCAGGGGGAGCCTAAATCAGGAGCTTTCTAAACTGTGGTTTATTCATGTTTGTGTTTTGTGCTTTATAGTTTCAGATTTGTGTTTCTTATAAACTGTAAACTCATGTGTGTGTGGATCGTTGTTGGATCCGTGGTCATGTGTGTGTGTGTCGCACTTGATTCATGTGTGCGTAGGTCTTCTTAGATCTGCGTGTGTGTGTGGATTTATCCAGATCTTAGTGTTTATGTGTGTGGAGTGCTGCACTTGTCGCAGCATGTGTGTGTCTTGTTGATCCGCTTGTTGGATCGTGTTGGAGACTTCGTCTCCGTGTGGGTGTGTGTTTTGGGGCGCGTCCTCGTGTGTGTGGGCAGGCGTCGTCCTGTGTGTGTGGTTAGAGCGTCGTCTCCATTTGGGGATTTATCCCCGAGTGAAGCCTCACCGGGTTTGGTGAGGGGTGGACGTAGGATTACCGTCATTGCATCCGAACCACCTTAAAAACCATTGTGCACTATGGTTTGATTTGTGTGGTTTAGTCCTTTTCTTCTACCTCCATTCTAAGTGAGTGTATTTGTTAATTGTTGTTACAGATTTATCTACGTATATCTTGCATATTCTATATCTCATCATACAACGTTTGATAAATCCAATTTGTGTTCAAATAGTTTTGAATCTCTTAACTAGCAGTCTATCACATATTTTAAAAAGGCCAAAAGTTTTATTAAAATTTGTAAACACCCAATTCACCCCCCTCTTGGGTGTCATTGATCGCGGGACTTCAATTGGTATAAGAGCTAAGGCTCGATTATTTATAGATCTAACGATCTAGAGTGATGCCGGAAGACATTGAAGCACTGGAACTTAACCTTCCAGTTGAGATTAGGAACATATTTTCTCCCTCCCTTTTAACTTCCCACAGTGATCATTTCATCTGGTCACTCTCAGGGAATGGGAATTATTCAGTCTCCTCCATATATAAAAAACTGATTCTTCAACAACAGCCTCAGATTATGGAGAGGGATATTCCTTGGAAACGCATTTGGTCTCCTTGGATCCCAACCAAAATTTCCCTGCATATATGGAAAGTCTATTTCAACTGTTTGCCCACTGATCAGAATGTTAAAGCTTGTGGTATCCCTCTTTGTTCCAAATGCACCTGCTGTCTTTCTCCCAAAGAAGAGGATTCTAACCATCTCTTCCTCAGCAGTGACTGGGCTGCTAATATTTGGTCTTTCTTTCAAAATAAGGGATTGGAGATAGGTGGCCGGACTATCAAAGATCTGATTGCTAAAAACATTCAAACAGCAGCTGGTAACTCACTGTTTGGTCTTTTTATTATTGCCATCACTGGTTTCTGTTTATGGGAGTTTTGGACTGCCAGAAATTCAGTCATCCATGATGGTAAGACTCCAAAGAGCCAGCAGATGATACCTAAAATTCTATTCCAGGTTAATCAGTCATTAGCACTGTCCAAGCTTCCGGAAAGCAGTCATGAAAAGAGAATTATACTAGCAGCATGTGGAATTCACTCTTTCAGCAACAACAGTCCCAAACTGAAACTTGTCAAATGGCAATTCCCACCTTGGCCACATCTCAAACTGAACACCGATGGTGCATCCAAGCTTGCCCACATTTCTGGTGGTGGAGGAATCATTAGGGACACTCATGGATCAATCATCCTGGCTTTCTCTCATTTTTATGATCAAGCTAGTAGCATGATGGCAGAAGCTCGAGCACTCAAAGATGGCCTTAAATATCTGAGAAGCATTACAACTCAACCGAGCCACATTGAAAGTGACTCCCAAACCCTGGTCCAAGTTCTCAACCACAAATTTCCTTGTCCCTGGGAAATTTTAAAGTATGTGAGGGAAATCTGGACCCTTCTCATGGCTAATGATACCATCACCCACATATTTCGTGAGGCCAACCAGGTGGCAGATTCTCTGGCTAACCTAGCATGTACAAACAAATGTAATATGCATTTTTCCTCACAGCAGCAACTTCCTGCAGTTATTAGAGGCATTGCCCGGATGGATCAACTAGGTTTTCCTAGTATCCGAATTATGTAATTTCTTTTTTCCTCTTATATGAATAAAACACCTCCTAGCTGTGCACTTTGCACCTAGGTAAGGATTTTTGATAAAAAAAAAAAAAAACGATCTAGAGTGATCCAGATCAATGACTACCATTATGTATACTTTGAATTCTCCACCGATGTTTGATGGTTGTAATTTTGATTTGTGGTTAGGTAGAATGTGTAGTCTTGTCAACTCATATGACCCTAAGTTATGGAAGCTTGTTTCATACGGTCCTTATGAGTTGCCTAAGGATAAAAATGTCTGGACTGAAAATCAAAAGCTTAAACATGATCAAAATTGTTTGGTGTTAAAGTTGCTAACTATTGCAGTTGATTCTAATTATTTCCCCTTTGTCTCCCATTGTAGATCTGCGAAGGACATCTTGGATGGATTAACTAAAATCTGGGAAGAGCATGAGACCAATGTCTTGTGGCAGGCACGAGTGAACAAGGGAGTGATTAGCCAAGTAGATCAAGCTCAAAGGAAAATTTTGATTCTGATAATGAAGATGAATTTAGCTATGAAGATTTGTTGATTGCATATAATGATCTTGCTGATAAATACAAGAAGGTAAAATCTGAAAACAAAAAATTAAAAAAGAATGCCGAACAAAATAATTGTAATTCCTCTTGTAAAAAATGCTCACATTTAGAGGAAATGATTGAGTCTTCTGTTTTCGATCTTGAATTCCATAAAGATCAAATCTCTTCCTTGAGAAATGAAAATAAAGAGCTGAGAGAGAGAATAAGTTCAATGGACAATGGTCAGACTGAATTTGTTCATGATAAGAAACTTGAAAAAGAAAATGAGAAACTGAAGGAATTGAATAGGACCATTTCTGAAAGATTGCTTGTTTTTTAAAAAGGAAAATCTGTGAATATTGATGAATCTGAAAAAGCGCATGCTTTATTGCAAGAAATTAAAAGTCATAAAATCATCAATGCTACTTTACATGAACAAGTCAATTCATGTGAAAATAAGATTATTTCCTATGAACTGCACATTTCATCACTTGAAAAAGAAATCTCGGACTTGAATATTTCATTGTCTAGATTTGTGGATGGTCAAGGAAATTTGGATAAATTGTTGCGGATGAAAGTGAACTTTCAAAGAGAAGGACTGGGGTTTAATCCTGTGAACAAGAAAAAAAATTGAAAGCAAGTTATACACTTCATTTG
Organism: Amorphophallus konjac; assembly: GCA_022559845.1. NCBI lineage: Eukaryota > Viridiplantae > Streptophyta > Magnoliopsida > Alismatales > Araceae > Amorphophallus > Amorphophallus konjac. The sequence continues at coordinate 402,385,812 of CM040120.1, forward strand.
TTCATAGCACATGTACACCTAGCACCTCTAAATCTAACTCCCAGCAACCCATTGTGCCAAGAACTCAAGCCAATCTGAAAAATAGTGTGAATATTCAAAATGTGCATGCTAAAAACTTTCATGCGAAATCCTATGCATCCAACAAAAGAAACATGTCTTGTCTTTACTGTGGAAAACTTGGACACCTGATGCATGATTGTTTCACTATGAAGAATGATGACTTGAGAGCATGTAGAAACTAAGTTATTTTGAAAAATGCAAAGGGAGTTTTCACCACAAAATCTTCCATGCATTGTAATCATGTGAAATCCTATGCATCCAACAAAAGAAACATGTCTTGTCTTTACTGTGGAAAACTTGGACACCTGATGCATGATTGTTTCACTATGAAGAATGATGACTTGAGAGCATGTAGAAACTAAGTTATTTTGAAAAATGCAAAGAGAGTTTTCACCACAAAATCTTCCATGCATTGCAATCACTGTGGTAAAAGGGGTCATACAACTTCACATTGTTGGTTATTGTTGAAGAGAAAGAACTCCTACTCAACACATCATGCTCACACACACAAATCAGTAGAACCCATGAGAAGAAAAAATATGATGCCACGTGCCTTCTACCATCACTTTGGTAAATCTGGGAATGTTAAGCATGATTATTTTCTAAAAAAAAATGATGATTTGAATGTTGTCAAAAATTAGAAACCACATGCCCATGTTGTTGTTAACCCACAAGGACCCAAGATGATTTGGGTACCTAAGAATGCCAAATGAGAAATCTATTTTGCAGGTGTGCCATGTGAATGTAAAATATGAAATCTGTCTTCGTCAAGAAGGTAAGGCACACGAGTCAAGTGGCATAAGTCAAGTTCGAAGAAAAATCAAAAACTGAATTTGAAGATCATGTGATATCCCTCCTACTCTCTATAGTGATTGTGTCATATTTTAACTTACTTTGTGTCATATAGTCATGTAATCTTGTATATGTCTATACATGCATTTCATTCATAGTTGTTTGCATATTTGTGCGCATATCAATTGTCATATAGCATCTTCGTGTAAAGAAGAGCTTGAAGATTCATCAAAGCATGATTTCACCACATACACTGAGTATGCATATTCCTTCACGTGATGTCTTGCAAATATTGAACAGTGTCTATTCATGCCATAATGCATTGCAATCCTCCTGCTCGTCATCCATGATTACATAGTATATCAAATGGTGACATGTGGAAGGGCAGGTTAAGCCTGTCTGAAAACTATCACTACGCGTGAGGTGATCTTCGGATCTAAATTCTCCGCCTAGTACTATGAGTCAATTAGTTACAGGCTGCACATGGTATTAAGACGTTAATGGACATCTTGCATTCATGCACACACTAAGGGGGAGCAACCACATTCGTCATATGAACTTAATGTTTAGGTTCACACATGAGTCATACATTGCATCTAGAGCTGTCTAGGGGATGTTGGTTGTTAAAATAATTTATCATACCATTGTCAATAAATTTGAATCGAAATTGACAACTCAAGTCCTCTTGTCCTTGGATGCAGATTATACTCCTAAATCCAAATGATGATGGGCTAGTCATGGCCAAGCTTGAGTAAATGAAAGGAATACCTTGCAAGGATGAAAATGATGAGAACCCTCTCAAGTTGCTACAAGAAGATGGGATACTTTATGTAGAATAACCTCCAAGATCGACTCAAGTATAAGGTGGTGAAAGTCCTTGTACGTGCTAAAGCAAGTACCCAAGGCACGGTATGAAAAGCCCGCATCTTTTGATTGAGAACATGTTCAATAGGTAAGGTTGATCAAACACCTCTCACAAGGTAAATCAAGTAAAAGACATTTTAGTGGTTCAAGCATACGTGGATGATATCATTTCTGAGCAACTAATAATACCTTTTGTGAACATTTTGCAAGGATTGTGCAAGAAGATTTTAAAATACACTCAATGAGTAAATTGAATTTTATTCTTCTTTTGGATTACAGGTGGAAGGCTTGGAAGAAAATAGATTCTCAAGGCAAAGGTAAGAAAGCAAAAGTTGAAATATCAACCTTCGTGAGGGTTGTGATTTTAGTGATTGAAGGCTTCCAATCTTGTCTTCTGAACTAAGGCAATTCAACCTTGTCAATTCATGCAATGGCCGTCTTTGTCACTTGGTGACACTCTCAAGTGACAGGTGATGGTAATCGACACAGAGCATGTACCTTTTCTTTTACATTTATGTCCTTTTAGTTTGTGTTCATATCCTTGGAAAAGTATATGCACAATTGTACGGCTTTGTAAGCCAATACGTCATTCCCTTGGATTGCGTGGGTTTTTGTGCAATTGTGTAGTAGGTCCAGCTAGGGGGCCCTCAGCCCTTTCCCATTGGTCCATGTCACCTTGTGAGGCTAGTCAACCATCCTAGGTGGACATCTAGAAGGGTGGACTAGTCATATGGACACATGGGAGACAAAGGGGTCAACATTCCAAAGGTTGGCCACCAACCCCCTCCCTTGGTCAATAGGCCGCCCCCTTCCCTTTTATTTAATTGTATTTTTTTGTGTTGTTCACACTTCATCCTAGCCCTCAATTCACCATCCCTAGATCCAAGGGTCTACATTAGATTTGATACCTAGCATATAAAAGGTTGTATTTTCATGTGGAAATTAATGAAAAGTTAGAAAATTGTTGAAAGGCCAAAGAGCTTCTTGCGCCCCTACCTCTCCCCTCTAGTGTTCATCTCCTCCAACCCCCAATTCTAGAGTGGTTCTATCTTCAATCCCCTCCCCTCTACCTCCGGTGATCATCTGTGCCGCCGCCGTCGCCGTTCGTCCCGCCTTCGAGCCGCCGCGGAGCCATCGTCAAGGTTCTATCCTGCTGGATAGAGCTATCTTCCACGAATTCCTGCTCTCCACCACGTGAAGATCTCGAGCTGCAATTTTGAGGGTGTGTTCTTACCTTAAATCCCCACCTCCACCTACATTTTCACGTCCAAATTCCTTCATTTAGTAATTTTCCATTTTCGTTCATCTTTCACTCCCAGATCTGTCTTGTCTCTGTCTACAGTGACAGTAGTTCTAAGTTTCCCTTCTCCGACCACCTTTTTGATTTTTCCAAACCCTCCCAATTTTACTGCGAGTTCTGTCCACCGTTCCTCACTCCATGAATTTTCCTGATTTTTGATCAGCCTTCCATCCATTTTTCAAAATTCTTTCTCAGAGCTAGCTACAGTGCTGTCCACCTGTTTCCAGATCCGACCTCTGTCCAGTAAAAACATCATATCAATTCGTAGCCACCTCCAATCAGTCCACAAAAAATATTGACTTCTTACTTGTTCGAAATCCTATAACCTTTGTGAAGAGCTCAGGAGCTGAATCAGACATCTACCTCACGGTCAACGGTAGTTCTCAGACAACTTCCCTGCAGATCTGAGAGTTCGGCTACTGTACACCAAAAACACAAAAATTCAGTAAAGCCCAGATCTGTGCATATCCAGATCTGATCTCCAGGCCTAGGTTAAATGACTTCAAAAGAGCTTTCCAACGGCGCCCGTTTCGTGTCGATCCGACATCGAGACTGATCGCAGCGTCCGTTCTCGCCGGAGCGCGCGCTAAAAAATAGAAACAACAGATCCGTGGCCGGTTTTTCCGACCGGTGCCGATCGGAGCCGCTCCATCCTTGGGAGCACCCCTCCAGGTGTCCCCACCATAGTGGTGCCGCCCCGGTCCCACACGTTCCCTCCGGACAGCACGCGGGCCCCACAGTCACGAGTTCGGGTGTTGCCGAAGCTACGCGTGAAGTCGCCCGTCAACCCGAATTCGGTCCTCCCGGGCTCATTTGTGTAGCCCTTTACCTCCCTGTGTGGAGTGGGCAGTGAGTCATTGCTGTCATTATTGTGTATTAATTGTTCCGGGAGCACGGTTTTCGTCCGGGTCTGTTTTCCCCACACCGGGAGCGTGGAGGTATCGTATTCGCTCCTTGCTTGGCATTTCGCTTATTTCCATATATGCTTTATATGCCGCTGCTAGAGAGCATGTTTTAGGACCTAGCTTGCTATATATTTTCATATCACCGCTGTTGCGAGAGAGAGCGAAGCCGTCCCGTGACCCGATCCGGGCACAAAAGAGAATTGACAACCCTAACTCTTGCCGGTTTCTCAACCGTGCACGTCCGACGCTTCCCTCGTTAAGGGACAATCACGAGCTCACCTAGAGTCCGAGGACTGCATTCCTCATTCGAGTCGTGTCCATGGTCTCGTCCCGCATCAATTTTGTATCAGAGCGAGGTTGAGTCTAGGGTGTCAAAAAAAAAGGGTGTCATTTACGTCTAGTCATTAGTCATTGTCTACGTCGTGTTTAGGGTCATCATTATTTTAAAACAAAAAAGTGTCTTTTGGGTCGCATTTGCATACCATTAGTCGGTATATAAAAAGGTGTTGTCCGAACGTTAGGCTACGCCTATCGGGAAGGCCGCACAATTGCACGAGTGATCTTTGGATCGATTAACTCTGCCCCGTACCGAGTCTTGGTGTCTTGTCCTTAGTATGCATGTGTCCCAACCTTTGCATTAGTCGGTCTAGTGTCTTATCTCCGTGTGTATGCATGTCCATGTCCGCTATCCATGGCCGTTCCCCAAGGCCATGCGTCCAAGTGGTCATCTCTGGTGGCCCAAGCCAAGGCCTTCCTAGCCCGACCCTATATCGTTTCTAAAGCCACTCTACCTAATGGGTCCACAACGGAACTCCATTTCACCGATAGGGAGTCGGATAATTGGGTTGCTTTTGATATCGTGGAGTCTCTCTCCAAGACAGGCGAGATTGTTCGTGATGGTGATTTTGCTTGTGTTGAGTTCTATAGGAAGGTCGGCTCCGTTCTTTACACCGATGGTGCATGGTGCAGGATCGGCACACTTACTGGTCCATGCATCATTTTAGGGCAAACATGGTTAGGAGAAAGAAAGGCTAATCTTGACTGGGGCAAAAGGACTTGCACCTTATACCCACCTTACCTACCTGGCAAGATCATCCTTAAGGATAGGGCTCAATCGAGCACCCTCGTCTTTCCCGCCACCCAACCCCAGTGGCCCACTCTACCTTCGGATTCATGCTTGCCACCTCTCCTGGAGCCCACCCCTCTAACCACCCATCATGGGAGCCACCCTCCCTTCGAGGAGCCACATTTAGAGGATGTCCATCCCGAGCCACCCGTGTTTCTTACGGGTACGCTATACATAGCCGAGCCACTTCTTAGTTGGCTCAAGGATGGCTTGGTCCCACGTCCTTACCCTTCTATGGACCCCACCTTACCTATAGTGCCCGTCAACTCCTTCTACACTACCTTTCGGTCTAGTCACCATATTGATACATTGGATGACCTTATTATGGGATTAGACACGCAATGGAAGTTGACGCACCTACTAGCCCGAGGCTTTGACCAACCCGCTAGTCTTAGCTTCACCCATCCGGCCTTCGAGTCCATTACCTCCGAGTGCACCATGGGGTGTGTCACCACGGAGATTCTTCTATTCCTCCCGATGCCGGTCGAGTCCGACTTCGTTCCCTTTTGCCCAAGGGAGGAATCCTATTTTCTACACATGTCCGTCGTCCCACCGATCATAATGTATGATGGTGACTATGAATTCCAAACTTGGGACCATGTCATGTTGGAACCCATATCACGGGGTCATACCTTCTTCGACCATTTTTCTAGTGAACCTCCCGAGCTACCATCTTCACTCCACTTCCTCCGTGGAGTTCACTATCATGCCTTTTCCACTCGGGCCAAACAACCTCCACATAGCCATAGGTCCGAACCATCATTCGGGGGTGAGGAAGACTTTGGTTTCCCCGATCCCTCTAAACCACCCGCACCTCCCGGACTTCCCACATCCAAGCCCAATGTCCATGATTGGTGCATCGTAGTATGTCTAGGAGTTTCCCATGACGTCAACCTCCGGTTACGTCAAATGCATGCATGGCACACATTCGGGTGTCCTTGTCCGCCGTCACCCATGTTCGGGTCAGACTAACATTAGGTATGTCTAGGGTCATATATGAGTCGGTATTGTCTCTTCTTTGTGTGGTTTGTTTGTGTGATTTATTTTGTGTGTAGTTTGAGAGTCTGCATGTGTCTTGTGCAAGCTCGTTGTCGTTCTCTTATGAGTAAGAGGCGATTGGACTCACTCGATGAGTATGAGATCGGTTCTATATCTATACCCGGATCAGTCACCTACAGGGACTCAGCGGTGATTCCTAGTGAGTCTTCGAGCCGCCACCTCCCCTTTTGAGAGTGCCCCATCCGGAGTGTCCACCTTTAGCCCATAGCAGTTCGCGCATATCGAGTATATATGGAATGAGCAGGTGACGATCACTTGGAGTGGAGCGTACCCGCGTTACTTGGCACAGTGACAGATCCGCCGAAGTACTCGAGCATCCATACCCCTACTCGACGGGGTCGAGTTCCTCCCACCCGGGGAGAGTTGATGGGAATCGACATCGAGCATGTACCTTTTCTTTTACATTTATGTCCTTTTAGTTTGTGTTCATATCCTTGGGAAAGTATATGCGCAATTGTACGGCTTTGTAAGCCAATGCGTCATTCCCTTGGATTGCGTGGGTTTTTGTGCAATTGTGTAGTAGGTCCAGCTAGGGGGCCCTCAGCCCTTTCCCATTGGTCCATGTCACCTTGTGGGGCTGGTCAACCATCCTAGGTGGACATCTAGAAGGGTGGACTAGTCATATGGACACATGGGAGACAAAGGGGTCAACATTCCAAAGGTTGGCCACCAACCCCCTCCCTTGGTCAATAGGCCGCCCCCTTCCCTTTTATTTAATTGTATTTTTTTTGTGTTGTTCACACTTCATCCTAGCCCTCCATTCACCATCCCTAGATCCAAGGGTCTACATTAGATTTGATACCTAGCATATAAAAGGTTGTATTTTCATGTGAAAGTTAATGAAAAGTTAGAAAATTGTTGAAAGGCCAAAGAGCTTCTTGCGCCCCTACCTCTCCCCTCTGGTGTTCATCTCCTCCAACCCCCAATTATAGAGTGGTTCTATCTTCAATCCCCTCCCCTCTACCTTCGGTGATCATCTGTGCCGCCGCCATCGCCGTTCGTGCCGCCTTCGAGCCGCCGCGGAGCCATCGTCAAGGTTCTGTCCTACTGGATAGAGGTGTCTTCCACGAATTCCTGCTCTCCACCATGTGAAGATCTCAAGCTGCAATTTTAAGGGTTTGTTCTTACCTTGAATCCCCACCTCCACCTAAATTTTTCGTCCAAATTCCTTCATTTAGTAATTTTCCATTTTCGTTCATCTTTCACTCCCAGATCTGTCTTGTCTCTGTGTACAGTGACAGCAGTTCTGAGTTTCTCTTCTCCGACCACCTTTTTGATTTTTTCCAAACCCTCCCAATTTTACTGGTAGTTCTGTCCACCATCCCCTCACTCCATGAATTTTCCTGATTTTTGATCAGCCTTCCATCCATTTTTTAAAATTCGTTCTCAGAGCTAGCTATAGTGTTGTCCACCTGTTTCCAGATCCGACCTCTATGCAGTAAAAAAGTCATATCAATTCGTAGCCACCTCCAATCAGTCCACAAAAAATATTTCCATCTTCCTTGTTCGAAATCCTATAACTTTTGTGAAGAGCTTAGGAGCTGAATTGGATATCTACCTCACGGTCAACGGCAGTTCTCAGAAAACTTCCCTACAGATATGAGAGTTCGGCTACTGTACACCAGGAACTCAAAAATTCAGTAAAGCCTAGATCCGTGCATATCCAAGTCTGATCTTTAGGCCTAGGTTGAATGACTTCAAGAGAGCTTTCCAACGGTGCCCGTTTTGTGTCAATCCGACATCGGGGCTGATCGCAGCGTCCGTTCTCGCCAGAGCGCGCGCTGAAAAATAGATACAACAGATCCGTGGCCAGTTTTTCCGACCGGTGCCGATCGGAGCCGCCCGGCCTCCGGTCGGTGAACCAGCGCGCCTCCATCCTTGGGAGCACCCCTCCAGGTGTCCCCACCACAGTGGTGCCGCCCCGGTCCCACACGGTCCCTCCGGACAGCACGCGGGCCCCACAGTCACGAGTTCGGGTGCTGCCGAAGCTACGCGTGAAGCCGCCCATCAACCCGAATTCGGTCCTCCCGGACCCATTTGTGTAGCCCTTTACCTCCCTACGTGGAGTGGGTAGTGAGTCATTACTGTCATTATTGTGTATTAATTGTTCCGGGAGCACGGTTTTCGGCCGGGTCCGTCTTCCCCACGCCGGGAGCGTGGAGGTATCGTATTCGCTCCTTGCTTGGCATTTCGCTTATTTCCATATATGCTTTATATGCCGCTGCTAGAGAGCATATTTTAGGACCTAGCTTGCTATATATTTTCATATCACCGCTTCTGCGAGAGAGAGCGAAGCCGTCCCGTGACCCGATCCGGGCACAAAAGAGAATTGACCACCCTAGCTCTTGCCGGTTTCTCAATCGTGCACGTCCGACGCTTCCCTCGTTAAGGGACAATCACGAGCTCACCTAGAGTCCGAGGACTGCATTCCTCATTCGAGTCGTGTCCGTGGTCTCGTCCCGCATCAACAGGTATTGATTCTAAAAACTTGAATTGTCATTTACTAGCATGTTGTGATGAATGTGCCTAATTGACTGAATCAAATTGAAAATCTTGAAAGATGTGTATGAAGTGGTTGCATACTGTATATTCTTAATATGAATTGCATGATCACACTTGAATTAAATTACATATCTGGTATATCAAATGGCGTCTATGGAAGAGTGGATCGTGTCCACTTGGAAGCATTCCCTATGCGTGAGCTGGGTCTTCGGACTAAAATCTCCGCCTCATACCAGATCTTGACAATTCTGACTGGCTTGTGAATGGTTGATGTGTGAATGAATTCTTGAGCTGAACTATGTAAATTAAAAACATGTCTATGATTAAATGATTCATACATTTGACTCTTGGATAAATTCTCATTTCAATACTTGTGAATGACCTTTGAAAATCTATTTTTGAAAAATTCTAAAAATTGGGTTGCATTGCTTAATTTTGATCTTTTAAGCACCATTATCTCATAAAGGTCATGTCATGCAAAAGCTTGTTGACACATTGATAAAATGTGAATGCTCTAATGTGGAACTTGTCTCATGATGTGTAAATCAAAGCCCTCCCTTGCTGCAATTGCATATTTCATCACACTCTCTTCCAGGCATAGGTTGCATGCATTAGAGTCCATGCATTAACTACAGTTGGCTCATTCATTTGATATCAGAAGCTTTGCACCACATTGCTTGTTGTCTTGGCATATTGCATTTCCATTCCACTACTATATGATCAAAGGTTGCATTGCATCAGTACTCATGCATTAGCTGCACTCATTCAAATGAAAATCAAAAGTCTGAATCACTTTGCACATTGCATCGCATCCTTATATGTTCATACGTTATATTGCATTGGAACTTAAGCATTAGTCGCACTTAGTTCATTCAGTTGGCATCCATTCAATTAGTATCAAATTGTCCATTCCATTGGTATCAAATTGACATCACATTGCTCGCATGCATGTCATAGTGCATGTTGCATACATTCCCTTTGTATGCTTGCTTGATACTATATGCTATTCACCCCCATACTTGCATACATTTCTATGGCCGTATATCTTTTTGCTAAATAATGCTGCATTTGAGTCATTATTGGAGTGTTTTATGTCGTACACTCTGGGGGAGTTCTTATTTCATAAGTGCATCTATTTAGGGGAAGTTGCACTGTTATGTATTCATGATATTTTTGTATACATGCTGAATCAAATTCGCACACTTCATGCACAAAATGTGAATATGAGTGTCAATGATAAGGATATATGAATTTCTTTTCAACACTCTCGAGATGTTAAACTTGCTGCATGTATGTTGAAGAGACAGTTGAGGAAAAAGTTACCTACCCATCCTTGTTGAAAAATCTGAAATGAAAATGAAAGATAGAGCAATGCTCGATCTCATTGAGTAAACTGGGCACATGTCACCTGAGACGTGATGTGGTTCATATCTGAAAAGTGTTGACTAGTATCTCTGTTCAAAATGAGGTGAAATGGTTCAGTATTCTGAGTAACCGAGGATTCTGGCGTGAGCTCCATGCGTCTACTCGCGTAAAAAAGAATTATTTTAACCTGATCACTCTTGAAAAATTCTGACTATCATGTGATATTGGTTGAGTTGAAAAATGTTGGTGAAAACACATTGTGGTAGAGCGTAGCCTCCAATACGCTGTTCTCAAAATTGAAGTGCAGTCTATACAATGTCTCCTTGTGTTAATCTAAAAATCTGAATATCCATATTGCAACTATCATCTTTCATGTTTCTCACTTACACATCTGGAAATTTGATTTAATATGTATTCAGAAAGTTGATTGATTGTTTTAGCAATTGCATGAATCTCCTATACGATTACACAACCCCCCATGTGCTACACATGTGCATTCCAATTGTCATGACCCTCATACACCCTTCCTATACCTATCCTCTCTTATATAAGTATAGGGAAACTGTGTTGCATGTACATATACGTATTTGTTTGATTGTACATCTCATATGGTATCACTTGCATGTGCTGCATCTCATGCATTTCAAACCACAAATCAAAAATTAAAAATCTAAAAATCCATCACACTCCAAAAATGGTTTTTGAGTTCAAAAAATTTGGCCTAGTTATTTTTCATTTCATTGTATGCTTGCATTGAGTTTCATGTGATTGTATTCATATTGTCATCATGTCTATTCAGTTGCATTGCATACATTCATAGTGTCACATGTTTGCATTGGGCTGTTATGCATTTCCACAAAATAAATATAAAAATTAGAAATTTTGAAAATCAAAATAAACTCTCTTGTTTTATCCTCCTGCTCTTGCATGTTGTAAGTCTGACATAGGATCTAGCTTTTGAATGCTATCCTACTGAACATCTCATCTTGTGAATGTCTCCACTGGCTCATATCCTTGTGGCCAATCATTACCTTCATTTGGTATCAATACTTACTTGACTGCACTTGCTTTGGATGGTATCAAATTAATTTGTGAGCATAATCACCAATTGGTTTCCTCTGATTGGAATCACATTGCTTTGTTCGTCCATGATTTACCCTTGCTTCGTCTGATTTGATAAGATGGGCTATTACTGTTTCAAAGGGAGATAAGCTTGTTGATATTGTTGATCATGTCCCGGGGGGAGAAAGATTTGCATTATCCCGCTTTTTGATTATGTCAAAGGGGGAGAAAAAATGATGATTGTGTTAGGGGGAGAAGAACATGTTGTATCCTCATTTAGTTTGTCATCATCACTTCGTTTGTCATCATCAAAAAGGGGGAGATTGTTGAACTATGGTTTTGATGATAACTAAACTTCTTGTGTGATGCCTTGGTTTTGATGGTTATTGAAGTCATTGTTTTGATGTTGATGTGCGATTAAGTGAATGATGATAACTAAACTAAATGGTTGATTGTTCCTGTCGATTGGTTGAATATGATTGACTTGAACATGTGCTTTGAATGCTTCCCATGCATACTCTTCATGGAGCTTGGCTACATACATGCATTTGTGAAAGCAACAATTGTTCCAATCTTATATGTGAAATTGGGTCTCAATGTAAATCACTTTTTGAACTCTAATACATATTTAACATATCATTTTGAGCTTGCATTATGTTGAAACAACTCATGAGAAACTTGCTTAAAAATTGAAATCATGGTACTTATATCTTGCTCAAACGGTTTACAATAAGCTCTTGTTGATTGATTGAAATTGCCAAATGACCAAAGGGGTTTCATACATGTACTTCATACAATTACCACATGAATTATTGATCAAAGTCCTAATCATGTTTTCTATGATTTTGTAGCTCAAAACACTCAACATATATTCCCCAAGATCAAAGGAGTTTGAAGCCTCAGACTTAAATGGGTTGTAATGGAGTTCGGGGGTAAAACCTAAAAAGTCTCATCCTGCAGAACTATAGGTCGACCGCCCCAGGTCGACCTAAAATTCCAGGGATCAAATTTCTACAGGTTTCTCAGTAGCGGTCGACCGCCAGCTTCCACAGGTCGACCGCCAGTCCCGAGCCAACATATGTTGACTTTGTTTTCCACTTCGAGAAGAGCCATTCTCCATGAATTTCTTTAATCCTAAAGTCACCCAATCACCCACAAAATGTGGATCTAGTCTGAGGGTTGTCCATGGACCATTCAAGGGCTATAAAACATCTCATTGGAGCCATAAACCCTATCTATCCAAGAGATCCAAAGGGGAGGCTATCCAAGGTGGAAGAAGAGATATTGTAGCTCCGTGAACAGTACCTCGTGCAGCAAGCTCTTCATCTATCTCCAACCCATTCAAGGTATTTCTGAAGCCATCTACCTCCAAGAAGGTGTAGAAGCAATCAAGGTTCAAAGCTACATCCATACACCTCTTCATCAACTCAAGGTGATCCAAGGGAAGAAGAAGAAGGATGCTACAAGGAAGAAGGAGCAATTCAAGCATCATCTGAAGGTACTCTAGCTCCATTTGAAGTCAACAGTCTCAAAGGAAGAGAACAAGCTCACAAGCATCAAGAAGATACATGGATTTGTCCAAGGAAGAAGGAAGGGTACTGTAGCCGTGAACAGTACTCCGTGTAAGAAGATCTACATCAAATACAAGGCCATTCAAGATGAGTCTCAAGCTATTCAAGTGAAGAAGGAATCAACGCGAACATCCAGAGCACACACTCAGGGGGAGCCTAAATCAGGAGCTTTCTAAACTGTGGTTTATTCATGTTTGTGTTTTGTGCTTTATAGTTTCAGATTTATGTTTCTTATAAACTGCAAACTCGTGTGTGTATGGATCGTTGTTGGATCCGTGGTCGTGTGTGTGTGTGTCGTACTTGATTCGTGTGTGCGTAGGTCTTCTTAGATCTGCGTGTGTGTGTGGATTTATCCAGATCTTAGTGTCTGTGTATGTGGAGTGCTGCACTTGTCGCAGCGTGTGTGTGTCTTGTTGATCCGCTTGTTGGATCATGTTGGAGACTTCGTCTCCGTGTGGGTGTGTGTTTTGGGGCGCGTCCCCGTGTGTGTGGGCAGGCGTCGTCCTGCGTGTGTGGTTGGAGCGTCATCTCCGTTTGGGGATTTATCCCCGAGTGAAGCCTCACCGGGTTTGGTGAGGGGTGGACGTAGGATTGCCGTCGTTGCATCCGAACCACCTTAAAAACCGATGTGCACTATGGTTTGATTTGTGTGATTTAGTCTTTTTCTTCTACCTCCATTCTAAGTGAGTGTATTTGTTAATTGTTGTTACAGATTTATCTACGTATATCTTGCATATTCTATATCTCATCATACAAAGTTTGATAAATCTAATTTGTGTTCAAATAGTTTTGAATCTCTTAACTAGCATTCTATCACATATTTTAAAAAGGCCAAAAGTTTCCTTAAAATTTGTAAACACCCAATTCACCCCCCTCTTGGGTGTCATTGATCGCGGGACTTCAGTATTTTCTTCTCAGCCCTTTCCCTTCTTTTCTCAGGAATTTTTTGAACTTCCTGGTAATCATTGAAAATTCATCCTGATCTTCCTCAGAACTAGTGCAGTTGTACTCACTAGACGACCCTTTGCTAGAATTAGCTTTAAGAGCTAAGGGTTTTCTTCTCTTTTTAGACTCATCAATGTAGCACCCCCGATAAATACCTTTGAGTAAATTCAAAACTTCTCCTTAAAAGAAATCATACATGAAGGTCTTACATAAAGAACCCAACCTCATGAGGACTATAATATAATTATACAAACCAACCTTACTTTATGCCATAAAAGAATCACGAGGGCTTTATGTAAAGAGCCAAACCTTAGGGGGCTAGTATATAAATTACAACCCATCACTTTATGCATACGTAATCTACTCTTCTTAAAAGAATTCTATATGGAGGCTTTGTTTAAAGAACTAAACCATAGGATGACTAGCATATAAATGTGTAATCCAACTTTATGCACATGGGTAGTACGTTGTGAACTTTCCTAAAGAATCTTACATGGAAGGTCTTGTACAAAGAACCAAACCATGAGAGGGTTATTATATAAATGTACAAGACAACTTTAAACATATGGGCCATGGGTAGTACGTAAGTGGGATTTCTTTCCACCCATTCAACAAATTGAAGACCTTGCATGGAGGCGCCATTTTCCCTTAGGGCCCCATCCCATTATAATATATATATATATGTACACCATGAATGCCAACACGTGCAGGTGGCAATTTTGTCTAACATTTAACGCCCTCTTGCAAGGGCGTCATTCTCTTGAATAATGACACCCAGATTAATAAACGCCATCATGCAGAGACGTCATTTACATGAATAGTACCACCTAGATTAATGAACGACCCCTTACAAGGGCGTCATTTAATCTATGTTTCTAGAAGGTTGAGACACAAATAGCCCCATTTAGCTGGCAAACACCATATCTACTCACCCGGACCCGCAAAGCAATAAACCAATGCTTTGCGATTCCCTATAACTAATCCCCTCCGTAGCACTGATAGAGGCTACTGCCATCGTTCATTGCTGCTTGTAGAAGGGAATATTTCCCTTCATTCCTCGAAAAACGTGAAGTCTACATCCTACTGCTGAAGCTTTACGGCGGCGGGGAATGCATGGCTTCATCTTATTATCTGTACCTCGTAATCACATCAAAAGGTAGGTGTTCTCAAATCCTTGCCTAACTAGTAGCTAAATAGGTTAACTTATGCATGCTTAGAGTTAGATTAACTCATCATCCATGCCATATATTACATGGCTTTACCGTGATCAAGAAATAACCATGTATATACCATGTTATACATATTTTAATAGCCTATTACACATGTCACATATACATACTATTACCATGATCTTTATGAGTTTGAACATAGTCTGTTAGCATGATTTCATGAGTTTTTGAACATATTTTATTACACTAGTTTTACAGTCTTAATAACCATGTTTTAAACCTTAGTATAGAACATCCGTACACAAAATACTCACATGTTTTAAAAATCCGAAAGCCCCACCTCTCAGGTAAATGGCACCCCTGACCAAGGCGCCAATTACCAAATTGAAGACCCCTGACCAGGACGCCAATTTTTAAATTGAAGACCCCTGACAGGGCACCAATTTGCAAATTGAAGACCTTGACCAGGGTGCCAATTTGCAAATTGAAGACCCTGACCAGGGCACCAATTTGAAAATTGAAGACCACTTGAGTGGTCGTCAATTAAATGAAGACACTTCGCAGTGTCGTCATTTCCATTTCTGCAATTTCCAAAAATTGATAATTAAACACATTCAAAAATCTATAACTATCGAACTAAAGTATGAAATTTGTACATGAACATGTTTCTGGAATCCTGACATTTATCTCAACATGCACGTACTCTTACTTCCTAATTTGGAGCACTTTTATCCTGATGAATAGTGCACAACCCACCTGTAAATGGCGCCCCTGACCAGGGCGCCAATTTCAAAAATGAAGACTTGGTACATGGTCGTCAATTAATTGAAGACATGTGCAATGTCGTCAATTCCATTTTCTGGAATTTTCAGTAATCATAAAATCAACGCATTCAAAAATCTATAACTAATAAACTGAACCATGAAAATTTTGCCTGAATATACTTCTGTGACCCTGAGATTTTTCCCCACCTAACTATGTCTTCGGATTTTGATTCGGAGAAACTTTGGAAAAATGAATAGTAGCTTATATCATAGAATGTGCCATTCTGATACGAAGCATAACCCACTTGAAAAACAACTCAATTGGTGACCCTACATAGTGTCATCAATTAGTTGAACCTGTACATAAATTGGTGACACCCCGAAGAGTCTTCAATTAAATGAAGACTACTCACAGGGGCGCCAATTCCATTTCTTGAAAAATTAAAGATACAACATTAGAAAATTCATATCTGTGAAACCAAAACTCAGCAATTATACATGAACATGTTTCTGGACTCCCGAGGATTTACACTGCCCGTTCATATCAGTAATTTATATTTTTGAGAAACTTTTCCGAAATGAATAGTATTTTGAGTCATAAAACGTACCTGTTGGGTGAAAATCACCCAATAAAATTGGCGTCCCAAGCCAGGGTGCCAATTCATCAAATAGCGGCAGCCAGCAAGTCTTCAATTAATTGAAGACTGCATGCAAGGGCGCCAATTCCTTATTCATATATAAATCACCTTATGCAATTGTCACCCCAAGCCAGGGCGCCAATTACTTAAATGAAGGCGGCCAGGTCGTCTTCAATTAAATGAAGACTCCCTGGAAGGCGCCAATTTGATATATATATATATATAGCATTCTAAAAATTGAAATTTTGAAAGATTGGCAAACCCCCAGGCACCAAACTTCTGATCTTGATCTGTCTCGTGATTTGTGCAAACATAACCCTAATCCATATTCCTACATATTATGAGTTCTGAATTCCATTCCATGAAAAATCTACTTGTTTATATCCTACATGGTCAAACCTTGAACCTCTTAAACTACCATTTGGGAGTGTTGGAGCTAAGTGCCATACATGGTAAAGTGCTACACGACGGGAGCCACCTCTTGAGCCTGTAGGGGCCACCTCTAGAGTCCTCCATAACCAAATGACTAGTTAATCTTGTCTATAATACTATGTTTCCTAATTTCTTGAAATTCTATATTAGCTATAAATGAGAGTGTATGTCAAAGGTAATACATAAAATGTTGTGCATATAGGGCCCGGTCTGGTCCTGGGAGGAGCACCCAAAGGTACTTGTGCCCATGGGAGTTTATTGACCACGGTGTTTGGCATTACACCGGAGTATTTTCTTGACTTGAGACACTTCACCCCTACTCTCTCTTTACTTGAATTGACTTGCGTGGCCCGGAACGGGCAATACTTGACTTGTGGCCCGAGAAAGGGCAGAATACTTGCTTGATTAAAATAGCCAATTCTACTGATACGTACTTGACATTACTTGCTTGAATTGAATTCTTACTTGCTCGTACCTGAGATATACTTGTACATGAGTTCATTTTTGTACTTACGTTCATACTTGTACACGAATCCCTGCTTGTCCTGAAGTGGCATTTACATCTGTAAATTCTTGAAATACTGCTTGTCAAATACTTGAAATCTTGATATACTCTCTTTATACAGTTCTTGATAGCTTATTGTTCATCATGCCTAGATTTACCTGTATACCTGATTTTTCTTATACGTACATCATGCATAGCAATACTGATAATACATGCAAATTGTAAATCACGTAAAGATTGCTCGAATTTGAGATGTAATTCCTACTGAGAGATTCGCTCATCCAGTTACTTCCTAACATTTTCATGTGATTCGGATAGCGACAAGAATGGGATTGAGATCAAGTGAAGAGTGCTAGAATGCCAATCATCTATCATTAGCTAGTCGCGTCCTTAAATTTTATTTGAGTCCTACTTTGTATTTCAATATGTCCATTTAGTTGTCCAACCCATGTTAAGGCATGTAGCCTAGTGTCGGATTTTAAATTTGGAATTGTCATGGACTATCTTTTAATTCCTTTGGTTAATCAAATCATCACTTGGACTATTGGGATTATTAAATTTTTATTAATCTTTTACGCACTCCGTAATTATGT
This sequence comes from Amorphophallus konjac, assembly GCA_022559845.1. Taxonomy (NCBI): domain Eukaryota; kingdom Viridiplantae; phylum Streptophyta; class Magnoliopsida; order Alismatales; family Araceae; genus Amorphophallus; species Amorphophallus konjac. The sequence continues at coordinate 402,403,464 of CM040120.1, forward strand.
ATGTCAAAATTTTATTGCTCTAAAGACACGATCTATATAGACGCGTCACACATCCGAGTATCTTCCGCGCTCGGGACGTAACAATCAACCTTTTTAAGATTCAACTCATATGTTATGAGAGAACCAATGAGCTCATCTACAGTGGTCATAGCTAAGTTCCTAGACTCCTCCACTACAGTTGCCTTAGTGTGCCAGATGGGTGTCAAGGACCTTAGAATTTTCCTAACCAACTCATACTCACTGTAGATTTTTCCCAGACTTCTTAGGCTATTGGTAATCACATTCAGACGTGCATACATCTTAGATATTGACTCTTCATGCTTCATTTTGAAAGCCTCATACTTAGAGACTAACATGTTGGCTTTGATTTCTCTAACCTGAGACGTCCCATCGTAAATGACCTCTAGCTTATCCCACATCTCCTTAGCAGTGTTGCAGGAAAAGACTCTGAAAAATTTGGTGGGATGAAGTGCACATTGTATAGCATTAATGGCACCCCAATTCAAGGTGGATTTACGGATATTCTCCTTAGTCCAGAACTCTTCGTCTGGAGGCAAATCAAAAAGACCCTTACTGACTACTTTCCAGATCTCATAGTCCTTTGCACGTAGGAAGACATGCATCCTATTCTTCCAGTAAGTATAATTATTACCATTGAAGAATGGTGGCTTACTCATAGAATGACTCTCAGCGATCAATCCTTTATTATCCATAACAAATCTCTCCATGATGTAAAGCCCTAAGGGAGAGTTAGGCTCTGATACCACGTGTTGGCACGGATGGACACTAAGATCTAGAGGGGGGGTGAATAGATCTACCCCTAAAAATCTACAGCAGTTAAAGACAATGCGGAATAAAAAACTAACCACTGTAGATCAATCGAGAGATGTAAGTTTCAGAACAAATTAGCACGCTAACAGTTATGCACGAAGGGCAATGCACAATAACAGCTAGAGAGATTACTGTAAAATGTCAGACAGTAAGAACAGAATCTTCAATTTCAGAAATAGATGAATTTCAGCAATATCTAGAGAAATTAGATAATTGCACTTAACAGTCAGCCAAACATCTAGGTACGATACGATGGCAGAGGCTAGCCTCACGCAAGAGGTGAAATTCCAGATATGCGTAACCTATCCTTCCTACCCAGCCTTTTGATATACCTACTGGATGATGAGCTTTAGCAAGAATCTCAGATAGCAATTTTAACAAGTGAAAGCATGTATCTCTTAAACGCTCATAACCATTCATCTAAACACTTAGCAGACAGAAGCTATAAACACACTGGAGCATACATCAATCACACAAGAGAGGAGAATTTTTAGGTGGTTCGATCTTTATCCAGAGATCTACATCCACCCCTTACTCAATTGAGTAAGGCTTACTGCTGTCACACAGCTTAAGTACGCTGATCCACAGCTTCAGGGATATAATTCCTACAGACTGCTGAGCCTCACAGCTTGCTACCGCTGAGCCTTACAACTTCACTATCCGAGGTTTCACCCTCGCCCGCTTATACACAGCTTAAGAGAATTTAGGAAGTAAAATAGAAAGAACGAAACGAGAAAACAATATAGCTCTCTAGGAGCATATTGACTCTGGATTTGATCCAGGAGTCAATTACAAAGACAGATTCCCACAAACTCTTTTCTCACTCTTACCTTCTATCTATCTTACGACACTCCCTTTTTGACTTTCACCGCAGGCTCTTCTTCTTTCTACTCTCAGCTTTCAGCGCTCAATCTTCTATCTTAAATTCCTTCTCTCTGCTTCTATGCTCTCCCTTTCCTTTTATCTCTCGCCGACCTGATCTGAGAGATCTGGTCCCTTTATATAGCCTCGCAAGAATAGGGCACGTGGGAAACATGTTTCCAGCCCAGAAAATCAGTAGAAGAGGCTCTGGTGAAACTCCACGTGTCAGGAGATGCAGATGCTCTTTCCACATGTCAGGTGAATGGAAGTGCGCGGCTCAAGTGTCAGATAGATCAGATTGGAGAACCATCTTAGATCACGTGCCACTTATTGTCCTGGGATCAATTGACCACTTAAGTTTCTGTTGTTCCCAGAGATGTAGTAATTAATCCTGCAATTCAGATGACGGACATTTAGTCAAACACTCAGAATGCATATGCACTGACCTTGTAGCATCATATGAAACTATGCACAGACTTGTCCTTGCAAATGTGCACGGACTTGATTATGCTAAATAGAATGAGCATTGACCTCGATATGCAGTATATGAAATATACACCGACCTTGGACATGCACAGAATGGAGTGTGCACAAAACTGCCAAGGGATCAATGCAAATGTGCACTGACCATGAGTTTATGCAAATGACTATATGCACCGACTTTATATGTAGGTAACAAGAACGTGCACCGACTTTAGACGTTGAACAACAAAATGTGCACCGACGTTAGATGTCCAGGATGGCCTATATGCACCGACCTTATATTCAGGTGACAAGAACATGCACTGACCTTGTTTAGCACAATGCAAAACCTGCACCGACCTTATCATGCACTATACAAAACCTGCACCGACCTTATCATGCATAATGCAAAACTTGCACCGACCTTTTATATGCATGAGATAAAAGGTGCACTGACCTTTATACCCGTAAGGTAAAACATGCACCGACCTTAGGTATGCATGAGACGCTGCCAGCACCGACTTTGGGTATGCATGTAACGCAGCTAGCACCGACCTTGGGTATGCATGAAACACAGCTAGCATCGACCTTGGGCGTGCATGAAACATAGCTAGCATCGACCTTATGTGCTGTCTTAGTAGTACTAACAGATGATGTGCACCGACCTTTCCTCTGTTTACCATGCAATATGCATTGACCTTCATGCGCAGAACTGTAAAAATGTATAGACCGTAGTATGAAATGTGTGTACATGAATCTATGAAATGCTAACAGTGTTGTCAAAATAAGAATGGTCTCAGAAAGTCATTATTATCAAAGTCCAAGAGCTAAAAAACAAAATGTATTATTGCCAATTATCAAAACAATATGTGAAATTAAATTCAGAGAATTCAGTCAAAGGAGACATGACATGAGACACAGTATCCCACATGAGCTCCCATAATAATCTAGACTCAAGAAAAATAAAAGACATGAGTCATCTAGTTTCCATAGCTCTCTTGCACACTTTCCCTTCCCATTGGAGTCACGGCCTCGCTAGCCACCTGATTACCGAAAAAATAGGGAAAACGCTAGATGAGTGAACGCTTAGTAGGAATTATATCTCTAATCCAGACTTGCTTAAAGTGATTAACGATTTTATGCAATATGCCATGATCATGTGTGATAGAACGTAGGATAGTATTGAGAGTGGAATAATAAGAAATAATAAGGATGATCTAGAAAGATTTCAAGATATATCAACCAAAGTTAACAAGGATATCAAGCATGTAATATCAAGTCATGTCATGAGATACTAGCTATTTAATGTAACAAGTAAATACCCATTCTGGACCACGCAAGTCACGTCATGTAAATATCAAGTCAAGTACAAGATTTGTGGAATGTCATTGATTAATCTAGAAAGCCATGCACTTCGGTGCAATGCCACACCGTGATCAATATAGCTCCCATGGGCACAAGTACTTTCGGGTGCTCCTCGCAGGACCATATCGGGCCCCATTAACATCAGCATTGAGTCATGTATTTATCTCGACATCCACTATAGTTTATAGCAAATAGAATTCCAAAGGAATAAGCCATTGTAGGATGATAAGGTGGATTCTCGGAACAGAGATTCAAGGACAGAACTTGAGTAAGAACGATATATCTATAAATCACATGAAAACCATGACATATCATAAAATTGGGTAATTTGCGTCCACTCAGGCCACCACCAATTACAGAATCCGCGCCCACTATGGTGGTCCCCAATTCTGTGAACAGGACAGGCTCGAAGAAATAGCGTCACTTCAAGTGGTCGTTAATTCAATTTGGCGTCCACCATCTGGTCGTCGTTTCCAGACAGAAATAGACTCTCAAAAAACACTATAAACAACGCTCCATGATGGCTAGGGCGTCATGTTTCTTAAGAGTGACATGACAATTAAGGTTCTAGGGTTTTGAGGGTACAACCTGCTCAGCTGCATTGACGGAATCCAAGGCTAGCGAAGGCTTACGGAGGCCTTAGAGAAAGAAATTCCAATCTGACGGAAGGAATATCCAGCAGAGGGTCATTCAATCTCCAAGAAATAGTGTGTCAACATAAAAGCATCGTAGAATAGGGACTCTATCTCGGGCTTGAGATAGTAGTGTCATAAGACCCGCGGTATGGGTCAAAACTCGATAAAAGCTGTGAAACAGAAAATTCGCGTCTATTTAAGAAGGCATTAATTAAAGAATTTATCATAATTAAAATTATATTAATTGGCGTCCGTGTTTGGAGGCGCCATTTCTTTAAGTCGTGTCTATTCATATGGACGTTAATTCCCTGATTTTCATGTTATTTCATTTAAATAAATTAAACAGGAATTCACATCCCTTTGGAAAGATGTCAATTCATATCTATTTCTATTTAATTTAATATTCCAGAAAATAGCATCTCTTTAAAAGAATGATATTATTATATTTTATATATATATATATATATATAAAGATAAAGTTAGAGATAATAGGGTATAAAGGATATCAATGGTTTTTAACAGAGTTTAAATTGTTATTTTAAAGAATTAGGTAGAATATAGTATATTCTTAAATTGATGAACAGTGGTATTTGAAAATAAAATAAGATTTTTAAAACTAAATACATGATAATTAAGAGGAATTTACAAGGATTACAAAAATATATTTATTGTAATTTTTACTAGCTTTGATCATAAGACATCAATTTTCTAAGGTTTTAAATATAATTTATTGAAAATAAGTAAAAGAAAAAAATTAATGACTATTCATATTGTCGCACATTCCTGATGTTTTGACTTTTTTAAACAGAAGAAAGGGCATTGGTTTGAACCGATTTACAGAAGGAAGAAGGATATTAAAGAAATCAACAAGTTTTGCATGGTTTAAGTGTTATATTATAAAGAATAAGCGACTGTGTAGTTGGCCGCTCATTCCTTTGTTTATGAACAGTGTAGAGCCCCTTTAATCCTCAAGTTCTTGACGTATACATGTCGGAACTGCACAATCTATATATCAAAACGAAGAGTCCGAAAAACTCTACCTAACACGATGTTCAAAAAAAAATTTGCTTGAGAGGAGGCCTATCTTAGGATGGGAAAAAGGAGATACCATCCCCACGACCTTGGTCACTACCCCAGTAACATCCCCTGAAGAGGGGTGATCTCGCGCTGGTCCTGAGATGGGGGAGATGATCACCGAGTACTGAACTGCAAGGAAAGGGAAATGGATCAGGGGGCCCAGGGATGGTTCCCTGGGGAAAACCCCCCGATGCCTAAGTCAGTAGAGCAGTGGTGGAAGCTATGATGGGAGGAGGATGGAGATGCACGAGATCCCTCTCCACCAAGGTGGTGAAGTGGTTCCTGCTCAGGGGGTTTTTGGCGTGTGTTCACCTTACCTTTCGCTGGAGGGAGTCCCAGGTTAAATAGTGCACCGACCTCATGAGTCCCATAAGCTGAGGAGTTTCAGGCGGGAGTTACGTCCTCGACGTGGGCTCTTTACATCCTCATCGTGGGATCTTGATAGCCTTGTAAATTCCTGCTCATAAAGGGCTCTCAATGGCAGCATGGATAAGCAATCGTCAGTCGACCCGAGCTTGAAGAGCGCTAGCCCTGTCCGAGCGATGGGCGTAGCTCGGGTGAGGCTCGGTCGGAGTGGGCGCGGGCGCTAGCCCTTATCCCGGCGAGGGGGATGAGTCGGGCTTTGGGTCTTCCTCCGACCGGACCGACGCTCGGGCCTTCCGAACCAAATGGCCGCCGAGGAAGCGCTTGATCTCGAATGATCTTATTGGGCTTTAGGTGGCCCCTGTGGGGCTGTCACCTAGACGAGCTGGGCCTTGTTTGGTCCTGCTAGACCTCGTTCGACCTCTCTTAAATGGGCTATAGAAATCCCCCTCTCCACTTGTCCCCCTCCTACTCCCGAGCCTTGCTAGGCTCGGAGGAGTAGCCGTTAGGGTTTTGGACCGGCGTGGCTCAGGTGGGCGGAGATCTGGCGGTGTTAAGAAGCCACGTGTCGTGGTCACCTGGGCCCGTAATTATGATAATCCTGGCAGATTTGAAATGAGGGGGCCCCCTTTTCTCAGAGGTCAGAACGATGTGCCGCCTCCCGCGAGGGGATTTAAGCATTGCGTGCTTGTTGTTGTTCCAGACTCCCTCCGCTTTTAGGGTTTGGCTTTCCTTCATTTTTGCTTTGTGGCTCTCTGATGCGCCGCGAAGGCACGGTGAAAGAGCTGAGGCTTGCAGCGGCATTCGCAGAGTTGGTGGAGATAACTGCGGAGGCGGCCCGGTAGCTTCCCCTTCCTCCAGAGTCTTCGGAGTCTCGGGTGCCTTCTTCTGCAAGTTTCTCTTTGGATTCCATGGTGGACCACCGTTCGGAGATCGAAGAGTTTGAGGGCGGGCCTGAGACGAGGGCGATGGTGATACCGCCGGCTCCGAACTGCAGCAAACTGGGGGAGGCGGATGTGAAGCGGCTGGAGCACCAGTTTCGCCTGCCCTATCAGTATCACTTCATTGCGGCCGCCCCGAACGAGATGAGCTTAGACTCTCGAACGGGCTATTTTTGCTCCTTCCTTCTGTCATGGAAGGGAGGGTTACATCTTCCCTTCGAGCCTTTCATCCTCAAGCTTCTTGATTTCTTTCAATTGGCTCCCATACAGTTGGTAGCCAATTCTTATCTTCTTCTTTCTACTTTTCGCATCCTCTGCCGTCAGTGCGGGGTTCCTCCTTCATTGAGCCTCTTTCATTATTTTTTTGAGTTGAAGGCGCATTCCTTGGTCGAGAAGGGCTTCTATTTCATCCAGGCAAGGCGGAACAGGAGCTGCATCTCCTTGGCTGTGAAGGACTCTTCCCACAAGGGGTGGAAGACTCAGTTCTTCTGGGTGAGGGTCTTCTCGGTGGAGGAGACTTGGAGGTGTCCCGTAATCCCCAACTTTCACCCAAACATTCCTCCGAGGCAAGACGAGTTCTCCCCGGATGTGGAGAAGTATGCGGCCATCTTGTTAAAGCATCGCCAGTCCACGGAGGAGCTGGTGACTCCGGAGAACATCGAGCGGTGCCTTCTCCATCGGCTACGGCCGACAGGTGCGGGCACCATGAGCTAGCTCTCTTGTCAGATGATGAAGCCATCTCTTCTTCTTCTGACCATGTCTCCCTTTGTGCAGACGCTAGGCGGCCGGCTTTGGAGGAGGCTGCGAAGGTGATCGATCTTGGCGATGACTCGGCTACTGATGAGTCGGTTTCTCCCGAGGGTCACTCCCAAGCCCGAGGTAAGGGCAAGGGGGTGGCCCGAGAAGGGTCTTCCAAGCCGCGGGGGTCCAAGCGCAAGGACCCCGTGGAGGGTATGATCCGGGACGCCGTGAAGGCCAGGAAGCGGGCTAAGAAGGCCGGGGCCGTCCTCGCAGTCGAAGGTGACTCTAGCTCGGCTCTCCCCTCTGTCGATCTCGGTGGGGCCGACCCTACTGGGCTACCTCTCCCACCCGTCGAGCAGGAGGGGGCCGAGGAGGTCAGGGCTGCTTCTGCGGTCGGCGGTGGTGTTGGATCGGCTCTCCCCTCAGCAAGAGCCGAGGGGGCCGGGGCCGCTTCTATGTTTGGTGACGGCGCTGGCTCGGCTCTCCCCTCAGCAGGAGCCGAGGGGGCCGAGGATGAAGCGGGTGACTCCAGGACTACGGCCGAGGCTGAAGCGTCGATCGAGGCAGGTGGCGCTTCGGGTGGTGGCGCAGAGGCCGAGTCGGTCGAAGTTGGGGGGTCGCGAGGAGGCGCGACGCAGCCCCAATCGACCGAGGTGAGAGGGGCGGATGAAGCAGCGGCTCAATCCGGGCCGACTGGTGGGGCTTCCGAGGGGATGCCGCTTGGAGGGGGGACCCCTATCTCGGCGGCCCTGGAGAGACTAGGCATCCAGGGTCCTCTGTATCAGGTATGCCGTGGCATAGCTGTGAAGGTGAAGGGAGGAGACAGGCAACGCTCCCCGCCCGCGGCTCTCGAGATGGTTATGGAGGGCGGCTTGGTCCTGGCCCAAATGGGGGCCACCCTGGCTGAAGCTTACGCCCGGTCGAAGTCAGAGCAGGCAAACCTTGGCTGGACCCTTGGTGGGTCTGACAGGAAGATGGTTCGGCTCTCCCAGGAACGTGATGGGATTCGGCGGGAGCTCTCCTCGGTCGGAGAGCTGGCGCGGGTGAGTCAGGCGGAGGCCCGGACACTGACCGAGCAATTGGCTCGGGCCCGCAAGTCGCTCGAGAGGAAGAACATGCTTCTAGAGGAGGAGCGCGCGGCCCGCGTCGAGCTAGATGGCCGGTGGGAGGCTGAGCGAGCCGAGCTGGTGGACCGAGCAGAGGAAGCCTCTCGCCTTCGACTAGAGGCCGAGGCTGATCGGGCCGAGGCGGAGAGGCGGACGGTTGAGGCCGAGCGGAGGTTAGCAGAGGCGGAGCGAGAGAATGCCGAGCTCGTTGGTAGGGTGGAATCGGCCGGGGTGGAGGCACTCGAGCAATACAAACGCTCGGAGGCCTACCGGGTCGACCTTAAAGAGGCTGCCCTCCCCTACTATGAGTCAGCGCTTCGTCGAGGCATCCGCAAGGGATTCAAGCAAGGCTACGACCGGGCCATCTCTTATGCGGAAGAGAAGGCATCCGAGACAATCAATTTTCCGTCCGGGCAATGTTATGACTCGGAATTGTCATCTTCTGGTTCCTCTGGTTCGGTGTCGGGGGAAGGAGGCCAGGGGGACTCTTCGTCTGAGGGGTCGCCAACTCCGGATGTCTCAGGAGGGCTCGCTACCGAGGCAGTTCCCATGCTGGTGGGGTCAGTGCCAGGGTCGGCCGTCGTCAAGGGTGCCGGGGGCAGACCGTCCGAGCCCTCCACTTCCGAGCCTCAGGATGGGCCAGAGGCCTAATGTATCTATTTTACTTTTTCTCCTCGTATGTTTTTCCTTTTTTGAGAAAAAAGAAAAACTTCTCTTTTGTATGAAGAAAGGTCGAAAACGTAAGGCAGTAGCGTTATGCTGAAGACTTAACTCCTTTGTACCGTCATTGCCATAGTTTGACCAACATATCCGCAATAGTTGGAAAGTGCCGATACTTTCTGTGTGGATCTCGCGTGATGGTTGGGCGGGCGTCTGACAGGGTGTCTTTCCGTTTTCTCATGCTTTAAATGCCCGGCCGCTTCGTGTGTCCCGCTGGGATGGGACTGAGGAGTTTGAGGTGACCGTTCGCGGGGGGAGGTCCCTTTAGCGTAATTTCGAGGGGGGAATCATTTAAGGCAAGTAGCCTCCCTTCGCCTATAAAAGGTCTGAAGGGCGTCTCTTCCTCTCCATCGCCTAGGGTTTCCCTGATAGTCTTTCCTCCCTCCTTCTTCACGAAGTGTTGTGCCGTCAAAATTGAAGCATGGAAGACGCTCTGGAAGACGAAGCTGCAGATGATGGGGGGCAGAGAATAACTTGCTGCTTCGGGTTTAAAGGGGGTTCGACAGCCGGTAGGCAGGTTAGAAGGGGGTTCGACGTGTGGAAGCACGTCGCCTTCTTTTATCAATTCCGGCCAGCACTTGCGGGGAGGGGCGTGACGATGGACGGATGGGGGAATCAGACACCCCTTTCCCTTGTCCCTTCCCGCTCACTCTCTGGAGAGGATCCTGTAGACACGTCATTCCTGACGTCTCTTGAGAAAGTCTCATATTACTATACGACGCCCCGCGGTGGATTTCGCATTTTGAATCACTTGACTGCTTCCTTTTCTTGGGTCTTCTTCTACCTTTTTCGGTATCCGGAATTGTCTCGTCGCAGCATTCGGACGGCATCAACACCAGTCAGATGCATCGGAAGGTCCCGAAATCAGGAAGGGTGCCTGTCGGGGAGCTGCCGACGCCTTTTCAGCGGACCCGGGGGGGGGGGTCTTAATGGAGACGTCCAGGCCCCTGGACGCCTCCATCATTTTAATTTATTTTTTAAGACCAAAAATACATAAAAAATATATATATTTATGGAGGCGTTCAGGCCCCTGGATGCCTCCATGAAAACAAATATAAAAAATATATATGCCAGTTGGCATAAAAAACAAAACAAAAAAAATAATAATATATTTTCTTGGAGGCGTCCAGGCCCCTGGACGCCTCCATCAACTCACTCACGGGGCGCCGCCCACCGAACGACGGTTTGTCGTGTGTGAAAGAATCCAAATTGTGGAGACTTCCAGCTGGCTGGACGCGCCCATTTCCAAATCACGGGTCGCCGCTCCAAAACCACGCGTTGTGTTAAACCGCGTGCGACTTTCGGTGGAGTTCGGTGGGACTTATGGAGGCGTCCGGGACCCTGGACGCCTCCATGAAAATATTCAGAAAAAATGAATAAAAATAGAATAAAATATCTTTTTTTGCCCTGATGGAGGTGTCCAGGGTCCTGGACGCCTCCACCCTCCGGAGCCCTATAAATAGAGGCCCACCCCCTCAGTTCTGGAGGAGCTTCTAAGAGATCCGATAGGCTGCCGGAGCCCAGAGGCTACCGGAGTCATTTCTAACCCGTGGGGTCTTTTGTAGGTGGAGGTTCTGCCGACTTCTCGGGTGCCCACGCTCGCGAGAGGAAGGTCGTCTTCATCCACCGCGCTTCCACGTCGTCCCTACGCTGTCGGAGCTCCGCCGGATTTCACCATCGGCACATCCAATAAGCCAATCCTTTCCTTTTCTTCGTAGTTCTTTTACATTCATCATCTCGCATTCTCTATCCCCCTTCATAAGGGCGCCTCTTCTCATATACTTCTTGCATCCATCATCTCATTTTCCTCCTACTCGAGTCCGAGAGGGGTTTAAAAGATAACACCAACCAGGTGTGTGTCTTGCCATCATTTCGTTATTTTTATCGTAAGGATTTGAATACTACACCTTCATCTTTCTAATCCACTCGTTACTTGTTTGTCGTTGTTTTGCAAGGGTACCCAAGGAAAGCCCTCTCCATCGACCGGCCGAAGGGGGAGGAAGAAGCAACCCGCCATCTCCCGCTCTTGAGGTAGGCGCAATCACTTTCTTTATTTTAGGGTCTTTTGGCCCCTAGCGATCACATCTTGTTCTCGAGGCCGCGGCGAGTCACTTCCCCAATGGCCGTTTAAATTCCCGTTCTTATATTCTCTTTATATTCTGTTATATTATGCTCATATTCTCGAGGCCACGGCGAGTCACTTCCCCAATGGCCGTTTAAATTCTCGTTCTTATATGTTATATTCTTATCTATTCATATTCTCGAGGCCGCGGCGAGTCACTTCCCCAATGGCCGTTTAAATTCCCGTTCTTATATGTTATATTCTTATCTATTCATATTCTCGAGGCCGCGGCGAGTCACTTCCCCAATGGCCGTTTAAATTCCCGCTCTTTATATTCTCCTTATATTCTCTTATATTCTTATCTGCTCATATTCTCGAGGCCGCGGCGAGTCACTTCCCCAATGGCCGTTTCAATTCTTGCTATTTAATTTCTGCACCATTCCCGTCCCCCCGAGGTCGCGGCGAGTCACTTCCCGCTATGGCCGTTTAACCCCCATATCTTGCTATATTACATTTGTCCCGCTCGCCCCGCCGGAGCAATCTCCCGTGGTGGCCCCTTCTCTTTTCTTTTATTTCTGTGTTGCAGCAAACAAGAGGAGCCCGCGCGCTCCGCGTCTTCTTCACTCCCCGAACCGCGTGACGTCGCTCACAGATTGGCGATCACGGTGGGACATCTACTGCTTCCTTTTGGCTACCCTTGCAAGTTCGGCACCGTCCGTGCCTCTCCACCTTGGCGCCCTCGCGCGCCCCCGTTGTGCTCACGGCAGCACTGTCAGTTGTGATTGGTTGGGTGTTTATTATATGTTTGTTATTTCTGTTGTTTTCTTACTCTATATATCTGTCAGCATTCCATTGCATACATCCATCCCTCTTTTATATCCTTTTTCATTTTTTCTAAGGATCACCCTTTCCCGGTGAAGGAAGGACTCTCTGTTTGAGAATTCCTCTCAACGGACTAGAATCTCCTCCACTGGGACCTCCGTAAGTCCCCGACATCGAAGAATCTCCTCTTCGTTCACTGGGCTGGTTGTACTATTGAAGTTCCCCGGAGTTAGTCATCCCATTCGTGGTGAGACGAGAGACCCTAGCTGACACGGCGGTGAAACAAAAATAAACTAGGGTCCCTATTTTGTGTGAACTTCGGATCTAGCTAAAAATACAAAAAAAATCATCAAAATCAAAACACAAAAAAGGGCATAAAGGCATCCACTTGCTTGATAATCTCTGCTACCTGCTTGCTAGTGTATGTTTTTGCGTTCTTGGAAAACTGTGAGCATGGCTCACGAGTCTTTTGAGGAGAACCACCCTAGTCGTGGTTTGTCAGCCGACCCGCGAGTCTATGCTATGGACTCGGGTCCTTCTCATGAGCCCTCGCATGAGGTGCAGGTTATTACCGGGGACACGTCCCCACCACATGATATCTCTTCCTTACTGGGCGTCCTCGCCAACACGGAGCTTACCTCTGAACAGCTCCGGGCCTTCCAGGCCATTCTGAAGGGGAAATCTGTTTCCCCGACGCCCCAAGAATCAACTCCGGCCATCGCACCTCTCCAAGAGTCCGTGCAGGCCATTCAATCTCCTTCATTGGCGCAAGCCATCCAGTCTCCCTCGCTTCAAGGACAAGCGAGCCAACAACCACCCTCATTCCAGTTCCCGTCACAATCTCAAACTCTCGTTGTTCTCCACATACCGCTTCAGCCGGGGCCGACTGTCGGCGGTCCGACAGCTCCCTCTCATTCGGGGTTCCCCCCTCAAGTCTCCGGGAGACAGTTTCTCCCCCAATGGCAAGTACCACCTTCACCTCCAGAGGAGCTCGCCCAATCACTCCTCAATAGGTTCAATCGCATGGACGAGCAGTTTCAAAATCTGAGAAGGATGGTGGACGTGAAAGCCACCCCGGAGGTTGCTTTGCCAATCCTTCCCGTCATTCATCTTCCTCCCTCCGAAATGCCCACGTACCGCAGATACAATGGTACCGGCAACCCCTTCATTCACCTCAAGGATTTCATGTATGAGTCCTCCTATTGGCAAAATGATCAGAGGTCCCTGGCATACCTCTTTCGGAGATCATTGGATGGTCCCGCGCTAGAGTGGTTCTATTCTTTGGAGCCCCGCGAGGCCGAGAATTTTGAAATAGTCCAGAGAAGGTTCTTGCAGAAATATAGGGATAGGGTCGGTCCCTCACTCTCCATTACCGACCTAGTGGCCGAAAAGATGAAGCCCGACGAAGATTTTGTCCGCTATGCTGATAGATGGAGGTCTCTGGCGGAAAGAATAAGGGATACCCTCTCCGAGCCCGAACAAGTGAAGATGATTGTGTCTAATGCAACCCCACAGTTCAGACACGTCCTGGTCATGAATAAACTTATTACAATGGAGGAACTCTATGAAAGGGCCCGGTACATCCAAACCCAGTTAAAAGACTCCCCCATTATGAACATATTTGAGTCACCGAAGCCCAAAGTGATCAGAAAGACAGGCGCTGGTGTCCCGGGCGGAGCCACAGAAGGGGTCGTGACAAATGAGCAAGTGGGTGCGATCAACAATGCCAACTATGCAGTCAACCCAAGGCCTCCACAAATGCCTCGACTTCCCCTCCAACCAGGTCCTTTCCCTCTTCGTCCTCCACCCCAAAATAATCCACCCCAGGATAATATGCCTCCATTACGTCAACCCCAGCAACAACAACCACAACCTCAGCAACAACAACCACTGCTTCAGTACAACCAAGTTCCACCCCCGGGGAACTATGGTCCCCAACAGCAACAAAGGAGGCCGGTCGGTCCCAAGAGAGCCTACTATCCACCATTGCCAGAAACCTTAGCAGACATTTTTAATGCCCTCATGGCATCAAACCAACTCGCCCTACCCAGAGAAAGGCCCGTGTGGCCCCCGAATGTTGATACCTCCAAATACTGCGTCTACCACAGGCAGCCATGACACACAGTAGATTACTGCTTCCATTTCAAAGATTACATTCACGATATGAATGATGAACATCAAATAGATTGGGATGAAATGAGACGATACGTCGCCGTTCTCAAGGCTAGAAGACCTCCTCATAGGCCACAACAGCAGTTACAACAGCAGCAGCAGCAGCAACCACAACAACAACAACAGCCTCAGCAGGCCCCACAACAACAGCCCAACATGGGCATAATCCAGAATCCATTATCGGAGCACCAACAGCCCAATCATCAGGTTAACCCCATCTCCTCCTTCCCGGAAGTCGGGAGAGAGCAGGTGTGGCACCAGGAAAGTATCTCCATTCTTTCTACCGCCAATCATATCATCACGCAACACCCTTGCCTTGCCCGGGTAGCACCTCTCTCTCATCAACCCGCGTCAGTATCACCTTCACCATTTCCACTACCATTACGCCCTCTCATCCGTACCCCGATCCCCTATCAATCGACACTCTCCACTACGCCTTCACACCCTCTCATCTTCTCCCACTCCCCCACTTTACCATCCACCTCTACCACATTTACCCCCACGCCTTCTAAACCCCTTATCATCCGTCAACCATACATAACCCCGTCTTTCTCTACCATATCACCACTAATGCCTTCAAAACCACTCATTACCCATCACCCACCTCAAAATCATTGCCCGCTTCAAGCCCTTCCCACTTCTACTTCGTCTCCACCTCCACCTTCCAGACCCCTTATTCTTCATAATCCGCGCGATATCCCCTCTACCTCCACCATGCCTTCACCTAACAAACCCCTCATCAGAATCCCTGCTCCCGTCATCACCCCTACTTCATCAACCATTCCTCCACCACTACCCCTCAAATCCCTGTTAAAACCCACTGCTACCCCACAGAGGTACAAAAGCCGCAGGCAATGGTGCTCCGGAGTGGAAGGATTTTCCACAGGGTTTTCCCCCACAACAATCAGAATCCTGAGCAATCTCAGCCAGAGAAGGATGATGGAGAACAACCAGAAAGAGCTATCCCTGGAACACAGTATGATCTATTGAAACACTTGGACAAGACGCCTGCTCGGATCTCCATCCTGGAGCTACTTCAAAGATCCACATCCCACCAGACAGCCTTAATGGAGTACCTTCAAAGGGTCATGGTTAATGAGGACCTCCCTGTAGAAAAGATCTCTATCGTCCTGACCCCAACGGACACACAACCGGCCATCATGTTCCACAACTACGAGCTCGCTCCCAAGGAAGCTCAAAAATATGCACTGTGCATTTCAATAAAAATTAATGGGGTATCCATAAACCTGTGTCTTGTGGACACGGGTGCGTCCATAAATGTGATCTCCATGGACACCCTTCAGTTGTGTGGGGTCAACGAGGAACAAATAAGACCTTCCTCGATCACGGTCACGGCTTATGACAATAGCAAAAGACTGCCGCAGGGGATGATTATTCTGAAGGCAGAACTAGGCCCCATGTCAATTCTCACGGAATTCTATGTCCTCGACATGGACCCCACATTCAAGGCTATACTGGGTCGCCCTTACATCGAAGCCATGGACGTTGTGCCTTCCACCAACCATCAGTGCCTGAAGTTTCCTTACAATGGGAGGATTATTAAAGTGGTCAGTACACCTGTCCTTCACACAGTGGATGCTATCAACACCTCTCTGCCCTCTGTTTGGCCGTCTCATCGGCCCATATTGTCACTACTGGACGTACGTGATTCATCTCACGTTCCACTAGCACCAAAGGAGCCGGTCAGGACAACCGCAACATCATATCTCCCTTTTCACTCCAAAGGGTGGGAGATTATGAGGAACATCGGCTACCAACAGGGTAAAGGTCTGGGCGTACAGTTACAGGGTAGGCTCAAACCGCCAAAGGAAATTAGGCCGAACCGCAGGTTTGGCCTAGGTTTCAAAGGACCGTTCAAGGTGGATTGGAAGCCCCTCACATGGACTCTATCAAACCACTTCAACAGAGGGCCCGTTGTTCAGATGGGAGATTACCCACGAGAAGCATATGGGAGATCACATGCTGTATATTTGGCTGAAAAATGTCCGAGGATCACCAAAAGAGGCAACATCAAAGATCCGGAATGCGAGTGGAACAAATGGTTCGACATACGGAACATTTCCGTTGCACTGGAAAGGATGTTCTCGTCTCCGCAGCTTGAAGGACCACCATTGATCTCCGGAATACCAGAGAATATTACCACTCTTGCCAAGGTTCCAAACTATCCTCGTCCTCGCCAGAAGGACCCTGTCATCGACGGATCTTCATCCGTCCTCAACATTGCCGTCGACGGCTCATTAGCCGCCATCTTCTCCATCCACTCGTCTCAGCCTTTGCTGATATCGTCTTCCTGGGCCAGACAATTGTCTGATGATCTTCCCAGATCCCCTTCTCTGCTTACATACCTACGCGGGCTTCTCAACCCGCGCCAGGTCTTCAACCATGATCTGCTCTATGAGCCTCACAATTCTCTAGCCATAACCACTTTTCTCTCTCCTCCAATCTCTTTTCACTGCTTTGTCATTAAAAATGAAAACGAAAAAAAAATGTCGATTTTTAAACTCCCCAACAACACATCTTCGTTGAGGAAACCTCCTACATCTCCCACGGGTGCGTACCGCCCTACGGACCACCCGTCCAAGGTCCGATGAGCGACCTTTTCTACCCCTCCTCTGAGGGGTCTTCTCCTGTACATTCTACACCATCCCCTTCGTCTTCCTCTTCTTCTGTAAATATTGTCAGTCAATCTAGGAATGATAGGCCAAGGGTAGTACCTAGGAAGAAATCCAAGGGTAGGAAGATCCCTCGTCGATTCCTTCTGGATTTAGTCGCCAGGTGTCAGGCCCTTCTTGCCATCCCCCAGTTGTTAGAAAATCCCATCCTGCTACCGGAAATAGAATGTGAGGGCGACTGTGCATTTGATGAAGGGTATGGAGTCTACGAGATCACGGATGAAGAATTCCCCACTGAAGATGAGGGTGAAGAATATGAGGATGTGGCAGGCGCATATGCTAGTGGAATGAGGAGATTCGACGAGCCGTCAACCGCCGTAGAAGAATCCACCAAAGAAGTCAACTTGGGAACTGAGGAAGACCCTAGGATCATCCTCATAAGTGACAACCTACCACTCTCTGAAGAAGAGGCATTAATTGAGGTTCTCAAGGAATATAAGGACATGTTTGCATGGAGCTACGAGGATATGCCGGGTCTAGATTCAACCTTGGTCGAACACCGTTTAACCCTAAAACCAGGGTCTGTCTCGGTAAAATAAAGGTTAAGGCGTTTCCACCCTCAGATGGCTTTGAAAATGAAAGAAGAGGTCGATAAGCTCCACAAAGTCAGGTTCATTAGAGTCGTTCTTTATCCTCAATGGGTGGCGAACATTGTCTCGGTCATGAAAAAAGATGGGAAAGTCAGGATTTGTATCGACTTCCGGGACCTTAACCGCGCGTGTCCAAAAGATGATTTTCCCTTACCTCACATTGATGTGTTGATTGATAACACGGCAGGCTACGAAACCCTCTCATTCATGGATGGATTTTCAGGATACAATCAAATTCGTTTGGCAGAAGAGGATCAGGAAAGAACGTCATTCACTACCCCTTGGGGAACATATTGTTACGTGGTCATGCCGTTCGGATTAAAGAATGCTGGAGCTGCTTACCAAAGAGCGATGATGGCCATATTTCATGACATGATGCACATATATCTGGAAGTGTATGTGGATGACTTATTGGTGAAATCAAGGACCAGGATGGAACATCCAGAAATTTTGGCTAAAGTCTTGCAGAGGTCAAGGGAGTTCCAATTGAAAATGAACCCGAAGAAGTGTGTGTTTGGTGTGTCGTCGGGTAAATTGCTGGGTTTCATTGTGAGTAAAAGAGGGATCGAGATAGATCCCGACAAAGCCAAGGCTATCAGGGATATGCCGCCTCCCAAGAATTTGAGGGAAGTCCGAGGTTTAATCAGGAGGTTGCAGTTTATTCGTCGGTTTGTGTCCCAACATTCACAAAGGTGTAGACCTCTCTACCAGTTGACCAAGCCAGGAGTAGAATTTCACTGGAATTCTAAATGTCAGAAAGCTTTTGAAGGGTTGAAAGAATATATGGCTAGTCCACCCATTCTCATTCCACCCAAACCAGAAAAACCTCTGATCCTTTACGTCTCAGTCTTGGATGACTCCGTGGGAGTCGTCCTCGCACAAGCTGATGAAGAAGGTAAGGAACGGGCAACCTATTACTTGTCCAAACTTCTCAATCCCTGTGAGCAGAAGTACACCGTCATGGAGAAAACCCGTGCTGCCCTCGTTTGGGTAGTGCAGAAATTGAAGCACTACTTCTTGGCTCATGAGGTCCACTTGATTGCTCGAATGAATCCTATCAAATTCCTTCTGGAGAAATCCGTCCTTACGGATAGGCTAGCACGCTGGCAAAGTTTTCTCTCTCAGTTCGACATCACCTACATCCAGCAAAAGGTGATTAAAGGCTATGCCATAGCCGAGCATCTCGCTCACCATCCTCTTCCAAAGTTCGATCCCGTCCAATCAGAGTTTCCAGATGAGGAACTAATGTCCGTCAACCAATCAGATGAGCCAATGTGGACGCTATATTTTGATAGAGCTCTGAATTCTCAAGGGAGAGGAATTGGCGTCGCCCTCCTGTCGCCTGAAGGCCTCACATTCTCATTGGCATACCAGCTCAAATTTCCAGTTACCAACAATATAGCCGAATATGAAGCTCTTCTAGCTGGCCTAGAACTCGCTCATTCTTTTCGTATCACTGAGTTGCGAGTCGTAGGTGATAGTCAACTCATCCTTCGCCAGGTGCTCACTAAATATCGCACTCGCAATCCCAAACTCAAGCCATACCAAGAACTCACTGCTGCCTTTGCCAAACTGTTCACCAAACTGATCTTTGTTCATGTCCCTCGTCATCAGAATATTCTCGCTGATGCCCTCGTCTCGTTGGCATCATCCATAAGGTTCCCTCTAGGAAGATGGTTTGAGTCCATTTCCATCTACAAACTTCACGCCCCTGCAATCGATGATGCTTCCTACGTAAATATCAAAGACAGGATAGCAAGGAAGATCCTGCAGGAAGATATCCTTGAGAAGAGGGAAATCATGTTGGCAGAGGCCGAAGAAGAACTGGCTGATGAAGAGAAACCATGGTTCTATGAAATCGTCAAATACTGCCAAGATCAGTCTTATCCTGAAGGGGCCACCACAGAGGACAAGAAAGCCATAAGAAGGGTGGCTCAGAAATATACATTGGTTGGAGGTCTACTCTATAGGAGGAGCCTTACTGGTATTCTGTTAAGATGTCTTGGTGACGATGAGGTTTGGAAATGTGTAGAGGAGACGCACTCGGGTGTGTGCGGTGGCCACGTGAATAGTCAGATGCTCGCCAAGAAGATCATTCGCCAAGGCTTTTATTGGCCCACTATGGAAGAGGATTGTGCTGTCTATGTCCGTAGGTGTGTCAAGTGTCAACTTCACGCCGATAAAATCCATTCACCATCTTCCTCACTTCATCCAATATCCTCCCCGTGGCCTTTCTCCATGTGGGCATTCGACATCATTGGTCCCCTAGGTGATCCCAATTCCCTCACCAAGCAGAAATCTTTCATCCTTACTGCGACGGAATACTTCACCAAATGGGCCGAAGCCGAAGCTTACGCGGAAATCAAGGCGTCAACAGTCTGCAAGTTCATCATGAAGAACATCCTCGCCAGATTCGGCGTCCCAAGCACAATCGTCACCGACAATGGGCCACAGTTCATTTCTCAGGACCTACAGGACCTCTGCAAAAGGTACACAATTGCATTGCATCATTCATCGCCTTATTACCCACAAGGTAACGGCCAAGCGGAGGCCACCAATAAAACATTACTCAAAATCATCAAAAAACCTGCGAGTCTAGTAAGTTTTCAGACTGGCCAGAAAAACTTATCGAAGCCCTATGGGCCTATCGCACTTCAATCCGTACCCCCACCGGGCAGACTCCATTTGCCCTTACTTATGGTATGGAAGCGGTAGTCCCGTACGAGACTCTGATCCCTTCTCTCAGGGTACAATTGGACGAGGAATTTCCCCTCGACGATCGTCGTAATTCACTCCTTGCCCAGTTGGAACTCTTGGATGGGAAGCGGCTGGCCGCTGCCGAACACTCGCGTGTGTATCAAAATAGACTCGCTCGCTTTTACCAAAAGAAAGTCGTTGAGAGAAAATTCAAAGTCGGTGAGATGGTCGTAAAAAGAATTTTTGTCAAACCTGGAGGGCCGCGTTCTAAGCTCCAACCCAATTGGGAAGGACCATTTGTAATTCAAGCCGTGTACCCTGGCAACGCCTACAAGCTAGTCAACGCCGAAGGGACCAAGTTATCCCACCCTTGGAATGGGCTTTATCTTAAGAAATACTACCCTTAGCACAAAACAAAAAAAAATGATGAAAAGATAGAAAACATCAAAAATAAAGAAATACCGAAAACCACTAAAAATATGGAAAATTCAAAATGCCGATGCCTAGCAGTCACCATGTAGTTAAGTCACTGCATCTAACCTTCATGTTAGGATAGGGCCCATTAAGGCTTGGTAGGCACCGGGTCTTGGTTTGCCAGAATCGTGGAGATCCCTGTCCGGCCACGTCGGCCTATGCTCGCTCGAAGGAAGCTAACATGTGCTCACTTATGTATTTTATTCAAAAAAGTCAGTAGCATCACCTACGGTGGGGCCCCACCCAGAAGATCTCCGGAAGCTGTAATCTTTATTCTTTTCTCTTCGACCAAATGAGACAGTCGGCGCCCTTAAAACGCTGAGCATGAGAAACCGAAACTCAAACCCCAAAGGCAATAGTAGGATCCATTTCCTCGAGCATCGATCAGAGCACGAGAAGAGGGCAGTGTCCCCGCAGGCATACGAAAAGGGAGCCCACAAACGTCAAACGACTATATCTCCCTCACAAAAAGAAATATAAAATCAAAATCAAGAGAAAAGCCTGGTCGTGACTGTGCCTGTTGCGATAAACGGAACCCCTCAAAGCAAAAGTCTGAATCCACAAAAGGGGCCGTGGAATGTAAACGCTCGAGATTTGGTCCGAAGTTGTCCGAAAGGAAAGAGTTAATGGGCCCTTATTCGCTCGCCGGGTTAACGGCTTTGCCGGTCCTCTCAGGAGGTTTATCCCCTACACTCTTCCTTCTCCCTCTAAAGATGAAGGTTCGATGGAGTTTCTGAAGGGTGAAAACTGCCTAGGGTCTGCGACCTTATTTTAATATACACATTTGGTTGCCTACTTTGAAAAGTAAAAGCTATCGCTGCGAAGGAGTCTCCGTGTTTCTGGCTGGTCAAGACCCCTGTTTACCACCTTGATGTCTTCTTGTTTAACCTCGGGCTTAGGCCAATGCAAGCGCGTCACCTATGGGTGCGACGGCGTCTGATTCCGGGTCAGCGTCGCGCGGTTGGTCATTGGGGTTCCAGGGTGTTCCATCATATACCATCTAGAGTTGTGAGGAAACAGACCCGGGTCGGGCAAATCTCTTACCTCAAACACCTTTTGGGTGAATCCCTGTGGTCGGAAGCGACTGGGAGCCTAAGCATGGCATGACGGTATTGTCATCAGGGTAAGTCTTAGCCGGCGGGATCATCATTCGAGGGGTCTAGAGGCCCAAATCAACCTAGATGTGCACTTAGGATACCTGGGAGGTTAGTAAGAAACCTCTGTTCTCACGTAGGTTAGGTGCCATTTGGGTGCTTGCCAGGCGTTAGCAACAAAAAAATTGAAATGATAAAAACAACAAAAAAAAAAGAAAATGTACATATTTACAAACAAAAAAATCTTTTTTATGATAAAACAAAAAAAATGCCAAATATAAAAAAGAAAACAAATCAATTTTGCATGATTGCATTTGCGTGCAGCATCTCACTTTTAATACCGCTTGCATTCGTGTGCTTGCCTGTCGCATTTATCATCACCGCATCTTTCCCTTGCCTTCGCTAAATAAAGGCTTGGCCCCTTGACCAGTTATCAAGGACAGTCACAGTGACCATTTGCTTATTGAGCAAGGGGCCAAGTCAGAACAGAAATTCTGATTTGTTTGTTTCAGTGATGTGTGCAGGGATTCAGGCAACAGAAGCAAAGGTGAAAACCAAACAAACCGAACCTTGTATTTTATTCCAAAAAACCAAAAAAAATTACATCAAGTTCCGCCCTCTCTCTCTGCATTACTCGTCCCACTACTCTCCGGGCAAAACGCTCTCAAAGGTGCTACCCAACTACGAAAAGCGGTACTCCTACCGCTCTGTACTCCCCTTCCTATTCCCACACCCCGGCGTTGATCCACGGAAGCAGCAGAGAAGCTACCAACACGAAAGCCACGCTCTCGTGCTCTTCGGTAGCGCTCCTCACCATCTCTCAGCCACTGTTCAGCAAGACCAAGGCTGGTTCGGAGTTCGAACAACTTGGCCTCCATGGCCCTTCGTTCCTCCCTTTCAGTCAATCTGTTGGCTCTTTCTCTCTCTGCGTCTCTTTCTCTCTCTGCCGTTCTCTCTCACGGTCTTCCCTCTCCAACTGGAGAGTGATCCTCAGTTCCACGGCATCCCTAGAGGAGTCGTCATCAGGATGACGCCGCAGTTCCCTCTCCAGTTCTGCTATCCTAGCCTCCCTCTGCGCAGCTTGGGCAAGCGCTTCTTCCGTCTCCTTTTCCTGCCGAGTGTACCATCTCAGATACGCGATAAGGCGTAAACAAAGAGAACTCAACACTGAAACTTTTACCTGTATACAGAGCATCCCTTCTGCCTCCGCAGCACGCTGCGTGGCGTGAGCAAGTTGCTCATGAAGCAAGTCAAGTTCTGAGGTGGGAATCCACAAGCTGGAAGAGGCACCACCTACTCCCATCGCTGGGGAAGCCGCGCCAATCTGGGCATGCTACGACCGCGTGAATTAGCAGCCAACATCTGGAATCTGGGGTTTTAATTAGGAACGCACTGTACACCTACCAAGGCGCTCGTAGCTCCGCGGGCATCGCCCAACCGTTGCTCCATCTCTGCCAAGCGAGTTCGTAAAGTCGCTATCATCGTATCACGGATATCCTGCAGCCATACGAGTCAGCATTTCCACCAGAAAACCAAAAAAGGGAGAAAGAAGAAAAGAGAAAAAGGGGAAACCTACCTCCACAAGTCCCCGGGGTTGGAGCCGCTCTGCGTACTTTGTCCTATATAGACGCAAGTAGTCCTCGCTATCCCGCGCATGTGATTCTACAATCGTGCCACCCCGTTGCCAGTCTTCATACTGTTCAGGGAACCGCACGCGCCAGTCAATGCAGGTCGCCGGTCCTCGCGTCTCTCTCCCAACGCGAGGTGGCGCAGCTGAATCCACCCATTCTTGAGCCAGTCCCAAAGTCCTCATAACCAATCGTAGCCGAAGCGGCTCGATTTCATTCAGGCAGTGCATCCACAGTTCCCGTCCGAACCGGGCACGACTTGCTAGAACCCACGGCTGGTCGGCATCGACCATGTCTGAGTAGGGTCTCCAGTTTACCATCGCTGCAGGGAACTCCTGTAGCTCCCGCCTTAGCACCATCAGTTGGTAGGTCAGGGGTGCCGCACTCATGATGGGTTCCCACCGCCTGGCTAGCGGCACCATCGCGGGTCGCCAATGCCGAGCTCTCCCCATGGGGAGGTAATAATAGCTCCACAGCTGCTCGGCGCAGGTCATCAGTACCTTGCAAAAACATAAAAAAAAATACAAAACAAGCAAAACCAAAAATACCTGGATAAATGGTGTAAAACCACTCACAGCCATCTCACGATCCGCTTCTTGGAACAGGCCTGCAAACAAGTGTGCCAGCATGGCAGCTCCCCAGGCATAGTACCCTACTCTTTCAAGGTCTGATAGCAGCTCCAGGAAGCAACATTGGATACCGTCCCCTTTCGAGCTCAGTACCAATCTCCCCAAAAGGAAGAGGAGAAATCTCCTCAAATCTATGTTGCATCTTTCCCAGTTGCCGAAATCTGTGCAGTACACGGCACGGCATCCTATTTCCATCCTTTCCATGAACTCTTCTGAGGATTCATCGTCCCGCCGACGAGTGTCGGTGAGCCCTAATGCATCCATGAGGGACGCCCTAGCTACCGACCTATTTTTCCGACCATCTAGGTCCAAACCCAGTAGCTTCCGAGCACCTTCTCGGTAATCCGCATAAGTGACCCCGGTCACTGCCTCGCCCTCCACCTTCAGGCTTGTGATCCGGACCACATCCTCCAAGCTGGGCACCATGTGCCCCCAGGGCATCAGGAATGCCCGACTCACTGGGTCCCATCTCTCACACAAGGCTTGGATCAGGACCAGGTCGAGCTTGAGCGGCTCGATCCGAAGAAAGGTGCCAAATCCCATCACGTCTAGCCTGGCCTTCTGAAAATCCGGGAGACCCCTGTATGCGGCCACTGCTAACTCCCATGAAATGTGTGATTTCATCACACTCTGTGCGTGCATAAGAAATGGAGAAGGGTGTTGTCAAGAGGAAGGAAGAAAGAATGAGAAAAGGGCAGGAAAGCTCAGCTTACGAGTTGTGATTGGGCCCTTTCGCTGAAGTGCCCTTCGAGGTCCGAAAGCCTCCTGGAACTACTACCACTGGACCTGCTTCTCTTCGAGGAGTGGGAAGATTCGCCCTCCATCCAACTCTCGGAATTTTGAACTCCTCCTCTCCCGTGAGAACTTGTGCTCCTCGAGTTAGCTCTCGATATACCTGGGAGGATAAAAGGGACAAGAATTTATAGAAATGGAAGGAGTACAGGCCAAGATTGCCTCCATCACCTTTAATGATAGCCCTCGCAATGAGGCACCTACCATGCGGTCCCGTGTGTCACTTCACCGCTCGCACAGGGTGATTGATTGGACGAAGAATATGACGACTAGCCCCCTATGTTGTCTAGGGATACCCTATCATGTTTTGGAGGATGTCTGCAAAACTTGACACAACATCCGGGAAAAGGGACTAGGGCCGTCATTATTGACTTCGACGGCAGATTCCCGTGGAAAATGGTCACAACAAGACGCGATTCTCCGCTCGGGGTGGAGTCTCGGTAGACCCATCACATGGGAACAGTGCAAAGGAGAAGAAGTGTAGGGAAGAAGGAACGCACAAGAGAACAAACAAGCAGCAGAAAATCAAATCACTCCATTCATAATTCTACATAAGCTGTCATAAACACTACAATCATAGAGATGAGGCGGGTCCACTGGCTCGCCAACTCGTGCCATTATCTTCATGCTCGTCCCTCTAGGCGTCCCTCTCCTCTCCCCTGAGGTGAGGGTCCCTCAGAAGCCTCTGGGATCCCCGTGCAGTAGCACCCGCCTCGCCTCGTGGCGCCGGCTCCACAGCAATGACTCGCTGCTCCTCCCCTGGCGTGGCAAAGAAGCCACTAGCGGCAAAGCGACCAGACTGGCGCAGTCGCTCCCCGAACTCTCGCGCTCTCTCGTAGCGCGTCTCCATCCCTCCTAGCCTCTGCACGACGGCCTGAAGGCCCAGCTGGAGCTCCCTCACTTGGGCCTCCAAGGCCCTCCTCTCGGTCTGATCCCGCTGTCGCTCGGACCTTCTCTCGGCTTTCTCTCTCTCTGCCTCTCTCCTCATCATCTGCAGAAGAACCCTTAACTCCAGGATGTCTGGAGAAGGTCTCTCCTCACCGCGATGTCGCAGCTCTGCTACAGTCGCCACCCAGGCATCACGCTCCTCTTCCGCCCGGGCAGCCCGAGCCACCGCACCAGCAAGTTGCTCCCGAGGGAGGCAATCTCGAGAAAAGGGGCCGAGGAACTGGAAGATGCGCCGCCAGTCACTCCCACCATCGCTGTCTGCTGGGCACGCTGGAACGAACAAACAACAGCCGTCAGCTAAGCTCCACATTTAAAAATAGAAAATGCAGCACTTAGCTTACCAGGAGCGACAGTTCCTGTTGAGTGGCGGCCAGCTGCCGCCTGACCTCGGCTAATTGGGCACGCGACCCGTCGACGTCGCGCGTATCCCCGGCTTGGGGAAGCCCCGCATAACTCTCTCTCTGCCGCCGCAGGAAGTCGACACTATCCTGCACCAGTACGCTCCCTTGCTGTCCAGGGAGACGTATGCGCCAATCTTCAAGCTTCGCCTTGCCGCGACTCTCCTTCCTGACGCGGCTCGGCTCGTCTGCACTCGCCCACTCATCGGCCAGGCCCAGGGTCCTCGCCATGTCCTGCACCAAGAAAGAAGGGCCTCGCATCATAACAAAGAACGCGTCCCCTGTCTAGGACGCGTCCATCATTTGAGTGCAACACTCGCCGAACCCTTTCCCCCCTCGCGCGGCTCGCTTCAAAACTCAAAATGGATCAAAGAGGAAGAGATCGAGGACCTACCAGACCGTGTTCACCTCCCTCCGCGACATCAGGCCCCTCGGGTCCCTCGGGGGCCCGAAGCGGCCCTTCCTCCTCCATGGATGCCGTTCCGTGCTCTAGCGCGTCCCTCCTTGGGTGAGGGGTCCCGCGTCCCTCTCCACCTTCGCCGTGGTCCAGACCGCCGAACTCCATCGATCGAGGGGAAGAAGACAAAGACGGGCAAGCGAGTTTCGGCGGAAGGCGGGCTCGTTTGCGGGTAAGGCACGGGAGAAGAAAGGCCACCCGTCGCTTTAAATTTGAATTCGAGGATTAAGACGCGTCCTCGCGCCTGGACGCGCCCAAAAAAGGGAGAAAAGAAATAGAATCCCCCCGTGCAAAGCGTAGTTCCCCGCTGTTCAGGGTAAGGTCTCGTGGAGCATGCTTCGAAGGACAAGTGCAAAGAAAGAAAAGTGAGAGAGGAAAGGTACACACAACACAAGAAAGCCATTTTCATTTCATATAATAGTCGAAAGTACATCATGCAGTAAGGAGGGTGGAGTGTACAAGCAACTCTCTAACTCTCACCATCACCCTCCTGGTCATCTCTCTCCTCCCTCCTCTGACGGGGATCCCTAGGGGGCCTCTGCGACCTCTGCGAACCCTGAGAAGCCGTGCTCGCCTCGCCCTGCGGTGGCACCCCAGCCTCGAAGGCACGACGACGCTCCTCGGTCGAAGAAACCAGATAGCTGCCCATGGAAAAGAACCAGACTGACGAAGTCGCGCCCCGCGTTCCTTCACCCTCTGGTACCGCTCCTCGCTCTCTCGAAGCCTCCCCTCCGCCGTGCGGAGACTCAATCGGAGCTCCATCAGCTGGGCCTCCAGAGCCCTCCTCTCGTCCCAGTCTCGCAGTCGCTCCGCCCTCCTGTCCTCTCTCTCTCTCTCTCTCTCTCTCTCTCTCTCTCTGCCTCTCTCTCCATCTCCCTCTCCTCTCTCTCCCGCGTCGCCTCCCTCCTCGACAGTTCGAGCGCGATCCGCAAATCCAGCACGTCACGAGGGAGCTCCTCAGCCTCCCGTCGACGCTCCTCCTCCAGCTCCACAATCCGGGCGTCACGCTCCGCCACCCGAGCATCGCGCTCCTGCTCGGCACGAACAGCACGCGCCAGGGCCTCTCGGATCTCGGCCACCTGTTAAAGTACGCGTGCATCGTAAGAGAGAGGTGAAGGATGAAAGAGTAACTAGAGGAGGGTCAGGGCCAAGTAGGCACTCACTCGAGCCTCGCGATCGCGCTCGGCCTCCTCAGCCCGGGCCACCGCGTAGGCCAGCTGCTCCTGAAGCGCAGAAATCTCCAGAGGAGGGTCCCACGAACTGGAACCCGCTCCACCAGCCGTCTCGGCTGCTGCTGCCTGGTGGGCCCGCTGAAACACGGGGCAAACGACAGTTAGGGGCTAAGCATCAAAATTCAGGTCACAAAAAATGCATTGCATAGACTCACCAGGATCTCCAACTCCTGTCGGATGGCCACCAACTGCCGCCTGGCGTCCGCCAACTGGGCCCTCAGCTCGGCGATCATGTTGTCACGAGCATCCTGCATTACACATAAGTTAGTGCCACAAGCATATACATATAGAAGGGTGAAGCATTTTCATTTCACTTACCCCTGCCATACCACCAAGGAAGAGGCGGTCCCCGTACGTAGCCCGGTACCGTCTCAGGTAATCAGTACTGTCCTGTACATGGGACACCACTGGGACCCCGCCCTGCTGCCAGTCCTGGTACTGTGCCAGGAAGCGCGTACGCCAGTCCACAATCTTCGCCTTCCCCTTGGTCTTCCGCCCGATGCGGGCCGGCTCATCTACATCAACCCACTCCTGGGCTAGCCCCAACGTCCTCATAACCAGCCTCAGCCGAAGCGGCTCGATCTCGTTCAGGCAATGGACCCACACGTCCCGCCCGAAACGAGGAAGACCCGCTACAACCCAAGGCTGGCCAGCGTCGCCCATGCCCAGGTAGGGTCTCCACACCACCTGCATCACCATACATACATCATGTTAGTTACCATTCAGTCACATGCATAAAAACATAAAAAATCATACGCATCATACCATGGCCTCGGGATACTCGCTCAGCTCCCGACGAAGTGACGCCAGCTGGTAGCTGTGTGGTGCCGCTACCACGACCGGCCTCCACTGTCGCGCTAGAGGAACGGCTCTCCTGTTCCCCTGCCTGGCCCTCCCCATCGGGAAGTAGTAATAACTCCACACCTGCATCCATCATACATCATTAGCACGAGTAATTGCATATTTAACTACGGTAAAATGCATAAATAAATTGTGTACCTGGAGAAAAGGTGCGAAGCCGCTGACTGTCGTCTCCCTCTCTGAAGTCTGGGAGAGATCAGCAATCAAATGGGCAAGCAGAGCCGCTCCCCACGCGTAGTGCCCCACTCTGTCAAGGTCCGCCAGGATCCCGAGGAAGCGGCAGTGGATGCCATCCCCCTTCGTCCCCAGCAGAAGGCGGCCCAGGAAGAAGAAGAGGAACCTCCGGAGGTCTAGATCCACCAGCTCCCGCTCGCTCGGGTCCTGGGTGAAAGCTGCACGGGCATCTCCCTCCAGTCGTGCCAGAAACTCCGCTCCAGTCTCGCTAACCCGCTGGCGCGGGTCACCGAATCCGAGCGCCTCCATGATCTCCACTCGGCCGACTACCCTGCTGTCTCTATCAGTCACGCTCGTCTCTAACCACAGCAGGTCCAGGGCACTCTCTCGGTAGTCGGGGTAGGTGACCCCGCTCACCGCCTCTCCGTCAACTCGTAGCCCGGTGATCCGAGCCACGTCCTCTAGTGTCGGCACCATGTGTCCCCAGGGCATCAGAAACGCCCGGCTCGGCGCGTGCCACCGCTCCCTCAATGCCTGGATAAGAGGAAGGTCGAGTCGGAAGGGCTCGATCCTAAGGAAAGCTCCAAAACCCATGGCGTCCACACGCGCCCTCTGGAAGTCCGGCAACCCACGGTATGCTGCCACCACTAGGGACCAGCTGATCCGGCTCTTCATCACGCCCTACACACCACAAAACCAACAAAAGAACACATCAGCATCATGGATAGTAATAAACAATAACACTGTATATGCTACTTATTTATTTTATTTTATTTTATTTTTTAAAAAAAAATATTTATGTTTTTTAGTGGCGTCCAACACCTTGGACGCCTCCTCTTTATTTTCTTTATTTTATTTTTAGAAAAACCCAAAAACAAAAACAAAAATAAATAAAAAATATATATATTATCATGGAGGCGTCCTAAGTCCTGGACGCCTCCTTATTTTTAATCCTATTTTATTATTTACGTGAATAAATAAATAAATAAAAAGAAAAAAAGAAAATGTGGAGGCGTCCAGGCCCCTGGACGCCTCCTTCCCTCACTCACCGGCCCTCACCACACGGCCTCTCGTCTGCCTATCCAGCCTATTAAACCAACAGATTGAAGTTCCGAAGGGCTTACCGGGTCGTGATCGTCCTCTCCCGCGTCGCCAGCATCTACTGCAGCCTCTACGGCCAAAGGAGGAGCCTCCTCCTCCACGGCAATCTCCTCCGCCGCAGCAGCCTCCTCGGCATCATCCCTCAGCCTCCTCGGACGACGAGCCCGTCGTTTCCGCTTCTCTCCACCCTGGCTCGGGCCTCCTTGCTCCATTGGGACTAAGAATGGGTCGTCTGGTTTGACTGGGTCATCTGAATGAACAGTAAATGAGCAAGGGGGGGAGGCCCCCCATATATATAGAATCCACCTTATTTGGGGCGTCCAGGCGCCTGGACGCCCCCACGTTTTTTATTTTTTTTCAAAATTCAAAAAATTAGGGGCGTCCAGGCGCCTGGACGCCCCCAAAACAAAAACTAAAAAAAAATAAAAAATAAAAAAATAGGGGCGTCCAGGACCCCGGACGCTCCCAAAAAAATAATAAAAATTTCAAAACGAAAAATAAAAACGTAGGGGCGTCCAGGCCCCTGGACGCCCCCATAATAAAAATTTCAAAAAAATAATAAAAGAGAAATAAGACAAGAGTATGTATATAATCCAAACAAAAGCACAAAATAAAAACACAAAGAAAAAGAAAAATCACCAAAAAAATAATAATTAAGGGGACAAGGGTCCAAAACATCCAAATGCCAGATTTTATTCCATCAGAAAAGCAGAATGAGCTACATCAGGGGCTTAGGCGCCTTAGGCCTTAACTTCCCCAGTTCGGTTACATAAGCCCTCCACAGCTCGCACTCTTCCCCCACATGCGCTAAGGCCTTTCCCGCAACACTTGTCTTCCAGGGTGCTTTGACGGCCTTCGCTTCCTTCGCGTCCGCTTCAGTGCCCAACTCCCTCTTCTTCAAAGGAACGATGCCAGTCGATAGTGGGAACGAATGGCGTGGAATGCCGACCTGGAGGCAGCATCGATGCGCGTTATAAAGGACGAACTCGGTCGCGCCGATCAGTTGGAGATCAACTTCAGAGGAAGGCCTCATGAGGAGCTCAAGCGAAAGTAGACATGCCGGTGCGCAAGTGAAGAAGCTTTGTGTCACGGTGCGAAGTGAGACCGCCAGTCTTCACGTTTCTTCAGCCACGGAACACGGTTCACTACAGTGCCACCGAAGCCTAACACGTCGGCTATGTGATGAAGAGGGCTTTGTTGGAAAAGCTTCGAAGCAGTTGGCATTCCCTCACGGTGGTCGAATTTGAAATGCAAATCCAGCCAGCAATTCAGGACAAGTGCGCAACCAAAAGGAGGCTTACCCATGCTCGAGGCAGTAAGGCCACTATATAGGTAGGCAAGGACAGCGGGTCCCACCCTCTTTCCACGCCAGATCCCGCAGATAGCACTCAGTTGGTCTTCCTCCACCATGTTGTCGGTATAAGGAAACAAGAGAGCACCCGCCAGACAAATGGTGAACCCTTTCATGATTCCCTCCAAATAGTCATCGTCTGGTAACCCTCTCAGGGCCTCCATGACCCATTCCGCGAGCTTTTGCAAATCAATTCCCTTTTGAGTACGAACCTTTCGGGCTGCGTCGGGCGGCATGAAGCTTCCAAGGACGCTTTCGGAAGTCCCCCGTGTCAGCATCCGCATAGCCTTCACCTTCCCGTCACTCTTGAATTTCTTCAATCCGAGCAGAAGTTCCACCTCCTCGAGGAGGATGGTCGCCTCGAAGGTCGGGAAGATAAAAGTGTGGGTCTGGGGATGCCAGATCTCCACTAGTGCGCCCATAGCCGCCCAGTCCATACGAATCTTCTCGTAGTGTTTGGCGTGAATAAGGAGCCCCTGCAGATGCCACTTCGAGAGTATGGCCCTCATGCCGATGGAGATGTTGGAAGTTAGCTTTGAAAGCCATGGCAGTTTGGAAAACTTCCTCGGGCCTGGGAAGAGTGGATATGGCTGGAAGAGAAAAGAAAGAAGAAGAAAGGAAGGAAGTAAGAAGAAGGTTCACGTGGAGAAATTTGAAAAGAATCAGCTTACCATATGCGACATGATCGTCCCACTCAGATGACCCTCGAGGTCGGAGAGTCGCCTGATCTCGCTGCTAGGCCTGCTCCTCTTCATAACGCGGGAAGACTCTCCTTCCATCCTGAAATCTCTAGATTCTCCTCTCTTCCTCTCCTGAGCTTCCAAAACCCACCTTGATGCTTTTGAATGAACTAGCCTAAGGGGAGTTCTTATAGGAAGGGTAGGGCGCTACAGGACGGAACATGTCACATCAGCGGTCAATGTCAGGATTTTGGCTAGATCTCCTTTCCATTGTGGTGCGATTCTGTTACGATTCTGTTACTTTCTGATGTTATTAATCCATGCTGGCCTGTGCAGGTTTTACTAACGGACGTCTTTGTCCTATCTCCTGTCCCACCTTTCAATGGTTGGTCCCACCATGTCATGCATCGTAGTATATGATACCTACGCTACTAGAACATGTCAAGGACCTTGCGGCCCGAACGAATCTGGGATTTGAGTTCCCCTTCAACAAAAACAGTGATGATCCCGGAAGAATTTGGGTTGTACGGATAGGCCGTTAACTTGTGGTAGCATAGGGACGACGGTTCCATTCAGTGAGTTGGTGCGCGGATAAACGGGCCCCAGCCCAGTGTCGGCTCACCGGATCGGTATCCTGACCCGTTCTTAACAAGTTGACAATATTATCCTTGGCTATTTTCTATTTTAGTTTGTTTTAAATTTTTCTTTAAGCCCAGCATGCATTCATATAGGACTTTGATTTATTGCGGAAGATCATTCAAGTGATTCGATTGCGAAAGCCGCTGTGCTTCAATTCTTAATATGAGATATTCCACTCCGAATGAAATACTGAGTTTCCTTGAAACGGCCCTACACTGCTCTTCCAAAGGAGACCCTTGTTTGGACAGATCCTCAGATATTCCTTTGCTTTTTACCTTGCTTGACCCACCTTGGCCGCAGCACTTCCACGTTGGCTGGTAACCGCTCCCCAAAGGTGAAACCTGCAGGTTTATGACCCAGGTACTTCCACACCGAGAAGTTGGTCTCTTTTTGTTTCGTGCCTGAGCGCACATCTCACCCTCCCTTATTTGATCTCCGTCCAAGCAAATCGTCAAAATTTGAAAGACCTCCTTCAAGGTCGCCTCATTGAAACTTCAGGAAAGATTCCAAACAGTAACGTCAAAAGCGTGTCTCATCACACCTTGGCATCAACTTATCAGTCCGCTCCCACTTCACTCCACTTCGATACCATTCCACTACGTGTCGCTCCCTTGCAAAGCAGACGCCAAGGCGGGGCAGCTGTAGACACGCCATTCCTGACGTCTCCTGAGAAAGTCTCATATTACTATACGACGCCCCGCGGCGGATTTCGCATTTTGAATCACTTGAGTGCTTCCTTTTCTTGGGTCTTCTTCTACCTTTTTCGGTATCCGGAATTGTCTCGTCGCAGCATTCGGACGGCATCAACACCAGTCAGACGCATCGGAAGGTCCCGAAACCAGGAAGGGTGCCTGTCGGGGAGCTGCCGACGCCTTTTCAGTGGACCCGGGGGGTCTTAATGGAGGCGTCCAGGCCCCTGGACGCCTCCATCATTTTAATTTATTTTTTAAGACAAAAATACATAAACAAATATATATTTATGGAGGCGTCCAGGCCCCTGGACGCCTCCATGAAAACAAATATAAAAAATATATATGCCAGTTGGCATAAAAAACAAAACAAAAAAAATAATAATATATTTTCTTGGAGGCGTCCAGGCCCCTGGACGCCTCCATCAACTCACTCACGGGGCGCCGCCCACCGAACGACGGTTTGTCGTGTGTGAAAGAATCCAAATTGTGGAGACGTCCAGCTGGCTGGACGCGCCCATTTCCAAATCACGGGTCGCCGCTCCAAAACCACGCGTTGTGTTAAACCGCGTGCGACTTTCGGTGGAGTTCGGTGGGACTTATGGAGGCGTCCGGGACCCTGGACGCCTCCATGAAAATATTCGAAAAAAATGAATAAAAATAGAATAAAATATCTTTTTTGCCCTGATGGAGGTGTCCAGGGTCCTGGACGCCTCCACCCTCCGGAGCCCTATAAATAGAGGCCCACCCCCTCAGTTCTGGAGGAGCTTCTAAGAGATCCGATAGGCTGCCGGAGCCCAGAGGCTACCGGAGTCATTTCTAACCCGTGGGGTCTTTTGTAGGTGGAGGTTCTGCCGACTTCTCGGGTGCCCACGCTCGCGAGAGGAAGGTCGTCTTCATCCACCGCGCTTCCACGTCGTCCCTACGCTGCCGGAGCTCCGCCGGATTTCACCATCGGCACATCCAATAAGCCAATCCTTTCCTTTTCTTCGTAGTTCTTTTGCATTCATCATCTCGCATCCTCTATCCCCCTTCATAAGGGCGCCTCTTCTTATATACTTCTTGCATCCATCATCTCATTTTCCTCCTACTCGAGTCCGAGAGGGGTTTAAAAGATAACACCAACCAGGTGTGTGTCTTGCCATCATTTCGTTATTTTTATCGCAAGGATTTGAATACTACACCTTCATCTTTCTAATCCACTCGTTACTTGTTTGTCGTTGTTTTGCAAGGGTACCCAAGGAAAGCCCTCTCCATCGGCCGGCCGAAGGGGGAGGAAGAAGCAACCCGCCATCTCCCGCTCTTGAGGTAGGCGCGATCACTTTCTTTATTTTGGGGTCTTTTGGCCCCTGGCGATCACATCTTGTTCTCGAGGCCGCGGCGAGTCACTTCCCCAATGGCCGTTTAAATTCTCGTTCTTATATTCTCTTTATATTCTGTTATATTCTGCTCATATTCTCGAGGCCGCGGCGAGTCACTTCCCCAATGGCCGTTTAAATTCCCGTTCTTATATGTTATATTCTTATCTATTCATATTCTCGAGGCCGCGGCGAGTCACTTCCCCAATGGCCGTTTAAATTCCGCTCTTATATTCTCTTATATTTGTTATATTCTTATCTATTCATATTCTCGAGGCCGCGGCGAGTCACTTCCCCAATGGCCGTTTAAATTTCCGCTCTTTATATTTTCCTTATATTCTGTTATATTCTTATCTGCTCATATTCTCGAGGCCGCGACGAGTCACTTCCCCAATGGCCGTTTCAATTCTTGCTATTTAATTTCTGCACCATTCCCGTCCCCCCGAGGCCGCGGCGAGTCACTTCCAGCTATGGCCGTTTAATCCCCATATCTTGCTATATTACATTTGTCCCGCTCGCCCCGCCGGAGCAATCTCCCGTGGTGGCCCCTTCTCTTTTCTTTTATTTCTGTGTTGCAGCAAACAAGAGGAGCCCGCGCGCTCCGCGTCTTCTTCGCTCCCCGAACCGCGTGACGTCGCTCACAGATCCCTCAAGATTCCTCTCCACTTCCTGCTTCTCTCCCCCCTCCTCGCAGCCTCTTTCTTTCTAATCCCTCTGTCACCTTTGTTCCGAGTTGCACGAGCCAACGGGGTCGACTATCCTTTTATCCGAGCCAGTTTCCAAATGAGGCAGAGTCAGTGGATGGACGTAGGAAGGTTAACCGGGTCGGCCGAGCGATGGGCTCGTATGGCGACGCCAGATGGATTTTTGCTTTTTGACATGTATTGTATTGGCCTCGGCCTTTCTAATGTACAAATAATTGTTTGAATGAAAAAGGAAGGAAATTTTTGATTTATCCCATATTGTTTGCACAATTGAAGTGTTCAGAAATAGAACTTGCGTAGTGTAGTTGCGTTCCACGTCCGAGGGATGGGTTCTCCTTCCATAGTACATAGCCGGTATGCTCCTTTCCCGAGCATCTCGACCACTCGGTAGGGGCCTTCCCAATTAGGGGATAGCTTGCCTGCCGCCTCAAGTGGTCGAGAGGCTTTGGCTTTCCTGAGAATGAAGTCTCCCGGCTGGAAGTGTCCTTGGAAATAGGGTCGAAGGCACTTGGTCGAGGTAACCAACGTTGGCACGAGTTTCTCGATTGCGGGGTACCTTCTTTCAGCCTCGTTGAGCACCTTGCTAGTGTTGTAGATCGGTCTCTCGACTCCCGAATCATTTCTGACCAAGACCGAGCTAACTGTGGATGGAGTTGCCAAGAGGTAGAGATGCAAGGTTTCACCTGGGACAGGCTTGGATAGCACTGGGGGTGCAGCTAGGAACTCCTTGAGCTCGGCGAATACGTTTTGGCATTCCTCGTTCCATGCGAACGTAGCAGATGCCAGGCCCCCTCAACAGTTTGAAGAAGGGTAGGCATCGTTCGGCCGCACGGGACAGGAACCTGCTGAGCGCGGCAATGTGCCCGGTAAGGCGTTGAACGTCCTTGGTGCAGGTGCGGGGCCGCATTACCAGGATGGCCTGGACCTTGTCGGGGTTGGCCTCGATCCCATGCTGGGTCACCAAGAAGCCCAAGAATTTCCCAGACCTTACTCCGAAGGCACACTTGGTGCGGTTGAGCTTCATATTGTACCTCAGGCAGGCGTCGAAGGTCTCAGCTAGGTCGGTGAAGTGGTCTTCGGCCCTGGGGGTCATGACGCGCATGTTGTCAATATAGGCCTCGACGTTCCGGCCAAGTTGTCCCTCGAACATGTGGTTGACCAACCTCTGGTACGTGACTCCAACGTTCTTTAACCTGAAAGGCATCCGGGTATAGCAGTATACGCCGAAGTCGGTTATGAAGGCGGTCTTCTCGATGTCTTCTGGATCCATCTTGATCTGGTGGTAGCCTAAATAGGCGTCCAGGAAGCTGAGTATCTCGTTGCCCGAGGTTGAATCAACCAGTTGGTCGATGCTCAGCAACGGATAGCAATCTTTTGGTGTGGCTTTATTCAAGTCGGTGAAGTCCACGCATATTCGTCACTTTCCCAAAGCTTTTGGCACCAAGACAACGTTAGCCAGCCACGTCGAGTACAGGACCGATCTAAAAAGACCAGTCTTTTGCCCCTTGGTGATCTGCTCTTTGATGACCGTCTGCTTCTCTGGCGCGTGCTTCCTTCTGCGTTATTGTACGGGCTTCACGGTCGGGTCAAGGTTGAGCCTATGCATTACTGCCTCTCCCGGTATTCCGGGGAGTTAATCATCAGACCATGTAAAGACTCGGATGTACCAGGAAAGAAATTCTTTGTATTGTTGCTGAATTTTGGATGGTAGGTCAGCTCCAATCTTGAGTCCTAAGGTCCGGTCATCGTTTAGGAAAACCGTTAACAACTCGCCTCCAGGCTCGGATGTTACAGATTTTTCCTCAACTTCCCGGGGGCCCTTGTTCTTCCCGTCCGGCCTTGTGGCTTCAACCGAGATATTATAGCACCTTCTGGCCATCGCATGGTTGCCCCGGACTTCCCCCACCCCATGCTTAGTGGGGAAATTCATCTTTTGGTGATAGGTAGAGGGCACCGCTTTCGTTCAACTGAGGATTCCTCGACCGAAGATTACGTTGTACGCTATCATACCCTTGATCACTATGAAGTCCACCATAACCGTAACGGTTTTGGGTGGGGTGCCGAGAGTAACCGGCAGGCTTAGGGCTCCCTCGGGATAAGTGGCCTGGCCATTGAACTTGCAAAGGGGGGTTCGGATCGGGCGAAGTTTAGATGGATTCTCCCTCATCTTAAGAAAACACTCATAAGACAATACATCAGGGGCGCTTCCATTGTCAACTAGAATCATGTCTACGTTACAATGGTTTATCGTAACCGATATAACTAGGGCGTCGTCATGCGGGGTGGTCAGCCCTTCCAGGTCTTGGTCGGAGAAGATTATGACCTGGGGCTCACTTGGCGGGGCCTTGGGAGACTCGATGGCTCGGCTCGCCCGCTCAGCATGACGCTTCCTTTCTCGACCACTGTCTCTTCCTGATGCAGCTCCTCCAGCGATGACATTGATGTGGACCCCGCGAGGGGCGTTGTCGATCTCCTCTGGGGAACCTCGGTCTTCCTTATGCCCTGCCATAAATCGGGATAGGTGTCCCTAGCGGACGAGGCGCTCGATCTCATCATGGAGCTGATGGCAATCGCCGGTATGATGCCCGTGATCGTTGTGGAACAGGCAGTGCTTACTGCGATTGCGGCTCTTCGATCTCATTGGCTCGGGTTGGCGGAGGAGACCCGAGCCTTTGATGTCTTCATATATCTTGTACACCGGAGCGGTTAAGGGAGTGTACTGCTCGTACTTCCGGGATGGTTCTTTGTGCTCCCCGTCTCGGTTCCACCTTTTTCCTTGGCCCGAGCTTGACTCGAGTGCCCGCTTCTTGTCCCCCTCCCGACCCGAGCCGGTTGCGCCTCGGCATGCGCTGAGTATCTCTTCGCACTCGGCGTGGCGTAAAGCCAGAGTCACTAGCTTGGCAAGGGTCGTGAGAGGGTGGATGACAAGTTCGCGGTGGAGGTTCTCGACCCGGGTGCCACCGATCAGCGCGGTTATAGCCGAGGCTACATCCAGGCGGGGGATTCTCAGGGCTTTCGACTTGAATCGGTTGATATAAGCTCGAAATTTCTCTCCTTGTGCCTGTTTCAGAGCCAATAGCCCCTCTACCGACCTTGGGGGGGCGCTGCCGGCAAAACTTTCCTTAAATACTCACCCAAACTGCTTGAAGCCTCGGATGGATCCGGGGGCGAGGGTCCGGAACCATGCTTGGGCTCCTTGGACCAGAGTGGTCACGAAGGCTCGGCATTTGATGGCGTCGGACGCTCCGTGAAGAGTCATCAAGGCATCGAAGCTATTGAAGTGGTTGGCCGGGTCGCCGTGGCCGTCTTAAGACTTGAAGGTTGGAATGGAGATTCTGAGAGATACCTCCGCCTTCAAGATATAGTCGGAGAATGGGGATTTATCCTCGTCCTCTGCTGGGGAGGTCTTCTGTAAGGCGCGCTCCTGCTCTGTGAAGCGCCTCTCGAACTCTCGCAGACGGAGGGATAACTCCGGCTGCCGTTATGCCGTGGGGCTAGGGGGACGCGATGGCAGGCTGTTCTGGGGCTCCCTGGGGACCTCGGTCTCTGGGTGCGGATGACGTGCCCCAGGTTTTCCCCTTTTTGGCATGGAGGAGGCCTCTTGTTCCGGAGGAGGGGCTTGTGAAGGTCCTCCTGACCTGTTGCGAACAAGCCGCCGCCCTCGGAGGGTGAAGTGGCCTCCGGCTGTGTGTTGGGACGCATTTTCAGGGGGAGGACTTTCCGGAGGGATGCGTGACCTTCCTTCCCTAGCCGCCTGGGTCCTCATGAGTTCCACGAAGACGTCCAATTTTACGTTGAGGGCTTGGAATGCGTCAGCGCCCTCGTTGGGTGGTAGCTCTACCGCCGCGGGCGGAGGAGGTGGTTCGTCGGCTGGGGTGCTGGCGTTGGAGGGGGGTTCTGGGTGGCCTGAGAGGGGCCCTCTCCCGCCGCCACCATGGTCTTTCCCTTATCACCGGCGGACCTCCTCCCTGAACTTCTTCGCACCATGCTGGCTCTTTGTTCGTTTTCCACAGACGGCGCCAGATGAAGAGGGGTGATCTCGCGCTGGTCCTGAGCTGGGGGAGATGATCACCGAGTAGTGAACTGCAAGGAAAGGGAAACGAATCAGGGGGCCCAGGGATGGTTCCCTGGGAAAAACCCTCCGATGCCTAAGTCAGTAGAGCAGTGGTGGAAGCTATGACGGGAGGAGGATGGAGATGCACGAGATCCCTCTCTTCCAAGGTGGTGAAGTGGTTCCTGCTCAGGGGCTTTTTGGCGTGTGTTCGCCTTACCTTTCGCTGGAGGGAGTCACAGGTTAAATAGTGCGCCGGCCCCATGAGTCCCGTAAACTGAGGAGTTTCAGGCAGGAGTTACGTTCTCGACGTGGGCTCTTTACGTCCTCATCGTGGGATCTTGATAGCCTTGTAAACTCCTGCTCATAAAGGGCTCTCAACGGCAGCATAGATAAGTAATCGTCGGTTGACCCGAGCTTAAAGAGCGCTAGCCCTGTTTGGGCGATGGGCGTAGCACGGGTGAGGCTCGGTCGGAGTGGGGGTGGGGCGCTAGCCCTTATCCCGGCGAGGGGGATGAGTCGGGCTTTGGGTCTTCCTCCGACCGGACCGACGCTCGGGCCTTCCGAACCTGATGGCCGCCGAGGAAGGGCTTGATCCCGAATGATCTTATTGGGCTTTAGGTAGCCCCTGTGGGGCTGTCACCGAGACGAGCTGGGCCTTGTTTGGTCCGACTGGACCTCGTTCGGCCGCTCTTAAATGGGCTACAGAAATCCCCCTCTCTATCCCCGTAAAATTTTATGGCCAAAGGACACTCCGATGCCCACGAACAGATTATTAAGGTAAAAATTCATAACTAACTAGCTACAGTGGTTTGGGTGATTCGCCGTGTAACTCTATAAAACCTATTAAATTACTTAACTAGTTAATGTTACTAGTTAATACACCATATAAAGACATGAAAATTTAAGAAAAATCATGGGGATTCTAGTAATATGAAATTTGTGATTTTTTTTGGTATATGATTTCATGGATAAAATTTTCTTAAGTATATTGTATTAATTAAGGAAAATATGCTAATCACGGTTAATCATAACCCATGCAAAGGATGAAGACGTGAAGATGAAGCTAATGACTAAACATGCATGCTTTACAAGGGTTTGTGTCTGGGGAGAGAAGACCTACCTGATGTTGGAGGAAGAAGAGACGTACGGGAGAGAGAGAGGATGAAGAACGACAGAATCAGAGGCTCCTCCTTCACGCACGGGAAGCAGGAGGAAGACGAAGGAAGGAGTAGAGGACGCAGCAACAGCAACGTAGCGGCCCCCTTCCCTCTACGCACAGTAGCAGCAGCAGACGGCTCCCTCGAACGCACAGCAGGAGCAACCTTGCATTCGAACAGGCCACTACTTATAGGGGTTATGGGCTCTAAGAGTCCTTCGGGAACTTAGAATCCTAGTTAAACCAAGGTTTCCTCTAGTGCAAATCCTACGAAGAGTCTGTCTTCCAAAATTGCAGCCGCTTTCCCTCGTTCATTTCTTTTAAACCCTAGGCAATCCATGCAGCCCGTCGAACGTGATAAGGGTGGGTGATAAGGGTTTTGTATAACCCAAGGGCCCTATTGCAATTATATTTGTGCATGTATCCTCATAGGCTCATTTACGTTAATCAAAAGCCCATAAACCATTAACTGATGGCCCCTTTATATGTTAATTGTTGATACGGGAGCCTATTATTTTTGGGTTATCTACGATTCCCCTTCGTACTAAGTCCATCTACCTTTTATTTAGTGTTTAAAATGGCCATTATCTAAAGGCCTTCCCGTTAATGCAAAAAGCCCATTATGTATATATATACTTAATGTAAAGCCCATTTATCATGTGGGTTAAGAGGCTCCTGGGCTTCCCTTCGTGAAGTCCATTAGGGTTAAGCACGTGGGTTTGGGTTGAAGGCCCATATTATGTACGTGATTATTAAGAGTTAGGCTTTGGTTAAAATAGTTTTACATCATTTGTTAAGCCACTCACTTGTATACATGAACCCCAAGACTATAGGTTGTGGCCCATTTGTGTATATATGGGTTTATATAACTTCGGCATTTCTTTATTTCGCCTTGAATGCTAAGCTCATTTCTTATGAGATTGTATTAAGGTTATTTACTTATTTGGTGTAGGTGGTCATAATATGCACTAGGGCCTTTATTGATTGAGAGTTTGGCTAAGGTAGTACTTTTATTTTTTTATCTTTGTTATCTTCATTCAAAAGGGGAATTATTTTCTGGCCATATTTATTTATTGCACTCTAGCCCAATGATTTCTTAGTGGAGTATGAGTAGGTTATTTTTATTATTTTTTCCTGTAAAAATATTATTATTATTATTATATTCCTATTTTAGTCCTTTAAAAATTATCGGGCGTTACACCCTCCCCCACTAAAAAGAATTTGGTCCCCAAATTCACCACCCTCTACTTAGGATGGGGAACTAGCTATAACTTACTATGATGCTAAGGTGTCTCGAATGAAAAAGGACTAATTTAAGATTGAGGATGAGGGGTACCTTCCACAACTTCTTCTTTGGCAGGCTCAGCTTCCACTAAGGCTTGAGTTTCTTCTTAGAGTTTCGGGTTTTGAGTGGGACATTCGACTATCCTATGTTCAAGGCTTCCGCATCGAAGGCACGCTCCGCGCTTCCTCCAGCACTCTTCGGCCTGATGACCCAATTTATGACAATAAAAATATTTCTTTTGCGACATGTTATTTCTTCTCTTTTTATTTCTTCGAAATTCCTTACGACAGACTCGCCACCCTTTAACGAAACCAGGCGTCAACTTACTCTCGAATCTTCTCGTTTTCATTTCAAGAGAAGCTTAGACACCTGCAAAAATAATTTTAAAGTTAAAAATTTTATTACCCTTACGCGTCATACTATCGTAGTTTTGTACATATTTTAATATTTAACCCAAGACACTACCCAATCTCACTAGGTGACACTTCGAAAAATGACCTAATGACACATATTCACGGCCGAACCTAGGGTTTACGAAGACCTAGGCTCTGATACCACTTATGTCACATCTCGAACCGATGGCAGCGGAACGCATTGCTCGGAATGTGGCAGCGATACAGTCGTGTCAATTAGAGCAATAACTTAAGGCACAAAAGATGATAAGTAACAAAATAAATTTTATTGATATACACTTGTTATTATAACTTATTGACTCAATTACATCTTATATAAAGAAAAAGGAAAAGACGCACTAAGAGGACTTAGACATTTAAAACTAGATAAAAGACACCATGCTAATCTAGACTCAAGAAAAATAAAAGACACGAGTCATCTAATTTCCAGAGCTCTCTTGCACACTTTCCCTTCCCATTGGAGTCACGGCCTCGCTAGCCACATGATTACATGAAAAATAGGGGAAAACGCTAGATGAGCGAATGCTTAGTAGGAATTATATCTCTAATCCAGACTTGTTTAAAGTAATTAACGATTTTATGTTGTGTCCCTGTGGCTTTGAAGTTTTGATGATGACAAATATTATGACTCATTATATATATATATATATATTCTTGATGACATAATTTTGATGGATTTATTACTAATCTCATCATCTTTATATAGCAGTATGAAAATTTGTCAGAACATGTTACAGGTCAGTGCATATATCATCTGCCTTATCAGGTAAGGTCAATGCTCATTTTCAGCTTAATGATATAAGGTTGATGCACAGTTTGCATTGTGCATATAAAAGGTCGATACATTTCCTGTTTACACCTTCACACAGGTCAGTGCACATCTTGTTGGTTTGCATATAGGTCGATGCACGTTTTGCCTTATGGCATATAAGGTCGGTGCACATGTTATAGGTCATACAAAGTATGTGCATAGTTTGCTGCATGCACATTCTGCATAGTGCATAGTGTGGTCGAAGCACATTTTGTTTCATGCACATTAAGGTCGGTGCACATTGTGCATTTGGCAAATAAAGTCGATGCACATTCT
Source organism: Amorphophallus konjac (assembly GCA_022559845.1). Classification (NCBI taxonomy): domain Eukaryota; kingdom Viridiplantae; phylum Streptophyta; class Magnoliopsida; order Alismatales; family Araceae; genus Amorphophallus; species Amorphophallus konjac. The sequence continues at coordinate 402,446,806 of CM040120.1, forward strand.
CCTTGGGCATATAGAAGGTCGATGCACTTCGCATCACTGCATAGAGAAGGTCAGTGCACATTCTGATTAGTTGCATTAAGGTTGATGCACATTCTGCATCGTGCATAATAAGGTCTACGCACATATCAGCTTGTGCATACATTCAAGTATGTGCATGTTTCCTAGTCCGTGCACATGGTGCATCAAGGTCCACGCACATGTACAGACTGAAGTCTGTGCACATCTCCTCTTAGCACAAATGAAGTCTGTGCACATTCTCCCTGTGCACATATAAAGTATGTGCACATTCTACCTATGTACTTATAAGGTTAATGCACATCCATTCATCATGTGACCAAGGTCTGTGCGCATTTGCTCAACATGTTACCAAGGTCTGTGCACATTTGCACAATTTCACTACAAGGTCTGTGCATGTGTGCATCTAGACTTATATGGTATGTTCACCTTTCCACATATGCATAAAAAGGTTTATGCTCATTTTCATATACGCATTATAAGTCTGTGCATATTGTACTATGAAGTCTATGCATCTTTCATACTTAATTGAAATTCATTCATATACAGTGACTCTCATATCAATAAGTCAAAGCACATTAGTTATCCATTCATGGTTACAATGTGTTTGACAAAATGCCTTTTACTTTGTTATCAGGAACTTAAGTGAGCAGAGGGTCAAGTCACGTGGCTCGGGACTCAACTTAAATAGACACGTGATCCAAGGTAGCTACAGGCACATGATCCAAGGAGGAGTCACGCCTGGAGATTCTGCCACGTGGACTCCAGTTGGACTTCAGCGAAATACTTTTCTGAAAAAGAATTGGCGGGAGTGTTCCCTCCACACGCATCCTGAGCAAATCTGGTAGGGTCCACAGGATCAAAGCGTGATCCTGTCACGTGGGAGAATTAGAAGAAATGGGAATCACACTCCTGATTCAATCTTCCTCCGGCGCCCCTGTTCCTATATAAGAAGAAGGCTGCAGAAAGCGGCAACTAGCGGAAAAATAGAGAAAAGCCAGAGAGAAGGAAAGAAGAGTTGCCAGAGAAGAAGTTTGAGAGATAGAGTTGCATAGAAGAAAAGGAGAGAGAGAGAGAGAGAGAGAGAGAGAGAGAGAGAGGGAATATGTTTGAGAGAAAAAAAGAAAGTGAGCAGAGGAGGAAGAGGAAGAAAGAGAGCAAGCTTGATGAGATGAATTTACCGATTCTGAAGATATGCCCTACTGGCCCTTGAATCAGATCCAAGCAAGTCTGCTCCTGCAAGAGCTACAGTTTATATGTGCTTTCATTTCTAGCTTTCAGTTGTTGTGTCTTGTTTTTATTTTCTCTTTTAAACATCAAGTTGTGAGTCAGCAAAGTAAGCTGTGATGCTCAGCAGGCGAGGTGGATATCTCAGACAACAAGCTATGATGCTCAGCGGGATAGCAAGCTGTAATGCTCAGCATATGTAAACAAGCTGTGATGCTCAACGGTTCAAGCTGTGTGACAGTAGTAAGCCACACTCAGGTCTGAGTGTGGGGTGGATGTAGGTGAAAACTGAACCACCTAAAATCTCAAGTCTTCTGTGCATTTGTTTATTTGCTTAAGGTTTCGATTAGATGTATGCTTAGGGCGTTTACCGTTTGCATCAGATTTTCCTTCTTACATCTTTGAGTTGATTACAAATCTGACACACGGTAGATGAATGCTTAGGCACGGTTCTATTGCATAGTTTTATTGAGTTTGCTGGGTGTGCAGGTTAAGTGCTCAAGTGTCTGTAGAACATCTGATTAGCCAAGCCTATCTTATTAGAACAACCGTTTTACTGAATCATAGAGTTTAATTCTATAAGATTTTATAAGTACAGTTTTATTTGGGCAAATTTTTAAAGGGGATTCATTCACCCCCCCCCTCTGAATCCGATTTGCACCATCACTTAGATTCAAAAATTGGTATCAGAGTGGGTTTCTGATTGATCAGATCCAACGATCTGCAGAGGATCCTGCCATCTTTTGGTGCATTGCTCATCTATTGCTTTTAGCTAATTCTTTGAATCTGTTTAACTATTTTTCAATGGCGTCTCCTTTGGTCTTTGATGATTCTAATTTTAGCAGTTGGCTAGGCGGCCTATGCATTTACATGAATTCCATTGACTCTCATTTATGGAATTTAGTTTCAGAAGGCCCACATAAACTATCTTATGACCAGATCAAGTGGTCTGATGAGGACAGACTGAAGGATAGTGAGAACACTATGGTTCTCGAGATTTTAAAAGCTGCAGTTAACAATGACATGTTTCCATTCATTTTCAGGTGCAATTCTGGAAAGGAAATCCTAGATGAGGTGATAGCTATCCATGAGAAAAAGGAAGAAGAATGTCTCATGGCTAAAAGAAGTGATCATAGTGATGCGGGACGGGACCACGGACACGATAAGCTAGCGGTCGTCCCTTAGCGAGGGAAGCGTCGGATGTGCGCGGTTGAACAACCGGCAGTGAGCTAGGGTGGTCGGCTCTCAATTGTGCCCGGATCGGGTCACGGGACGGTCACTCTCTCACTCGCAGCAGTGATATGATAAATTAAAAGCGAGCTAGGTAACCCTACACATGCTCTCTAGCAGCGGCATAAACAAGCATATATAGAAATAAGCGGAATGCCAAGCAAGGAGCGAATACGATACCTCCACGCGCTCGGCGTGGCGAAGATGGCACCCGGCCGAAACTCGTACTCCCGGGAACTTAATACATTAAGATTACAGCAATACAAGTAAGCCCACTCCACGCAGGGAGGTAACGGGCGACACAAGGGGGCCCGGGAGGACCAATTCCGGGTTGACGGGCGGTTTCCGGGCACGGCTTCGGCTTCGCGCGTACTCGTGCTAGTGGGGCCCAAGTGTGGACCGGAGGGGTCGTGTGGGACCTGATGCCTCCTCTGGTGTGGGTACACTTGGGAAGCGCTCCCCTAGGATGGCGAGTTGCTGGAACGACCGCCGGACGCCGGACGGCCCTCGGACGACGCTCGCGGGAAACCGGCCACAAGTCTGCACTTGCTGTCTTCTCGCGCGCTGTCCGGCGAGATCGGCTGCTGTGATCAACCCCGTCGTCGGAATGCAACGAGCTCAGCACCGTTGGAAAGAGGACTCCAAATACTTCGACGTAGGGGTCTTCAGAAAAAATAATCAGATACGTATATCTGACTTATGGAATTTACACCCTTGCTGTAAACAGGCCAGAACTGCAGGGGCAGGTTCTGACTTCTCTGAAAATCACCGTTGACCGGTGGGAGGACCTTGGAATATGGAGATGAGTTCTTCAGAAAAGTTGAAGATCTCTGAGATAGAAAACCGGGACTATTTTTGGTTCTTGATTTGGATAGGAAATGGATTTTATGGGATTTTTTGAGTGGACCTGGGTCGGATCTGGGACACTGTGGAAAAATTGCTCACAGGAACTGGTACGAATTCTTAAAAATACCTAGAGACCTTATAAAAAACTAAGAAAATTCATGGTGGTAGACATATGTGGACAGAAGTCTCAGTAATTTTTAGAGCCCCAACAAAATTCAAAACATGGGTCGAACAAGGTAGACTCAGAACTGTTGAACAGTAGACAGAACCTGGACAGAACTGAAATTTGAACTTGGACGAAAATCTAAAAATATCTAAAGGACGAATTTTTGCCTGAAATTTTTTGTGGAGGTAAGGGTTCAAGAGGGGAACCAACCCTGAAAACTGGAGCTTCAGAAGATGAGGGAAGAGAGAGGGAAAATTCGGAGAAGAGAGGTCTGTCCAGAGTGGACAGAAAACCAAATTCGTTGGTGAAGACGCGTCGGCGGCGAGACGGCGGCGGCGGCGATCACCGGAGTTGCTTCAGATGCTGGAGGGGATCAAGGGGGAAGGGATTACACTCTAGAAAGGGGCTGGAGGTGGAAGAACACCAGGGAGAGAGGGGAGAGGGGCACAAGCTTCAAGGAGGCAAAATGCTAATTTCTTCTTCATTAATTCTTTCCATAAGAAAATACAAGTATTTATATGAAAGGGTTCTAATCTAATATGAGCCCTTGGATCAAGGGTTGAAGAATGGAGGGTTGAGATGTGGTGTGAACACCACATTAAACCCAAATAAACTAATAGGTCCGCCCCCCCCTTAAAGAGGACAATTTGGAATTGTCTTCTTTATTTAATTCATGGTCCAAGTCCAAATTTGGACCATGGACCAGCCACCTTGGACCCAAGAGTCCATGTGGACCAATAAGGAGGAGGGAGGGGGCCCCTGCAGGGCCTACAAGCATATTTGCAAAGAAACCCAATGGCCTTTTGGAAATAAACCCACTAAGACCTACTATTGTGTACGCATATATCACAAGGGCGTACATACAAATACAAAAGGACATAAATGCAAACACAAAGTGAGCTGGTTGTCGCTGATGTCCCCATCAATTCTCCCCGGGTGGGAGGAACTCGACCCCGTTGAGTAAAGGGTGCGGCTGCTCAGGTCTCCGGCGGATCCGTCACCGTGCCAAGTAGCGCGGGTATGCTCCACTCCAAGTGATCGGCACCTGCTCATTCCACATATACTCGAGATGCGCACTGCTATGGCCAAAGGTGGTCACTCCGAAGGGGCACTCTCAACGGAAGGAAACAGCTCAAAGACTCACTAGGAATCACTGCTGAGTCCCTATAGGTGACTGATCCGGGTATAGAAGTAAACCGATCCCATACTCGTCAAGTGAATCGACTCGCTTCACACTCATTCGGGAACGACACGAGCTTGCACAAGACACATGCAGACTCACCATGCACTGACACATGAATGAAAATCACACAAACAATCGACTCAAAATCACCACACAAACAAACCACACAAAGAAAACACACCGACTCAACTATGACCCTAGACACACCTAATGTTAGTCCGACCCGTACATGGGTGATGGCGGACCAGGACACCCAAATGTGTGCCATGCATGCATGTTATGTAACCGGAGATGGGTGGCATAAGGTACACCTAAATGTCCAAGTATGACCCAGTCATGCATGGACGGCCCTTTGGATTTGGGAGACTTGAGAGGGCTAGGAAAGCCGGGTGTGGAAGAGCTGGGTGGAGGTGTATCGTGGACGGGCTTGGTGGGTATGGAGGACCCGGCCCGTAGGAAAGGGGTATGAAAGTGGACTTCCCCGATAAGGTATGAGGGAAGTGATGGGTCACGGGGCCCACTAGAGTAGGGGTCAAATGGGTCAAAGAATGTGTGACCCCTTGTGGTGGGTTCCCACAAGTCACGGTCCCACGTGTAGAAGTTTTGAAGGTGTGGATAATCACCTTCTTGAATTGTGATGGGTGGGACGGGGACCGTAGGCAAGAAGTATGATTCCTCCCTCGGACAAAAGGGTATGAATTCAGGCTTGTCCGGTAAGGGAAGGAGTAAGAGGACCTCCGTGGTGATACAACCCACGATGCACTCGGAGGTAATAGACCCTAAGGCCGGATGAGTGAGGCTAAGACTAGTGGGTTGGTCAAAGCCTCGGGCCAAAATGTGCGTCAACTCCCATTGTGAATCCAATCCCATGACAAGATCGTCCAATGTGTTAACATGGTGACGAGATCGAAAGGTGGTATGGAATGAGTTGACTGGCACTAAAGGTAAGGTGGGGTCCATGGACGGGAAGGGATGTGGGACCAAGCCATCCTTGAGCCATCTAAGAAGTGGCTCGGCTATGTAAAGTGTTCCCGTAAGAAACACGGGTGGCTCGGGCTTTGGTAGTTCCCACTTTGATGGTTGCGAATGAAGACCGGAGGTAGATAACAATGGAGCATCCATGGGTGGTGGAGTAGCTTGTGTCCTTTCCCACCAATCCGAAATCATTTTCTTTATTTCCTCTAAGGAGCGGGTTGGAGGAGGGACCTTGGGGTGGACTAGCTCCTTAACTCTCGGCTCGGGTGTGGGCCTAGGCTCGGTTATAAGCGGGACTTCCACTCGGTTGGAGGTGCTTGAGTGGGTTGGGATGGGAGTGCCAAGGGGAGGTTGGTTGGTGGTGCATGGGCGGGCCACTAGATTGGGGTCACTTTGGTGGGCTTGGACGGCGGTGAAGGGGTGGGATTGGGTAGAGGTGTGGCCCACTTGATTGTGGGTGAGTTGGTGGGGTTGGTGAGTGGAATGACCTCCGTGGTTGGAGGTAGGTGGGCGGGGAACGTAGGCCCTCCTAAGCACTCTCTTCATTTCCCACCATGACTCGATGGGCCTTAGATTCTTATCCTCCCTCCAATATTTGATGTCCCTCCAAGTTGCAGCGGCTTCACCAAAAAGTCGCCTTTTGGCAACATCGACTTGCATGGGCCCGTACATGATGTACACCTCGAAGTAATCATCCATAATGGCTTCCCATTCTAGATAGACACTCGGGTCATCGGACCCGTAGAAATCCCGAGTTTCGGGTCTCGTGGGGTGGTTCGGGTGGTCCTTCCATTTGAGATAGTATCGCCACCATCCGGGAGTTTGGGACTCCATGGGACACGGGGAAACTAGTGGATGGCCATGCCGACACTCGGACCAAAACACTAGACACGACACTAAGTAATGCAAAGTTGGAATGCACTAACTAATGCACACTAAGGACCCTAGACGTAAACCAAGACTCGGTACGCGGCGGAGACAATCGACCCGAAGGTCACTCGCACAAGTGTGCGGCCTTCCCGATAGGCGTAACCTAACGGTCGGACAACACCTTTTTATATACCGAGTAAAGGGATGTATGCGACCCAAAAATGACTCTTTTGTTGTTTTAAAAATATGATGATCCTAAACACAACTTAGACCGACTAATGACTACATGACACTCTTTTTTTTTTTGAATGCAAACACCCTAGACTTAAACTGTCTCTGATACCAAATTGATGCGGGACGGGACCACGGACACGATAAGCTAGCGGTCGTCCCTTAGCGAGGGAAGCGTCGGATGTGCGCGGTTGAACAACCGGCAGTGAGCTAGGGTGGTCGGCTCTCAATTGTGCCCGGATCGGGTCACGGGACGGTCACTCTCTCACTCGCAGCAGTGATATGATAAATTAAAAGCGAGCTAGGTAACCCTACACATGCTCTCTAGCAGCGGCATAAACAAGCATATATAGAAATAAGCGGAATGCCAAGCAAGGAGCGAATACGATACCTCCACGCGCTCGGCGTGGCGAAGATGGCACCCGGCCGAAACTCGTACTCCCGGGAACTTAATACATTAAGATTACAGCAATACAAGTAAGCCCACTCCACGCAGGGAGGTAACGGGCGACACAAGGGGGCCCGGGAGGACCAATTCCGGGTTGACGGGCGGTTTCCGGGCACGGCTTCGGCTTCGCGCGTACTCGTGCTAGTGGGGCCCAAGTGTGGACCGGAGGGGTCGTGTGGGACCTGATGCCTCCTCTGGTGTGGGTACACTTGGGAAGCGCTCCCCTAGGATGGCGAGTTGCTGGAACGACCGCCGGACGCCGGACGGCCCTCGGACGACGCTCGCGGGAAACCGGCCACAAGTCTGCACTTGCTGTCTTCTCGCGCGCTGTCCGGCGAGATCGGCTGCTGTGATCAACCCCGTCGTCGGAATGCAACGAGCTCAGCACCGTTGGAAAGAGGACTCCAAATACTTCGACGTAGGGGTCTTCAGAAAAAATAATCAGATACGTATATCTGACTTATGGAATTTACACCCTTGCTGTAAACAGGCCAGAACTGCAGGGGCAGGTTCTGACTTCTCTGAAAATCACCGTTGACCGGTGGGAGGACCTTGGAATATGGAGATGAGTTCTTCAGAAAAGTTGAAGATCTCTGAGATATAAAACCGGGACTATTTTTGGTTCTTGATTTGGATAGGAAATGGATTTTATGGGATTTTTTGAGTGGACCTGGGTCGGATCTGGGACACTGTGGAAAAATTGCTCACAGGAACTGGTACGAATTCTTAAAAATACCTAGAGACCTTATAAAAAATTAAGAAAATTCATGGTGGTAGACATATGTGGACAGAAGTCTCAGTAATTTTTAGAGCCCCAACAAAATTCAAAACATGGGTCGAACAAGGTAGACTCAGAACTGTTGAACAGTAGACAGAACCTGGACAGAACTGAAATTTGAACTTGGACGAAAATCTAAAAATATCTAAAGGACGAATTTTTGCCTGAAATTTTTTGTGGAGGTAAGGGTTCAAGAGGGGAACCAACCCTGAAAACTGGAGCTTCAGAAGATGAGGGAAGAGAGAGGGAAAATTCGGAGAAGAGAGGTCTGTCCAGAGTGGACAGAAAACCGAATTCGTTGGTGAAGACGCGTCGGCGGCGAGACAGCGGCGGCGGCGATCACCGGAGTTGCTTCAGATGCTGGAGGGGATCAAGGGGGAAGGGATTACACTCTAGAAAGGGGCTGGAGGTGGAAGAACACCAGGGAGAGAGGGGAGAGGGGCACAAGCTTTAAGGAGGCAAAATGCTAATTTCTTCTTCATTAATTCTTTCCATAAGAAAATACAAGTATTTATATGAAAGGGTTCTAATCTAATATGAGCCCTTGGATCAAGGGTTGAAGAATGGAGGGTTGAGATGTGGTGTGAACACCACATTAAACCCAAATAAACTAATAGGTCCGCCCCCCCCCTTGAAGAGGACAATTTGGAATTGTCTTCTTTATTTAATTCATGGTCCAAGTCCAAATTTGGACCATGGACCAGCCACCTTGGACCCAAGAGTCCATGTGGACCAATAAGGAGGAGGGAGGGGGCCCCTGTAGGGCCTACAAGCATATTTGCAAAGAAACCCAATGGCCTTTTGTAAATAAACCCACTAAGACCTACTATTGTGTACGCATATATCACAAGGGCGTACATACAAATATAAAAGGACATAAATGCAAACACAAAGTGAGCTGGTTGTCGCTGATGTCCCCATCACATAGCAATGATCAACAGGAGGAGACTTCATCTCAAGTATGTTCTGGATCCGAAGAACTTTCATTTGATGAATTAGTAAATATGTATGAAGAACTATCTCACAGACATAAGAAACTAAAATCTGAACATAGAAAATTGAAAAAGAAACTTGATCAGATTGATTCTAATGTTTCTGGTGAAAATTGTCTGAAACTGAAACAATCCTTTGATGAGTGCTTGTCTAATGCTCATACATATAAGAAACAATTGTGTTTACTGAAAAATGAAAACGAAGAACATAATCTGAAAATTTCTGAACTAGAAGAAAAAATGAGTTCAATAAATGATGATCAGATCTGTATCAAAAATTCAGATCAAAATGAAAAATTGCTAAAAGATCTTGATCATGCTAAATTGGAATTGATTAAGCTGAAGTCTTAGAATGAAACCCACAGAAAGTAGATTGAAGATAATGGAGAAAATTTCAAAAGATTTCAGGAAGAAAATAGTTTAATGTCTAAAAATTTGAAGGCCATTAAAGGGGTTAATGAGGAACTGCATAAGAATCTTGAAAAGGCTAAGATTGATCAGAAACAAGCAGTCAATTATGATGATCACTTTTTAATTGATGAGTTAATTTAGAATGCTAATCTGATCAAAGAAAATGAAGAACTGAAGTAATTGAACACTGCTATATATGATAGGCTTCTTGCTTTAGAAAAAGAAAACTCTACTTGCATAGAAGAATCTGATAAACTGTGTAATCTAGAACAAGAAGTTGAGAAATATAAAACTACAAACAAGGTGCTAAGTGAGTGTGTTAATTGTAGTGAACAAGAGATTGCCAGTTATGAGATACATATTGCTTCTCTAGAAAATGAAATTCATGGTCTGAAAAACTCACTGTCAAAATCTGTCAAAGGTAAAGAGAAGCTAAAAGCTCCCTTGAATGATGAAGTCACTAAATTAAGTGGAGGGATAGGTTACACTTCTGAGGTTAAGAAGGTTATGAGAAATCAGCTATATTCTACTTTTGTGCGAAGCTCAAAAGATGCTAGCACTTCAAACACTTCTTCAAAATAATCTGCAAACCAGAAAATCCATACATCATTTGTGGGTAGCTCTGAACAAATCAGAATCAAGAATCCATCAGTTTTTCAATTTATAGCTCAGAAAAATCCTAAGCAAACTACTGTTCAGAGAAACTAGAAACAAACAAAAAGAGTTAGAAAGAATGGCAATTCGCAGAAAAAGTTGAATCACACTCATGTTGAGAATATGCATGATAAGAAACCTTCTTATATTCATAAGAAAAGAATTCACTATTTTTACTGTCATAAGATAGGTCATCTAATACATGATTATAAATTAATTGAACAAGATGATTTCAATGCTAATGCAATGTATGATAAGAAATTCCATGTTAAGGATCATGCATTTCAGAAAAAGAAAACTCAATATTTTCACTGTGGGAAATTAGGACATGTTGCTGCTCAATGCTAGTCTACTAAAGGAAAGGGTAATTTTCATTCTCATCATGTTAATTTTCATGAGAACCAGCATGTTTTTGGTAAGAACGAATCTGTGAAAATAAACCAGCATGTTGTGTGTTTCAAATGTGGAAAGCTAGGTCATATAGCTATTGAATGTTGGCTGAATGATGAAAGATGATATTCTTCTTCTTGTTTCAACTGTGGAAAGCATGGCCATATAGTCAAGGACTGTTGACATGCACAGGGAAAGAAATTTAATTCTAAATTTGGTAATTTCCCTATAAATCAAAATATTTTTGATAGAAATAAATCTGATTTTAAAAGAAAAACTCCTGCATGCTTTGAATGTGGAAGACCTGGCCACCGAGCTTCTGAATGCTGGTTGGCAGGTTATGGAAAACAAAATGATCATGCAAATAACAGAGATCTTCATGTTAATGCACATAGATTTTATGTCTATAATAATGTACACAAAAAGAACAAAAAGGTCGTTGTCTCACGTCATTATTGTGAAAATTTGGACACTCTATGTCTAATTATTTTTTGATAAAATTTGATGATTCACTTGCTCCGAAAATGTTGAGAGCACCATTCAGAGGTGTCACTGACAGTTTAGGACCCAAGAATTCTTGGGTACCTAAATTTGCAAAATAAGGAGTTGTTTTGCATGTGTGTCTTGGAGCTGAGAAATAAAAGGGGTAAATAGACCAAGGCACTCAAGCACGGTAAAACCCCATTTCTGATGTCTACAGGTGTGTTCATTTGAATCTTTCAGTAATTTCTTTCAGATAGCTACATTTCATACTTAATTTGTTAATTAAAATCTCATGCATACTTGTTCTTAGCTGCTTTGATATTTACATTGCTCAACATGAGTCATACATTGAGCTGATTGTGCACATATTGAATGAAGATATGTTGAATTCATTTCTCATCTGCATGCATTGATGTTTTGACACTTAATTATGCTTCAACTGGTTGCATTTTACTTGTTCTAAAACTGTTATGCATTTTCATGCATGATTTCATGGTATATCAAATGCTTAGCTCTAAAAGATAGATTAAGTCTGTCTGAAAGTTCTAACCATGTGTGAGATGGTCTCTAGACCAAGTTCTCCACCTAGTACCATAGATCACATGTGTACATAGAGAAGTTTAGAAACTCATGATCATAGTCTGCATATCTGTGCATATGTGAAAATGAAAAAGAATTGGATATCTTGTACTGAAATTCAGAATTGTCTGTAATTTGATGGATACATTTGTCAATTGCATTTGTTTGATATTTGTCATAATGCAAAGACACTGAAAATAAATTGCTTCTCTCAAAAAATCTGAATTGCCTTAATTCCATGGTTGTTTGATGACTTGCTGCATATAAGACTCATATACACATACTCATGCTCAGCCAAATTGTCATGCATACAGAACTGCATTTAATCTAATATTGTCATGCATGCCCTAGTGGTATATGAAATGATAAGTTGGGAGAAGGGCAGATTTTTTGTCTGTCTGGAAACCCACATCATGCGTGAGGTGGTCATATGACCTTAGTTCTCTGCAATGGACCAAGGGTCAAGGTCTCATGTAGAATAGTCTAGATGATTCATATGCATAATTCATTCAACTCCCTGCATAATTGTCTTTGCATCTGGTGCATACAGAGTTGTCACATATGGCATATAGATAGGGAGAGTCTGTCAAGTTAATTCTAGTGCTTCATGCATATTTGGTTAGATTAATCCCCTGCATTATCTTCATGTCATAGATGATAATCTAATGCATAAAGTCAGGGGAAGTTTGTCAAAGGAGATATTGTATTTCATGCATATCTTGGTAAGGTTAAGTTCCCTACATGGTCTTCATGTCTCATATGATTGGTCAATGCATCCAGTTGAGGGAAGTTAATGCATTTGCATACATATAGTTAACTACATGTCATCCATATTGAAAACTCCAAAAAGTTTGTTTAAGTGCATGCATTCAGGGGGAGCATAAAAAAAATTCTTGTGATATCTAAAAAATTCTTGAACTGATGACTATCTCTGCTCATACTGATCATCTTTGCTCTTCAAGCAATTTATCTCAATCATTGGTATCAGTCGGTCTCACTTGCCTTCATCTGTTTTGAAATCAGTTGAACTTATATCCTATTGTGTTTACAAATTTACATATTGATTATTGCTCCTGCATTTGCTGAGGGGGAGCTACCTTGAAAGATTCCTATGATTTCTTGTAATAACTAGACAGTATATAAAAAGGTCTAGCTGGAAAGATAGGTCAGGCCTATCTGGAAGGTTAACCCTTGCGTGAGTAGATCCTTGGATCCAACCTTCGCCAAGTATTGTTTCTAGTTGTAATTTTGTTTATCAGCTCACCTTGCAATTCACATTCTTGTGACTGACATTTTCTGTCACTTATGTATCAAGCTGGTATGTCTGAGTCTTCTTGTTGCTAAACTTTGAACATTTGTTATGCTCTCAGGTCATTGATCTCAAATAATTCTCATACCCTCTAAATTATTGACCTAAATTACTACACTTCTTAATAATCCTGATTAGAAGTGTCGACACCATGAGTCGACATTATTTTGGAAATTATTTGTTTTATGGAGTTTGTGAGTATATGTCGACACAAAGAGTCGACACCTTCATTGATGTACGTCTGACCATGTTTCTGTCTTAATTGGTGAACTAAAGTCTTTACTATCTCATATCTTCAATTTTGTGACTGTCTCTCTGGAACTATCTGCTCTTGCTCTCTTGACTATCGTTGTCATACCTCTGAGGTTGCAAGTTTCTAATCAATGATGGTCATTTGCTTGGAATTCTTGCCATATTCTTGAACCTGTCTGAAAACACTGCATATCTGATAAATCTTGAACACCTTTGTCTCAATTCAGACAAAATGTTTGCAAGATCCTATCTTATGTTTGAACTTCAAGTCTCTTGCACATGGTGCGTATTCATGCTATTGCTTCTATTGATAAATTGATTGTTTCTTTAAACATACTTTCATATCTCTGAATTTCAGGAAGATTTCAATCTATGTACCTTGCTCATAAATATGAAAAACTAATTCAATGAGGCATCTTCTATTATACATATTTATGAATGTCTGAAAGATCAGATTGGTTTAAGGTTAATGTATTTATTAAGGTTGGTTATAAATGCCTTGAAAATATCTGAATCAACTTTAATAAACCTTAACCAATTGCTTCATGTTAAATCTTGTCAAATCTGTTGAAATCTGAAAATGTTGAAATCATGACTTTATTTGGTTGAAATACATGAAATCTGTATTATTTTTAAACATCTATTTTTTTTAAAAATGTCTAAGGGTAAAATCTTGTAAGAGTAATGACTTTGGTCACTGAGAAACACATGTCCAAAGGGCTATGTCATGAGGTGCCTTAGTTAACTCTGCTTTAAAAATGATTGAAAAACAGGCAGAACAATGGCTGGCACACTGAGAAACATATCTCACTCATCAAAGAAATGAGATGAGGTATGTCATGAGGTGAAAAGTTAACTCTATTTATTTTAAAACATGACTGTTAGTCACACTAAGTAATTAGGGATATTGGCGTCTAAACAACGTATATCCTTTAGTTACAAGGTGTGTACTGAACTAGATTGCTCGTAAGATTTGATAACAAAAAATTTATCTGATTGATTAAATAAAAAATCTGAAAATGAATGCAAATGATAAATTGCTATAACCCTGGACAAAATCAAATGGTTTCATGATTGTTTAACCTCAATACTTATGATTGTCATTCCTAAAGAAGTCATTGAAATTGATTGAGTAAGATGGAGGGAGGTTAATCAAGATGTTAATATGAGAATTTGGTTCATTTTTATTAAATCTTGATTTCATATATGAGTACAGAACTTTATTGTCAAACCATGTATACATCATCGTTAAACCATGCAGTTCAATAAAGTTCATTCATAAACACTTATAATGGAAGATTCTGAAAAATTCCTGAGTTTGGATTATTATTGTTTGAAAGCCCTGCCTAGGGATAGGGGGTGGAGTGTTGCAAACCACCTACCTATCACTAGGGGGTGTATTTTATTGCTAAAGGAGGATAATTGTAATTACATCAATCGGATGTTAGGCATACCTAGCTTATCTAAGTGAGCAGCTCCCTTTATATGATAGGGAAGCTCATGATAAGAATAGAAAGAATTACATTGCAAGGAGCATGGTAAAGTAGCCAAAGAATCCGCCACTGTGTTGCCTTCTCTGTATATGTGAGTAATGGTATCCAATGAGAAATAAGGCTCCAAATATCTCTAACATGTTTGAGAATGGACCACGGACAGTGTGCTTGTCTTTTGATGATCTGTACAAGTGTTTTCGAATCACATTCAATGATGACAGGCATAGAAACAACAATGGTGTGTAAATACTTAACACCATCAAGGAAAGCTCGGGGCTCAGCTATAATGCTGTTAGACTTTCCATAATAGTGTGAGAAGGCAAGGAGAGTACTTCCACTGTGATCACGAATTACACCACCACCTCCAGAATCGCCATTTTGCTTTGATGCACCATCGATATTAAGCTTAATGAAAGGCCAAGGAGGACAGATCATTTAATGGCCAAGCAATGTAGCTGTGTAGATTTGATGTTTTGCAGCCCAAATGCTCCCAAGATTCTCCTTTTGCTGTTCTTTACTTCTTTAAGGTCAGCAGCTATGCAGATTTGTTTAACTTTGAAGTTTATGTTGTGAACAAGGCTCTACTTGCATTTATGAAATTAGTATATTCTTTGAAAATCTTGTTGAATTTCTCATGTGCTTGAAGCTTATTTGCTCAAACATGTGCTCAGTTTGCATTTACTGATTGAAATTTAAAAACTCAGATTATGCACACTGCTCTTCATACATTCCTCATGACCTGAACTTATTCTTGACTGCACATATGACCTATTTCAACCGACTGCTAAAATTTGAATGTCCTCTCATTGATATCAATGTCTGCTTTTCTCAAATGCCTCAATGTCTGACTTCAATTTGAATGTCCATGTGGTTCACTGATCATTTATTTCATTCCACTCTATCTACTCTGTAGAGAGCATCTGTTGATGAAGCATCTGTTCAGGGGGAGTTCAGTTGTCAATGAATCATATTGCATATAGTACATAAAGGGGGAAATCTTATCAGAATCCTAAATATTTCTTCCTTTTTGATGTTGTCAAAGGGTAGAATTTTTGTGAGTCATTAGTTGGTTATGTTCGTCATTCTGTATGTTGACTGTTGGTTATCAGAATGCCATTGGCTGTTGGTTGTTCATTGCTCATTGTTTATGCTGACATAATCATCATGCTGAATTATTGCAATGACTCATAATATTGCCATCATCAAAAATGGGAAGATTGTTGTGTCCTGTGGTTTTGAAGTTTTGATGATGACAAATATTATGACTCATTATATATATATATATATATATATATATTCTTGATGACATAATTTTGATGGATTTATTACTAATCTCATCATATTTATATAGCAGTATAAAAATCTGTCAAAACAGGTTACAGGTCAGTGCATATATCATCTGTCTTATCAGGTAAGGTCAATGCTCATTTTCAGCTTAGTGATATAAGGTCGATGCACAGTTTGCATTGTGCATATAGAAGGTCGATGCATATCCTGTTTACACCTTCACATAAGTCAGTGCACATCTTATTGGTTTGCATATAGGTCGATGCATGTTTTGCCTTATGGCATATAAGGTCAGTGCACATGTTATATGCCATACAAAGTCTGTGCACATTTTGCTGCATGCACATTAAGGTCGATGCACATTCTGCGTAGTGCATAGTGTGGTCGAAGCACATTTTGTTTCATGCACATTAAGGTCGATGCACATTGTGTATTTGGCAAATAAGGTCGATGCACATTCTCCTTGGACATATAGAAGGTCGATGCACATTCCATGTCTGCATAGAGAAGGTCGGTGCACATTCTGATTAGCTGCATTAAGGTCGATGCACATTCTGTATCGTGCATAATAAGGTCTACGCACATATCAACTTGTGCATGCATTCAAGTCTGTGCACGTTTCCTAGTCCGTGCACATGGTGCATCAAGGTCCACACACATGTACAGACTGAAGTCTGTGCACATGTTAAGGTCTGTGCACATCTCCTCTTAGCACAAATGAAGTCTGTGCACATTCACCCTGTGCACATATAAAGTCTATGCACATTCTACTTGTGTACTTATAAGGTTGATGCACATCCATTCATCATATGACCAAGGTCTGTGCACATTTGCTCAACATGTTACCAAGGTCTGTTCACATTTGCACAATTGCACTACAAGGTATGTGGATGTGTGCATCTAGACTTATATGGTCTGTTTACCTTTCCACATATGCATAAAAAGGTTTGTGCTCATTTTCATATACGCATTATAAGTCTGTGCATATTGTACTATGAAGTATGTGCATCTTTCATACTTAACTGAAATTCATTCATATACAGTGACTCTCATATCAATAAGTCAAAGCACATTAGTTATCCATTCATGGTTACAATGTGTTTGACAAAATGCCTTTTACTTTGTTATCCGGAACTTAAGTGCGCAGAGGGTCAAGTCACGTGGCTCAAGACTCAACTTAAACAGACATGTGATCCAAGGTAGCTACAGGCACATGATCCAAGGAGGAGTCACGCCTGGAGATTCTGCCACGTGGACTCCAGCTGGACTTCAGTGAAATACTTTTCTAAAAAAGAATTGGCAGGAGTATTCCCTCCACACGCATCCTGAGCGAATCTGGTAGGGTCCACAGGATCAAAGGATGATCCTGCAACGTGGGAGAATCAGAAGACAGGGGAATCACACTTCGGATTCAATCTTCCTCCGACGCCCCTGTTCCTATATAAGAAGAAGGCTGCAGAAAGCTGCAACTAGCGAAAAAATAGAGAAAAGTCAGAGAGAAGAAAAGAAGAGCCGCCAGAGAGAGAGAGAGAGAGATAATAGGTCTGAGAGAAAAAAAAGAAAGTGAGTAGAGAAGGAAGAGGAAGAAAGAGAGCAAGCTTAACGAGAGGAATTTTCAGATTCTGAAGATCTGCCCTACTGGCCCTTGAATCAGATCCAAGCCAGTCTGCTCCTGCGAGAGCTATAGTTTATATGTGCTTTCATTTTCAGCTTTCCGTTGCTGTGTCATATTTTTATTTTCTCTTTTAAACAACAAGCTGTGAGTTAGCAGAGCAAGCTGTGATGCTCAGCAGGCGAGGTGGATACCTCGGACAGCAAGCTGTGATGCTCAGTGGGATAGTAAGCTGTGATGCTCAGTGGATGTAAGCAAGCTGTGATGCTCAGCGGTTCAAGCTGTGTGACAGTAGTAAGCCACACCCAGGTCTGAGTGTAGGGTGGATGTAGGTGAAAACTGAACCACCTAAAATCCCTGAGTATTCTGTGCATTTGTTTATTTGCTTAAGGTTTTAATTAGATGTATGCTTAGGGCGTTTACCGTCTGCATCAGATTTTCCTTCTTACATCTTTGAGTTGATTGCAAATCTGACTCACGGTAGATGAATGCTTAGGCACGGTTCTATTGCATAGTTTTATAGAGTTTGCTGTGTGTGCAGGTTAAGTGTTCGAGTGTGTGTATAACATCTGATCAGCTAAGCCTATCTTATTAGAACAACCGTTTTACTGAATCATAGAGTTTAATTCTGCAAGATTTTATAAGTACAGTTTTATTTGAGCAAATTTTTAAAGGGGATTCATTCACCCCCCCCCCCTCTGAATCCGATTTGCACCATCACTTAGATTCAACATTTTATGCAATATGCCATGATCATGTGTGATAGAACGCATGATAATATCGAGAGTGGAATAACAAGAAATAATAAGGATGAACTGACAAGATTTCAAGATATATCAACCAAATTTAACAAGGATATCAAGCATGTAATATCAAGTCATGTCATGAGATATTGGCTATTTAATGTAGCAAGTAAATATCCATTCTGGGCCATGCAAGTCACGTCTTGTAAATATCAAGTCAAGTACGAGATTTGTGGAATGTCATTGATTAATCTAGAAAGTCATGCACTTCGGTGCAATGCCACACCGTGATCAATATAGCTCCCATGGGCATAAGTACTTTCGGGTGCTCCTCCCAGGACCAGATCGGACCCCATTAACGCCAGCATTGAGTCATGTATTTATCTCGACATCCATTATAGTTTATAGCCAATAGAATTCCAAAGGAATAAGTCATTATAGGATTATAATGTGGATTC
Source organism: Amorphophallus konjac (assembly GCA_022559845.1). Lineage (NCBI taxonomy): Eukaryota > Viridiplantae > Streptophyta > Magnoliopsida > Alismatales > Araceae > Amorphophallus > Amorphophallus konjac. The sequence continues at coordinate 402,465,438 of CM040120.1, forward strand.
ACGGAAGAGAGATTCAAGGACAAAACTTGAGTAAGGATGATATATCGATAAATCACATGAAAATCATGACATATCATAAAACTGGGTAATTGGCGTCCACTCAGGCCGCCTCCAATTACAGAATCCGCGCCCACTATGGTGGTCACCGATTCTGTGAACAGGACAGGCACGAAGAAATAGCGTCACTTCAAGTGGTCGCTAATTCAATTTGGCGTCCACCGTCTGGTCGTCGTTTCCAGACAGAAACAGACTCTCATAGAACACTATAAACAACGCTCCATGATGGCTAGGGCGTCATGTTTCTTAAGAGCGACATGACAATTAAGGTTCCATGGTTTTGAGGGTACAACTTGCTCAGCTGTAATACAAGGCTAGCGGAGACTTACAGAGGCCTTAGATAAAGAAATTCTAATCTGGTGGAAGGAATATCCGGCGGAGGGTCATTCAATCTCCAAGAAATAGTGTGCCAACATAAAAACATCGTAGAATAGGGACTCCATCTCGGACTTGAGATAATAGTGCCATAAGACCCGCGGTATGGGTCAAAACTCGATAAAAGCTGTGAAACAGAAAATTTACGTCTATTTAAGAAGGCGTTAATTAAAGAATTTACCATAATTAAAATTATATTAATTGGCATCCTATTTGGAGGCGCCATTTCATTAAGTCGCGTCTATTCATATGGACGTTAATTCCCTGATTTTCATGTTATTTCATTTTAATAAATTAAACAGAAATTCACGTCCCTTTGGAAAGACGCTAATTCATATCTATTTCTATTTAATTTAATATTCCAAAAAATAGCATCTCTTTAAAAGGATGCATATTATATATATATATATATATATATATTATATTTTATATTTTTTTAAAAAAATAAAGATAAAGTTAGAGATAATAGGGTATAAAGGATATCAATGGTTTTTAACAGGGTTTAAATTTTTATTTTTAAAGAATTACGTAGAATATAGTATATTCTTAAATTGATGAACAGTGGCATTTGAAAATAAAAGAAGATTTTTAAAACTAAATACATGATAATAAAGAGGAATTTGCATGGATCACAAAAATATATTTATTATAATTTTTACTAACTTTGATCATAAGACATGAATTTTTTAAGATTTTAAATATAATTTATTAGAAATAAATAAAAAAATAAATTAACTACTATTCATATTGTCGCACATTCCTGATGTTTTGAATTTTTTAAACAGAAGAAAGAGCTTTGGTTTGAACCGATTTATAGAAGGAAGAAGGATATTAAAGAAATTGACAGGTTTTGCATGGCTTAAGTGTTATATTATAAAGAATATGCGACTGTGCACTTGGCCGATCGTTCCTTTATTTATGAACAGTGTAGAGCCCTTTTAAATCTAAGTTCTTGATGTATACACGTCGGAATTGCACAATCTATATATCAAAATGAAGAGTTCGAAAAATTCTACCTAACGTGATGTTCAAAAAAAAATTATTTGAGAGAAGACCTATCTTAGGATGAGAAAAAGGAGATATCATCCCCACGACCTCGGTCACTATCCCAGTAACATCCCCGTAAAATTTCATGGCCAAAGGACACTCCGGTGTCCACGAACAGATTATTAAGGTAAAAATTCATAACTAACTAGCTACCGTAATTTGGGTGATTCGTCGTGTAACTCTATAAAACCTATTAAGTTATTTAACTGGTTAATGTTACTAGTTAATACATCATATAAAGACATGAAAATTTAAGAAAAATCATGGGGATTCTAGTAATGTGAAATTTGTGATTTTTTTTGTATATGATTTCATAGATATAATTTTCTTAAGTATATTATATTAATTAAGGAACACATGCTAATCACGATTAATCGTAACTCATGCGGAGGATGAAGACGTGAAGATAAAGCTAATGACTAAGCATACATGCAAGGGTTTGTGTCTGGGGAGAGAAGACCTACCTAATGTTGGAGGAAGAAGAGACGTACGGGAGAGAGAGAGAGAGGATGAAGAACGAACGCAGCAACAGCAATGCAGCGGCCCCCTTCCCTCTACGCACAGCAGCAGCAGCAGACGGCTCCCTCGAACGCACAGCAGCAGCAACCTTGCGTTCGAATAGGCCACTACTTATAGGGGTTATGGGCTCTAAGAGTCCTACGGGAACTTAGAATCGTAGTTAAACCAAGGTTTCCTCTAGTGCAAATCCTACGAAGAGTCGGTCTTACAAAATCGCAGCCGCTTTCCCTCGTTAGTTTCTTTGAAACCCTAGGCAATCCATGCAGCTCGTCCAACGTGATAAGGGTGATAAGGGTTTTGTATAACCCAAGGGCCCTATTGCAATTATATTTGTGCAAGTATCCTCATAGGCTCATTTACGTTAATCAAAAGCCCATTAACCATTAACTGATGGCCCCTTTATACGTTAATTGTTGATACGGGAGCCCATTGTTTTGGGGTTATCTACGATTATCCTCTGTACTAAGTCCATCCACCTCTTATTTTAGTGTTTAAAATGGCCATTATCTAAAGGCCTTCCCGTTAATGCAAAAAGCCCATTATGTATATATATACTTAATATAAAGTCCATTTATCATGTGAGTTAAGAGGCTCCTGGGCTTCCCTTCGTGAAGTCCATTAGGGTTAAGACCGTGGGTTTGGGTTTAAGGCCCATATTATGTACGTGGTTATTAAGAGTTAGGCTTTGGTTAAAATAGTTTTACATCGTTTATTAGACCACTCACTTGTACACGTGAACCCCAAGACTATAGGTTGTGGCCCATTTGTGTATATATGGGTTTATATAACTTAGGCATTTCTTTATTTGGCCTTGAATGCTAAACTCATTTCCTATGAGGTTGTATTAAGTTTATTTATTTATTTGGTGTAGGCGGTCATAATAGGCACTAGGGCCTTTATTGATTGAGAGTTTGGCTAAGATAGTACTTTTATTTTTTTATCTTTGTCTTGGGTATCAGAGGTAGGTTTCAATCTTGAGAAAATATCTATCTTCATTCAAAAGGGGAATTATTTGCTGGCCATATTTATTTATTGTACTCTAGCCCAATGATTTCTTAGTGGAGTATGAGTATGTTATTTTTATTATTTTTTCCCCGCAAAAATATTACTATTATTAATTTATTCCTATTTTAGTCCTTTAAAAATTACCGGGCATTACAGTAACAAAAGAAGGTGGCGGAAATATAGCTCTCTAGCTACCCCTATTATCAACGAAAAGTAAACCCCAATCTCACAGTCGGGACCGCCGAACCACTGGTGAAGCTTGATGCCCAATATATGGCTAGACCTAGGGGGTGAATGGGTAATTAAAAATTTAATCTACTTTAGTATAAAGCTTAAGAATGCAGCAGAGATATTAAGTAATAGTGCGACATAAGTTAAATTAAGAAAGCAACCACACAGTTATACATAATAGGATTTATACTGGTTCGGTCGTGACCTCCAATCACACCTACGTCCAGTTCCTCAAAAAAATCCATGAGGTTACACTAGTCTTTCCAAGACAAGTTACACTTGGCTATTTTTCTTGGGTGTTCAACCACACCTCGGGCACTCCTTCACAATCAGAGTCCCAACTGAGTTTTTCGGGTATTAGCCAAACCTATGCAGAATATTGTCCTTCTGCTAGACACCCTTTCTCGCAAGCAAGTACCATTCCTTCTCAAGGAGATTCAAACTATAATCAGAAAAATATACAAATGTTGCCTCTCAATAGGCTTGCGGTGTACAGTGTAACTCAATGAGTTTAAGATGAAAGATAAGAAAAGGGATATGCAATCTTGAACTACAAAAAGACGCCTTCTAAAAATTAATTCAAAGAAGTGCAAAAGGCAAAAAAGAAATCAGTAGAAAAATGTTTAGAAGGACTTTAGTGGATGATTTGCTTTGCACCAAGACTTTTGCGAAGAAGGAAGAGTTGTAAAAGAATTGCTTTTGCTTTGCTCAATCTCTTGTAGGATTCTCACTGGAGTTCTTCAAGCAGCGCATCATATCTTCTCTTCCTGTAACTTGCTTGTATTTATAGTTTTCTTGAGCATATTGTCATTAGACTCATTTCTGAGGCCGTTAGACACAAGAGTGGTTAACGTTAGATTCTAAAATATGATCGTTAGTCACAGATAACAGAGAGCACCAGGTTTCTTTAATATATCCGTTAGAATTAGCTATATCAAAGCATCGGTATCTTGGGAGGATCTTCTTCGTCTTTATTGGACAATCAGAATGCAGAAAGATTTGCATCTATTATAATATATTTTGTAGTTAGAATGTCTTTCCGAGGTATGTGTGTTTCCTGCTTTCCTGCTGTAGAGGATAATTTCTTAGTGGAATAAAATAGAGTATATTTCTTCCTTTATTTTTGGCTTCGAAACGTGGTTGTTCGATCTCTGATCTGTCGTCCTTCTTTTCCTGAAATAGCGTAAGAAAAAACTTGACCTTTTTTAAGTCATCAGACGGATGTGATACGAGAAGAGAAACCTTGCATGACCCGTAATAAATGTAAGGAAGTCTTTTACATGTTCTTCAATAAATGTCTGTACGTACTCATTAATTGCTTGACATATTTAAAAACTCAATTGTTGAGATAGTCGTTGATAATGTTTAAGACAGTTGATGTGCCTATTCGACTATGTGCTTTGTGGCTAGTTAGTTTGTGAGGCATCGACTATCTAACTTAGTCAAGTATAGTGTTTATATAGTCTAATGTTTTATCAACCAAGCTATCAGATGGTATAAGATAAGTTTTGAGATAGTCGAGTAGTTGTTTGAATGATTCATCGACTATGTGAGAGTTTAAGTTTTCAGATAGTCGAATGTATCGACTATGTAACTTTGTGTTAAGGATCGATTAGCCTATCAGATAGTCGATTGTATCGATTATGTAACTTTTCTCTTTTAGCGATCGACTAAGTTTTCAGATAGTCGAATGTATCGACTATGTGACTTCTCTCTTTAGCAATCGACTAAGTTCTCATATAGTTGAATGTATCGACTATGTGACTTCTTTAGCGATCGACTAAGTTTTCAGATAGTCGAATGTATCGACTATGTAACTCCTATCTTTAGCGATCAACTAAGTTCTCAGATAGTCGAATGTATCGACTATGTGAACTTTGCTTTATTATTGAATTAGTTTTGTTATTTTAAGTTATTTTTTTTGCACTCTTTAGTTCAATCTGTTTTGTTATCACCAAAATCCATTGTATTCTTAAGGATTGCTTATTTTATGGAGATGTCAGTCTATCAATCTCTCCCTTTTTGGTGTTGACAAAACTAATGTGAGAAGATGCAACAAGAAGGTTTCCTATATATATTGTATCAAGTAAAATTTTTACAATCATGAAAACATATTCAAACATACACATTCAATCATAGCTGCTGTCAGTTAAAACATAAAATCATGTTTCATATATCTCATAAATTTTTCTCCCCCTTTTTGTCATTAACCAAAAGGAACATACTAACAAGTCATAAGTGGAATAGAGATGTTTGATGAACTTTATAGTGAAGAAACATTAGTGGTGCTTTCTCTTTCTGGTATACTGCCAGATAGGAGGGCTGGCAGAGGGGGAAGGGTGAGATGGTTCAGCAGCAGGAGGTAAGGAGACGATTGGAGGTTTGTCCAGAGGTTCTGTTGAAGGAGGTGGTAGGGCACCGATCTTTTGTAGTTCATATTCATAAAAGTTTTCTCGATCAAGAAAGGCATCATATGTGAGAAAGGATAGGCCTTGCTGCTCTCTTTCTCGACAGATTTGAACATAGAGCTCAAGGAATTTAGGAGCTCTGTCAACAATATGTGCAAATTTTCAGTAGGTGAACTGAAGGCACCAGTCGGCAAAGTGGACCAAAGGTTGGTTCTGGGCCACTCGTTCAGCCATTTCTTGATGATAATGATGAGCATCTTTACAGTGATGATGCAATTCGATTAGAGAACGCCGGTAGCATTTGAAGCGGATCTGGGCCAGAGCATTTGGAGTGGTGCATTTTTCTTTTACAATTTTTAAAAGAAGGGCATTAAAGCTCAGAGTACTTTGGTTCTGGAGAGATAGGGCGATGTTGATGCAGAGCATTCGAATGAACAAGGCTTTGTAAAGATCATCTTTCACAAATTCTGTTTGAAAAAGAGGAATTTTTTTATCGTCATCCTGGAGAGGAGAGACAGGTTCAAAGGAATATCAGGCATCAAATTCTAGATAGATAGACGTGGAGAACCAGGTGGAAGGCTTATAGCGAGAGACATTAATCAATTAGCGAGTGAGAGGAGGAGGTGTAGGTGGATGATTAGAAGGAGGTGCCATAGTGGATGATGTGGTGTGAGAGGAAGATTCAGGAAAGGAAGAAGAAGGAAGAGATAATGGTTCTTCATCCGGTGGAGCGTCGTTGTATAAGGCAGAAATACAGTGAGTTTTTCTGGGTGGTGAAGAGGAGGTTTGAGGGTGTGTAGGTGCAGGCAGAGTGTGATAGAGAATTATTGTAGTGGAGGTATAAGGAGAGGAGTTGAGACGGGAGAGATAGGTGACTTGACACGTATAGTGGAGGAGGGACTAGCTTGGTCAAGTGGAGATGCTTGCGAAGAAGGAGGTAGAGAAACTAGGTGTTGAGCAGTGGTGGATGGTACTGGTGTAAGGTGAGGAGAAGATAAGGGAGAGAAGTTTGGTGATGGAATTTCTGGAGGAATACCTATAGGAGGAGGTGGTGTCTTGTGGAGGTTAGCAGTGAGAGACTGAATTTGGGCTAGAAGGATAATGAGAAGATTTTGGTTGGTTTCAGCAGTGGTCTTGACTGCGCCGATCTCTTGGTGTTGGCGGTGCAATTGCTCATCAATCATCTGTCTGAAGTTATCCAGTTGCGCTTCTGTAGAACTTGTGGTGTTTTTGAGCTGGTTAATTGTGACTTGTTGTGAGTGAGAACAAGAGAGAAGTTGATTCTTCATTCTAATGAAATCTTCATTTTAAGCTTTGTGTGACTCGCTGATATTTCTTAATGCATCAAGCATCTGGCTTTCCAGTTCTTTTGATGCTCGGTGGTTGGCTTCATAGTTTGCAGACTAATCATAGTGAGTCGTAACTAACTTTTGTTTAATGTCACTATGGGACTCAATAATTGTTCTCCCAATGCTATCAGCCATTTCATTCATATGCTCTTAAAAACTTTGGAGAGTTTGCTTGATGTGGTTGACATCTTCACGGAGGACTTGGATCTCTTCAAAAGTGAAGGGTGTTGTCCAAGAACTAGGGTGGACTTCAACATGAATCCATGAGGGAGATACTTCAGCTCTAGCTATCTCCCAGTCTTTTGGTGTTGCTTGCTCATGGGGTTGCTCCCCCTCAATATGGGCATCCTATGCAGTAGAAGGCTCCCCCTCAGTGTGTGTACTAGTAGTAAAATCCTGAAGAGCCGCATCAATTCATTCCAAGGTGATTTCTAATTCGGCTTGAGAAGGATGCTCTTCAACATTTTCATGATCTGGACTGGCCCTGACATGGAGTTCCTTGACTTGGACTGGCTCCATACTGGCCTGTGTTTGGATTGGTGCTGCTTCTTCTGGAACCGATACATTGATGGTTGTGGGTGGAGAGGAGGTACCTGCTTGCTCCTTAAGTTGACTTTTGCTAGAGTCATATTCTCCTTTTTTGACCCATTTCCCGTTCAGGTATGTGAACCCACTCCTTTGTAGTGATGAAACGCGAAGAGGAGTGCATGAGCTTGACTTCTCATCATTGACATTTATCTAAAAATTTTGAATGATTCTTGTAACGAGTGGTCCATAGGGCAACCAAAAGAATTTCTTCTTGCTACCCTCCTTAGCAATTTTTCTAGATTCATCTGCCCCTTCAGCCATGATATCAAAGATGATAGAAGCCAGATTTATGTCCCATTTTTTTAGAAGGAAGTAAAGAAGATTGGAATCTTCGATAGTGCATGAGAATGACTCCCATGTCGTGGAGTAATGATGTAGGTGATGATGAGGTGAATCATCCTTGCTTTAGCATCCAACAACGTAATGTCAAGATTTTTCTTGGCGCCTGGCCTAAAATTGTTGCCATATATTCTTGCCCCATTTAAGGCCATAGACTCTCTGCTGAGCAAATTAACTCTTGTTGCTGAGCATTCCAGTAGGTTGTCTAGGAGTTTAGTAGTTAGCTTTATTCTTATGTTCTTAACATTGGTAACTAATTCGTTGACTTCCATCTTCATATTAAAATAAAATACCCTACCAACATCTTCCAGGGTTTCTTCTCAAAGTGAGCAGAACCTTAGAAGCTTCATTGCCAAAAAATCTTGCCTTAGGCTTAGACCGTATTGTTCCATTTCTTCAAAATCAACATATCTTCCACTGATTATGGCGGAGCTCATACTTAGGAATAGTGCCCTGTCAGCACTGTAGCGAAGTACTGGACGTCGGTAGCAATGCTTGCCATGGTGGTAGGGTTCTGGGATACGAGAGGTTTGTTTGAGAGATTATGAGAAGAAAAAGATACGTATGGACCAGATTGAGAAGGAGAATCGAAGAGGAAACCTGACAAAGGCTTCATAAGCAGGTCACTGGAGAGGACATTGTGAGACCTTCAGCAAGAGACGAGCCTTGTGCGGGAGTTTCAAGTTCGAAGATGAAGATGGGTCGAGATAGTCGGCTTAAGGAGATGGTGGCATTTAGGTTTCCGAGAGATGTAACCGACTGTGACTAGTGATAAAGTAGAGGATATTCGATTTGCTAATTAAAAAAAGATCTTAAAAGGATAGTTATCGTGGCTATAGGATATATATCCAGAAGGTTTATGGATGACTGTGCTTTATCTAAGAGATAGTCGATAACATCACCAATCGACTATGTTTTTTTGAACAGATGGAATAGAAGAAATAGTTGAACAAGTATCTGTGTACTTCTAATCGGTTCATCACCATTTTTATGTTTTGCATCCATTTTTTTTAGCATCTATTTTTCTAAGACACACATTCCCAATTCTCTTCAAATTGTGGTGAAGCATTCTTCGGGAAGAGGCTTGGTGAAGATGTCAGCTTATTGGTGCAAGGTATTAACAAAATTAAGTGAAATGACATTATTTCCTGCATGTTCTCTTATGAAATGATGGCGTACATCGATGTGCTTTATTCTGGAGTGATGTATTAGATTTTTTGTCAGATTGATAGTACTTGTGTTGTCACACATCAGAATTTGATTTAGCTTTAATCCATAGTCTTTTAGCTGATGCTTAATCCATAGTAATTGTGCACAACAACTTCCTGCTACAACATATTCAGCTTCTACAGTTGATAATGCTATAGAGTGCTGCTTTCTGGATGACAAAGATATTAGGCAACCTGAAAAGAATTGACATGTACCACTGGTGCTCTTTCTATCTAATTTGCAGCCAGCATAATCAGCATCTGAGTATCCTATTAATTCAGTTGTGCTTGATCTTGGATACCATAGACTCATATTAACGGTGCTAGACAAATATCTAAAATTTCTTTTAACATGTGTTAAGTGTGATTCTTTCAGATTAGCTTGATATCTAGCATACATGCATACACTGAATAGGATATCAAGTCTACTAACACTGAGGTATAAGAGGGAATTGATCATACCTATGTAGATCTTCTGATCTATTGAATTACCCGATTCATCACTGTCTATCTTGGTCGAAGAGCTCATTAGTGTAGACAATGTTTTTGCTTTATCAAGGTTGTATTTCCATAGCATGTCGTTGCAGCACTTGGTCTGACTTATAGATATTCCTTCATTCATTTGTTTAATTTGCAGACCTAGGAAATAACTGAGCTCTCCCATCATGCTCATCTCAAATTCTCCATGCATTAACTTTTAAAAACTTTTGCACATTTTGTTGTTAGTTGCTCCAAAAATGATGTCATCAACATATATCTGAACGATTACAGTGCCTAAATGATTATTTAAGATAAATAAAGTTGTGTCTACGTTACCTCTTTTGAATTTGTTTTTTATGTGGAATGAGCTTAGTCGTTCGTACCATGCTCGTGGTGCTTGTTTTAGTCCATATAGAGGTTTATGCAGCCTATAGACATGATCACATTTATTTTGATCCTCAAATCCAGGTGGGGATTCGACATATACTTCTTCTTCGATATATCCATTTAGAAATGCACTCTTCATATCCATCTGGTATAATCTTAATCCGTGTGTAGCCACATAAGCCATAAGAATTTTGATAGCTTCTAATCTTGCGACTGGTGCAAATGTCTCATCATAATCTATTCCTTCTTCTTGCGAGTAGCCTTGTCCAACAAATCTGGCTCTATTTCTAGTTATTACTCCTGATTCATCCTGTGGCGCCCCCTTCCCGCGATCCCGTATCGTGTCCGGGGACGTCACAGTGGATGGACGGAATTGTTGTGGGCCGAGATATTTGTAAGGCGCTAAAGGTCAAACCATCACATATTCCAAAAACATAACCATACCATTTCCGTAAGATAAACACTCATAATTTACATCGTATACAGAGTACTACGTATCTTTACCCAAAAGGCATATTTACATTCATTATTCAAAAGAAAAACCAAATCTACTTATTCTACGCAGCGGAAATTCAAATTATGCCCGAGATCACCCTCCGACCTACTGTTTGTCGAAGTCGAGGTACTCACTTGTCAGTTTCCTGAAATGGTTAGGCAACAGATATGAGTCCAAAGACTCAGTAGGCATTAAAACCAATCACATGCTTATCATATACTAAACTGTGTAAATCCATGATATATATATAAAGCTAATCACAATTTCACTGGATTGTACATATACTATGAATGCGAAGAAAATATAATAGAGCAAAATAATTTTCATATTTATAAGCAAATGCGTATAACAAATTTTATCTGACTTATATATAAATGGCATAATACATATCTTAGCTAAATTAGAGCTTATACAGATGAACTTATTTTCAGATCATATCAAAGTCATATATCAAATCTGAACTTCATATTATTTGGCAGCATATATTGGATAGGCATCCCGTCACTAAAAGCAGTAGCAAACACATACCTAGGCATCCATACGTCGACATAAAGACAAATGGTCTAAACGCTGGAGCCTGTCGGCCTTGATCAACCACGCAGGATCGGGAGTTAATACTCCACCATTCTCCAGATAATTTTCTTATTCTGGGTTCCGGATTTTTCAGAAGTCCGTTTGTCCTCGGAAATGGGCCTAATCCCGTAGCGGAAGATAACTACGGTTTGTCGCCCCACACCTCCTTAAAGTGACACAGTCTATATGCTTAATCAAATTTTTATTCTTATTATGATGCTTATTACATAGTCGTCTCAATACTTAAAATTTGTCATTGAACCTTACAAAATAACTGGATCGTATTTTAATATCAGGAATTAGATTTTAATCAAAGGGTAGTGGGTCAAATTTATTAACTAAATAAATTACTATTATATAACATTCGAAGAGATTAGAGTAGAGAGAGAGTAGAGAGAGTAGAGGGAGAAAGTAGAGGGAGAAAGTAGAAAGAGATTAGAGAGAAATTAGAGAGAGATTAGAGATGAAAATAATATTTTTACAGAATGGTAACTAAATAAATAACTGATTCTAAACATAGATCATAGGGTTAAATAAATCACTAACTTACGCCTGAATAATTACATTTCAAATAAAATCAAATTAAAGAAATATAAATACCAAATAACATGCACTCGGTTTATCATGTGCCTACCTTTAGAATGGACTTCCGAATTGACTTTAGTATCTCACCCGAGCTTCCGTAAAAGTCCTTGCGTGGGAAAAGATAATTTTCCAGTCCCAGATGCGTAAAGAAGGGCGAAATTGTCCAAATAAGTTTCAAATCCTCCGTCCAAGTTTTTTGTCAAATATTTATATTATTCTGATATATTATCTTCTCCGTTTATTAATAAGAGAATGAGAGTGGGAAGAGAGATGAGAGAGAAACTAGAGAGAGAAAGTAGAGAGAAAAAATAGAGAGAGTAAGTGAAGAGAGAGTAGAGAAAGAAGGTAGAAGAGAGATTTAAAGAGAGAAAGTAGAGAGAGAAAGTAGAGAGAGAAAATAGAGAGAGAAAGTAAAGAGAGAGTAGAGAGAAGGTATAAGAGAGATTTAAAGAGAGAAAGTAGAGAGAGAAATTAGAGAGAGAAAATAGAGAGAAAGTAGAGAGTAGGGAGAATAGAGAGAGAAAGTATAGAGAATATAGAGAAATAAAGAGAGTAGAGAGAAAATAGAGAGAGTGTAGAGAGAGAAAGTAAAAAAGAGTAGAGAGAGAAAGTAGAGAGAGAATGGAGAGAGTAGAGAGAGAATAGAAAAGAGAAAATAAAAATAGAAAGATAGAGATGGGAGAGAGAGAGAGAGTGAGTGAGTGAGTGAGTGAGTGAGGGAATGAGAGAGAGTGTGTGTGTGTGAGAATGAGAGAGAGAGGGATGGGTTTGAGAAGAATTGAGAGGGAGGGGGGGTGTATTTATAGGGAAAGGGGGGAGGGAGGTGGTAAAGGGGGGAGGTGCTAAAGGGGGGTGGTATAAGGGGGAGAGGGAAGTGGGGGAGGTGGAAGTGGGGGAGGTGATATAGGGGGAGAGGGAAGTGGGGGAGGAGAGCCACGTGGGGGTGGGGGGTAGATATTTTAGGATTTTATTTTGATTTTTTTTATTATATAAAAATTCTTAATAACATGATTTCTAAGAACTAGCTCACTCTATCTCATTTTTGTCCTTCCAAACGTCAAAATTTGAAAAAGCGTTCAACATGAAACTTGTAGATTTTTCAGTTATTTTTCAACGAGTCTAATATTGACATATTCTGACATCCCTATGAGGAGTTACGTATTAATAAAGAAGATGTCTATTTAATTTGTATACTAACATCCGTTAAACTCGTATTTTCTATACAGTTCAAGGCGTTGGGGTTCGATTTAGAGAATCTAGAATCTGTATAGGTTCCAGAAGTAAAGTGCTTAGTTATTTTTAGGTTTCGAACGGATTCGGGTGTTACAAATCTCTCCCCCTTAAACAAATTTCATCCTTGAAATTTAAATATTTACGCAATACGTACCGAATAGTTGTGGATATCTCTTCCTCATTTCATCTTCCATCTCCTAAGTAGCTTCTTCTGTTGAGGTACTTTTCCACAATACCTTCACTAATGGAATTGTCTTCGTTCTCAGCACTTGTTCTTTCCGATCGAGAATGCGAACTGGCTTCTCCTCATATGTAAGATCCGGCTGAATTTCTAACTGTTCATGATCTATAACGTGTGATGAGTCTGGCATATATCTTCTTAACATGGACACATGGAATACATCATGAACTCCTGACAATGATGGTGGTAAAGCCAGCTGATATGCCACCTCTCCAATCCTTCTTAAGATTTCAAATGGTCCAACATACCTTGGACTGAGTTTACCTTTCTTGCCAAATCTCATTACTCCCCTAGTAGGCGAAACTTTCAGAAATACATGATCCCCGACAGTAAATTGTAGATCTCTCCTTCTTTGATCAGCATAGCTTTTCTGCCGACTCTGAGCTGTAAGTAATCTTTTTCTAATCAACTCAACCTTTTCTACACAATCCTGTACAATCTGTGGCCTAATCAATCTCCGGTCACCAACCTCATCCCAACAAACAGGTGACCTACACTGTCTACCATATAATGCTTCATATAGTGCCATTCCTATGCTTGTATGATGGCTGTTATTATATGCAAACTCAATTAACTGCAAATGTTCATCCCAACTGCCTTTCCAGTCTAAACTGCATGCCTTCAACATATCTTCTAGGGTTTGAATTGTTCTCTCTTATTGTCCATCTGTTTGAGGGTGAAAAGCTGAGCTAAATTTTAATTGTGTACCCAGTGCGTTCTGTAAACTCCTCCAAAATTTTGCTGTAAACCTTGCATCCCTATCTGAAATAATAGATACAGACACACCATGAAGTCTTACAATTTCTCTGATATATAAATGGGCTAAATCCTCTAACGATTGTGTCATTGTAATTACCAGAAAATGAGCTGACTTAGTAAGTCTGTCAACAATTACCCAAATAGAATCATGTTTTCTCCTAGTCATTGGTAACCCCATCACAAAATCCATAGTGATATGTTCCCATTTCCACTGTGGAATTTCCATCAATTGTAATGGTCCCGCTGGCCTTTGATGCTCCACCTTTACTTGTTGACAAGTAAGACATTTGCTGACAAAGTCTACTATATCTTTCTTCATGCCAATCCACCAAAACTGTCTTTTCATATTTTTGTACATTTTTGTACTGCCTGGATGAATAGAATATTGTGATTTATGAGCTTTAGTTAATAGGTCTTTCTTTATTTCTTCATTCCGAGGTACGCATAATCTTCCCTGAAATCTGATTGCCCTGTCTGCACTTTGAGTAAATCTTGGTGTGCCAATCAATCCCTGTAACTGCTGATCATTTAGTTGTGCTTGCACAATTCGCTCAACCATTGCAGACTGAATAGTTAGTTGGGCCAAAAATAAATTCTTCCCTTTGCATACTGGAGAATACTCCACTACATCAGATGTCATTCTCCAAGTTTGGCACAACTGGATTGCCATTAGCCTCTTCCTGTTGAGTGCATCTGCTACCACATTTGCTTTTCCTGGGTGGTAATTCAAGGTGAAATCATAATCCTTCAAAAATTCGATCCACCTTCTCTGTCTTAAATTTAATTCTTTCTGAGAGAAAATATATCTTAAACTCTGATGGTCTGTAAATACTTCAAACTGTTCACCATACAAATAATGGCGCCAAATCTTCAGAGCATGTACCACCCATGCCAACTCCAAATCATGTGTTGGATAATTCATCTCATGGGTCTTTAATTGTCTGGATGCATAAGCTACTACTTTGACATTCTGCATCAGGACACATCCTAGTCCTTTTCTAGAGGCATCTGTATATATCACAAATCCTCCTGACCCACAAGGTAAAGTAAGCACTGGGGCTGTAGTTAACCTTATTTTTAATTCTTGAAAACTCATTTCACATTTATCTGGCCATTCAAAAGGAACTCCTTTCCTAGTCAATTTGGTCATAGGAGTTGCAATAGAAGAAAATTTTTCAATAAACCTGCGATAGTAACCCGCAAGACCCAAAAAGCTCCTAATCTCACTGACATTCTTCGACCTTTCCCAATGCAAAACTACCTCAACCTTAGCTGGATCAACAGACACTCCATCACCAGAAATGATATGCCCTAAGAATTGAACCTTATCCAACCAGAATTCACATTTACTGAATTTTGCATAGAGTTGATGTTTCCTTAAAGTTTCCAACACAAGTCTCAAATGTTCTTGATGAGTTTCAACAGTAGGAGAATAGATCAACACATCATCAATAAACACCACTACAAATGTATCCAGATATGGTTGAAAAACTCTGTTCATCAAATCCATAAATACTGCTGGTGCATTAGTTAACCCAAATGGCATAACCAAAAATTCATAATGCCCATATCGTGTTCTGAAAGCAGTTTTTGAGATATCTTCCTCTCTTATCCTTAGTTGATGGTATCCAGATCTGAGATCAATCTTTGAAAATACTGTGGCAGTTCGTAGCTGATCAAATAAATCATCAATCTTGGCAAAGGGTACTTATTCTTAATGGTCACTTGATTCAACTTCCTATAGTCAATGCATAGTCTAAGCGACCCATCTTTCTTTCTAACAAATAGAACAGGTGCGCCCCAAGGGGATACACTTGGTCGAATAAACCCCTTATCTAGCAATTCTTGTAATTGTTTCTTCAATTCTGCCAATTCGGCTGGTGTCATTCTGTAGGGAGGGATGGAAATGGGTAAAGTACCCGGTGAGAGCTCAATAGTGAACTCCACCTCTCGGTGCGGTGGCAAACCCAGAAGTTCATCAGAGAATACATCTGGAAATTCTCTGATCACATCGATATCTGAGGGGGTTTTCTTATTTTCATTAGAAGGAATAGCCATTACACTAGTCAAATAACCTTGACATCCACTTCTAAGCAATTTTAAAACCTTAAGTGCTGAAACTAGTGTTTTACTAGAACGGTGCCTTGGACATTGATAGTGAAATGTCTACTCCCCAGGTTTTTGAAAAATTACTTTCTTCCCATGACAATCTAGAAGGGCAAAATTTGTATCTAACCAATCCATTTTCAAGATGACATCAAAATCAGTCATTTCCAGCAGATACACACATGCTGGCATAATCCTCCCCTGAATCACCACATTAATGTTAGGAATAATAGAAGTCATTCTAGCTATCTCCCGAGTTGGTGTGTTAATGGACATCTCATCAGTGTTCACAATTTGTTTATCTTTCAATAATTCAGCAAATCTCAGAGAAATAAAGGAATGTGTAGCACCCGGATCAAATAAAACTTTTGCATGCATATCATCGATAAGAAGAATACCTTCAGCTACTGCATTGGCATCTCGGGTGTCTTCCCTTGTTAGTGCATATACTCTGGCTTGAACTCTCCGCTGTTGTTGTGGTTGCTGATCTTGCCTGGGCCTTTTGGGACAATCCCTTATCATATGCCCTGTCTGACCACATGAAAAATATTTACCTGCAGCCCGCCAACATTCATTACCTCTATGCTGCATCTCGCACTGTTGACAAGCTGGCATATTATCTCTCCTAACTGGTTGACCTCTCTCTGGAATAGTCATCTTTGGCTTCTTATCTTTCCTCACAATTGAACCAAGATTACCCCTTTTTGCATTATCCCTTTGTCTTTCTACTAAAAATTCCTCATATTCAGATTCTGCAATAAAAGCAGTCCTCAAAACTGCTGCCATAGTCTGAGGCTCAAGGATTGTAACTCTACTTCTAATGTTACTTCTCAAACCTCTAACAAATTTCTTCACCCTTCTAAGCTCATCTGAACAAATATGAGGGGCATATTTTTCTAATTCTATAAATTTTACTTCATAATCAGCAACTGACATACCTCCTTGAGTCAGATTTAAAAATTCAACTTCTTTCCTATCTTTCACATGTTGAAGGAGAAATTTGGCATGGAAGACATCAAGAAATTTATTCCAGCCAATCTCAGTCTCTCTTTCTTGGAAAGCGATCCTAAGTGCAGACCTCCACCACTCATCCGCACTATCCTTAAGCATAAAGGTAGCTAATATCATCTTATCTTGTTCTGCACATATAATGGCTATGAAAATCTTTTCAATTTCTCTTATCCAATTTTCTACAATCTCCGGTTGACTCTCCCCCTTAAAAGAAGGAGGACTCATATGTCTAAAATTTTCCATCAAGATAGCCCTTGTTGCCCTATTCCATTGTTCTTGCATAGGGGTTTGTAATTGGGTTTGCATCATTGCCTGAGTTTGGGCTTGTAAACTGCATAGTCTGTACTAACCCTTGAAAAGCCTGTGTGAACCCTCCTAAATCTGACACACCCCGAATAGGTAACGCACCTTGCCCACCGGGAGCAAGCTCGCCATAAATTATTTTCCCGACAACTCCTTGTGATGTCTCATTTGAGGGCGCAGATTCCTCAAGAGAAGTATTTACCTCCACCCTATCACTCCCTGCCATATCCTGCAAGGGAGAACTAACTCGAAATAGTATGACTCTAGGTCGGTTTGACATCAAATTCTAAAATAAATTCCTAAGATCTTGTGGTATGGTGTATGAATCAGATGGCTGCAAATGATTCCAAGCCTCACAACTTTGCTCTGATATCACTCTCTGTGGCGCCCCCTTCCCGCGATCCCGTATCGTGTCCGGGGACGTCACAGCGGATGGACGGAATTATTGTGGGCCGAGATATTTGCAAGGCGCTAAAGGCCAAACCATCACATATTCCAAAAACATAGCCATACCATTTCCGTAAGATAAACACTCATAATTTACATTGTATACAGAGTACTACGTATCTTTACCCAAAAGTCATATTTACATTCATTATTCAAAATAAAAACCAAATCTACTTATTCTATGCAGCGGAAATTCAAATTATGCCCGAGATCACCCTCCGACCTACTGTTCGTCGAAGTCGAGGTACTCACTTGTCAGTTTCCTGAAATGGTTAGGCAACAGATATGAGTCCAAAGACTCAGTAGGCATTAAAACCAGTCACATGCTTATCATATACTAAACTGTGCAAATCCATGATATATATATAAAGCTAATCACAATTTCACTAGATTGTACATATACTATGAATGAGAAGGAAATATAATAGAGTAAAATAATTTTCATATTTATAAGCAAATGCGTATAACAAATTTTATCTGACTTATATATAAATGGCATAATACATATCTTAGCTAAATCAGAGCTTATACAGATGAACTTATTTTCAGATCATATCAAAGTCATATATCAAATCTGAACTTCATATTATTTGGCAGCATATATTGGACAGGCATCCCGTCACTAAAAGCAGTAGCAAACACATACCTAGGCATCCATACGTCGACATAAAGACAAATGGTCTAAACGCTGGAGCCTGTCGGCCTTGATCAACCACGCAGGATCGGGAGTTAATACTCCACCATTCTCCAGATAATTTTCTTATTCTGGGTTCCGAATTTTTCAGAAGTCCGTTTGTCCTCGGAAATGGGCCTAATCCCGTAGCGGAAGCTAACTACGGTTTGTCACCCCACACCTCCTTAAAATGACACAGTCCATATGCTTAATCAAATTTTTATTCTTATTATGATGCTTATTACATAGTCGTCTCAATACTTAAAACTTGTCATTGAACCTTGCAAAATAACTGGATCGTATTTTAATATCAGGAATTAGATTTTAATCAAAGGGTAGTGGGTCAAATTTATTAACTAAATAAATTACTATTATATAACATTCGAAGAGATTAGAGTAGAGAGAGATTAGAGAGAGAAAGTAGAGGGAGAAAGTAGAAAGAGATTAGAGAGAAATTAGAGAGAGATTAGAAAGGAAAATAATATTTTGACAGAATGGTAACTAAATAAATAACTGATTCTAAACATAGATCATAGGGTTAAATAAATCACTAACTTACGCCTGAATAATTACATTTCAAATAAAATCTAATCAAAGAAATATAAATATCAAATAACATGCACTCGGTTTATCATGTGCCTACCTTTAGAATGGACTTCCGAATTGACTTTAGTATCTCACCCGAGCTTCTGTAAAAGTCCTTGCGTAGGAAAAGATAATTTTACAGTCCCAGATGCGTAAAGAAGGGCGAAATTGTCCAAATAAGTTTCAAATCCTCCGTCCAAATTTTTTGTCAAATATTTATATTATTCTGATATATTATCTTCTCCGTTTATTAATAAGAGAATGAGAGTGGGAAGAGAGATGAGAGAGAAGGTAGAGAGAGGAAGTAGAGATAGAGAGAAAATAGAGAAGTAAGTGAAGAGAGAGTAGAGAAAGAAGGTAGAAGAGAGATTTAAAGAGAGAAAGTAGAGAGAGAAAATAGAGAGAGAAAGTAAAGAGAGAGTAGAGAGAGAAGGTATAAGAGAGATTTAAAGAGAGAAAGTAGAGAGAGAAATTAGAGAGAGAAAGTAGAGAGAGAATAAAGAGAGAGAAAGTAGAGAGTAGAGAGAAAGTAGATAATAGGGAGAATAGAGAGAGAAAGTAGAGAGAGAAAGTATAGAGAATATAGAGAAATAAAGAGAGTAGAGAGAAAATAGAGAGAGTGTAGAGAGAGAAAGTAGAGAGAGAAAGTAAAAAGAGTAGAGAGAGAAAATAGAGAGAGAATAGAGAGAGTAGAGAGAGAATAGAAAAGAGAAAATAAAAATAGAAAGATAGAGATAGAGATGGGAGAGAGAGAGAGAGAGAGAGTGAGAGAGTGAGTGAGTGAGGGAACGAGAGAGAGTGTGTGTGAGAGAATGAGAGAGAGAGAGGGATGGGTTTGAGAAGAATTGAGAGGGAGGGGGGGTGTATTTATAGGGAAAGGGGGGAGGGAGGTGGTAAAGGGGGGTGGTATAAGGGGGAGAGGGAAGTGGGGGAGGTGGAAGTGGGGGAGGTGATATAGGGGGGAGAGGGAAGTGGGGGAGGAGAGCCACGTGCGGGTGGGGGGTAGATATTTTAGGATTTTGTTTTGATTTTTTTTATTATATAAAAACTCTTAATAACATGATTTCTAAGAACTAGCTCACTCTATCTCATTTTTGTTCTTCAAACGTCAAAATTTGAAAAAGTGTTCAACATGAAACTTGTAGATTTTTCAATTATCTTTCCAATGAGTCCAATATTGACCTATTCTGACATCCCTATGAGGAGTTATGTATTAATAAAGAAGATGTCTATTTAATTTGTATACTAACATCCGTTAAACCTGTATTTTCTATACAGTTCAAGGTGTTGGGGTTCGATTTAGAGAATCTAGAATCTGTATAGGTTCCAGAAGTAAAGTGCTTAGTTATTTTTAGGTTTCGAACGGATTCGGGTGTTACACATCCAATTTTTTTCTGAACACCCACTTAATTCCAATTATGAGGTGATCATTTGGTCTTTCTACTAGACTCCATACTTGATTCCTGGTGAATTAATTCAGTTCTTCTTGCATGGCTTGGATCCAAGCTTCATCCTCAAGAGCTTCTTCTACGTTTTTTGGTTCTACCTGTGAGACAAAGGCTAAGTAGTCACAGGAAAATAAATTTCATCTAGTCCTTACCCTAGCTTGTAGATCTCCAATGATATTCTCCTTTGGGTGACTCTTTGCATACTTCCATTCCTTAGGAAATTCTTGATTTAGTTCTTCCTCTTGATGAAGCTCTTCAATTTGCGGATCTGACTGATGTTGTTTATGGATTGATAAATCTTCCAATTTCGAGGTCAACTCATCTACATCATCACAAACCGACTTTTCTCTTTCTTTTGTGAGAGGGTTAGATTCATCGAAGTTTACATGTGTTGTTTGTTCAACAAGGAGAGTTCTTTTATTGAATACTCTAAATGAATTCGGTTTAGAAATGTACTCGAGAAAAATACCTCCATCACATCTTGAATTCAAATTTTCAAAATTATCTTTGCCATTATTGAGAATGTAGCATTTGCATCTAAATGGCTTGAGGTGACTGATGTTTGTCTTCTTATTCCTTTGAATAATTCGTAAGGCATTTTCTTCAATATGGGTCTGATCATAACTCTATTAATTATATAGCAAGCTATGTTGATGGCTTTAGTCCAAAAATATCTTGGAAAATTATAGTCAGCCAACATTGTTCTTGCTATATCCAACAAGGTTCTATTCTTTCTTTCAGTAACTCTATTTTGCTAAGGTGTTCTAGGAGCTGAGAAATTATGCTCAATTCCATTTTCCTCACAGTATGACTTAAATTCAACATTTTGAAATTCTCTCCCATGATCACTTCTTAATGCTATTATATTGTACTTATGCCCTTTTTGAACCTTTTTGCTGACTTTTATATAGGTTTCAAAAGTATCAGCTTTGTTTTCCATAAATGAAACCCATGTAAATCTTGAATAGTCATCCACTATAACTAATCCACAATTCTTTCCTCCAAGGCTCGTTGTTCTCATTGGTCCAAATAAATCCAAGTGAAGTAGTTCTAGGGGTGTGCTGGTGTTGGCAATGTTATTGTTTGGTGTTGCATTCCCACATTATTTTTGACCTTGGTTTTGATGATAACAAAATATTGTGTGTTTGTGGAGCAATTATTTATCATGCTTTTGGAAAGGCTTAAAATGTCCAATGAAAGTACTCACTGATGTGAAAATGAATATCTATCACTTGGAGTTTCTTGTTGTTGAGCATTTGGAAGGATTGGTAAATACAAGAATGCTTTTTGTATGTTTGAGCTTCCATGGTTTTATACTCGAATGCTTAAGAGATTTAAAGTCTATCAAATGTCAAAGATGGTGGTTCATGTTTTACAATTCCATTTACTTGTTACAATGTGCATTTGAATGTGTATAGATATGGAGTTTTATGTGGAAGAATCAAGTTAAGGAGAACTCAATTTTTGATACATAAACTAACTTGATGTTTGTGCTTTTACAGGTTCAAGGATGGTTTTTAAACCCTCTCATGTCAAGTGAACGATGGTAATATCTAACAATTTCTTATGCTTGATTTGAATGGGACTTTTGAGAAGTTTTAGTTTTAACTTATCTTCACATGGCTTTATGTGTGGGTTATTTTCAAGAACATCTTCCATGAGATGTTATTGCCTTGAATGAGTTTCTTGCATCTCTAAGATGAGATATTTGAGTTTTTCAAATGTGCTTATGTGATTCTCATGAAACTTGTTGGAATTTGATTTGAATGGTCCAAATACTTTGTTAAATGCATGATAATTATATCATGATTTTTGGATGTATTTTTGATGCTTAAACTTGACTGAAACTGGTGTTTTGTAAACCCTCTCTGTAGGGGTCGACCCATGGGGTCGACCCTTAGAGTTTCTGGATGGACAGAAACTAGCTTTTGCATGCAGGGTGCATGGGTCGACCCCATGGGTCGACCCACTGCCATGGGTCGACCCATGGGGTCGACCCCTGGAATCTGGGGTGTGATTTTCGCTCTGCCAGTCCTCTGGTTGCCCAGGGGTCGACCCATGGGGTCGACCCATTCCGGCACGGGATTCTCGGGAGCATCCGAAACCCAATGAAAACATGTCTAAACTTTACCAAACTACCCCCCAATGGTTTCTAATGTTATTAGGGTGTTTCTAACATGTTTTAGGAGGGTTATATGAGTCTTTTATCCAGTTCTCTATATATATGAATGTGAACTCCGATTTTGGAAGAGAGAACCCTAATGTGCTATCTTTCTCTTATCTTGTAGGTGAAGAAAGGGGGAAAAGAAAGGAGGGGCTATTGCAAGGTGGATTTCATCTCCAACAAAGCATTTCTAGAGATTGTGGAAGAAGAGAAAGAAGAGCGGATCGACGAGAGGATCAAGAGGAAGCTTGAATCACCGTCATCCGACCTCCCTCCGAACCAGGAATCGAAGAAGATCATTTTCAACCCTTTCTACATATGGGGATTCATTTCTTCACTCTTTTCCCATCTATTCCTGTCATTTACTCTTCATTTATGAGCATGTATTGAACATATCATTTATTTCTGAACTTTAACTCTGTGTGTGGTCAATCATCTGCGTACGGTTGTGATCATATCTTGCCGCGAGTGTTGCGGTGTGTGTGTGTGTGTGGATTGATCCCGCTGGTGGAACGTTGTGGAGACGAAGTCTCCGTGTGTGTTGGAGTATATTCTCCGTGTGCTTCGTTGTAAAGCAAGTGAAGTCTCACCGGTTCGGTGAGGGGTGGACGTAGGGAGCCCGTCGTGGTCCCGAGCCACCTTAAAATCCCCGTGTCATGTGGTTGCTTGCTTGTACATTTTCTTATCCCAACACATTCGAGTGTGCTCGGAGAGATTGAGTGAACTAGATTTATTTCTGTTCAACTTGTTTTTCATCAATCTCATTAATTTCGCATATTGTTTAAAATCTATAATTTCGTGTGGGGGACAATTCAACCCCGCCTTCTTGTCCCCGTACATTGTTATCTGGACCAACAATTGGTATCAGAGCTAGGCCTCTGATTTTATTCAATCTCACGGTTGAGGAGGAAAGATTGGTTAGCAATGGATAGTAGGGGAATGATTCCTGAGGGACATTCTATATATAGGCCACCATTCTTTATGGCACAAATTACCCCTATTGAAAAAATAGAATGATAGTGTTTTTGCGAGCACAGGATTACAATAGCTGGAAAGTCATTAGTAAAGGTCCTCATAAATTACCCGATAATGAGGATAGTTGGAATGAGGAGCATATTAAACATTCATGTGAAAATTTTAGGGCTATGAATATAGTGCAATGTGATGTTCATCCTAATGAATATTCACGTATATCTATGTGTTCCTCTGTGCAAGAAATGTGGGAGAAGCTCCGACTCATATACGAAGGAACGTCGGAAGTAAAGGAGACAAAAACAAATCTATTGGTCCGAGAATATGAGCTCTTCATGATGAAGCCGCATGAGACCATCTCGGACATGTTTGCTAGGCTTATGGAGATCTCCAATGGGTTGAAGGCACTAGGAAAAGACTATACGAATCAAGAGCTAGTAAGGAAGGTGTTGCGGTCCTTGTCACCACAATGGCATACAAAAGCGACCGTGATAGAAGACTCTAAAGATCTCACTACACTCAAGTTGGATGAGTTGATTGGGTCCTTGATGACCTATGAAATCAACATTGAGAGGATAGAGGAAGAGAAGGGCAAAAAGAAATCAGTGGCATTTGAGGCTCACTCAAAATCTTCTGAAGAAAGCGATGAAGGGTCAAGCCTAAATAGCAGTGAGGAAGAACTTGTGAATGTCATCACTAGTAAAGCTAGAAAATTGTTCAGAAATGCTAGACAAGATGGCACTTCTCTTGGAAAAATTCCAAAGAAAGCATTGAGGAACAAAAGGGAGATTAGATGCTATGAGTGTGGAAAAGTCGGCCATATGAGAAGCAAATGTCCAAGTTTTCAAAAGAAACTAAAGAAAGAAAAAGTGAAGAAGCCCAAGGCCATGAAGGCGATTTGGAGTGATGAGGACAAGAGCGAGTCTAAATCCGAGAAGGATGATGAGCTGGACGAGGCGGTCCAGAATTTATGTCTAATGGCCGATGAGGAAAACGGCACCGAGGTAAACTCCGATAACGAAAGCCTTACTTGTGAAGAATGGGAAATAGCTTATGCTGGAATGTATGAAAAGTGTAAAAAGTTGAAACATGAAAATAAAAATCTGAAAAAGAAGTTTCATGATGTTTTACATTCTAGTTCAGCTTCATGCACTAAATGTAGTTTACTTGAGTTAGAACTTGAGAACATGAAAGATGAAAATGAAATGTTGTTGTCTAAAGTTTCTCTTTTTGAGGATAATATTTCATGCCTAGAGATTGAAAAATAACATGCTTATGAAAATGTGAAAAATCTAAAAACTAAAAATGAACAATTGGTAAAGGAGTTAGATGAGCTTAAATCAAGACTGTGTGAATGTGAAAAATCTAAGAAAAAAATTAAAACCAACTTCAATACCATGCAAGATGAATTGCAGAAATTGAAAGGTCTTGTTGAAAAAGAATTGAAAGGAAAACAGAAAATGTCTGAATATGGTGAAACTAGCAATGAAAATGCTAGGAATGAGAAGAGAGTTGTGGGACACTCACCGACAAAGAAAAATTCCATTGTGAAAAATAGATTTCAAAAATCATGTAGTTCATATGGCTATACTCATGTTGACTTATGCATGAACTCACATGTTGATAGATCATATATGCATAGAAGTCATTTTAGAAAGTCAAATGTCACATGTTTTTACTGTGGTATGTTCGGCCACTCTATGTATGTGTATGACTTGATGAGGGCCGATGATGAGTGGTTTGAAAGGAAAAACAAAATATATTTTGGTCATGCTAGAACTAACCCCTCGGGACCCAAGATGGCTTGGGTACCCAAAACTTTGAAATGAAAATTCTATTTTGTAGGGGTGCCTTGAGACCAAGAAGATGTTGGTAAATAATGGCTTTTCAAGGCAAAGGTAAGAGAGCTCAAGTTCTAAAATCTTTTGTTGAAAAATTCAGGTAAAAACTTGGTTGGATCTCGTCATTCGATCCACCTTGATCATGCAACTATCTTTTGTTGATTTTGGTTGTGATATAGAAGAATTTGCAGTTTAGATTAGTGTCTTGTTCATATAGTCTTTGATACACACTTTTACTTCCTTTTGCAAATAGCAATTCAGTCCTTGCATACATTTGCATTTGCTTTATAAAGTTGCACACATGAGTTTGCACTTACATGAGAATTTTGCATACAATTGCACATATACTTGCCTATTTTTGTATAGAAATAAATTCTCACCATCTTTTCAATTCATGCATATACTTGCATATACTTTATACACTTCTATGCTTGAATGCAATGATTGTTCGGTATCTCAAGTGGTGAGATGTGGAAGGGTGGATTACATCCATCCGGAAACTTTCACTATGCGTGAGGTGGTCTTCGGACCTATGTACTCCGCCCCGTATCGAAAATCATATTGCATGAATTAATTTTCAAAATCTTTGTTTGAATGCATGTATATATTTCTAGAAAACTGTTTCTTGAAAATCTTCTAAGACCCCACCTCCTTGTTATATAAAATGTATTGATTTTGATCATTTGTGAACGTGGCATATACAAAGGATGAGGATTTATTTCCATTTGTGCATACATTTAGGGGGAGTCATAGCTATGTTAATGGCAAATTTGTTTTCTACATACATAGCAATTACCCACACACTTTGCACAAAATGATGCATATGACTTTGATAAATAAGGATTTTAGATATTCTTTTCAACACTATTAAGGGAAATAAATTTCTACATGGAAATAAAGAGTAATCGTGAGAAAAAAGTTGCCTACCCCACAATTTTCAATAAGTGGAATGTCAAATCGAGTAGCCGGGAATCTCCACTGAAACAAATGAGGAAACGCGCGTCGAAAGGTGAAACAATATCCACAAGAATTAAAATTGTGATGAATCCTAGTAGCCGGGAAACCCCATTGTGACATATGAGGTGACTCGTGCCGAACGGTGAAATCCTATAAAAGAATCAAAAGGGGGGTTGTGCGAAGCTACCAATAGTCGAGGATCTAAATGGAT
The DNA here is from genome assembly GCA_022559845.1 of Amorphophallus konjac. Taxonomy (NCBI): domain Eukaryota; kingdom Viridiplantae; phylum Streptophyta; class Magnoliopsida; order Alismatales; family Araceae; genus Amorphophallus; species Amorphophallus konjac. The sequence goes on from CM040120.1 coordinate 402,492,036, forward strand.
TTGTAGAAAAGAAATAACCCTCTAGTGTTCCTTAGAAATTCTGCTTATATCCATATATTTTTGAAGTTCATTGCTCATTTCCACATTTTTCACTCTTGGGTACTATTGTGATGGATGTATATTGTGACTTTGTTCGTCTCATGGCTTATGCAGTCCTACTAGTTTATGCATGCACTACCTATTTTGATTATGCTTCATGTCTCACATTTTGATGTGAATCAAATGCTCTCTTGCTATCCCATTACCCCATTAAGGGGGAGATATATATATTTACATGCTTGCTTGTCTATCATGCTTGCATGCTTACTTGCATGAATATTTTAGATACCTTCATACATGTTCATATCAACTTTTAATAACCCTTTTGTCAATCTGTTTTTGTTGAAGACAAAGGGGGAGTAAAGGTGCACATAATGTTCATATCTGTTTGGAAGTTCAGAAGTTTTTGTGCATATATCATGGTTCTTTGACATGGTTGGTTTTCATACATTTTGCTCTAGCTTTTGTATTCCCCATTTTTGATTATGCCAAAGGGGGAGAAAATGTTTAGATTGCCATAATATTTTGTCATCATCAAAAAGGGGGAGATTGTTGGGTGTTGCATTCCCACATTGTTTTTGACCTTAGTTTTGATGATAACAAAATATTGTGTGTTTGTGGAGCAAATATTTATCATGCTTTTGGAAAGGCTTAAAATATCCAATGAAAGTACTCACTGATGTGAAAATGAATATCTATCACTTGGAGTTTCTTGTTGTTGAGCATTTGGAAGGATTGGTAAATACAAGAATACTTTTTGTATGTTTAAGCTACCATGGTTTTATACTCGAATGCTTAAGAGATTTAAAGTCTATCAAATGTCAAAGATGGTGGTTCATGTTTTACAATTCCATTTACTTGTTACAATGTGCATTTGAATGTGTATAGATATGGAGTTTTATGTGGAAGAATCAAGTTAAGGAGAACTCAATTTTTGATACATAAACTAACTTGATGTTGTTGTGACTCCTCTATGATTGATGATGTTGACACTTGCTTTATTTCATTGGCAACACCATTATTTTGATTGATTGGCAACTGCTTTTGATTTGATGAAATTTCTCTATCAGATTGACTATGTGTTCTTTGCTTTTAATACACTGCTGTCTGCATTTCTTACTGTCTTGAGTCTACACATCGTCCATTTTGGATAAAGTACACACACTGCATCTCAATTGAATTGGTTAAGGGTGTACAGCGTCAACGCATCATGATACAGCGTCAACGCACTTCATTGGATGTGTGTACAGCGTCAACTCGCTAAGTGTGTACAGCGTCAACGCATGAAGTCTGGACATCAGTCTTAATATTCTAAGTCTGTACAGAGTCCAGCGTCTTAGTTAGCGTCTCATGCATTTGAGTAAAGTTTGTACATCGGTCTGTCAGCAAGTCTGAACATCGTCCGTCTTTATTAGCGTCTCAGGTATTGGGCTAAGTCTGTACAGCATTCAATGTCTAGAGCTTCATGAAGTCTGTACATCAGTCTGTTACAGCAAGTCTGTACATTGTCTGTCTTCCTCAACGTCGTGATATTTGAAGTCTATACATCCATCAGGAGCTTCAAGTCTACACATCGCTTCGCTCCATCAAGTCTGTACATCCACAGTGTTACTCAAAGTCTGGATATTGGTCTTCAAACTCAAAGTCTGGACATTGGTCTTCAAACTCGAAGTCTGCACATTATCTTCGAAACCAAAGTCTCTACAATGGTCTTCACACTTGAAGTCCATACATTCGATGTGCAGAGTTGATGTCAATACTGTGTCTTTGCTTTTCAAGTCTACACATTGGCCTCCTTGCATAAAGTATATACACTGGATTGTTTGGCAAATCTATACATCGGCCCTTGTCTTCGATGTTTATACAGCCCTTTAGTTTGCTCAAGTCCATACATTGGCTTCAAGACTTTCAAGTCTATACACTGAAGTCTTCACATTCGCTTGCATTACATGAAGTCCATAAGTGGGCAAAGTCTGTACACTGTCCATGCTTCATGCAGCGTCAACTCATCCTTCATGCAGCGTCAACTCCTCATGTATATACAATGCTTTCCTTCGCATGAAGCCTCTAAGTGCATTATGTCTATACAATGCCTCTAGGATTTAAAGTCTATACAGTCGTTGCCTCCTTTGTTGAAGTCAACACATTGGGCAAGTCTGTACGTTGCATTCGCCTTCACAAGTCTATACAACGAAGTATATACACTGCAATGTACATGCTTAAATCTTATGTCTTTATTCTTGTTGCTGAAGGGAACTGGGTCAACGCTGGGAGCTTAAGGCGTCCACGCATCAGTTGACGAAGCCTTCACAGGCTATTCCACTGCGTCAACGCCACAAGCAAGCAGCGTCGACGCAGCAGTTGAAGAAGCATTCAGCTTCACAGGCTAGTCCACTGCGTCAACACCATAATTGAGCAGCGTCGACGCAGCAGCTAAAGAGACGAGGCTAATGGCTACTGGAATGCATCACTACGTTAACGCCATTGATTGACAACGTCGACGCAGCAAGTCAGATTGCTGACATTGAGCACGTGAGCGGAGAACTCTATACATCGGACTGAAGAAGCTAATGAGGGGCACGTGATCCTAGGTACCTGGCTCGTGATTCGAGAAGGACAAGGCATCCAGATGAGGACACGTGTACTGACACTCCATTACATGCTGCCACGTGGTCCAAATTGCTGGGCAGGAAACATGGAGAGCACACGCCTGCTGCTATTGCTGCTATATAAACAAGCCCTCTTCCATAGAAGAAGAGATCGAAAGAAAAGAAGAGAAAATATATACAGTAGTGAGGCTTCGATCCACAGAGAGAAAACAGAGAAGAAGAAGATACAGAGAAGAAGAAGAAGAAATAGAGAAGAAGGAGAAAAAGAGAGAGGAAGAGATCAAGAGAGAGTGAGGTGAGAGAGAGCTAATCGAGAGTGAGAGTGAGAGTGTTTGTATCTCAGTCTCGTGGTTCAAAACCAGAGCTGAGCTTTGCTCTTAGAGCTATATTGCTTTTGAGCTTTTCTGTTTTTGTTTTGATTCTGTCTTTCATTTTCGAATATTATTTCTTCAAGCTGTGTGTCAGCGGTCTTGCAGTGGTGGTCTCCACTGGACGGGTTAAGCTGTATTTCCCCAGCGGTTGCAGAGGATCAGATCCTCTAGTCGGCAAGCTGTAGTGCCCAGCGAAGCTGTGTATCAGCGGGTTGTTTGGCCAAGCTGTAAAGCCCAGCGGACGCAACCTGTGCTGCGCAGCAGGAAGCCATACTCGGTTGAGTGTGGGGTGGACGTAGGTCGTTGACCGAACCACCTAAAAATCGTGTGTGCATTGTGTTTGTGTGATTGCTTGTGAACTGTGTATGCTGGTATCCTTTGCTTAGCTTCATTGATTATATCGCTCATACTTATGTCTGGCTTTCGATACAAGATAATGTGAATGGTTTTCTTGGGTCGACCCTTTGCTTAGCACTTTTCATTTAGCTTTACTGATGCTTGCCTAAATTCCGCTTTAGAACCTACAATAGTTTTAAATTAGGCAAGTTGATCTATTCACCCCCCTCTAGATCCACACTTAGTGGAGATAGACTGCGTCCATCTAACCCAACACTTGGTATCAGAGCCTAACTCTTCTGCAGGGACTCATCGCCCGAAGAGAATAGGCAGAGATGGATGCTCGAGGGATGACTGCCGAAGGTCAATCAACAACGAAGCCCCCATTCTTTGACGGATAAAACTACGCATACTGTAAGAACCGTATGCAAGTGTTTCTCAGGGCTAAGGATTATGAGATTTGGAAGATTGTCAGCAAGGGACCTTATGAGCTGTCCCCGAATGAATATGTATGGACCAAGGAGGAGATCAGAAGGTCCACGCTGAATTGGAGTGCTATTAATGCTATCCAGTGCGCTCTGCATCCTACAGAATTCTCCCGTGTATCTGCTTGCAAATCAGCTAAGGAGATGTGGGATGCGCTGGAAGTAATTCATGAAGGTACATCTCAAGTAAGAGAGCAGAAGGCCAATCTTCTTGTATCTGAGTATGAAGCCTTCAAGATGAAGCAGAACGAGTCCATCAGCGAAATGTACGCTCGGTTGACTGTCATAACCAATGGCCTCAGAGGTTTTGAGAAACCTCAGGCAAAGTATGATGTAGTGAGAAAAAAATTTGCGCTCCCTAACTCCCAATTGGCACACCAAAGCAATAGTGATGGAGGAGTCAAGGGACCTGTGTAATACTAAATCTGATGAGCTGATTGGCTCACTAATGGCATATGAGATAAACATGCCAAGGACAGATGAAGCCGAGAGGAAGAAGAAGCCGATAGCGCTGAAGGCTAGTTCCAGCAAATCAACAAAATCCAGCTCCAGCAGCTCTTCATCATTAGAGGAGAGCCTAAATGAAGAAGAAGATGTGACTCGATCTGAGATAGCCATGATGACTAGAGAGTTCAGGCGATTTCTCAAAAAGGGAGCAGGACGGTTCGGCCAGAAGAAATACAGTGGTGGCCGAAAGGATAAAAGGTATAAATCTAAACCTGCAAAGAAAAATGAAGCTAATGTATGTTATCAATGCAGGAAACCAGGGCATTTGAAAATTGACTGTCCAGACAATAAGAAACATAAGGACAGGTCAAAGAAGAAAACCAAGAAGGGAAGAGCTATGATCACCACATGGAGTGATGAAGATGAAGGCTCTTTCAGCAGCAGCTCAGATAGTGAAGCCGAATCTGAACAACCTATTTGCCTTATGGCAACAAGCTCCGAAGATAGAGAGGAGGACACATATGAGGTAATCACTAGATTTGAAAACTTCACAATTGCTGATTGGGTAGATGCTTATCATGACATAGCTGATAGAGCTGATGATATTAGAAAAGAGAATAGGCATCTTAGAAGAAAAATCAATTCCATGCAAAATGATAAAACACTAACTGATAAAATTGCATGTTTGGAATCTGAGATTGATGAATTGAAACTCACATGCTCTGAAGAAGATAAAATCAAAAATGAGTTAAAAGCTTCTAAGGAAGAGAATTTAAGTCTTGAAAATGAAATTGATGAATGGAAGCTGAAGATTCAAAAATGTGAAAGTGAAGTAAAAATCATTTCTGAAAAATATGAAGCTGTCCTCAATGTCAACAATGAGCTGAAAAAAGCTATTGATGAACTTCAGAAAGACAATGAGGATAAAATGAAAACCATTGAGAAAATGACCCAAGGAACAGATAACGCAAATGCTTTGTTAGGGTCAAAGGTTAATTTCAGAAAAGAGGGCATAGGATTTAATTCTAGTGCAACAAAAACATTCGGAATGAAAATAATTTCATTTGTTGCTCAAAAGGAAAAGGAACCTCTAATTAGCATGAACTCAACAAATTTAATGAACAAAACTGCTAATCTGAAAAAGACCAGTGCTGAGGAAAATGGTAAACAAAAACTCAGTGAGCCTAGTAGAGCTAGCACATCTAAGCAGAATTCTAGGGCTCAGTCTCAGGTTCGGGGTCAACCTACACAGTCCAGTAAACCCCAGGTCAAGGTAACCCAGTCTCCATCAACACCTCCACCTCTTAAGAAGACCCAATACAAACCTGTGTATAGGTCAGCAGGGTTCAAAGTACAGGGGAGACAAAGTGATGCTAGGAGTCAACCCAATTATCTTCATCAACCCAGAGCTCAGACCCACTACAATGCACAGTAAACCTACTTCAATAGGTCAGATTGGTGTAGAACTCAGGGTAGGTTTACAGGTCTTGCACTCCAGGGTGCTCAAACCAAAGACCTTACAGTGGAAATTGGGTCAATGGGTATGGTTACTGGACATCTAGAAATCAATATTTTCATAGCCAGCCCAGGAACTACTATGGCCAAAATTTTGTGGACATACCCTGGCCAAGGCACTGGCACAGAAATAACAGTACTGTCAATAAACATGCTGCTGCCAATAAGAAAAAGAACAATAAAAAGAAAAGGAACAACAACAGAAGAAAATCTGTAGGATCCACTGAACAAAATTCATTTAAACAAATGTGGATTCCGAAACATTTACTTTCCTGCTTTGCTTCTAGCTCATTTACATTGGAGCCCAATCAGTCTTGGGTTCCAAACTTCTCTACCTAATTGTGTATGCAGGTATGCCTGGCAGCCAAGAACAACTTGTGGTACATGGATAGCGGCTGCTCCAGGCATATGACAGGAGATAAGGCCAAATTTTGCACACTGACTGAGAAAGTAGAAGGCCTTGTCACCTTTGGAAGCAACACAAAGGGTAGGATTATCGGATCAGGTAAGGTAGGTAAGTGTTCTACCTACTGCATTGATGATGTTATGCTGGTTGAAGGGTTAGCCTATAATCTACTTAGCATCAGCCAGCTATGTGATAAAGGTTACAATGTTTTATTTAATTCTCAATGCTGTAAGGTTTTTGAACCTGATTCTGATATTGTCAAATTTTCTGGGAAAAGAATAAATAATACTTACATGATAAATTTAGATGAAATTCAACACACTAACCTTTGCCTTACTGCCAGTAGAGAAGACATAGCATTTTTATGGCATCGTAGGTTAGGTCATGTTAGCTACACTGTTTTGCACAAATTAAATAAGCATGGCATGGTTAGAGGACTTCCTGAAGTCTCATTCAAGAAAGAAAACAAAATCTGTGATGCATGCACTCAATCAAAGATAACTAGAAAGTCATTTAAGTCTAGAACTGAAAATCTGTCTTCCAAACCCTATGAGCTGATACATATGCACCTTTTTGGGCCAACTAGATCTATCAGCCTATCAGGGAGAAGGTATGGGTTTGTCATGGTAGATGACTTTTCTAGGTATACTTGGGTTTATTTCTTATCTAATAAGAGTGATGCTTTCTCAGAATTTCAGGAGTTCTATGTTAAAACAAATCAGAAAATTGAAAACATTTTATCTGATCATGGAGGTGAGTTTGAAAACTCACAATTTGATGAATTCTGCAGGTCAAATGGAATCAACCACAGGTATTCCTCACCAACGACACCTGAGCAGAATGGAGTTGTGGAGAGAAGGAACAGAACCCTAGTGGAAATGGGTCGTACATTCCTTGTCGAAGGTGGTCTACCAAGGAAATTTTGGGCTGAAGCAGTGAACACTGCCTGTTATGTAATTAACAGAGCCATGGTAAGACCTTCTACCCAGCAAACACCATATGAGATATTAAAAGGTAAGAAACCATCTATTGCTCACTTCAAGGTTTTTGGTTGTAAATGTTTCATTCACATAAATGATAAAAAGGACCTTGAAAATTTTGAACCTAAAGGAGAACCAGGAATTTTTCTTGGCTATTCTGAAAACACCCGAGCATACAGAGTGTACAATCTGAACTCTAAAACTGTTGAAGAATCTCCACACATAGTTTTTGATGAATCCTTGGCAAATTCTAATGTTGGTCAATGCAGGAATGAAAACAATGGTGAAATTCTGAAGGAAGGAGATCCTGCAGACAAGTCCGAGGATGAAGAAGAACATAAAGAGCTTAATGAAGAGGAGCCTACAGTTCAAGGGGAGGTAAATCAAGTTCATGATACTCATATTGCAAGATATCTCAAGGATCATCCTGTAGATAATGTTATTGGAAATCTGCATGACCCCCCTAGGACTAGAGGCCACTTAAGAATTCAACATGAACTGAATGCTTATGCTTTTGTATCAAACATAGAACCCAAGTCCATTGACTGTGCTCTCCAAGATGTGCATTGGATTAATGCCATGCATGAAGAGCTCAATCAGTTTGACAGGAATAAGGTGTGGCATTTGGTTCCACCTCCTGATCATGAAATAGTCATAGGGACTAAATGGGTATTTAGAAACACAACTGATGAAGCGGGGAATGTTATTAAAAATAAAGCCAGACTTGTAGCTCAGGGGTACAATCAAGAATTTGGAATAGACTTTGAAGAGTCTTTTGCCCCTGTAGCTAGGTTAGAGACAATAAGAATTTTATTGGCTTATGCATGTTCCCTAGGAATAAACCTTCAGCAGATGGATGTGAAATCTGCTTTTCTAAATGGGGAAATTAATGAGGATGTATATGTGAGATAGCCTCCTGGGTTTGAATGTTTAGATTTCCCTAATCATGTTTACAAGCTCAATAAAGCTCTCTATGATCTAAAGCAAGCTCCTAGAGCTTGGTATGACAGGTTAAGCAAATTCCTCACCAACAAGAACTTCACAAGAGGTATAGTTGATCAAACATTGTTTACCAAGGTAAGTCATCCAGATATTCTTATCATTCAGATTTATGTGGATGACATTGTGTTTGGGTCAACTAACCCCAAATTGTGTGAGGAATTCTCTCAAATAATGACTGATGAGTTTGAAATGAGCTCAATGGGTGAGCTCAAACTATTTCTTGGACTGCAGGTTACACAAACAGAAGATGGCATTTTCATCTCTCAGTCCAAGTATGTAAAGAACTTATTGAAGAAGTACAAAATGGACAACCTCAAGGAAATAGCTACTCCAATGGGTACATCAACCAGTTTGGATGAAGACTCTAAAGGTAAACCTGTGGACCAAAGGCTATACAGAGGTATGATCAGATCTCTTCTCTATCTTACAGCATCTAGGCCTGATATACAATTTGCTGTGTGTTTATGCTCTAGATTTCAGGCCAGTCCTAAAGAAAATCACTTTAAAGCTGTGAAAAGGATTTTTAGGTATTTACTAGGCACCCAAGAACTAGGTCTCTGGTATCCTGCTAAGTGTGAGTTGGAGCTTCTAGCCTACACTGATGCAGACTATGTTGGGTGTCGAGTAGATAGAAAAAGCACTAGCGGCTACTGTCAATTCCTTGGTGGCTGTCTAGTGTCTTGGGCATCTAAGAAGCAACACACTGTAGCATTATCCACAGCTGAAGCTGAGTATGTTGTAGCATGTAATTGTGCAGCCCAAGTACTTTGGATTAAGCACCAACTGACTGATTATCAGATAAATCTGGGATGCATTCCACTTTTATGTGATAATACTAGTGCTATATGCCTTGCTAAAAATCCTGTTCACCATTCTAGGACTAAGCATATAGAGATAAAATATCATTTTCTTAGAGATGATGTAAATAAAAAGGAGATTGAAATGAATTTCATAGAAATTGAAAAACAAATAGCTGATATTTTTACTAAGCCTCTTGGGAATGAAAATTTTAAGTTTCTAAGAAGAGAACTTGGCTTATGTAAATTTCAGCATGATGAATGATTGTTTAATTACTGTGAATAAAATCTCTGATGTGGACTTGTTCTTGATTGCTTGGATAAATCATGTGGATGTGAATGTGGATGTAGAACTGTCCTACATTGCATATATTCAGGGGGAGCTTGTTGAGTCTTTGCATGTCTTTGCATATCATTCATTCATGACCTATGCATAAGCTCTCTCTCAATTAATTCTTGCCATGTTGCATGCATATAGACAGGGGGAGTATTGCTAGAAATTCAGAGTGGTTTCAACTTTCTTGAAGTCATTCAACCTTTAATTCTAAATACTTGTCTCTGACATTATGGCAATCTGTTGGTCAGTTCTGATTTCTAAGCAGTAGAAAATGGACTTCTTCATTTATAAGAATTTGAATTGTTCAAAGACTGATGTAATGGTTTAAATCTTAAATGGTTGGAGTTTCAAGATTGCAATCAGTATATAAGTAAGTTAAAAATTGATAAAACTCTCAACCTCCTTCTTATTTCATGTCAGACAAAGTTAATCATATCTGAAATCTGAAAACTCATCTGAAATCATGTTAGAGAAGTTAAGTATGTGTATTGTTCTTAAACAAGTCACTCTGAAACATCCAAAGGACAGCTAAGAAAGATATTGAAAAACATTGAAAATCATTGAAAATATATATATTGGCAGAGCAATGACTGGTAAATCACTGAGAAACTGAGTGATCCATCAAAGAAGTGGACAACACTCATGTCATGAAGTGTATCAGCCATCTCTATTTAAAATGTTCAAAACAGCAGGCTGGTTTCACTGAGTACCTGGGGGTAACTAGCGTCTTATAAATGTGTACCCTCATACAAAAAGGTATAACTCAGTTCTGTTGAATTTGATCATAGGCAGAATGGTCCATCTTGTTGAGTATCTAGGGGTATTGGCGTCCTATAAACGTATACCCTTACGTAGAAATACTTATGGTACCTGAATGCTCAAAATAATCTAATACTGATAATGCTGCTCCATCAAAAGAAAAGTTCATGAGTGTCAATTTGTTTAGTTTCAATACATGACTTGGTTTCTCTCAATATTTTTTCAATAGACTATGAAAGTAAGATATTATGAAACTGAATCTTTTATGCAAATATGATTCTGGTTTATTGTTTTATCATGCACAGTGAACTTATCTATTGCTTGTAGTGCATGAACTCCAAATTTTATCATTCTTAAACCAGAAATCTTTCTGATAGCAGTTTCTAATTTCATATGACTGAAGACTCTATGCTTTAGAATGCTTATTCATGAACTACCTGTTCAGAATGCCAGTCAGTTCCTCTCTTGATTCCTCCATTGTCTTTAATTTTTTCCTCCTCTTTGTTGATGGCAAAGGGGGAGAATATTATCTAGGGGGAGAATATTAATACATATCTGTCTGAATTCATTCCAAGGGAGAGTTTGAGGCAGTGAGTTGCATGCCTTCATAGCATCTGCATGTCAATCTGCATAACACATCATGTCTTTCATCAAACATATAACTATATGACAGGATGTTGCTCCTCTACTTCATATGGGGTTGCCATCATCAAAAAGGGGGAGATTGTTGTGACTCCTCTATGATTGATGATGTTGACACTTGCTTTATTTCATTGGCAACACCATTGTTTTGATTGATTGGCAATTACTTTTGATTTGATGAAATTACTCTATCAGATTGACTATGTGTTCTTTACTTTTAATACACTGCTGTCTGCATTTCTTACTGTCTTGAGTCTACACATTGTCCATTTTGGATAAAGTACACACACTGCATCTCAATTGAATTGGTTAAGGGTGTACAGCGTCAACGCATCATGATACAGCGTCAACGCACTTCATTGGATGTGTGTACAGCGTCAACTCGCTAAGTGTGTACAGCGTCAACGCATGAAGTCTGGACATCAGTCTTAATATTCTAAGTCTGTACAGAGTCCAGCGTCTTAGTTAGCGTCTCATGCATTTGAGTAAAGTCTGTACATCGGTCTGTCAGCAAGTCTGAACATCGTCCGTCTTTATTAGCGTCTCAGGCATTGGGCTAAGTCTGTACAGCATTCAATGTCTAGAGCTTCATGAAGTCTGTACATCAGTCTGTTACAGCAAGTCTGTACATTGTCTGTCTTCCTCGGCGTCGTGATATTTGAAGTCTATACATCCATCAGGAGCTTCAAGTCTACACATCGCTTCGCTCCATCAAGTCTGTACATCCACAGTGTTATTCAAAGTCTGGATATTGGTCTTCAAACTCAAAGTCTGGACATTGGTCTTCAAACTCCAAGTCTGCACATTATCTTCGAAACCAAAGTCTCTACAATGGTCTTCACACTTGAAGTCCATACATTCGATGTGCAGAGTTGATGTCAATACTGTGTCTTTGCTTTTCAAGTCTACACATTGGCCTCCTTGCATAAAGTATATACACTGGATTGTTTGGCAAATCTATACATCGGCCCTTGTCTTCGATGTCTATACAGCCCTTTAGTTTGCTCAAGTCCATACATTGGCTTCAAGACTTTCAAGTCTATACACTGAAGTCTTCACATTCGCTTGCATTACATGAAGTCCATAAGTGGGCAAAGTCTGTACACTGTCCATGCTTCATGCAGCGTCAACTCATCCTTCATGCAGCGTCAACTCCTCATGTATATACAATGCTTTCCTTCGCATGAAGCCTCTAAGTGCATTATGTCTATACAATGCCTCTAGGATTTAAAGTCTATACAGTCGTTGCCTCCTTTGTTGAAGTCAACACATTGGGCAAGTCTGTACGTTGCATTCGCCTTCACAAGTCTATACAACGAAGTATATACACTGCAATGTACATGCTTAAATCTTATGTCTTTATTCTTGTTGCTGAAGGGAACTGGGTCGACGCTGGGAGCTTAAGGCGTCCACGCATCAGTTGACGAAGCCTTCACAGGCTATTCCACTACGTCAACGCCACAAGCAAGCAGCGTCGACGCAGCAGTTGAAGAAGCATTCAGCTTCACAGGCTATTCCACTGCGTCAACGCCACAAGCAAGCAGCGTCGACGCAGCAGTTGAAGAAGCATTCAGCTTCACAGGCTATTCCACTGCGTCAACGCCACAATTGAGCAGCGTCGACGTAGCAGCTAAAGAGACGAGGCTAATGGCTACTGGAATGCATCACTGCGTTAACGCCATTGATTGACAGCGTCGACACAGCAAGTTAGATTGCTGACATTGAGCACGTGAGCGGAGAACTCTATACATCGGACTGAAGAAGCTAATGAGGGGCACGTGATCCCAGGTACCTGGCTCGTGATCCGAGAAGGACAAGACATCCATATGAGGACACGTGTACTGACACTCCATTACATGCTGCCACGTGGTCCAAATTGCTGGGCGGGAAACGTGGAGAGCACACGCCTGCTGCTGTTGCTGCTATATAAAGAAGCCCTCTTCCATAGAAGAAGAGATCGAAAGAAAAGAAGAGAAAATATATACAGCAGTGAGGCTTCGATCCACAGAGAGAAAAGAGAGAAGAAGAAGATACAGAGAAGAAGAAGAAGAAATAGAGAAGAAGGAGAAAAAGAGAGAGGAAGAGATCGAGAGAGAGTGAGGTGAGAGAGAGCTAATCGAGAGTGAGAGTGAGAGTGTTTGTATCTCAGTCTCGTGGTTCAAAACCATAGCTGAGCTTTGCTCTTAGAGCTATATTGCTTTTGAGCTTTTCTATTTTCGTTTTGATTCTGTCTTTCATTTCCGAATACTGTTTCTTCAAGCTGTGTGTCAGCGGTCTTGCAGTGGTGGTCTCCACTGGACGGGTTAAGCTGTATTTCCCCAGCGGTTGCAGAGGATCAGATCCTCTGGTCGGCAAGCTGTAGTGCCCAGCGAAGCTGTGTATCAGCGGGTTGTTTGGCCAAGCTGTAAAGCCCAGCGGACGCAACCTGTGCTGCGCAGCAGGAAGCCATACTCAGTTGAGTGTGGGGTGGACGTATGTCGTTGACCAAACCACCTAAAAATCGTGTGTGCATTGTGTTTGTGTGATTGCTTGTGAACTGTGTATGCTGGTATCCTTTGCTTAGCTTCATTGATTATATCGCTCATACTTATGTCTGGCTTTCGATACAAGATAATGTGAATGGTTTTCTTGGGTCGACCCTTTGCTTAGCACTTTTCATTTAACTTTACTGATGCTTGCCTAAATTCCGCTTTAGAACCTACAATAGTTTTAAATTAGGCAAGTTGATCTATTCACCCCCCTCTAGATCCACACTTAGTGGAGATAGACTGCGTCCATCTAACCCAACAGATGTTTGTGCTTTTACAGGTTCAAGGATGGTTTTTAAACCCTCTCATGTCAAGTGAACGATGGTAATATCTAACCATTTCTTATGTTTGATTTGAATGGGAGTTTTGAGAAGTTTTAGTTTTAACTTGTCTTCACATGGCTTTATGTGTGGGTTATTTTCAAGAACATCTTCCATGAGATGTTATTGCCTTGAATGAGTTTCTTGCATCTCTAAGATGAGATATTTGAGTTTTTCAAATGTGCTTATGTGATTCTCATGAAACTTGTTGGAATTTGGTTTGAATGGTTCAAATACTTTGTTAAATGCATGATGATTATATCATGATTTTTGGATGTGTTTTTGATGCTTAAACTTGACTGAAACTGGTGTTTTGTAAAACCTCTCTGCAGGGGTCGACCCATGGGGTCGACCCGTAGAGTTTCTAGATGGACAGAAACTAGCTTTTGCATGCAGGGTGCATGGGGGTCGACCCCTGGAATCTGGGGTGTAGTTTTTACTCTGCCAGTCCTCTGGTTGCCCAGGGGTCGACCCATTCCGGCACGGGATTCTCGGGAGCATCCGAAACCCAATGAAAACATGTCTAAACTTTACCGAACTACCCCCCAATGGTTTCTAATGTTATTAGGGTGTTTCTAACATGTTTTAGGAGGGTTATATGAGTCTTTTATTCAGTTCTCTATATATATGAATGTGAACTCCGATTTTGGAAGAGAGAACCCTAATGTGCTATCTTTCTCTTATCTTGTAGGTGAAGAATGGGGGAAAAGGAAGGAGGGGCTATTGCAAGGTGAATTTCATCTCCAACAAAGCATTTCTGGAGATTGTGGAAGAAAAGAAAGAGGAGCGGATCGACGAGAGGATCAAGAGGAAGCTTGAATCACCGTCATCCGACCTCCCTCCGAACCGGGAATCGAAGAAGATCATTTTCAGCCCTTTCTACATATGGGGATTCATTTCTTCACTCTTTTCCCATCTATTCCAGTCATTTACTCTTCGTTTATGAGCATGTATTGAACATATCATTTATTTCTGAACTTTAACTCTGTGTGTGGTGAACCATCTGCGTACGGTTGTGATCATATCTTGCCGCGAGTGTTGCGGTGTGTGTGTGTGGATTGATCCCACTGGTGGAACGTTGTGGAGATGAAGTCTCCGTGTGTGTTGGAGTATATTCTCCGTGTGCTTCGTTGTGAAGCAAGTGAAGCCTCACCGGTTCGGTGAGGGGTGGACGTAGGGAGCCCGTCGTGGTCCCGAACCATCTTAAAATCCCCGTGTCCTGTGATTTCTTGCTTGTACATTTTCTTATCCCAACACATTCGAGTGTGCTCGGAGAGATTGAGTGAACTAGATTTATTTCTGTTCAACTTGTTTTTCATCAATCTCATTAATTTCGCATATTGTTTAAAATCTGTAATTTCGTGTGGGGGACAATTCAACCCTCCCTTCTTGTTCGCGTATATTGTTATCTGGGCCAACAGTTATTGCTTTTGAAGAATTTCTAATCATTTTTCCTTTCATACAGATTTGCAAATTGGTAACTCTGCAACTTTCTTCAGGAGAAGTCCTTCGACTAGGTCATATTTTGCTAATTTTCTTATTACTCCCTAACTTGCATGGCTGAGTCTCCTATGCCATAAGACAGCTTCATTTTCATCTTTGGCTGTGAGGCACACTTGTTGTGATCTCAGATCATCCATGTATACTACATACATATTTCTTTCTCTTTGTGCCTTGAATATGACTTTGTCTGTGTCAGCCTCAAGAATTATACAGTGGTCAGCTTCAAATTTTACTAGATGTCCTTTGTCGCATAGTTGGCTGATACTTAATAGGTTATGTTTTAAACCATTCACATATAGTACATTATCTATGCATTGGGCAGTCTTAAATTCGATAGTTCCTATTCCTTTGACTAGCCCTTTTCCATTGTCTCCATAGGTCACAGACCCTCCAGATTTATCTTAAATCTATGTGAACAGAGATCTATTTCTTGACATATGCCTTGAGCAACCACTATAAAGGTACCACTTTATGTAGCTTGCTTCAAGACATATCTGCAACCGAAGAAATTAATTCTAAATTTTAGGTACCCAAATCATCTTGGGTCCTTTGGTGTTAGCATGTAGGAAGGCTTTAGGAACCCATTTCATGTTTTTTTCCTTTATTTACATGTTTTACCGTCAAATTTCGTCTGAGAAGTTCTTTTGGAGATTTTACTATACCTTTGGCTTTTATGAATGTTGGTAGAGGATAATTTTTATATGAATTTATTGGATATTTATCTTTATGTCTTTTATATCCTATACCTTCTCTTCTGAAGCTAGCTGATTGAAATTTTAGTACATCTTTTAACCCTTTTTCTCCTTTTGTAAATATTTCTAGAGATTTTTAAGATAAGCTTCTTTTTCTTTTAGTTCAATAACTTATGCTTCTTTAGTTAATAATTTATCGTATTGATTTTTCATGTGATCTATGTTTTCTATGATTGTTTTGGTGTTTTCTTCTAATTCCTCATAACATGTTTTTAGTTCCAGTTTTATTTCATCGTTTTCTTTAGTAAGTTTTGTTACTTGGGTTTTTAAGGATTCACATTTCAAATAGTTTTTATCTCTTAAGTCTTGATATCCTATTTTGATATTTTTAAGTTCTTTATTGACTAATTTGAAATTGTCGTAGAGTTCCTCAAAGGCATCTTCTAATGAATAGTCTGAATCAGAATCTGAGCTGAGATTAGAATCATGTACCTGATCTTCATCATTATTTGCCATTAAGGCCAGATATGCTTCTTCCTCTGATTCTGAAGTTGGTGTACAAGATGTGGAATCTTCATCCTCCCATGTAGCCGCCATGGCCTTCTTTTTGAAATGTCTTCTGAATTTCTTGAGATTTTTTGACTTCTTCCACTTTTCGCCCTTTCCTGTCTACTTATTAAGTTTAGGACATTCAGCCTTGGTATATCCTAGTTTGTTACTGTCACGCCCAGAGCTTTTGTTACAGTGGAAGGAATTTCGGGAACGTGAACAGCCGGCATGGTAAGCCTCTCGCAAGCAAGTAATCAGAGCGCAAGACAGCCACATAAAGTAATTGCACAAGTAATTTCTTCAAAACTCCCACTTTATTTCATAACAATAATCAAAATTACATAAGGTCACTACTTGACATCCTTTTAACATTATGACTCAATAAAAATCAAAAATTACAATCCGACTTGACTAAACACATGTCAACTAGGGCTTCTCTCATTTCCAATTGACCTTCAATCACTCTCGAACCTGCTACTCGCATAATCCGAATCTGATTCACTAGTATTTCTTAAAAAGATGAGAAAATAGGTATGAGCACACTTATCCAGTAAGTATCTTCGTATCAACATGATGGCATTATTTAAGTGATTAATACTTTAGCTCTAGAATCAAGATAAAAATAAGAATGCGATAAATCATACGTCATAAACCAATAACCAAGAATATAGAGTCACGAGATCTCTAAGCAAATAGACATAATCGAGTATATGGACAAGCAAGAATTAATCACGTAGATATCCATTTGGCCTTCCATGAACAAGAAAGTATGAGCATGTATCGAGAAAGGACTTACACAACCTTGTAAAGGCTATGTACTAGAAAGTCATTAACAAGCATGTAATTTCCATTTGAGCCTCATGGTATTTTCACTCATTTATAAAAGAAAGTAATTCCGGCGCAATGTGATGCAAATATCATTGTACCCCATGGTTTATAGCACGTTTCCAACCATCGGTCGTGGGGGCTAGCATGGAGCCCTTGGACACAATTTGTGCCCGGTCTTGGATCTACAAGTTATAAATCCAGCTACTTTCACGAGATATAACAATAAAGTGTCGCCAATAATGAAACAAGTTCAACTAAAGTTTCATGATCAAGTAACCAAGGTACAGAATGTTCCAAAAATGATATATGATTCCAAAGAAGAATTAAAAGAACATTATTCTACGGCGGCATTCCGACAGCATAACAGTACATTAATTAGGTTCCATATCCTAACATTAACTTATTACACATAAGTTTGGAATCCAGATAATCCTAAGATCATCCAAAGCACATTTAGAACAACCCTTGGGTCAAACCTCGGGTTATGAACCTGACAAAAAGAGACGATCCTATACTGGGCCGTTTCAGGAAGAAAACGGTCACTACTAGGCTGCTCAATTTATAATAACGGTCCAGTTAAGGCCGCAATTAGACTGTGCCAACCAGAATGAAAGGAAAGCCGACACCAAATGAAGTCGGGAATAATAGCGGTCTTAGGATGGCCGTTTCATGACAAAGACGGTCTCATTATAACCACTTAAGTAACAGTAATGGTCTCCTATTGGGCTGTAATTAACCAGAGTACAGAAAGTAGATCACTAGTCATGTGAGTGCTTTCTAGACAATTGAGCTTTAAGGGTACAACCAGCTCGACGTCCTAGTGGGAATCTCAGGCTCGTGGAATCTTACGGAGGCCTTAAAACATGATCCCCTAGTCCGACAGAAGGAATATCCGGTGGAGAGGTTCACAAGTCCAAGAAGTGTGCCTATACGTGCAAAGTGTATCTAATAGTCGCATACCAGAGCATACGCCATGTACTTAAGAAAATGACTCAAGAGATGAGAGTGAAACAGTGAAACATACGAATAAAACACCACATTAACTATGTCCACATCATAAAAATCATTTAATTACAAAATTATAATATTTTGTCATGAAATTACATAATAGCCAAAAATAAAGTCTTAACCATGCTCATGCTAAATCTGGGTATTTAACAAGAAAATGAACATAATTTGAGTGAAAAAAATGTAATTATAAGGTTACTAACATGTAAAATTCGAATAGGCTCGGACTAGCTCTCAGAACCAGAAAATGGTCAGGGACTAGCCGCCCAGTGACATAAACGATTTTGCGATAGACCGCCCAGAAGAGGGTGAAACGGTCATTCAATAAACCGCAATTATTCCTTGCGGTCCCTTTTTGGCCACCTTCTGTCTTCAGATAGAAGCCTTTAAATAATAAACAAAGGCTAATCTAGGTCATATTATGCATGGAAATGATGTAAAACATGTAGTAAAGCATGCTAGAAGAATATTGGGCCGAGAATATGCATAGGAAATTGTAATTTAAACAAGAATTACATCTTTTTCATTAAGGTTTAGGCTCATACATGAAAAATACACTAGTTGCGCAGTCACAATGAAACATCCAATTCTCCACGTACAATGCATAAAAATGACTGAAAATTGAGGGCTTTTACTCCTAACATCAAGTTTATGCCGTTCATGAGATAACCTACCTCTGGACTAGGCTTTAAACATCGAATTTAGGGCTGGAACTTGACCCTAGTTTCTGCTCGTCCTGAACCAAACCAGCAACTTCTCGCCCTTCTAACTCTTGACTCCTTTCACCTAAGACCACGAAAATTGGAGGGTAGGAAGATGGTACTAAGGTGAAGAAATAAGTTTAAAGAACTAGCTTCTAATTACCTCGTTTAGGGCTTCTACTTTGTAGATCTTTTCGGGTCCGTTGCACAGGTTCCTGGTTTGCTTGCACCGAACCAGCGACTTTGCAAGCTTCTATCTTCCTGACAGTTTGATCTCCTAAGATGAAATTTTGAGGGTAGTTAGTCCTTACTATTATGAACAAAATACTATAAAGAACCTACCTGAAATAAACTCTCCTTACCTTAGTTCCATGCGAGCCAAAAGTAAGGGTCGCCTAGGTTGGACGTAAGATCTATTTATAGGGTTAGCAAGGGTTTCCATGGATTAGAACGAACATAGAGTCCTATTTAGGGTTTTAATTCGATCCTCAAGCCTTCTACACTCATCTATCTAAGAGATAGCATCAACCCTAGGTGATTTGGATGCGAAAGTTCCCATCTTTTCATGCCTTCTCTATTCACGGAATCTGCAGAGCTTAGCGGTCTAGTCTAGATCGTTTTTAGTCTCATGCTGTCGCCCGATAGACCGTTTTTAGCTATGGGTGTCGAATTTGAATAAATTCAAACTCTTTTGATGTTATCTTCTATTATTAGCCTATTTATTCCTCTAAAAGTTTGATAATTGATAATTTATCTTCTAAATTCTATAATTATCATATTCTAGACTTCTAGAATATGGGCCAAGTCTTCTGGGCTTGGTTTTGGGCCATTTGGGCTTTTTTTTTAAAGGCCAGGTTATTTAATAAATATTGGGCCTTATTATTTGATTTTAATTAACCCAAATTCGTTTAATAATCCATTTATCTCTAAAAAAATCTTAGAAAGTCTAAATAATTTCTAGAAAATTCTAAAATATCATATACAAAATTTTGGGGTATTATAGTTACACTCATAGTAGATAACTTCTTCTTTCTTGTAGAGATCATTCTTTGAAAACTTCTTCTTCTAATTTTTGGAGAGTTGTCCTAACTTCTGCAATCTTTTCTTCTTCATAATACGTTGCAGCTTTCTGGATAGCATTCCTACTTCTTCATCTGAGTTATTTGGAGTCTCTTCTTCTTCGGACTCTAGTTGTGATTCTTCGGCTTTTAGAGCATCTATTTTTCTACTAGGAGAAGCTTCTCCTAGTCTTTGCATGTTCATTTCATGGGCCATCATCGACCCAATTAATTTTTCAAAAGACATTGCCGCTAGATCATTTACTTCTTCAATATCTGTGACTTTTGCTATCCAACTACTTGGCAACGATCTAAGGATCTTCTGCACCATATCACCTGAGTTGTATTCTTTTCCAAGTGCAACTAACCCATTGGTGATGTCGATAAATCTGCAGTGCATCTGAGAGATAGATTCATTAGGCATCATCCTGTAAGAAGTGCAAAATGTAGAAAAGAAATCAGCAAAAAGATGTTTAGAAGGACTACAGTTGTTGATTTGCTTTGCGCTGAGACTTTTGCAAAAGAGGAAGAGTTGCATAATAATTGCTTTTGCTTTGCTCAATCTCTTGTAGGATTCTCACTAGAGTTCTTCAAGCAGCACATCATATCTTCTCTTCTTGTAACTTGCTTGTATTTATAGTTTTCTTAAGCATATTGCCGTTAGACTCATTTCTGAGGCCATTAGACACAAGAGTGGTTAACGTTAGATTCTAAAATATGATCGTTAGTCACAGATAACAGAGAGCACCAGGTTTTTTAATATATCCATTAGAATCAGCTATGTCAAAGCATATGTATCTTGGGAGGATCTTCTTCGTCCTTATTGGATAATCAGTCTGCAGAAAGATTTGCATCTGTTGTAATATATTTTGTAGTCAGAATGTCTTTCCGAGATATGTGTGTTTCTGCTACAGAGGATCATTTCCTAGTGGAATAAAATAGATTATATTTCTTCCTTTATTTGTGACTTCGAAATGTGGTTGTTCGGTCTCTGATATGTCGTCCTTCTTTTCCTGAAATAGCGTACGAAAAAACTTGACCTTTCTTAGGTCGTCAGATGGACGTGATATGAGAAGAGAAACCTTGCATGACCCATAATAAATGTAAGTCTTTTGCGTGCTCTTCAATAAATTTTTGTACGTATTCATTAATTACTTGACATATTTAAAAACTCAGTTGTTGAGATAGTCGCTGATAATGTTTGAGATAGTTGATGTGTCTGTTCGACTATGTGCTTTATGGCTAGTTAGTTTGTAAGGCATCGACTATGTAACTTAATCAAGTATAGTGTTTAGATAGTCGAATGTTTTATCGACCAAGCTATCAGATGGTATAATATAAGTTTTGAGATAGTCAAATAGTTGTTTGAATGATTCATCGACTATGTGAGAGTTTAAGTTTCCAGATAGTCGAATGTATCGACTTTGTAACTTTTTGTTAAGGATCGATTAGCCTATCAGATAGTCAATTGTATCAATTATGTAACTTTTCTCTTTTAGAGATTGACTAAGTTTTCATATAATCGAATATAGCGACTATGTGCCTTTTGTCTTTAGCGATCGACTAAGTTTTCAGATAGTAGAATGTATCGACTATGTGACTTTTGCCTTTAGCAATCGACTAAGTTCTCAAATAGTTTAATGTTTCGACTATATGACTTTTGTCTTTAGCGATCGACTAAGTTTTCACATAGTCGAATGTATTGACTATGTAACTTATATCTTTAGCGATCGACTAAGTTCTCATATAGTCAAATATATCGACCCGTCCTCGCTGATGAAGGCCATAGCCCAGACCACACTGTCTAGGGGTAAGGTCACGATCTCGCCATCAAGAACACTACTCTGACTATGGTGAAACCTTGATGACTCTGTCGAGAACCCTCGACCTTAACGTCGGGTAAAGCACACAGAAGTCACTCGGAGAACCATGACTTCACTATCGGGAAACCAAAACCTTGAGTCAAAAGAGTCATGTCTCACATGACCGGCGCACCTGCCTACTAGAAGCAAGGCCGGATTCATCCACTTATGGCTTAGTTTGTAGTCTCGGGTGTCTCCCTACTCACCCCAAGCGAAAACTGAGACACCATACATAGTAACACAAGACAAGGGTCTAGTCGGGGTCATGCTCGTCAGCACGCGTTCATAGTCCCCAACCACATGTGCACACATTGACTGACTGCACTACGCCAGGCTCTCTAGCTGGTTTTCCTCCCAGTCCGAACTCGAGCCGCCGCAATGGGAGGCCCTATGGCGACCAGCCTAAAATCATTTCTCCCGAGTCTAGCTCTCCACCACTCTCAGGTAGGTCAACACCCAAGTACTCAGGCAAGCTACGACTAGCGGGGGAAGTCACTCGGCGTGGGAACTCTTAGTAGAGAGGAAACATCAAACTACCAATGGGCTATGCACGCCCCCATCGTAAGTATCACAGAACACAGGGCAGCTTGGTGCCACTAGACTCCAGACAGCTACCTATACCTGCTAATCCAATGACCATAGAGTCACGCAACTCATCCCAAGGTTGTTGTACAATACGGCTCCATGCCATCAAATTACCCTAGGCCGAAATCCAGAAACCATGCGCAAAAGAACTCTCAGGGTAGCCTACTGCCACCTAGGTTCTCCCCACTCTTAGGGTGGACAAGGAAACCCCAGCACCCCTGGCTAGGTCATAGGGCTCACGGTCACTGGCCATACTCATGGCCCATATGGAAACCATTTTTCAAGAAAATCAACACTGTGCGGGAATAGCCCTCCGCACGTGCATAGGTACACGGTGACTCGAACTAGCATAACGAAGAAGCCCAGAGTACACGGGGTCACCTAGACCCTCAAAACCACACGAGCACACTACTTGAGGTAACACAACTCCCATAGATGCCCAAAAATATGAACTCGGGCTAACGGGATACCCGGGACATCCACGGGGCAAAAGGTCGACCAATGGGTGTCAACCGGGTCGACCGATGGCCAAAAAGGGTGAAAGGACCTCGAGTCGGTCGACCTGCCCACTGGGTCATCGATCGGTTCATGTCCATACCGTCTACTAGCCTAGGTCGGTCGACCGATCCACTGGGTCAATCGACTGAACCAGGGCAGACCGCCCCTTCCGTGGCAAACGCGCAACCGGTCGACCGAAATCCCCATTTGGTCGACCGATTCTAGTGACGTCAGAACGGGACCCCCTCCGTAGGGTTCCAAACCATGCCCCAATTACTCCTAGTGATGGGGAAAACATGGGGGAATCATTCCCTACCCTCTAAACTACCGGGCGGCACCATTCATTCCACAAAAACTCGGTTAAATCGACGAATCCGCCGCTCACCCCAAAAACATGATATTTTACCCTGGCATGGAAGAAAACCCACTCTTAGCCTCGCCTTGGCCTACAAATCATGGGAAAATGTAATACATGGGCTAGGTATCCGTCCCCCTACCTCTCACGATGATTTCCTCCGCCGAGGATGACGAATCCACGTGAAAATGAGACTCAAACCATCGTCGGGCTCGTGAACCCGCAAACGAGCTCCACGGTGCCACCACCTTGTTCCTTGCCCCATCCTTGCCGCTCGCCATCCCACGTGACCCGCTGCCTCACCCACGTCGATCTCTATCGGCCGCCCAGAGCATGGGTGGGGAGAGGGAGAGAAATGAGAGGAGAGAGGGAGAGAATAAGAGAATGAGGGTAAGAGGGGGTGTGGGTTGGTTTAAATAGGAAATATTTTGGGGGTTTAAAAATCTAAAAAATACAAAAATAGAGAAAATCATCTTCACGATCCTCAAAAAATGCACAACTCGCATGCAATGTCCCGAAACCCGCAAACTCATTGGTTCACCACATGCAGGGATCCGTGGGCTCGATAGCCAAAATTCTAATTTAAATACAAAACACGATCCGAGACCTACGGAAACACTCTAAAATCCACGTATTCTTGATTCAAAAATTCTGGGTCATTATAGCCCTCCCTTCTTACAAAAATTTTTCCCTCAAAATTTGAAGCAACATCCATCTTATAGGGAAAGAATGACTTATTCGGTTGGCAACGCTCCCAGAGCTCCAGCTTATACGCCTATTCTCAAAAATCACCGCTCCTGAGAGACACAGCCAGACCATTCCACTAATAGAATCATCTCACTCCACACTAACCATTCACACAAATTCCAAGAATGAATATTGCACACAAAAGGATACAAGTCTATCATCATCTCCTCAACTACATCAGAGCTTCAACCATGGGCATCATTGCCACACTCTCGCAGACCGAGCAGACACGACCTGCGCCACGAATTCCTGCCACCGTTGAATTACCCACACTTGGCAGATCAACCAAACATCAGCTTTTCTGCTTGCTGACTGGCCTTACGCCCTTCACAAAGGACATCCATCTCTGAGCCTTAACTAACTTACATAGTCATTTTAATCGGCTGCCACATTTCCGTCGGCTCCACACCATGAACACTCTCATATCAAGCAAGCCGAACACCAATAACACCACAGGACTAACTCTAGTCCCAACATAAACCTTCTATTAACCCAGATCCAACCCAGGGAAAGGTACATCATAGTCGGCCACCCAAGGCCTCGTATGCACATGGTTCTACCGATTCTCAGTTCTCTTCGACTGGCATATTCTGGCTGGGAAAGTCCATCCGCCAGCCACCAATTACTTGTCAACGTGAATTTCTTACTCGCTCAACTTTCCCTTTCTTGCTCCTTCACCAGGCCCAATAATCTCATTCTAAATCTTGATGGCCCATCCATTGGCTCTACACTAACCATCATCACCCTGAGTTGGTCCTCACTTGGACATCGCATCTGATTCTAACCCTCATTCCAACTCTACCCTTTTCAGGGGAGCATAGCGAAACCATATGACAAAACTTCATAATCCTCGGTCTATGCCAACCTTAGACTCAGAATTACAAGGAATTCCTCCTATGTTGGCCACAAGACCAAGGCTCCCATTTAACAATATCCCTCCTGGGACATCCATACCCAGGCATCGTCCATTATACAGTCTTATCGAATTCTCATCTCAATTATTCCAATGAACACCTACCAACCCTGGCCTTGCTCTCACCATGGAGCCACAGGACATAACCTTAGCAATCCACGGCACACATATCTCCAAGATAGACAAGTGTCATCTTTCAACCATAATAATCTGGTTGACGGCGCAATAATCAATTTACATGGATCTCCAAACATCGTTGATCCTTACCACAACTAGGTCCTTCTTGCATCAATCCAAAACTCTCAGACTCAATTGGGCCCCTTTCAGGTGTCACCACAGTCGACCACTCGGCTAGTCTCATCAACCACTCACAGCTACCCACTGGGACCCACAAATCCTCTCTTTGTATTCACTTTTCTTGGATTCCAAATCAATCCTGAGGACACAGCTTCCAACACAAGTCGAGCACCTAGCTTATCGACTTCTATAATTGCATCCTCTTCCTCTATCAAGCTATTTCCTTTCCAAACCCCAATTGGGTCCACCACCACATACCTGACATCACTTCTATTGGATGAACAGGGTACTCATCCAGTGTGATAGTTAGGTGCGATAGATAAACACAGATCCAGAGGGGGGTGAATGGATCTTCTAAAGAGTTTTGTCTAATTTAAAATTCGTATGAAATGATAAGCACAAGATCAGTGGATAATTGCTCAAACATAAAAGATGCAAACCCAATTAAACTCTAGGACATGAGTAATCAATCAGATCACGGTCCTAGCATGCATCTAGCGGAAGCAAGCAATCAAACAAACCACTGCACAAGGGATTTTTAGGTGGTTCGGTCCATAGACCTAAGTCCACCCCTCACTCCCAACCGGGGTGAGGCTTCCACTAGCAATCAGCTAGAAAGCAGACTCAGTCTGCAAACAAGTTGCTGCCATACAGCTTGACCAGGGGAACAACCTCCCCTCTTCCTCCAGACCGGAGGGACACCCCAAGTGACTCCCAGCCACTTGGAACAAGAGACTAGGTCTCTCTTCCTCCAGACCAGGAGGGAACACATAGGTAGCAACCACTACCTGCAACCGGAGTCAAGGACTCCCTTCCTCTGAAACCAGAGGGAACTCACAAGCGACACTCAGTCACTTGCAGACCGGAGACACAGTCTCCCTTCTCCTGAGTCCACAGGAGGAACCCGATCTCCAACCAGAGAATCGGAAGAACATTGTTCAGTTTGAAAAGAAAAACAATAAAAGAAAATACAGCAACTAAAAGTTGGAAATATAAATCAAAATGTGGCTCTCGCAGGAGCTGGCTGGCCTGGATTTGATCCACGGTCCAGCAGAAACTGATCTTTAGTTGAAGCTTCTTTTACTCTAGCTCTATCTTCTTCTCACTCTTCTTTTTCTACTCTTTCGTAGGCTCTCTCTCTGTCTCTTCTTCTTTTCCTACTACTGCAGCTCTTTCCTTCTATCTCGATCACTCTCTTTCTCTATCTGCTTCTCTTTTTTTTTCACGATCTGCCTTCTTCTTCTCTTGATCACTCTCTTTCTTCTGTCTTTCATCCACTTCTTAATCTTTCTTCACCAGATGAAGGAGGCTTCGTATTTATAGCAGCAGCAATTAGGGCGTTGTCCTCGGATCACGTGCCAGGTGCCAACCTCGGATCACGTGCCCTTCATAGGCTTCACGAACAGTACCTGTCACACAGTCATAAGAGAATAATCAGAAGGATGTACAGGCTTGCTGGGTAACTGAAGACCACCGTGTACAGACTTAGAGTGAAGGATAGAATGTATAGACTTAGAAATAATGAGTGTACAGACTTGTTTGATCAATTGAAGTGAGCACATATGAGAAAGTATATACATCGAGTCACTTTGATGAATGAGCTGAGCTTGTACAGACTTGATGCATCAATTGAAGTGTGCACATATGAGAAAGTATATACAGCGAGAATGAATGTACAGACATTACATTCACGAGTGTACATACTTTAACTGCATAAGATGCAGGCTACCAGTGTGTATACTTGAAGTGTATGCAATGTAGACACAAGAGTGTAAAGACTTGAATGCTCAAAGGATTGTACAGGCTTCTGAAGGAGATGCACAAACAGAATGAAAGTATGCACATTGAATGCATGAGATGCTTAGACAAGCTGTCACCGAATGTACAGACTTTGTCTTACTGTTTATGCATGAGTCTGTCAACGAATGTACAGACTTTGTATGTTGAATGCACAAGACGCTAAGAGACGATGTATGGACTTGACAATGCATGGACCAGCACATAGACGCAGTAAGACTCTGTGAGCGCCAAGCCGGTGTACAGACTTTACGAGCGCCAAATCAATGTACAGACTTAGTGCAAGCGAGATGTGCAGACTTGCTATGAAGCAACCAGAATGTACAGACTTTGAAATCAAGGAATGCACAGCGATGTATAGACTTTGAAACACGATGCAATGTGTAGACTTTGATAAACGAATGTATAGACTTGATAAAGCTTCAAAGCACAAGACACTTGTCAATGTACAGACTTGGAAAGCTTGAAGGCCAATGTACAGACTTGGAAAGCTTGAAGGCCAATGTACAGACTTGGAAAGCCTGAAGGCCAATGTACAGACTTGGAACGCTTGAAGGCCAATGTACAGACTTGGAAAGCTTGAACCAATGTGCAGACTTGAAACAAGTGAACACGGCAATGTGTAGACTTGGCCAATGTACAGACTTGAAGCAAAGGGAGGATGTGCAGACTTAGTGGGTGCTGTGAGCAATGTATAGACTTGGTGTCTGAACGTAGGTAAAGATAAGCAATGTATAGACTTGAACCCGTGCATGCTAGAACCAGTGTATAGACTTTGTGCCCAAAGGCAATGTATAGACTTGCAAGTGTGAGACGCTGAAAGAGACGGTGGATGTACAGACTTGGGTTAATGCATTCTAGGCAGACCCTGTACAGACTTGAGAGACGCTGCATGCACGATGTATAGACTTGTTAATGCACTGATGCATGCTGTACAGATAACATGAGACGTTGCATGCACGATGTATAGACTTGTTAATGCACTGATGCATGCTGTACAGACTTAACATGAGACGTTGCATTCTAGCCAAAACGCTGTACAGACTTGGCCAATGTATGGACTTAGCAGTAGCATGATGGCGAGTGCTGTACAGACTTCACATGAGACAATGCAATGTGTAGACTTGATGAACATGCAAGTGAGCGATGTACAGACTTGCTAAACGATGCATGCTGTACAGACTTTGGATGCTTGTGTATGCATGTGGGCAACATTGAACGCGTGCAACACATGATGGACTTAATGAATAGACTTAACATATGGACTTTGAACGCATGCAACACATGATGCAACGAAACCCTGTACAGACTTAGTGTGTGCTAGCATGCGGATGTATAGACTTAGTGTTATGCAGCCAGACAAATGAATGCACAGATGCATATAGGGAAGTCTACACATTGAACCATGGATGTTCGGACATGCACCACTGTACAGACTTAAGCAATGTACTGACTATGCCATGCTCACAGTTAATGCATGTAACAAGTACTGAATGAAATAAACACATATGACATCAAACATATGAGTCATAGTGTTTGTCAACATCAAAACACAATATTCAACAATCGTCAAAACATAATATTGTCATCATCAAAACACAATATCCAACAATCTCCCCCTTTTTGATGATGGCAACACTATGAGTCTCATGAATGAAAGAGATGGAATATTCAAACTAGACTATTCAGACTAGACTCATCATCAAAGTATTCTCCCCCTTTGACTTCATCAAAAAGAGAACAATATCAGAAGAACAATACTTTGATAACCTAGTGATGTCATATGAGACACCCAAAATAGTTCAGCAGAAGAGGGCAACACAATATCAGAAGCAATTAAAATAATTCTCTCCCTTAGGCAAACAACTTATGCAGACATGCATATGCAACAAATACTCCCCATTTGACATGGCAGAAAGTAGACAAACAACATACTCAGACACACTTGACCAGAGAATGCTTCCCTTATGATCCATGATGTAAGAGTAAACAATAAGGATTAACTCTGGTTATCCAAAGGCTGCAAGTAAACAGTTTATACTGAGAGTTGTGCCTCACATAAATGAGAACCAATGTCAATCAAAGCACAGTGATAGAGAGCAATAGGATGAACAGATTCAGCAAATAGTGAAAATTGAGATATAGAACTTTTCAGCATGATACCAACTTCATAAAACAAAAATTAAGTTTTAGATTCCTCCATTATAAAAGCTTATGAATCCTTGATTGTCATATATGGTTTAAGAATGATGTAAACCGAGTTTTTTTTTCAAAAAGAAATGGTACTCATATCTGAACCAACTCTTAATAAAAAAGGAATTACAAGCTCATATAAAATTCTAGTTCAACCAACTTCCATCTTGCTTAGTCTACTTTCCATGACTGCTTTAAGAGAAACATAAGTGAATGCAACTGAATTTTAATTGTTCTTTCATAATTTGATTTACACTTGTTCATATTTTTTCATTTTTTTTAAGAACAATTTTGGTTTATCAACACATTTTGACGTGGGGAGACATCTTGATCAGAGGCCAGAATCCCCAGTTACTCAGTGTGACAACCGTATTGCTTCTCCCATTTTAGAGAACAGAGGTAGCATTAAAAGTATCTTTGGCATGAGGATACACCTTGATCAGAGGCCAGAATCTCCAGTTACTCAATACAACTATGCCATTGCTCTGCCATATTCTCACAGTAGTTTTCAATCATCTCTTTAAACAGAGTTAACCATGGTACTTCATGACACAATCCTTTGGACAGGTTTCTCTGTAACCACAGTCATTGCTCTGTCCATACTTTTTCTTAGAGTGGATTCAGAACAAGTTAGGTGTTTAAGAACAACTACATACACTATATATCTCAGTCAACGTAGACATGGACTTTAACTTTTCAGATTTCAGATAGTCTTACATGAATTTACATGAAGCAAACAGTTAAAGTTTATTAAGAGGTTGAATCAGATATTTTCAAGTTCTTTGAGTCCAAACAAGAGTACATAAGACTTAAACCAATTCCAGTTAATAAATGTTCTTAAGCATGTATAATGGAAGGTTCCTCAATAAATATGTTTTAACTTTTATGAAATAGTATTCAGGCTGAAGGTTTACTTCATATCTCGGCACATTAGTTCAAGTGGGCTGACTGATATTTCAACAACCAGCAAGGATTCTGGAAAAAAAATTGCAGCAGGGAGACTGCTCTTGAGCAAGGTAGTTCAGAGTTGACAGATGAGGTATAAATTCATGTTATGAAAGCTTCAAAATCAGTCAAGAGAGATCTTTTGATGATGGAATCACTGACACTACAGATATGACAAGATGAATTAGATAGATGGACAGGAAGAGTTCAGACAAAGACACAACTGAAGAGATTAAGCATGCTCCCCCTATCTATATGCAGTGAGTCACTTCCTTTTTAAAAAAAAAAAATAAGAGATATGCAATGCATTGACTCCCCCTAACTCAAAACACTGAAGACCAGACACAACAATCTGAATTAGAGAGCTTCGGTTGACTAGACAAAGGCATTTTGCTCCCCCTATCTATATGCACATAAAAACACTTGTTTTTGAATTTTTCAAAAAAAAATCGAGTGCAGTTAACTATATGTAAGCAAAAACATGCAATGTTTGCCATGAAGATTGAACATATGACTATGTGATTCATGCTCATTCAGACTGCCCTATTAAGTGAAATGACCCATGGTACTAGGCGGAGGACTTGGTCTAAAGACCATCTCACACATAGTAAGAACCTCCAGACATATTTCACCTGCCTTTTGGTAGCTTACCATTTAATATACCATAGTGGTCATGCATGATAGTGCAGTATCATCAGTCCTAAGTGCATCAGAATTTCAGTGAGTGTGAAATGCAAATTCAAGCATTTGATCAACAGCATGAAGTTCACACTTTTCAGAAACAGACAGAACCTGATGTTTTCAGCAATTCTGTATAGATGAACATTTATTTTAACAAGATATGCATTCACAGCTCAAAGTACAACCAAGTAAGCCCATGAAGCTCAATGCAAGTGTCAATAACAAATAAGGGATCATGTATGCATGAATCATGATAAGGAAAAAATATGACAATTATGCATGGACAGTTCATACCAGATATGCAGTTATCCAAGATTCACAATTTCAGATATGTAATTTAAGACAAGTTTTCAGAACTGACCTGAGTAGTGCAATCCTAGGGGTTTCATTCTTGAATGCCTTGGTTTAATTACCCCTCTTTGTTCATTCCAAGGCACACCTGTAAAATATTGATCATTTTGATCCTGCAGGGACCCAAGCAGTTTTGGGTCCTGCCTTACCCCAAACAGGTGTTCTAAACAATTTCATAGCAACATTATCATCAAATTTCATCAGTGAACAGTCATCCATAGAGTGTCCAAATTTTCCACAGTATCTACATGAAATGGCTGGTTTTTGGTTCTTATGATGCATATTAACAGCAAGATGATGTTTATAAACATGTTCATAAGATTTTCTATTGTATGCATGAATAGTTTGATGCTTGTTCTTACTCAGCCAACATTCAGCAGATCTATGACCTGACTTCCCACAGTTATAGCATGAAATTTTCACAAATGGTTTTGCAGGGAATTTGACAAGATGGGGGTTAACAGAATTCTTTTGAACATACCAATAGTCCTTGACTGTATGCCCATTTTTCTCACATTCGAAGCATCTGATTTGCTTACTTTTAAAACCATTTTTACTCCAAGTGGATCTAAACCAGCACTTAGCAGCCCTGTGCCCAGGCTTATTGCAGTTGAAGCACACAATGTGCTGACTAGAATTGTGTTTAGATCCATATGGACCATGAAAATGAATGGAAGACCTGGCATGCAGTTTATTGTCTTTTTTCATGATAAAACATTCACTCATGAGATGACCATGCTTCCCACAATAATAACATGAAGCATCAGGCTTCCTAGCAGCATGGTTTCTATCAAAAGAATTTCTAGAATGTGATGTTTCACTACCATGCTCATCTTTTAGCATTAATCTGCAATCTTCCATTATGTGACCTACTTTCCCACAATAATAGCACGACCCCTTTTTAGTATGAGTGTTTGAGAGGTCATGTGAATTGTGTGCAGCAATCTTTGTACCAACTGGAGTAGTTTTGTCCTTTTTCTGTAGGTTTTCATCCTTTTTTAATTTTTGAGTTTGTCCTACAGTTTTGGGACTGACAGTGGGTTTTTGTGCAGTAAATTGAAAAATGGAAGAACCAGCAGTTGTGTTTTGATCAGAAGCTTTTACAAACACAGTTGAAGTTTTATTGCTATTGATCCTTTTATTTGTTGAACTGTAACCCAGCCCCTCTCTCTGAGAGTTATCACTCTTTCCTAGAAGCTTATTCAGATTGTCCTTTCCCTTGATAAATTTTGACAAAGAGTTTTTCAAATCTTGAATTTCAGAATTTAAGCCACAAATATTAGCTTCATATTTGGACAGATCTGTTTCACAGGAAATGACTTGTTGATGCAAGGCATCATTCAGACTTTTGAGTTTTTCAACTTCCTGTTTTAATTTTATTTCATTGTCAGCTTCAGATAGGGACTTATAAAGATCATCAACTTCTTGTTGAAGGGATGTGATTATTAACTCATATTTAGCTATCTTTTGTTCATAGCAAGTGACATTCCCACTCAACATTAGGTTGATGTTTTTCATATTTGTAATTTCATGTTCAGCATTCAGTAACTCACTAGAGCTCACCAGGCTTACACTCTTCCCTTTTTCTAAAGTGATTAGTCTCTCAGACATTGCTGAGTTTAGGTGATTCAGCTTATTAATTTCCTCTTTCAGTTTACTGTTCTGCTCTAGGAGTTCATCATCAAGCACCCATTCATCTGAAGAAAACTGGCATTCATAAAACTTTTCTTGTTGTTTTTCATATTGAAGTTTGTCAAGATTTTTCTGAATCTCTGAATTTGTTACTCTATCAGCCTCTAATTTTTTAGAAATCAATATATTTTCTTTTTCAAGATTTATTGATTTGTGTTCAAATTCCTTGAGCTGATTATTGAGTATTACATTTTCAGACTTCATGTTTTCCAATTCAGAGTTGACAAACTCTAAGTTTCTCACCAGTTCTTCATTTTGAACAACATCATTGTTATGAGCCTGATCATCATCAGTTGAGCTGAGTCTTTCCTTTAGTTCAGCAATTTCACAAATAAGCTCTTGATTCTCCTTTTTGTGTAATCCAATTTGTTTCATAAGAGTTTGTTTTTCAGATTTCAAATGATCTAAGTCTAAACTAATAGAATCAAAATCTGTTAACTGTCTTCTAAATATGTCATTTTCAATTTTTAGAATTTCAGGGTTTTCACCTCGAGATTTAGCATCCTCGTGATTCTTTAGCTTCTTTATCAGTTTTTAACTCTTCTTCTTTAGACTTTCATACGATTCTAACATATTGGCATAGGCATCTTCCCAGTCGTCTAAAGTGTAACTAGAGAAAGGATTGGTTACCTCTTCAGTATCTTTGGATTCATCTTGATCACTGCCATGGTTGTTCTTGTCAGCCATCAGGCAGCTGTCCTCATTTCTCCTCTGAGCTAGCTTCAGCTTATCCAGAATGTCCTTAGCGGACCTACAGTCATAAAAACAAGAATGTAGAGCCTTGTCAGTAGCTTCTTTCATTAGATTCAAAACTCTCTGATTCTCTCCATGTTTTGATTTGTGACTGTCAGTCCATTTGGACTCTTTCTTTGATAGTCTGTGAGGACCATGTGAGATTAACTTCCACAGATCAGGATCCCTCAATTTCACATAGTTATGGAGACTGCTAACCCATGATTTAAAATTAGAGCCATTGAAAACCGGTGGAGAACCCATTGATTAAATCGGCAAGCAGATTAATGCAGCAGAGAGTAAATTCAGAAATGCACCAAAGACAACAGGATCCTCTGCAGATCGTTGGATCTGATCAGTCAGAGAATCGCTCTGATACCAATGGATAGTTAGGTGCGATAGATAAACACAGATCCAGAGGGGGGGTGAATGGATCTTCTAAAGAGTTTTGTCCGATTTAAAATTCGTATGAAATGATAAGCACAAGATCAGTGGACGATTGCTCAAACATAAAAGATGCAAACCCAATTAAACTCTAGGACATGAGTAATCAATCAGATCACGGTCCTAGCATGCATCTAGCGGAAGCAAGCAATCAAACAAACCACTGCACAATGGATTTTTAGGTGGTTCGGTCCACAGACCTACGTCCACCCCTCACTCCCAACCGGAGTGAGGCTTCCACTAGCAATCAGCTAGAAAGCAGACTCAGTCTGCAAACAAGTTGCTGCCACACAGCTTGACCAGGGGAACAGTCTCCCCTCTTCCTCCAGATCGGAGGGACACCCCAAGTGACTCCCAGCCACTTGGAACAAGAGACTAGGTCTCTCTTCTTCCAGACAAGGAGGGAACACACAGGTAGCAACCACTACCTGCAACCGGAGTCAAGGACTCCCTTCCTCTGAAACCAGAGGGAATTCACAAGCGACACTCAGTCACTTGCAGATCGGAGACACATTTTCTATTTCTCCAGAGTCCACAGGAGGAACCCGATCTCCAACCAGAGAATCGGAAGAACATTGTTCAGTTTGAAAAGAAAAACAATAAAAGAAAATACAGCAACTAAAAGCTGGAAATATAAATCAAAATGTGGCTCTCGCAGGAGCTGGCTGGCCTGGATTTGATCCACGGTCCAGCAGAAACTGATCTTTAGTTGAAGCTTCTTTTGCTCTAGCTCTCTCTTCTTCTCACTCTTCTTTTTCTTCTCTTTCGTAGGCTCTCTCTCTCTATCTCTTCTTCTTTTCCTACTACTACAGCTCTTTCCTTCTATCTCGATCACTCTCTTTCTCTATCTGCTTCTCTTTTTTTTTTACGATCTGCCTTCTTCTTCTCTTGATCACTCTCTTTCTTCTGTCTTTCATCCACTTCTTAATCTTTTTTCACCAGATGAAGGAGGCTTCGTATTTATAGCAGCAGCAATTAGGGCGTTGTCCTCGGATCACGTGCCAGGTGCCAACCTCGGATCACGTGCCCTTCATAGGCTTCACGAACAGTACCTGTCACACAGTCATAAGAGAATAATCAGAAGGATGTACAGGCTTGCTGGGTAACTGAAGACCACCGTGTACAGACTTAGAGTGAAGGATAGAATGTATAGACTTAGAAATAATGAGTGTACAGACTTGTTTGATCAATTGAAGTGAGCACATATGAGAAAGTATATACATCGAGTCACTTTGATGAATGAGCTGAGGTTGTACAGACTTGACGCATCAATTGAAGTGTGCACATATGAGAAAGTATATACAGCGAGAATGAATGTACAGACATTACATTCACGAGTGTACATACTTTAACTGCATGAGATGCAAGCTACCAGTGTGTATACTTGAAGTGTATGCAATGTAGACACAAGAGTGTAAAGACTTGAATGCTCAAAGGATTGTACAGACTTCTGAAGGAGATACACAAACAGAATGAAAGTATGCACATTGAATGCATGAGATGCTTAGACAAGATGTCACCGAATGTACAGACTTTGTCTTACTGTTTATGCATGAGTCTGTCAACGAAGGTACAGACTTTGTATGCTGAATGCACAAGACGCTAAGAGACGCTGTATGGACTTGACACTGCATGGACCAGCACATAGACGCAGCAAGACTCTGTGAGCGCCAAGTCGGTGTACAGACTTTGCGAGCGCCAAATCAATGTACAGACTTAGTGCAAGCGGGATGTGCAGACTTGCTATGAAGCAACCAGAATGTACATACTTTGAAATCAAGGAATGCACAGCGATGTATAGACTTTGAAACACAATGCAATGTGTAGACTTTGATAAACGAATGTATAGACTTGATAAAGCTTCAAAGCACAAGACACTTGGCCAATGTACAGACTTGGAAAGCTTGAAGGCCAATGTACAGACTTGGAAAGCCTGAAGGCCAATGTACATACTTGGAAAGCTTGAAGGCCAATGTACAGACTTGGAAAGCTTGAACCAATGTGCAGACTTGAAACAAGTGAACACAGCGATGTGTAGACTTGGCCAATGTATAGACTTGAAGCAAAGGGACGATGTGCAGACTTAGTGTGTGCTGTGAGCAATGTATAGACTTGGTGTTTGAACGTAGGTAAAGATAAGCAATGTATAGACTTGAACCCGTGCATGCTAGAACCAATGTATAGACTTTGTGCCCAAAGGCAATGTATAGACTTGCAAGTGTGAGACGCTGAAAGAGACGGTGGATGTACAGACTTGGGTTAATGCATTCTAGGCAGACCCTGTACAGACTTGAGAGATGCTGCATGCACGATGTATAGACTTGTTAATGCACTGATGCATGCTGTACAGATAACATGAGACGTTGCATGCACGATGTATAGACTTGTTAATGCACTAATGAATGCTGTACATATAACATGAGACGTTGCATGCACGATGTATAGACTTGTTAATGCACTGATGCATGCTGTACAGACTTAACATGAGACATTGCATTCTAGCCAAAACGCTGTACAGACTTGGCCAATGTATGGACTTAGCAGTAGCATGATGGCGAGGGATGTACAGACTTCACATGAGACAATGCAATGTGTAAACTTGATGAACTTGCAAGTGAGCGATGTACATACTTGCTAAACGATGCATGATGTACAGACTTTGGATGCTTGTGTATGCATGTGGGCAACATTGAACGCGTGCAACACATGATGGACTTAATGGATAGACTTAACATATGGACTTTGAACCCATGCAACACATGATGCAACGAAACCATGTACAGACTTAATGTGTGCTAGCATGCGGATGTATAGACTTAGTGTTACGCAGCCAGACAAATGAATGCACAGATGCATATGGGGAAGTCTACACATTGAACCATGGATGTTCAGACATGCACCACTGTACAGACTTAAGCAATGTACTGACTATGCCATGCTCACAGTTAATGCATGTAACAAGTACTGAATGAAATAAACACATATGACATCAAACATATGAGTCATAGTGTTTGTCAACATCAAAACACAATATCCAACAATCATCAAAACACAATATTGTCATCATCAAAACACAATATCCAACACAGTGCACCTACTGTCATATTTCCTCAATTCTCTATTCTGATGATGCTACAGACCACAATGCCTTGAGCAGTGGCACGAGAATCGACATGGCTTATATAGCCAAAAACAATCTCACATCGGGGAAACGACCTTCAATATTGGCCAGGAGGCAATAGTCGGCCACCCCTGTTGTGCATATGTGTGTACATGCATGATTCCTTGGTTTTGATGATGTCTGCTTATGAGCCATTGATGAGTCCCATTTGCATTTGGTGATATCTGACTATGAACTTCATTGATGAGCCTGATATGCACTTGATGATGTCAAAGTATATGTAGCTCAGGTCAAGCATGAGAAGATAGAAACCAGTAGCTCAAGCTAGCAATAGCAGCAGAAATGGCAGTGCAGAGCTATGAACTTGATCAAGAAAGTTGAAAAGGGTTGAAAGAAGCCCAAGGTGCAAATTGATAAAATCTATGGATGCACAGAAACCAAGAAAGAGTTGGCAAAAAAAATCAAATTGCAGCAGAACTTAGTTGAGAATCGCAAGTTTAAGATGGCTGCGTCGACGCCACGCTCTCAATGCGTCGACCCAGCTGCAGCTTCGCAAGGCAGAAAAGAAAGATCAAAGGCGATGGCTCAAGGCTGTTAAGGGTGACAAATGGGTGATCATTGGTGATAATAGCCTTTAGCTATAACAGATACTTCACAAGGGTGTAAAATAGCTCACCAAGTTGACAAGGGGAAAGAAGAAGAGTCGACTCCAAAAGTCGACTCGATGATAGCCTCGCAAGGGAAATCATAGGCAATGGCTTACAAGCATTAAGGGAGAAAAATAGATGTGTAAGGCCGTCAAATGGGCCTTAAGTGTGTAAAATAGATCCTCATGGCTGTAAAATGGGTTGCTGAGCTGAACCTGGCAAACTCAACATAGCTGCGTCGATGCAAAGCCCACCCTACGTCAACGTAGTCAAGTGGAAACGGCTCAAGTATGCACAGGCTGCGCCAACTCATGCCATCCTTGCATCAACGCCATCAGTTCTAGCAGCTCACGCATTCACATGAGTTTCAAATAGCTCATTGTAGCAACAAGTGGCCCGTAGAAGAAGGCTGCATCAACGCAATGCCCTCACTGCGTCGACGCCATCAACACCAGATCACCAATAGCTGTAGAACCTATGATGGCTACGCCAACGTAGTGCCTTCAATGCATTAACGCAATCAACGCCAGCTCGCCAGTAGACTCAAGGCTACGTAAAGCTGTGTCAACGCAATGGGCTTGCTACGTCAACGCACCAGAAGATTTATCTATTTTTCCTGCAAACATTCTGAGGTCATCCAGAGGATTAAAATATGAACCGCAAATCTCCAAAAACACATCTTTTGAGGTCTAGAGGAGGTTCCTAGGATTGACCATTGTCTCCACCATCATCACAGGGGTAAAGTCTCTTTTCATGGCACACTAGTTTTTGCAGTCAACCAATTAGGCTCTTGTCCAAGAAAGGCACCTAAGACAAAAGACTGTCTTTAGCCAACGATATTGCAATTTTTGAAGAGCTCCATATCCAAGAAGCATCATTTACTCTCTAGTAAATTAAGTAAAAAGTATTAAAGGGA
Source organism: Amorphophallus konjac (assembly GCA_022559845.1). Classification (NCBI taxonomy): domain Eukaryota; kingdom Viridiplantae; phylum Streptophyta; class Magnoliopsida; order Alismatales; family Araceae; genus Amorphophallus; species Amorphophallus konjac. The sequence goes on from CM040120.1 coordinate 402,530,724, forward strand.
AAACTGTTGTGTCTCTGTTCTCACATAATTTGCTAGACCAATTGGAGAAGAGGTTCTTTTCAAAAGAACCATCATTTGCTCCAGCCAATCAGATGCAGCTCCCTTGGAGGGAAACTCCTCACTAGCCTTCCTATAAATACTAGCCTCATGCATGAAGGAAGGCCGCTGCTGCCCTTGAAGAAAGCCACACCCTTGAGCATTCAAGCAAATCAGTGAGAAAAGAAGAGAAGGGAATGTGAGCAGCCCAGCATCTGGCCAACCCTGTCCAGTGCTGTAAGAGAGAAGAGAAAAGAGAGAAGAGAGAAGAAGGAAGGAGAGAAGCCTTGAGAGAGAGCAGCCCTACAGAAAGCTTGAAGAGAAGATCCGTTGGATCTCTATCTGAAACTCCACACAAGCTTTCAGATCTGTATCTGAAGCCACAGCTGGTGTTCTTCTTGGTGCAATTTCTTTTCCTTTGAATCTGCATCTCAGTGTGTGCCCGGTGCTCTACTTAGAGGCCGGAGGTGGGTCTTTGGCTGTGTTCAGCCTTGTGTGTCCTTGGGAGTCTATCCCAGTGTTTTTGTTGCACTTGTAGCTTGGTTTTCCTTTGTTTGTGTGGGGTCCCCCCCCCCGCATGTATGTGTGTGGGGGTTTCGCCCCCACGCGTGTGTGGGGGGGGGGGGGCATCGTCCCCATGTGTGTTGAGGACTTCATCCTTGTGTGGTAAAGCCTCATCGGTTTGGTGAGGGGTGGGCGTAGGTTACTGGTTTGCAACCGAACCACCTTAAAATTCATGTGTAGTGGGTTGTGATCTGTGTGATTGTTCCATGTCCTCTATCCCCTTTCACATGTTCTTATGTTAGGTAGAACACATGCTATCTTAAGTGCTTTCAATGTACACACACTAGCTTAATGTTCACACACTCACTAAGTCTGTTGTGCAGTCGTTCCGTTGAAGTGCAGAACGGTTTGTGCGAGTGCGTCGACCCCACCTGTCTGCTGCGTCGACGTAGCTTCCACTGGATCACTTAGCTGAACCACTAGCCCTTGAGACTATGTCGACCAACTCTTGAGTGTGTCGACCTGAGCAGTCTGGGTTCTGTGTTTTGTTGGAGTCTTTGAACTACTCTTGATAAATCCGCTGTGCATTAAGGTTAAGTGTTTTATTTGCTTTATAGTGGTAACTTATGCTTTATTAGCAAAGATTTTATTTGGCCAAAGTTTATTCTGGACCTATTCAATCCCCCCTTCTAGATCCGGTTGCAGCCAAGGGACCTAACAATTGGTATCAGAGCCAAGCTCTGTTATACTCAATGATCTGCAGAGAAAGATCCCGGTGCATTTGATTTAATGGCCTTATCCGTTAAACAAGTTTCAATGAATTCCCCGCCCTTATTTGATGGTTCTGATTTTCCCATGTGGCTAGGGAAGATGTGTGCCTTTGTCAACTCCATTGACACAAGGTTATGGAATCTTATATACCATGGTCTGCACAAGCTGCCATCAGTTACATCTGAATGGTCTGCTGAACAAATGACCAAAAATGTTGGCAACCTTGTTGCTTTCAAACTGATAAAAGGTGCAGTTGATGTCTCCAAGTTTCCTTTTGTCTCCAGTTACAGCTCTACCAAGGAGATCCTGAATGGACTGGCCAGGATCCATGAAGAAGGAACAAAGCATGACTGCCTGATGGCTGACAATCCATATCAGTCAAGCAATCAATCCTCATCTTAGGTAAGTCCTAATTCAGAGGGCTTTACTTTTGAAGAATTAATGGATGCATATGATGAGTTGGCTAAGCATCACAAGAAGTTAAGATCTGAAAATAGAAAACTGAAAAAGAAGCTTGAAAATGACTCTTCTGCTTGTTCTCCTTGTAAAAAATGTTCTGTCTTAGAGGAGCTGAATGAAACTCTCATGATAGACATAGACACACATAAAGACTACATTGCGTGCTTGAGAGATGAAAATGGAATCTTGCTAGCTGAAATCACCAGATTGGAAGAATTTGTAAGACAGCTTCAAGATGAACCTAAGTCTCTATCAAATGATCAAGACTTGGCTGAAAACAAGGCTCTTTCGGAATAAATTGAAATTTTGAAAAAGCAAAACCATGAGTTACTTGCTAAGTTGCACGCTTATGAGAAGGGCAAGGGTGTGAGTGTTGATGACTCAGAAAAATTGGCCACCCTTCAACAAGAATTTGATTACTGCAAAACTATGAATAACATGTTGAATGAGCAGCTTGCCACTTGTGAGAAGAATTTGGGTAATTCGGAATAGCACATCCTCTTACTTGAAAAAAAAATCAAGATCTAAAAAGCTCACTGTCAAAATCTATTAAGGGCCAAGAAAATTTGAACAAAATATTGGGGACAAGGGTGAACTCCCGGGGAGAAGAGATTGGGCACCGATCAATGAATAAAACGGCTTTTAAAAGTAAATCGTTTACATCACTTGTTTCCAGCTCGGATGCTGCCTCGTCTTCCGAATCACCACCAAAACTGACTGTGGCCCAGAAAAATCAAAATCAGAATAGAAACCAGAAAAAGAAAACATTAAAGCAAAAATAGAAAAATGAGTTTGTTTGTTTTCATGAGAATGACAGACACCATGCTTTCCAGAAAAAGTATGCTTCATGTTCTTATTGTGGACAACATGGTCACTTGATGCATAAGTACTATGACTATATGACATGAAAAATGATGGACTGATAGCATGCAAGTCTAAATTTGATTTCAGTCACTATAAAAAATCTGCCAAGGGAGCCCAGCCCTCCTACTGCCACCAATGTGGGATGTTTGGACACAATGTGTCAAATTGCTAGGAATTGAATGTTATGACATCTTTTGTTCAGTGTTATCATTGCAGGGAGCTTGGCCACATAGTCAAAAATTGTTGGCAAAGAAGGAGGAAAAACAACCCTCATGCCAAAAATGTGAACATTCATGGTTACCCACAAAAACTCACCACACATGGACATGAGAAGGATGAGAAATCCCTTGTGTGCTGACTTTATTGTGGGAAGGTAGGACATGAAGTGTATGATTGTCATACAATGAGGGAAGATGACTTGACTGCCTTGATAAAGAAGAGCACTCTAGTTAAAAACACTGCTAATCTCCTAGGACCCAAGAAAGCTTGGGTACCTAAAAATTCAGAATGAGAATTTTGGGTGCAGGGTGTCTTGGAGCTGAACAACGGATTAGCAGGTAATAAAAGCTCAAGGCACAGGTTTGTGAATAAATTTTCAGCATATTTTAATTGTGCATGCTTGGTTTCATTTGGTTAGTGCAGTTTAACTCTTTCTTGCTTCCAATAAATCCTACAAGCTGAAACTGTCTCCCTGAACTGCTGCTGAAAACCTCCCCATGATTTAAGATGAATATCTAAATTGGATTACATTATTAATATTTAACCTGAGCTTCTGGTATATTGAATGGTGGTGGGTAGAAAGACGGATTAAGTCTGTCCGGAACTCACTATACGTGAGTTGGGTCTTTGGATCATACCTCCGCCTTGTACTAGAAATCAGAAACGTCAGATGTTTAATTCATGAGTAATCTATCATGCTAATGGATTTGATATGTGGATGAGTTTGTGTTAATAACGTGCATGTGTGTGGTTTAGCCTCTGGCTACTCCCATTGTTAGCAGCCATATGCACTTCTTGTCTATCCTTGATAACCATTGGTTTGATGATACTTGTCATGGCTGCATATGATCCAACTCATCATTCATGTGGACATTTAACCTGTTGGTTGGTTGTCATAATTTCCAAAAGCATTAGACAAAGGGGTGTTTGAGAGCTTCTTCTTGCATATCTTGTTGTCATATGAGTTGACTGCATCTTCTCAGGGGAAGTTTGCTAGTATCAGATGTGATAGTCTAGTATGCATCAGTGCACACTTTGTTTGACATATTTTGAGATCAATGTCTTGTTAAATCTCTCACATTTGCAATTGAAAAACTCATTTATGTGCTCCATGTACAATGGATTTTAAAAAAAAATGTGTGTGCTATGTCTGCATTTGTGTTCAGGCTCTTCAATGTTGTCCACGAGTTTGAAATGTGCTCACCCTTGTTAAACAACCTCTGTGATCACTGCACATACTCAGGGGGAGTATTCAGTATCTATTTCTTTCATCTACCTAAGTGTGTTCCACATACTCATAAGCCTTTGCATCATGCTTATAATTCGTTGTGTTCCATCTTGGGTCTGGAATACCTTAAAATCTGAATCTCAGTGATACACCAAATTCCCTGAACTACTTTGAACTCTTGTGAGAATTCCTTCTTGTTAATGAATTCATTTATCAGAGTAAACCTTAAAAGAGAAATCTTCTTTTATGGAGTTATATGATTGCCCAAAAACATGAAAACTGTTGGTTTAAATTTAATGACTTCTGAAGTTTTGAAAGTTAACTTATCTTGAAATTAGTTGTATTCAAACTTAATAGACCCTAACCAGTTTTTCATGTTCTGTCTTGTATGCCTTCTTAAATCTAAAAGTTTATTTTAAGTACAAAGGCATCTTTGATTGACGAACTTCATTGAAGTATTATTTTTAAACATTTGTCTAATCTGAAGATTTCAAAAAGGGACCTAACAGTCTGTGGACACTAAAAATTTCTCACCCCATGTTCACGTACAGGGAAATAAAGAAGGGGAGAAAAGAGAAGAGAAGATGAGATAAAGGAAAGAAGAAGAGGAAACCACACCTTCAACTACCTTCCAACGGCACAACCCCAAACAGCCCCCAGCGGCACACTCTAAAGTGCCCCAGCGGCACACCATCCTTAAGGCCCCTCCAGCGGCACACTTCCAAAGTGTCCCAGCGGCACACTATGCATGCCTCCAATGGCACACCCTTGAAGCCTCCAACGGCACACCCTAAAAGCCCCAGCGGCACACCCCTGCCAGTGCCCAGCGGCACACCCTCAAGTGCCCTCCAACGTCACACTCTCTCGTGCCCTCCAGCGGCACACCCTCGGGTGCCTCCCAGCCGCACACTTGTTCGGCCTCCCAGCGGCACACTTGTTCGGCCCCCCAGCGGCACAGCCCTGGTGCCTCCCAGTGACACACCCAGGGCAGCCCTTCAGCGGCACACTTGTTTGCCCCCCCCAGTGGCACAGCGTCCTATCTCATTACGATGCTCTGTTTTCACTCAAGCACGGAGCATTTAATGCTCATGCCGCTGGCTCGTGCTCCGGTCGACAACGCAGCGGCAGCAGGCCATCGACGTCAACCTCGGCCAACCAGGTGAAGGCACGCCAGCTCCCTCCAGCTGTCCCTACGTACAGGCCACTTGATGGCTTCGGACGGGAGAAGAAAAAAGGAGACGGGAGAAGAAAAAAGGACAAGAAGAAGAAGGCTTGGCCTTCGAAGCGGCCAACTCCCATTCAATATAAAAGGAGGCTCGCTCGTTGGCTGGCGACTACTACACAGAGGCCAGAGAAGAAGAGAAGAGAGACGAAGAGGCAAGGAGAGGAGAGACCCATGCAGACAGAAGCAAAACCAGCCACAAGAGAGCGCCACCGCCAGAAAAGAGAAGACAAAAGAAAAAAAGAGAGAAGAGAAGAAGGAGGGCTCCGAAGTGGGGTTTCTCCGACCGCCACCGAGCAAGAGAGAGTAAGAGAGAGAGAGGGAGCTTGATGTAGTAGGGGGAAGTGGGGGAAAGGGCAGTGGGTGGTCACCCTGCTCTGATCCCCAACACTTCTCCCCCTTTTTCTTCTTCTTCTTCCCCGTTCTTTTGTTCTTCTGTTTTCTTTCTTGTTCGTAGCCTTAGCTCGGGCATGATTTGTAATGTGTATGGCCGGCCATGGCCTTTTGTTCCCCCATGAATGAGTATTGTCCCCTTTGATGGGTTTTCTCGTCGTCTTGATTGATTTGTGCCACCGTGTGCTTGATCGCCCTTCCTCCCCTCTTCCCAGTGTTTTCCTTAACTCCTCCTGCCGACAGTTTCCTCCGGACACCGCACCACCTTGGGTGGTATGAAATCGTGAGCCTTTCCAGTGCAAAGCCTCTCCACGTTGTGGTCTTCTGGTAGAAGCCCACCTGCAAGTCCCTCGCCTGCCCTTTGAGCCACCTCCCAAAATCTTTTTCCCATGGGATTGATCAGCCCAATGCCCCTGCCCCATTAGCACGCCACCCCCTTTTGGGGCCTTGCCCGATGTGCCTGCACCCCCGTCTAGCGGTACACCTTCTGGCTCCTTGGCCGGCACACCCCTCTGCGCCTTCAGCGGCACACCTGCCCGTGCCCTCAGCGGTACACCCCATTTGTTCTTCAGCGGCACACCCTTGTGCGCCTTGGCCGGCATACACCCTTAACCGGCTTCCACCGGTACACCTTGCTCAGCCCTCCAGCGGCACAGCCCCTCACTTGAGCCCAGCCCGGCACAGCCTTGCACTTATCTTCAGCTGGCACACCTTGGCCAAGTTCTTCCCCGGTGCCCTCTCAGTTAGTCTTAGGAGTGTCTTCCGCTCGTTGCTTCTTCCAGGTCTTCTGAAGTTTTATCGAAGGTGTTGTCGCCCTTGGCACGCACCTCAAATTGTCGGGTTCCGCCACTCCATGTGGGCGCGTTCCCTGTATCTCCCTTACGCCCCGGGTCAAGGGGAGATGTTGCTGGATTTTTATTAAAAGTAATGCCATGATAAAAGACAAAGTGAAGTAACTAATGAACGTACAAATAATGATAAGACATCCTAATCAAAACAATGGAACTGTACGAGACTCAGATGATTGGGTTGCTGAACATGGCCCCGGACTTAACCACCCAATGAAGAATTGATAACCTGGCCACCCAGAACTCCTCCATCTGAACTCATATGCCAAAAGGGACCCCTTTTCAGCCCTCACACCAGCCCATCCTTCTCCCTTGGCCTTCAACGGCACACTCTCCACCAGCCTCCAGCGGCACACTCTCCACCAGCCTCCAGCGGCACACTCCCTTGGCCCTTAACGGCACACTCCCTTGGCCTTCAACGGCACACTCTCAACTAGCCTCCAGCAGCACACTCCCTTGGACGTCAATGGCATACTCCCTTAGCCTTCAACGGCACACTCTCCACCAGCCTCCAGCGGCACACACTCCACCAGCCTCCAGTGGCACACACCCTAGCCAACTCTTCCAGCGGCACACCCTCCCTTGGTGTCTCCAGCGGCACGCTAGCCCCAATCTCACCTGGTATAGCCTCTCACCCTCCTTAGGCTTTGCCATGTGTCCCTCCGGTGTGCACCAACTTCCCTACAGTCTAACTTGACTCTAAACAGACCCTGCTTTGAGCTGCTCGGGCCCTACCCTAGCTATACCGACTCGGTCCGAACCCGCATGGACCTCCCTTCGGCCCTCCGATGGCCCACTCCTCCACATACGCCCTAAGTGCAAATAAGAGAAACACGATAATAATAATCATAAAAAAAAATAGATCCAAAAATACATATAAAAGATGCAATAGAAGAAATAAACCAAATACACATATAAACACATGGCAAACAAAAAAGGGGAAATGCGCGCGATAAAAGGTAATAATAATAAAATAATAAAACTACCCCAAAAGGCATAAAGGAGAAATAAGCAACTAAAAAAATGTAATGACTAGAACCCAGATAATAATAATAAGAAATAGAAAATGACACCTCGCAGCCTCGCTTCTCCCCGTGACCCGGTGCAAAAGGAATAATAATGCCGCCCTTACAGGCCAGTCTTGAGTCTCGGGAATTACCCCGGCATGGCCATGGCCCGACCTTGTTTTGGGCCGACATTCCAATCAAACCAGGCCCGTCCTCCGCCCGGATCCTCTCCGGTCTGTTATTGAAATTGCCGTAAATGCGGCAGACATTTGAACGGGTTTGTTTCAGTCTCCACCGCACCTTCTGTTATGGACTTTCGTCCAAACATGAAATGGTCCGCGAGTGACCGACATATTTGAACGCTCACAGCCCTATGCGAATCTCTAGTGTGGTTTATTCCCCTCTATCTTTGCGCAATTAGTATTAGTTCTTTTAGGCCATGAGGCCCTTTTTCCCGGCGATTAATCAAGGGTGTTCCCCTCTCAGAGGGGATGTAAATGACGTCGTGACCTTTATGGCGCGACGGGTTTTGGTCCCGGCACAAATCACACAATCGTCTGATTAGTCAGATCGAGCGCAGAATAAATCGTCACTTTGTGACTGGCACGCCCACACACTTAATAGACAAATCGACCATTCCCGAATAACCTAACACCATAATAAGTGAACGAAAAGTGCGTCCACAAGTCTGGCACGCCCGGTGGGACTGGAACCACCCTTCATCTCTTCGCCGAGATTCGGGGCCTCATGGCCTCCTAATAAACGTTGTTTGCCTGTTTTGATTTATTGCAGGTACTCTCTTCCCCAGCCCTATGGGGAGAAAAGCTGGACTGGGTAAAATTATCTTTGTCGCCTCGAAGATGCTACTCCGAGGCACCTACAGCTTCCAGGAATCATGGAGGCCACTAAGAAGAAGGGAGGGGAAATCAAACCCCCTTTCCCAAAAAAAAATTTAAAAGAAAGAAACAAAAAATGAAGAGAAAGAATTGGCAAGAGAGGGTTGTATGGTCGCATCCGTCGACATCCGTGCTGAATAATGATTACCACTGTGGGATTGATGCGGTGGAGCAAACCACTCATCCCCTCCCTGAGGGGGTGAGCGCTCTCCTGTGTACCCACCTTGGTCTATTACGCACAAGAAGAGAAAAGAGAGAAGAGAAGAAAAGAAAGGACAAAAAGAGGAAGAAGAGTTGGCAAGCATCACCGACGAAGAGAACAAGAAGGAGGCCGACATCCCGTCCGACTCTAGGAGGGTCCAAGTCCGTGGTGCAATGCCCCGGTCCGTTCCACCTCCCTTCTGCCCCTATCCGGCACAAGATGGTCCCTCGAGTGACTTTTCGAAGATCCAACAAGCCGCAACTGTAGTTTGATGAATTTCTGCCCGCTATAGGAAATGCTTTATAGAGAAAAGGCCAAGCACGGCCACGAATCCCGAAGAGAGCATGCATGTACCCCGCCATGGGGGATAAGAAGAAGAAATATACCCCACCATGGGGGGATAAGAGGCAAGAAAGAATACACCCCGCTCATGGGGGCACATGAAGAGAATACACCCCGGCTCAGAGGCATATGAAGAGAAGTATACCCCGCTCTGGGGCATAAGAAGTAGCAGAATCCACCCCCGCCATGGGGACATAAGAAGCAACATACCCCACCACGGAGGGGGATGGAAGCTATGAAGAATTCACCCCAGCTTAGGGGTATTCAAAAATTTGTTCCGGTCCAGGGGCACTTTGAAGAAGAACTACACCCCGGCCTGGGGGCACATGAAGGGAATCCACCCCGACTCGAGGGCACATAAAGCAAAAGCTACACCCCGGCTTAGGGGCATTTGATGAATAATCCACCCAGCCTCGGGGGGGGGGGGGGGGCATAAGAAGAAACAGAGTTTTACCCCGACCTAGGGGCATAAAGAGTAGAAGAACACGCCCTGACTTAGAGGCATATGAAGAGAAGTATACCCCGCTCTGGGGCATAAGAAGCAGTAGCATACACTCCGCCATGGGGGCACAACAAGCAACAGAGTTACACTCCGACTCGGAGGGCACATGAAGAAACACACCCCACCATGGGGGCATAAGAAGTAATGACTCTACTCCGGTTCAGGGGCATTTGAAGAAGAGCTACACCCCGCTGTGGGGACATGAGAAGCAAAGACTATACCCTGTCTGGGGGCACACAAAGAGAGAAATTTACCCCGGGTCCGGGGCACATGAAGAGGAATACACCCCAGCCTCGGGGTCCATGAAGCAACATACACCCCCCCCCCCCCCTTGGGGGCATTTGAAGCAGGATAAATGACATTCCCCGGTTTAGGGGCGCATGAAAAAAAAAGGAATGCACCCCGCTTGGGGGCACATAAGCATAAGAGGAAGAAACTACCCCGGCCTGAAGTTGTAAGAAGAAGCAGAGCTACACCCCGCCTTGGGGGCATTTGAAGAAGCAACATACCCCGCCACGGGGGCATGGAAGCCATGAAGAATTCACCCCGGCTTAGGGGTATTCGAAGAAATTTTACCCCGGTCCAAGGGCGCTTGAAGAAGAAGTTACATCCCGCCTTGGGAGCATAAGAAGGAAAGAGTCCACCCCGACTTAGGGGTATTTGAAGACGAAACATACCCCGCCTGGGGGCATAGAAGCCATAAAGAATACCCCCCCGGGCTTAGGGGCATTTGAAGAAGCTACATCCCGCCTTAGGAGCATAAGAATAAAAGAGTCCACCCCGGCTTAGGGGTACCTGAAGAAGAAACCTACCCCACCTGGGGGCATAGGGGTCATAAAGAATACGCCCCGGCTTAGGGGCATTTGAAGAAGAAAGACACCCTGCTCCTAGGGGCACACAAAGAGAATACACCCCGCCATGGGGGCACATGAAGAGAATCCACCCCGACTCGGGGGCACATAAGGCAAAAGAATACACCCCGGCTTAGGGGAATCTGAAGAAGAAACATACACCCCGCCTGGGGGCACAGAAGCCATGAAGAATACACCCCGCCCGGGGGCACGGAAGCAAAGAGGCATACTCCCTAGCTTGGGGGTGGATTTGAAGAAACATATACCCCGCCTAGGGGCATTGAAGCCGTAAAGAGTACACCCCACCTGGGGGCACAAAAGCCATAAAGAATACACCCCGGCTTAGGGAAATCTTAAGAAGAAACACACACCCCGCTCTGGGGGCACAAAAAAGGAGATACACTCCGCCCTTGGCGCATAAGAAGCAGAAGAATCTACCCCGCTCTGGGGGCATAAAAAAGAGATACACTCCGCCCTAGGCGCATAAGAAGCGGAAGAATCTACCCCGGCCTGGGGACATCAGAAGCAAAGAGACATAATACACCTCCACATGGGGGGCACATAAGCAAAGAGACATACATCTCGACCTGGGAGCATATGAAGAAAGGTACACTCCGCCGAAGGGGCATTTGAAGAAACAACATACCCTGCTTCAGGGGCACAGAAGTCGTAAAGACATACACCCCGCCTCAGAGCATAGAAGCCATGAGAAACACACCCCGCCCTGGGGCATAAGAGGTGAGAAACCACACCCCATGCCGGGGGGCCATACGAAGAGAAATACATCCCGCCTTGAGGGGTAAAAGAAGCAGAATCTACCTCGCCATGGGGGCATAAGAAGCAAAATCCACCCCACGTGGGGGCACAGAAGCAAAGAAGCAGAGTACACCCCTGCCTGGGGTATCCAAGGAAGGAAACATACCCCGCCCGGGGTCATAGAGGTCAGAAAGAATACACCCCGGCTTGGGGGCATTTGAAGAGAAACTCACCCCCCTGGGGGCATGTGAAACAAAGCTGCGTCCCAGCTTAGGGGCGTCCAAAGAAAGAAATACACTCCGCCCGGGGTGCGCAAGAAGCCAAACGCACCCCGCGTGGGGTGGCATATGAGACAAAGCTACACCCTGGCTCAGGGGCATATGAAGAGAAATGCACCCCATCTTAGGGGTATTTGAAGAAGAAACATACCCCGCCAGGGGGCATAGAAGTCATAAAGAATATGCCCCAATTTAGGGGCATTTGAAGGAGTTACATCCCGCCTCGGGAGCATAAGAAAGAGAAGAATACACCCCGCCTTAGGGGCATTGGAAGAAGAGACATACCCCGCCAGGGGGGGGCATAGAAGCCATGAAGAATACACCTTGCCCTAGGGGCATTTGAAGAAGAAGCATACCTCGCCTCGAGGGCTTAGAAGTCATAAAGACATACCCCGCCTCGAGGGCACATGAAGAGAAGTCCACCCCGCCTTAGGGGCATTTGAAGAAGAGACACGCCCCACCGTGAGGGGGCACTAGAAGCAATAATCCACCCCGATCTGGGGGCATAAGAAGCAAGAGATACGCTCCGTGCCCAGGGGCACTAAAAGCAAGAATTCACCCCGGTCTGGGGACATAAGAAGCAAAGACTCTACCCCGTATGGGGGCATGTGAAATAAAAAGAATATACTCCGGCTTAGGAAAATATGAAGGGGAATATATCCCATTCTGGGACAAAAGAAGCAGAAGAATCCACCCCGATCTGGGGTCATAACAAGCGACAGAGTTACACCCTGATCTGGGGGCACATGAAGAGAAATATCCCCCGTCAAAGGGGCGTGTAAAAGAAAAGAGAGCAAGAACACACCCCGATCTGGGGGCATAGAAACAAAGAGACATACATCCTGCCTTGAGAACATAATGAAGAGAAGTCCGCCCCGGCTCAGAGGCATTTGAAGAAGAAACATACACCCTGCCTGGGGGCATAGAAGCCATGAAGAACCCGCCCCGGTTTAGGGGCGTTTGAAGAAGTTACATCCCGCCTTGGGAGCATAATGAAGAGAAGTCTGTCCCGGCTCAGAGATATTTGAAGAAGAAACATACGCCCCGCCTGGGGGCATAGAATCCGTGAACACCACCACCACCACCCCCCCCCCCTTGAGGGCACAGAAGCAAAGAGGCATACCCCCCGAACCTAGGGGGGTAGATAAAGGAGAGTCACACCCCAGCCTGGGGACACATTAAGAAAAGCACACCCCAGCCCAGGGGTATCAATGAGAGAGGAAGAGAAGAATAGAAAGAAGAGTTACGAGGCATATGTGGTCTTCGCACCCGCCTCTCCACAAAAAAAAGAGAAGAGAAGAACAGAAAGAAGAGTCATGAGACAGATGTGGTCTTCGCACCCGCCTCTCCACAAAAAAGAGAAGAGAAGAACAGAAAGAAGAGTTACGAGACATACGTGGCCTTCACACCCGCCTCACCACAAAAAAGAGAGAAGAGAAGAACGAAAAGAAGAGTCATGAGGCAGACGTGGTCTTCGCACCCGCCTCTCCACAAAAAAAGAGAAGAGAAGAACATAAAGAAGAGTTACGAGGCATACGTGGTCTTCGAACCCGCCTCTTCACACAAAAGAAGAAGAGAAGAAAAGAGAGAAAAGACACATGAGGTAGACGTGGTCTTCGAACCCGCCTCTTTACATAAAAGAAGAAGAGAAGAAAAGGAAGTGAGCCTTGAGACAGACATGGTTTTCCACCTTCGGCCTTTGGCCACCCAACAAAATCAAGAGACTTTTCCTATTGTCAGCACCATGACCTTCCGTCTAAGCCGATGCATCAACACATTGTCAGCATCATGACTCCTTCGTCTAGGTTGGCGCATAAATCCATTGCCGGTGGCACTCTCGCCATCTAAACCGACAAATATCTCACCTTCGGCCTTTGGGCCGCTAAAAATAAAAGAATAAACCCTTCACTTTGGTTCGGATCCTTTCCCGGCCAGAGAATCAAAGAATCAACCTTTTGCTCTGGTTCAGATCCTCCCCCGACCAGAGAATTAAAGAATCGACCCTTCACTCTGGTTCGGATCCTCCCCCGATCAGAGAATTAAAGAATCAACCCTTTTACTTTGGTTCGGATCCTTCACCGGCCAGAGAATCAAAGAATCAACCTTTCGCTCTGGTTCGGGTCCTTCCCCGGCCAGAGAATCAAAGAATCAACCTTTTGCTCTGGTTCGGATCTTCCCCCGACCAGAGAATCAAAGAATCAACCTTTCACTCTAGTTCGGGTCCTTCCCCGGCCAGAGAATCAAAGAATCAACCTTTTGCTCTGGTTCAGATCCTCCCCCAACCAGAGAATTAAAGAATTGACCCTTCACTCTGGTTCGGATCTTCCCCCGATCAGAGAATTAAAGAATCAACCCTTTTACTTTGGTTCGGATCCTTTCCCGACCAGAGAATTGAAGAATCAACCCTTCACTTTGGTTCGAATCCCTTCCCGACCAGAGAATTAAAGAATCAACCTCTCACTCTGGTTCGGATCGTTTCCCGACCGGAGAATCAAAGAATAAACCGTCCACTTTGGCTCGGATCCTTCTCCGGCCAGAGAATCAAAGAATAAGCCTTCCACTTTGGCTCGGATCCTTCTCCGGCTAGAGAATCAAAGAATAAACCTTCCACTTTGGCTCGGACCCTCCTCCAGCCAAAGAATTAAAGAAGAGACCTTTCACTTTGGTTCGGATCCTTCCCCGGCCAGAGAACAAAAGAATAGACCCTTTCACTTTGGCTCGGACCCTTTCCCGACCGGAGCACAAAAGAAAAGACCTTTCACTTTGGTTCGGATTAGGGATGTCAATGGTAACCGATAATTCGATAACCATCCGTTTCGTTAGCTTAACGAACAGCAAATGGATAGTATTTTTCTTTCCGATAAATTAACGGATACGAATACGGATATATCCGATTTCTTAGCGGATACGGATACACCTCATTCCGAATCCGTATCCGTCCGTTACCGTTAAACAAGTTTGTATTTGACTCAAATAATTTAGTGTCTTGAAGAAAATGATATTGAAGATGAGATATATGTATAATTTAAGTCATTTTTATTTTTATGATGGTAAAATATTTCTAAATTACAAGATCTTTTTATAGTTTTTTAAATTATCAAGTTAATATATTCTTTATTTTTATAAAAGGTATGTAAAGAATGAGAATACAATGGAGATTAAAGTCCAAAAGAGTTAATTTATTTTATTATTTAAACTATATATGTTTCATATTATCTTTGGGGATATTATAATATTATATATTTGTATACTTTTAATTGCATTATATGTTGACTCATGAATAATGATGATATGAGAATTAAATTGAAATAATTTTGTTTATCATATGGATTTTTCTTTCAATTTAATTTTTTTTCTAATTGAGTTAATTTACATCTTAAATTTTAATCTTATATGTACTTTTATGTCCGGTAACTATCCGCTAACCGTCCGGTAACCGTATTTTTCGGATACTCGATAACGGTTTTCGGATACACCACTTTCTGAATACTTAACGAACATCAAACGGATACAGTTCTTCCTTATCGGATACGGATACGGATAGTCCACTATCCGGACCGTATCCGACCCGTTGACATCCCTAGTTCGGATCCTTCCCCGGCCAGAATAAAAAAAAGAAACCATTCTCTTCAGCTCTTGCAGCCCGCTTTCCCCACTTCGGCTCTTTGCAGCCCGCTCCTCAATTTTAGCTTTTATAGCCTGCTTCCCAAAATTCGGCCTTCACGGCCCGCTTCCCACAACTTTGGCTTTCATAGCATGCTTCCCAATTTCAACTCTCGGAGCACGCTTCCCAGAATTCGACCCTCACGGCCTGCTTCCCATAACTTTGGCTTTATAGCTTGCTTCCCAATTTTGGCTCTTGTAGCCTGCTTCCCCAACTTCGGCTCCCGTAGCCTGCTTCCCGGTTTCGGCTCTTGCAGCCCGCTTCTCAACTTTGGCTTCTGTGGCCTGCTTCCCATAATTTCGGCCTTCACGGCCCGCTTCCCAATTTTGGCTCTTGTAGCATGCTTCCCTAATTTGGCCTCCGTAGCCTGCTTCCCATAATTTTGGCTCTTGCAGCCCGCTTCCCAATATCTTCGGCCTTCACGGCCTGCTTCCCATAACTTCGGCTCCCGTAGCCCGCTCACCTCAATTTTTGGCTATTGTGGCCCACTTCCAATATCAACTTCGGCTTTTATAGCCCGCTTCCCCAACGTTCTTTCAGCCCTTCGTAGTCTCCTTCCTCAACACCTTGGCTGCTGCTTTGATTCTATACGCACATACAAGATACATATACGTAACGACAGTATGTTCTTACGCAAAAAAAGAGAGAAAAAAAATAGAGCAAAACAAAAGAGACAAAAAAAAATTGCTTAGCTGCCCTACTTGCATGTTTGCTTAATATAGAATAGTACACCTCCTTGGAATTTTCTAGGACCGTGCTTCCTTGCTAAATAATATCGCCCCGATTCCGGATGCATGTACGTCACGGCACACACTCGAAGGGAACCCAATTATGGCGGGTGCACACGTCAAGGGGAAGAGTCATGGCTAAATTGCTAAGCCCAACTCACAAAATAAACCTGAGGCAACACTCCCACACTCCGCACTCAATGTGTTCAATGGTCTTCAACCATAGGGATTGCCCGACTTTCTTCTTAGCACTCTACGGAGACTTGAATTCCTACACTCGCGTGAAAGGTAGTCGTGAGGAAAGAGCTGCCTACCCCCACTAAAAAAATGATGCAAAAAAAAATGTGAACCTGAGTAGCCGGGAATCCCCATTGAGACATATGAGGAAACTCGCGTCAAACGGTGGAATCCGCGATAGAACTATAATAAGGATGAATCATAGTAGCCGGGAATCCCCATTGAGACACATGAGGAGACTCGCGCCGAACGGTGAAATCCGCTACCAAAATAAACAGATAGGGGCTGTGCGAAGCTACCAAAATCGAGAGCCTGAAACCCATGTGTAGGCGCT
Organism: Amorphophallus konjac; assembly: GCA_022559845.1. Taxonomy (NCBI): domain Eukaryota; kingdom Viridiplantae; phylum Streptophyta; class Magnoliopsida; order Alismatales; family Araceae; genus Amorphophallus; species Amorphophallus konjac. The sequence continues at coordinate 402,547,065 of CM040120.1, forward strand.
AGAGTAATCCTCGAGTGTTGCCTAGAAAACCTGCATATCTCTATGTTTAGGGCCTTTTGCTCACACGTTTGCTCCTCTACTCCACAGAGAATTATCTCGGGTGAAATGCGTGAATTTAAGCTATGCATGCAAGACATGCGATATCCTCTTGACGGGTGCACCACCCCTTAGCTGTGCCTTCTGGCTCGCACCGTGTCTGCGAATTATGGGCGATATCCCTATCCCATCCCCTATAGAGGGAGCTACCTTATGTATTTGTGTTATGCCTGCTAATGAATACCCGCATGCTTGAATAAAAAAAATAAAAAAATACATAAAAATAATAAAATAATAATAAAATAATAAAATAATAATAATAAACTCAATTTTGGCTATCGCAGCCTGCTTGCCCAGTTCTGGCTTGGAGAGCCCAATCCTGGCCCTTACGGCTCGCCACTAGCCCTTGCGGCTCGCTAATCTCCCAACTTCGGCTCTTGCAGCCCGCTTCCCCAATTTGGGCTCTCATAGCCTGCTTCCCAATTTCGACTCTTGTGGCCAGCTTCCCAATTGTGGCTCTTGTAGTCCGCTTCCCCAATTTCGGCCTTCACAGCCTACTTCCGCAACACCGATTCTGGCCCTTGCGGTCCACCTTCCAGGGTTCGAATTTCACAGCCGATACTCCCGGCGCATTAAAGAACATCAAATCCTTTCACTCTAGATCGGACCTTCCACCCAGCTAGAGAATAAAAAGATTCCTTTCACTTTGGTTCGGGCCTGTCGCCCGGCCAGAGAATGAAAAGACTCTCTCCACTCTAGATCGGACCTTCCGTCCGGCTGGAGAACTAAAAGATTCTTTCCACTCTAGATCGGACCTTCCGCCCGACTAGAGAATAAAAAGATTCCTTTCACTTTGGTTCGGACCTCCCATCTGGTTAGAGAATGAACAGCTCTTTGTCACCTCAGCCTGGACTTTCCATCCATCCAAAAAAAATAAAAAGACTCCCTTTCTCTAATCTGGCTCGTAGACTTTTCACCCAGTTGGAGAACTAAAAGACCTTTCTTAGGCGGCTCCCCCGGCGTATTAAAGAACAAAGCAACCTTTCACCCCGCTCGAGCCTGCCATTCGGGTAAGGGATCATGTCTTTTCCTGGCGCTAACACTAGCCCGTGTCAGCGACTTGACCACCCCTCCATCCCTTCGGGGTCACGAACAACCCATTTTGACCGAGACCTTCCGTCTAGGTCATTGAATTAACAAATTCTTCTCTCCCTCCCTTCGGGCGATGAACACTTCTCTTGAATCAACGAATTCTCCTCTCTATCCCTTCGGGTGACGAACACTCCTTTTGAATCAACAAACTCTTCTCTCCGTCCCTTCGGGCGATGAATATTCCTTTTGAATAAACAAACTCTTCCCTCCGTCCCTTCGGGCCGACGAATATTCCTTTTGAATCAACAAACTCTTCTCTCCGTCCCTTCGAGCGACGAATTTCCCTTTCACTTGGACCTTCTTCCGTCCAGGTCATTAAATCAACAAACGTTTCTCTCCGTCCCTTCGGGTGACGAACATCCCTTTTTAAATAAATAAACTCTTCTCTTCGTCCCTTCAGGTGACGAATACCCATTTGATTTGGACTTCCCATCTAGATCATTGACTAAACAAACTCTTCTCTTCGTCCCTTCGGGTGACGAATACCCCTTTGATTTAGACCTCCCGTCCAGATCATTGACTAAACAACCTCTTCTCTCCGTCCCCTCGGGTGACGAATACCCCTCTTGATTTGGACCTTCCGTCCAGTTCATTGAATCAACAAAACTCTTCTATCCGCCTCTTTCGGTGACGAATAGTCCATTTGATCCGGACCTCTCGTTCAGATCATTGAATCAACAAGTTCCTCTCTCCGTCCCTTTCGGGTGACGAATATCCCCGTTGAATCGACAAACTCTTCTCTCCGTCCCCTCGGGTGACGAATACCCCTCTTGATTTGGACCTTCCGTCTAGTTCATTGAATCAACAAAACTCTTCTCTCCATCCCTTTGGGTGATGAATCCCCCTCTGATTTGGATCTGCCGTCCGGATCATTAGAGGAATAAACCCTTCTCTCCGCCCTCGTGGCTCACCTTCCAACAACTTCGGCTCATGTAGCCGCCTTCCAACATCCTTCGGCTCTCCACGTCGTGTCGATGAATCTCTCAGCCAGACTGCACCCGCAGGCCCCACTCTCTCATCCCTCGCTTGCGCCGCCTGCAGGTGGGGGGCATTTGTGGACACTAAAAATTTCTCACCCCATGTTCACGTACAGGGGAATAAAGAAGGGGAGAAAAGAGAAGAGAAGATGAGATAAAGGAAAGAAGAAGAGGAAAACACACCTTCAACTGCCTTCCAACGGCACAACCCCAAACAGCCCCCAGCGGCACACTCTAAAGTGCCCCAGCGGCACACCATCCTCAAGGCCCCTCCAGCGGCACACTTCCAAAGTGTCCCAGCGGCACACTATGCATGCCTCCAACGGCACACCCTTGAAGCCTCCAACGGCACACCCTGAAAGCCCCAGCGGCACACCCCTGCCAGTGCCCAGCGGCACACCCACAAGTGCCCTCCAATGGCACACTCTCTCGTGCCCTCCAGTGGCACACCCTCAGGTGCCTCCCAGCCGCACACTTGTTCGGCCTCCCAGCGGCACACTTGTTCGGCCCCCCAGCGGCACACCCCTGGTGCTTCCCAGCGACACACCCAGGGCAGCCCTTCAGCGGCACACTTGTTTGCCCCCCCCAGTGGCACAGCGTCCCATCTCATTATGATGCTCTGTTTTCACTCAAGCACGGAGCATTTAATGCGCATGCCGCTGGCTCGTGCTTCGGCTGACAGCGTAGCAGCAGCAGGCCATCGACGTCAACCTCGGCCAACCAGGCGAAGGCACGCCAGCTCCCACCTGATGTCCCTACGTACAGGCCACTTGATGGCTTCAGACGGGAGAAGAAAAAAGGAGGAGAAGAAGAAGGCTTGGCCTTCGAAGCGGCCAACCCCCATTTAATATAAAAGGAGGCTCGCTCATTGGCTGGCGACTACTACACAGAGGCCAGAGAAGAAGAGAAGAGAGACGAAGAGGCAAGGAGAGGAGAGACCCATACAGACAGAAGCAGAACCAGCCACAAGAGAGATCCACCGCCAGAAAAGAGAAGACAAAAGAAAAAAAAGAGAGAAGAGAAGAAGGAGGGCTCCGGAGTGGGGTTTCTCCGACCGCCACCGAGCAAGAGAGAGTAAGAGAGAGAGAGGGAGCTTGATGTAGTAGGGGGAAGAAGGGGAAAGGGCAGTGGGTGGTCACCCTGCTCCGATCCCCAACACTTCTCCCCCTTTTTCTTCTTCTTCTTCCCCGTTCTTTTGTTCTTCCGTTTTCTTTCTTGTTCGTAGCCTTAGCTCGGGCATGATTTGTAATGTGTATGGCCGGCCATGGCTTTTTGTTCCCCCATGAATGAGTATTGTCCCTTTGATGGGTTTTCTCATCGTCTTGATTGATTTGTGCCACCGTGTGCTTGATCGCCCTTCCTCCCCTCTTCCCAGTGTTTTCCTTAACTCCTCCTGCCGATAGTTTCCTCCGGACACCGCACCACCTTGGGTGGTATGAAATCGTGAGCCTTTCTAGTGCAAAGCCTCTCCGCCTTGTGGTCTTTTGGTAGAAGCCCACCTGCAAGTCCCTCGCCTGCCCTTTGAGCCACCTCCCAAAATCTTTTCCCCGTGGGCTTGATCAGCCCAATGCCCCTGCCCCATTAGCACGCCACCCCCTTTTGGGGCCTTGCCCGGTGCGCCTGCACCCCCGTCTAGCGGTACACCTTCTGGCTCCTTGGCCGGCACACCCCTCTGCGCCTTCAGCGGCACACCTGCCCGTGCCCTCAGTGGTACACCCCATTTGTTCATCAGCGGCACACCCTTGTGTGCCTTGGCCGGCATACACCCTTAACCGGCTTCCACCGGTACACCTTGCTTAGCCCTCCAGCGGCACAGCCCCTCACTTGAGCCCAGCCCGGCACAGCCTTGAACTTATCTTCAGCTGGCACACCTTGGCCAAGTTCTTCCCCGGTGCACTCTCAGCTAGTCTTAGGAGTGTCTTCCGCTCGTTGCTTCTTCCAGGTCTTCTGAAGTTTTATGAAGGTTTTGTCGCCCTTGGCACACACCTCAAATTATCTGGTTCCGCCACTCCATGTGGGCGCGTTCCCTGTATCTCCCTTACGCCCCGGGTCAAGGGGAGATGTTGCCGAATTTTTATTAAAAGTAATGCCATGATAAAAGACAAAGTGAAGTAACTAATGAATGAACAAATAATGATAAGACATCCTAATCAAAACAATGGAACCGTACGAGACTCAGAGGATTGGGCTACTGAACATGGCCCCGGACTTAACCACCCAATGAAGAATTGAGAACCTGGCCACCCAGAACTCCTCCATCTGAACTTCATATGCCAAAAGGGACCCCTTTTCAGCCCTCACACCAGCCCATCCTTCTCCCTTGGCCTTCAACGGCACACTCTCCAACAGCCTCCAGCAGCACACTCCCTTGGCCTTCAACGGCACACTCTCCACCAGCCTCCAGCGGCACACTCTCCACCAGCCTCCAGCGGCACACTCCCTTGGCCCTCAGCGGCACACTCCCTTGGCCTTCAACGGCACACTCTCCACTAGCCTCCAGCGGCACACTCCCTTGGCCGTCAACGGCATACTCCCTTAGCCTTCAACGGCACACTCTCCACCAGCCTCGAGCGGTACACACCCTAGCCAACTCTTCCAGCGGCACACCCTCCCTTGGTGTCTCCAGCGGCACGCTAGCCCCAATCTTACCTGGTACAGCCTCTCACCCTCCTTAGGCTTTGTCATGTGTCCCTCCGGTGTGCACCAACTTCCCTACAGTCTAACTTGACTCTAAACAGACCCTGCTTTGAGCTGCTCAGGCCCTACCCTAGCTATACCGACTCGGTCCGAACCCACATGGACCTCCCTTCGGCCCTCCGATGGCCCACTCCTCCACATACGCCCTAAGTGCAAATAAGAGAAACACGATAATAATAATCATAAAAAAATAGATCCAAAAATACATATAAAAGATGCAATATAAGAAATAAACCAAATACACATATAAACACATGGCAAACAAAAAAGGGGAAATGCGCGCGATAAAAGGTAATAATAATAAAATAATAAAACTACCCAAAAAAGGCATAAAGGAGAAATAAGCAACTAAAAAAAATGAAATGACTAGAACCCAGATAATAATAATAAGAAATAGAAAATGCCACCTCGCAGCCTCGCTTCTCCCTGTGACCCGGTGCAAAAGGAATAATAATGCCGCCCTTACAGGTCGGTCTTGAGTCTCGGGAATTACCCCGGCATGGCCATGGCCCGACCTTGTTCTGGGCCGACATTCTGATCAAACCAGGCCCGTCCTCCGCCCGAATCCTCTCCGGTCTGTTATTGAAATTGTCATAAATGCGGCAGACGTTTGAACGGGTTTGTTTCAGTCTCTACCGCACCTTCTGTTATGGACTTTCGTCCAAACATGAAATGGTTCGCGAGTGACCGACATATTTGAACGCTCACAGCCCGATGCAAATCTCTAGTGTGGTTTGTTCCCCTCTATCTTTGCGCAATTAGTATTAGTTCTTTTAGGCCATGAGGCCCTTTTTCCCGACGATTAATCAAGGGTGTTTCCCTCTCAGAGGGGATGTAAATGACATCGTGACCTTTATGGCGCGGCGGGTTTCGGTCCCGGCACGAACCACACAATCGTCTGATTAGTCAGATCGAGCGCAGAATAAATCGTCACTTTGTGACTGGCACGCCCACGCACTTAATAAACGAATCGACCATTCCTGAATAACCGAACACCATAATAAGTGAATGAAAAGTGCATCCACACAGTCTCAGAAAGGGTTACACTTAATGATAGCAATGAATTTCAGTCATATTGAGTAACTAAGGATATTGGCGTATGATAAACGTATATCCTCAAGTAAAAAGGTGTGTACTGAGTTTAGTGCTCTAAGGCAGAGCAATGGCAATTGTTTCACTAAGAAATCGAGTCCCTTCATCAATGAAGTCAAGTGGATAAGGTCATGAAGTGCTTTGCTACCTCTACTCTAATTGAAGCAGAATGGTGAGCTACACTGAGTAACTGGGGATGCTGACGTCTAATCAACGTGCATCCTTACGTCAAAAGGTGCATGCCACACCTGAATGCTCTTGAAAAATGAAAAATAGTAACATTTGGTATCATGAAAAAAATCTGAAAAAAATAGCGCCCCATGGATAAAATCAGAAATTTCAAGCGTTTAACCTCAATACTTATTATTGTTTCCTTCAAAGGGGCTAATGGAATTGAATGAGTAGGATGGAAGGAGGTTAACTTGTTCTCTATGCTATATTGGTTCATTTCTATTAATTTTTGAATGTAGAAATCTTCAAACATTTTTTTTTGAGAAACTCGGAATTCATCAGATTTAAACCAATCTGAAAATAAGGGCTTTATCATTGATGCACTATAACTGAAGATTCTGAAAAATCTCTAACTCTGCATTTATGAACTTGGCTTCAGGATTGAAGTACTCCCATCCTAAGATTTTTTGCATCTGGTTCTTCTAAAATTCCAAGTGTCGACTCCCAGAGTCGACTCTCTCCGAGTCCAGTTCTGTCTAGGACCCTGGTATTCAGGTGTCGACCCCTTGTGTCCAGACCTCTATCTGGCTATCCCGGCATGTGTCCTTAAGATAATTTGACTTCTTGATGATATATATATGCTCTAATGCTGATTGCTATCTCTAGACCTTCTGTGATTCATTTTCCTGGCTGCGTTGAAAGCATCTCCACTCCTAACATTTGGTATCAGTCTATTAGCTTCTCCATTGCAGGCTCTACTCTTACATTTGGCAAGTGACATAAGTCTCCTTGTCTGCCTTTGCAAACTTTCAATTGGTAGAGACCGGCATCATCTTCTGGCTGTCCAAATTTGCTCAACTTGCATTTGCATCTATCTTGATACTTGACACGCTGTTTCTAATCAATTTTAATCTTTGGATCTCATGCTATCCCATGTGCTTATATTCTATCTTTGAAATTGGCTTTAATCTAAGCCCTCTTTGCTGATGGCAAAGGAGGAGAAGTTTTTGATAAGTCATTGCATATTTCATGACTATTTTCCTTTAAGAAATGACTCATGAGGAACTCATAATGACTCTTACTTGCCATCATCAAAATGGGGGAGAATGTTGTGCATATGTGTGTGCACGCATAATTCCTTGGTTTTGATGATGTCTGCTTATGAGCCATTGATGAGTCCCATTTGCATTTGATGATATCTGACCATGAACTTCATTGATGAGCCTGATATGCACTTGATGATGTCAAAGTATATGTAGCTCAGGTCAAGCATGTGAAGATAGAAGCCAACAGCTCAAGCTAGCAATAGCAGTAGAAATGGCAGTGCAAAGCTATGAACTTGATCAAGAAAGTTGAAAAGGGCTGAAAGAAGCCCAAGGTGCAAATTGATAAAATCTCTGGATGCACAGAAACCAAGAAAGAGTTGGAAAAAAAATCAAATTGCAAGAGAACTTAGCTGAGAACCGCAAGTTCAAGATGGTTGCGTCGACCCAGTAGCAGCTTCGCAAGGCAGAAAAGAAAGATCAAAGGCGACGACTCAAGGCTGTTAAGGGTGACAAATGGGTGATCATTGGTGACAAATAGCCTTTAGCTATAACAAATACTTCACAAGGGTGTAAAATAGCTCACCAAGCTGACAAGGGGAAAGAAGAAGAAGAAACTGGAAGAAGAAGAGTCGACTCGGTGACAGCCTCGCAAGGGAAATCATAGGCGACGGCTTACAAGCATTAAGGGTGAAAAATAGATGTGTAAGGGTGCCAAATGGGCCTTAAGTGTGTAAAATAGATCCTCAGGGCTATAAAATGGGTTGCAGAGCTGAACTTGGCAAACTCAACATAGTTGCGTCGATGCAAAGCCCACCCTGCATCAATGCAATCATGTGGAAACGGCTCAAGTATGCACAGGCTACGCCAACGCATGCCATCCTTACGTCAACGCCATTAGTTCCAGCAACTCACGCATTCACATGAGTTTCAAATAGCTCATTGCAGCAACAAGTGGCCCGTAAAAGAAGGCTATGTCAACGCAATGCCCTCACTACGTCGATGCCATCAACGCCAGATCGCCAGTAGCTGCAGAACCTCTAATGGCTGCGCCAACGCAGTGCCTTCAATGCGTCAATGCAATCAACGCCAGCTTGCCAGCAGACTCAAGGCTACGTAAAGCTGCGTCGACCCAATGGGCTTGCTGCGTCGACGCACCAGAAGGTTTTCAAAGCAAAAATCTATTTTTCCTGCAAACGTGTTGAGGTCATCCAAAGGATTAAAATATGAACCGCAAACCTCCAAAAACATATCTTTTGAGGTATGGAGGTGGTTCCTAGGATTGACCACTGTCTCTGCCATCATCACAGTACCAGCACAACTTTTTGGAGGCAGATCTACAAGGTATCATTTTTGGGTAAAGTCTCTTTTCATGGCACACTACTTTTTGCAGTCAACCAATTAGGCTCTTGTCCAAGAAAGGCACCTAAGACAAAGGACTGTCCTGAGCCAACGAGATTGCAGTTCTGGAAGAGCTCCATATCCAAGAAGCGTCATTTCCTCTCCAGTAAATTAAGTAAAAAGTCTTAAAGGGAAAACTTTTGTGTCTTTGTTCTCACATAATGTGTTGGACCAATTAAAGAAGAGGCTCTTTTCAAAAGAACCATTATTTACTATAGCCAATCAGATGCAGCTCCCTTGGAGGGAAACTCCTCACCAGCCTTCCTATAAATACTGGTCTCCTACATGAAGGAAGGCCATTGTTGCCCTTGAAGAAAGCCAAGCCCTTGAGCATTCAAGCAAATCAGTGAGAAAAGAAGAGAAGGGAATGTGAGCAGCCCAGCATGTGGCCAACCCTGTCCAGTGTTGTAAGAGAGAAGAGAAAAAAGAGAAGAGAGAAGAAGGAATGAGAGAAGCCTTGAGAGAGAGCAGCCCTGCAGAAAGCTTGAAGAGAAGATCCTTTGGATCTCTATCTGAAACTCCACACTAGCTTCCAAATCTGTATCTAAAGCCACAGCTGGTGTTCTTCTTGTTGCAATTTCTTTTCCTTTGAATCTGCATCTCTATGTGTGCCTGGTGCTCAGCTTAGAGGCCGAAGGTGGGTCTTTGGTTGTGTTCAGCTTTGTGTGTCCTTGGGAGTCTATCCCAGTGTTTTTGCTACACTTGCAGCTTGGTTTTCCTTTGTTTGTGTGTGTGTGTGTGGGGGGGGGGGGGGGGGGCGGTGTTCACCCCCGCGTGTGTGTGTGGTGAGTGGGGGGGTGTTGTCCTCATGTGTGTTGAGGACTTCATCCTCGTGTAGTAAAGCCTCACCGATTTGGTGAGGGGTGGACGTAGGTTGCGGGTTTGCAACCGAACCACCTTAAAAATCCATGTGTAGTGGGTTGTGATTTGTGTGATTGTTCCATGTCCTCTATCCCCTTTCACATGTTCTTATGTTAGCTACAACACATGCTATCTTAAGTGCTTTCAATGTACACACACTAGCTTAATGTTTACACACTCACTAAGTCTGTTGAGCAGTTGTTCCGTTGAAGTGCAGAACTGTTTGTGCAAGTGCGTCGACCCCACCTGTCTGTTGCGTCGACGCAGCTTCCACTGGATCACTTAGCTGAACCACTAGCCCTTGAGACTGTGTCGACTAGCTCTTGAGTGTGTCGACCTGAGCAGTCTGGGTTCTGTGTTTTGTTGGAGTCTTTGAACTACTCTTGATAAAGCCGTTGTGCATTAAGGTTAAGTGTTTTATTTGCTTTATAGTGGTAACTTATGTCTTATTAGCAAAGATTTTGTTTGGCCAAAGTTTGTTCCGGACCTATTTAACCCCCTCTTCTAGATCCGGTTGCACCCAAGGGACCTTACAACCCCCCATTAGCCCGCTTTTTTTTGTTGACATTGGATCAATAATAGGGCACGGCACCAGCAGCGGGCGTAGGTGCACCTGCCGTGGCCGCCACCGGCTAGCTAATGTAGGTCTCGGAAAGGCGTCCGCGTACATCGCGCGTGCGTGAGTCCTCCCGAACTTGTGCTGCTGCTACCTACAGTGCACAGGTTAGAAAGATAGAAATAGGTGTGATCGCCAGAGACCTATACCTGCGCCTCACAGGGGTAGAATGATCGTGAATGCCTTAGGAACGGGAGAATATGGGTTCTTCATGTCCTCACTCTCGACCGGCCAAGAGCAAGGAGCCTTGCGAGTCGATGACGAAGTCCCTGCAAATTAACTAGCAAACAAAGAAACCATTAGACTATGGAAGTGCAGAATATGCTCATAGAAGTAAAGAAAGCATGCAAATGGGGTCTATCATATCGGGAAGGGGGGCGGAAAGGGGGATGGTCAAGACTTTCGACCATCCGCCTTCCCTATATTTTGGGTGAAAAACCTCTTTAAAATAGGGAGCTAGGAAGATCTAGTATGCATGCAATGCAATAAAATAGGAAGGGACGTAGTAATATAGGGAACAAGGGAAAGAAGGATGGAGTTTTCCCGTCAACCAACAGAGGGCGGCCACATGTGTGGCCGTTCAGAGGGGGTGGGCGGCCATGTCGATGGCCGCCCCCTGCAACTGGGCTCCTCGGTCGCAAGGCTCTTCAACGGCGGGTTCTGCTGCTAGGGGAAGGTCGAGGAAGGCGCTCTCGTGCTCACAGCTCTATCTGTTGGCTCCAAGGAACTCATTGAACCTCTCCTCCTCCAGAAAAATGTCCCACCGTGAGAAAATGTCCAACCCCCTCTCCTGAGATAGATCGGAATGGGCTTTTGTATGTGGGGGCAATCTCCCTCTCAAAAATCCTTCGAAAATGGATTCCCTGTCAGCTTTGACCCATTCGGAGGTGAGATTACATGGGCCTCAACCCATCGAGTGGGGATGGTTGTGAAGGACGTGCCCGGAGTGGGCGAAAACGTGGGTTTGATTGTAGTTATCAGGAGGCGGCCAAGGCATTGGCCATCCAAAGGAGCTAAGCGGCCAAAACGATGGCCTTCTTGAGGGTGAGGGCGGCCAGGAGGCTGGCCTTCCAGAAAGAGCTGGGCGGCCAACTGGGCGGCCGCCTAGGATGGTGGGCGGCCAGCTCTCTGGCCACCCTGGAATGGGCTGGGCGGCCAGCCATCTGGCCGCCCAGGGGTATGGGCAGCCAAGTCTTTGGCCTTCCAGGGGGGATCAATGGAAAATATCCGCAAAGGGACAGGGTGGAGCCTACCTAGACAAGGATGAGACTCCACACTACCAATCAACCAAGAGGAAGTATCACTTCTATGATGGCTAGACAAGGTCCGCAGGATGTCCGAAATCAGGTGCCTATAGCTAACACCCGACATTGCCCCGCCCCTTCACCTGTCAACCTGTGCCTAGATGGGTGTCGCTGTTGGCTGCCATGCACGCGACTGGGGGCAGTCGGGGTCGGCCTGCCCTTGCTTGGGCATCACCGAGTGCTACCCTGTGCGCCATCGAGCACTGCTGCAGGCTGCCCTACTCATGGTCGGGCACTGCCATGGCTGGCCTACCACGGTTGGAGTGTTTGGGTGCATGCCAGGACCAAGTGCACTGCCACTGACATTTGGAGCATCATCAGTGGTCCTCCACCGCTGCCCCAAATCCCCGCAAGTTGTTGTGTGACCCACAGTCTACCATTGATGGTAGTGGCTCCACCGTGTGTGCATGAATGATGGATAGAGTCCAAGAGATCTGAACTCGGTCTCTGATACATGTTGGAGTGTGTACTTGAAGTGAAAGTCATGGTCACATACACGAGGAAGATGACACAGAGAATATCAGCTACGGAGCTGAGCCGATTCCAGATGTAGACACACATAACCCTACTAGCGCCTCCCTGGTTTCCTCTTTCCATAGAGATGCTAAATATTTGTGTCATCTATGGGGTAGACACATGTCATTATTTATAGAGAGGAGGGACCAATCTAGGGTTTTGACCTAATTGGGTTCCTACCCATAATCAGAATCTATGGGTCGCATATGGATCAGGTCCATTAACCATATTCCGTCGACTGGACTTAAACATGTTGTGAGACCCAATAATAATGATAAGTGAACCACTGATATTGGGTAAAACCCAACAAGCCTCCCATAGATAAAAGTTGATATTTCAAATCCACAGCACCATATCTAGAGTTATCTAGCCATTCAAAGTAACCATAATCCTCTACTGGATTGCAAGACTTTGATCTCTCGAGAAATGGTCGTCCAAATCATGAACCACACTTTCAAAGATTTATTTATTTTGAGAAAGAAGGAATGCTCACTGGAGAAGGATCCGTGGTCATAGACGAACGATCAGAAGAAGCCCTGGGAGTTACCTAGAGGAGAACCCTCTCACAACCAAGTCAGGCAACTGAGGGCGAAGGTGGCAAGTGATAAGCACTTAATTATTTGTATCATATACATCATTTTTGGGCTTTAATGAAGTTAATTATGCAATTTTACATGATAATATCAGTCTCACGCAAAATAGAGTTTTGTTCAAAATTAATGAGATTTGAGACATTTTCTTTAAAATAAAAATTGCATAATTAAAAAATTGATGAAAGAAAATTTCATAAGAGATTATTCTATAATCACTTCCTATAAAATCCACTTTGTATGAACAAAATGGGAAGACAAAATGACAAAGCATGAATACGTTGATTTAAATCCTATTGTTGGAGGGTCTTTTATACAATTTTTTTCATCATTTCACCACTTTGTGAACAGTGCCCCCTTCTCCCATGTGCACCAGCAGGACAACGGCGAGGGCATGCATGGCCCCCCTTCCGACACAGCAGCCTGCAGTACACATGACGGTATATAGGGGAAGCTCTCATGGTAGCGGTGCGCAGTGGGCATTCAAGCGCAGGCAGCACAGTCCCCTCACGTGGACAGCGGCAGGTGCGTTGGATCTTGTGGCCTCGCAATGTCCCCGGGATCCTACAAAACTGCCAGTAGCGCCCTCCTCCCTTGGGACTTCTCTGTTGGGTCCCTTGCTTGGGTGCAACCTGATCTAAAGGGGGGGTGAATAGATCCCCTTATAAAAATGCCCTCTTAAAACTCATTAGACCAGACAAATGTCTGGCTTGAGCACACAGCGGATATAACGAAGAAACTTGGACGAATAAGTGCTTGATAGATCCACAAGGTATCTAGCTACTCAAGATTAAGAGCTGACAACCTGAAGGGATACAACTTGAACAACCAGCAGTCAGACAAGTCTACTGCACCACAAGCACTGATTTCCAGAACATCTTCTAGGGGTAAGAGTGCTCACAGTGATGAACACACTGGGGCTCACGGACTGTCCTTAGGATGGGAATCAAACACATATAACCATATAAAAGATAATACAAACATAGAGCCATTAAGGTGAGAACCTGAGATTACATGGTTCCATACGAACCACACAGTAGAATAACATTGATCATTGGATCTTTCTCATATATAAGATGAGCCTTCATGGATGTGAGTGTGAACCTCTGTTCATTCAGCAAGAATGCTGGTAAACAGTGGATGGTTCACAAAAAGTGCAGTGTTTGGCCATAACAGAAATGCAGAAATAGAACAATAAATCCCTATGAGGTGGAGGTAGGAGAATGGAAGCAATCACACAAGGACACACCACTGCATAATGGATTTTTAAGGTGGTTGAGTCTGCAAACCCGCAGACCTACATCCACCCCTCACCAAACCGGTGAGACTTTACCACACGAGGATGAAGTCCTCAACACACACACACACACACACACACACACACACACACACACACACACACAAGGGGACGACCTCCCCCCCCCCACACACATACACACACAAACAAAAAGAAAGAACAAACTGCAAGTGCAGCAAAAACACTTTTGGACTCTAGCCAGAGCACTGGACACACACTGAAATGCAGATTAGAAATTGCAAGAGGAAAAATTCAAGACAACAATAAGCAAGACAAATGTAGCTTCAGAAATGTTTCATTAAGTTGTTTCTGCAGGATTGATCTTCTTGCTTCTTCAGCTCTCATCTTCTCTTTCTCACATCTAGACTGGGCCGGACCAGAGTTGGGGCTGCACACCTCTCTCATTTCTTCTCAGATATTTTTCATGAATAGCTCAGAGCTGCTCACTCTTTTCGTCCTCTCTTCTTATTTTTATTTCTCTTCTTGGGACGAACTAACAGGTTTGTCACTCGATGCTTTTCTCGGCCAACCCTTCCAAGGTGGCCATAGCTTCATATTTGTTGAAGAAGGAAGCAGGGGATTTTCCCTCCAAGGGGTTGCATTTTGATTGGCGAGAGTAAAAATATAGTTCTTTGAAATGAGCCTCTTCACTGATTGGTTCAGCATATGTGGAAGTGCTGGGACAAAAAATATTTTCATCTGATTGGCCCAGTAGAGGTAAAAGTGATTTTCCCTCCAAGGAATCTGATAGAAATGGAGAGATAGATCTAGAAGGGGGATGAATAGATCTACTACCCAAATGACTAAATTAAAATTAAACTACTACGAAATGATATAACACTAAACGATGGAGCAATTGAGCACAAGAATCGGATCAGACCAATGAGCAACAAGCTGATGTGCAGAGGATAATGAAATGAGTTGGGTCCGTGAAATCACAGATGTTAACGAGATATGCTCACCACGCAGCAAATCAGCATACAACCAACAACTAAGATCAGTACGAGGGGAAGGGTTGATCCAAGGATCTCCTCACGAAAGGAGCAGCGTTTTGGATAGGCTTAACCTATCTTTCTAGCTACGTCTTTTGATATACACTTGGTTGTTGCAAATCACGATAGATAGCAAGAGAAGCAAACCACATATCAAACGAGAAGATTTTTTAGGTGGTTCGATTGCGACCAGCAATCTACATCCACCCTTCACTCGATTTGAGTGTGGCTTACAAAGCAAAAATAAACGCAGACTCAGTCTACAACAGAGGCTGATTCCACTGCTTAAACCCCGAGGAACACACTCCTCGCTTCTTCTGAATTCTCAGAAGGAAACGTGAGCAACACCCAGTTGCCCACAACCAGAGGACCAATCATCTCTTCCTTTGAAGCACAGAGGGGACCACGGAGAACAAATCTCCCTTCCTCTGATAGACTCAGAGGGAACCCCGGAGAATAAGGTCTCCCTTCTGAAGTTTCAGAAGGAACACAATTGAAAGACTTCGAACTAAATTAAGAGAAACAAAAATGAAAATACAAGAGACTGCTATAAAGTATCAGAAAATCAAATTGAGCTGTAGCTTCAAATTGAAGCACTCTCCATTGGAGATGGAATGACTGCGCTCTGATCACTTTTCTTCTCTCAGGTTGAGGTGGGTATCTCCCTTTTTCTCTAAAGAGCTTTCTCACTTCGAATAGTAATAGCAGCAGCGGCAGCATGCTTCTTGGCTTTGAACGGCTGATATATATATAGCAGAGAGGTTTTTTCCACTGAAAATCTGATCCACAACCGAATTAATTCATTGGTCCAGGTGGCAAAGAGAATATTCTGACTGTTGTGAACCTTCCAGAGCTCAGCCACGTGGATTGGATTGCGCGCCATAGTGTTGAGGTCGTTGGCACGTGAATCGCTTGAGTTCCTCACGAGCTTGCCTATTTTTCAGACTTGTGGAGCCATTTGTCACCCAAATGGTTTATTTTTCACCGTTGTGGAGCTATTATTCACCCTTATTCTCTTGAAGCCATCGCCAGTACTTATGTTTTTGAAGGTTGAAGAAGGATGCGTCGACGTGCTTCCTTGTTGCGTCGACGCGGTGAAAATGAAGAGCCTTTAGACAGAAGTCTTCGAATTCTGGAATTTGGCTTAGTGCGTCAACGCACTACTATGTTGCGTCGATGCTCCAATGAAGAAAAAATTTTGGAATGTTTCTGGGAGCATGACTGCGTCGACATAGTAGTGATCCTGCGTCGACGTTCTGATAGTAAACAGAACGCTTGTTCTCTTGAGTCTTCTTCTGGGACCATTGTTACGTTGACACAGTAATCGTCCTGTGTCAACTCCACATTGTTTCTAAGTGACTCGATTTGTCATTCATGTAATTTATTTAAGAGTCTTTTTGTCAAACTAAACTATACAAAAATAGCACATGCATTTAAGACTTATTGTATAAGCTAAATAACCATATTATACTGACATCATCAAAACACACAGAATGCAACAGTCTCCCCCTTTTTGATGATGGCAACAATATGAGTTATTGAGTCTTAATAGTGCACCAAATAAATTTGTCTTCCTTGAGGAATAGTTGGTCAATCAGAAATCTGAAGGAAGAAGACAGAAAAAGGTGAATAAATTGACACAACTCCTCTTTCTTAAAGATACCAACCAGACAGACAAGCAGATGATCTAGAGACATAGACTAAGCTCAACTAAACTCACTCAAATTGACTGTAGCACAAGCTGACTTAAGCTGAAAGCTGACTCCACTTTCCTCAAGACACAACTCCAACTTTCTCACCACACAACTTTTCTCACAACACAACTTTTTTTCTCACAACACAACTTTCTTGCACACAACTTTTCTCACAACACAACTTTTTTTCTCACAACACAACTTTCTCTCCCCCTTTGACATCATCAAAAAGAATGTGGTGGCAGGGAGGAACACATGTTATTAAAAGAAATCAAATACAGTAAGTTCACAGATTTAGGAAGTATCAGAAGGCCATAACCATCTCTTGAGGAATTAAGTGTGGTAACCAAAACTAGTTGAGATGTTTCAGACTGATAATCCAAAAGGACATAAGAATAAAGGAACTTGAAAATTATCTCCATACAGGAATAAGGAGAGCAAGCATAGTGTTGAATAAATGCCTTGAATGTGCTATCTAAAAGTTGTACTAGTTAAAATTTTCAGAGACTTCTCAATAAAAAAATCTTTCAGAAGTATTAAGGACAAACAACCCACACCATACTTTGTTTTGGGGCTTGACATTTGTGTTTGTTGCTTTCAACACTTTGTCTTTATAAGCTTCTTTTTCCCATTTGAGCAATGTGGTTAAATTCACACCTTTTTGCATGAGAAGACACATTGATTAGATGTAGGAATCCCCAGTTACTCAGTGTGATAATCTTTTTGCCTCTTTTAAGAAGAATAAAGTTAGCAGTAGAGATGTCTTTTGACGTGAGGCACAACACGTCTTAGGTGAAGTGACCTAGTTACTCAACACTCTATGCCATTACTCTGCCATGGTTTTATTGGCAATACCTTTTTAATCAGAGTTAATCTGGCACTTCATGACACACTTTACTTCACTTCATGGTGAAGAATAGTTGGTTTCTTAGTAAACCAAACCATTGCTCTGAAGGATTTTACCCCTTTTGATTTCCTTGAAGTATAATGTTTGAAGACAATACTAAATGTACAGATTTTTAGCTAGAGTTGCCTCCTTATTTTTAAGATTCAAGCTTTTAGAAGAGTTCGGGGCATAATATTTCAATAATGTTCTTTACTCATTAAGTCGTAGGAAAATATTCTTCAGAAACCTTCATCTTAGTCTATACAGGATTATGAAGTTTAAACTTCTTGGCTAAGATTTCAGTTAATCAGACTTAATATCTTTAAGAGAGCTCTAAAATTCAAGATCTATGAAAAGACTGAATAAGATTCTCAAAAAAAATTAATGTGATCTAACTGACTTCAGATATGGACAATCTCCCCCTATGAAAAGGACTTCATGGACCCAAAAGACACTTAACCATACCTAAAAAAAAATATCTCCCTGACTTCATGAATTAATTTGCCTTGGTACTTGGCAGAGAACTTAGGTCAAGGACCACCTCTCATGTAGTGCAGGTTTCAGACAAACATAATTTGCCTTTCTCCTAACACCATTTTATATACCAAGGGTGTAGCAGTAAAATAGAGAACACTGAAATGCACAGATGCGTAGACCTAGGATTAGTGATAAGTCGACTTAGGGACCTTTCACAGAATTGCAGATATAAAGAATTTGAACTAGAAGGTCGAAGCAGTGGCTATAGTGCACCGAGGCAAGCATCAGACTCACAGACTGAAATGAATTGAGATTCACAACAACAAAGGATTTAGGATGATTTGAAGATTCCCAACTCTCTTCTCAAGGTAGAGAAGTTTTCATTATCCAAAGGATTAGTGAATATATCTACAATTTGATGTGATGTGCCTACATGGATTAATTCAAAGTTTTTCTTAGAAACTTCATCTCTTATGACATGGTGTCTAATTTTTATATGCTTGGTTCGTGAATGTAGAACAGGATTCTTAGACAAGTTTATTGCACTAGTGTTATCACAGTAGATAGGTGTGCAACTAAGGTCTACATTGTAGTTCTGGAGCTGATGTTTTATCCAAATGACCTGTGTACCACAACTCCCTACAACTACATATTCAGCATCTGTACTTGAGAGGACAACAGAATGTTGTTTCTTGGAAGCCCAAGAAACTAAACACCCACCTAATAATTGACAAAACCCACTTGTGCTTTTTCTATCTAACTTGCAGCCAGCATAGTCTGCATCAGTGTAAGAAATTAAATCTAATGTGTATGATGCAGGAAACCATAGTCTTAGATTGTGTGTGCCTGCAATATATCTACATATCCTCTTAACAATAGCAAGATGAGATTCTTTAGGTCTAGATTGGAATCTAGCACACATGCACACACTAAATTGAATGTCAGGTCTAGAGGCAATAAGGTATAGCAAAGAGCCAAACATACCTCGATAGAGTTTTGCATTTACTTATTTACCTGATTCATCAGCATCCAAAGAAGCATTAGTACCCATTGGTGTGGCTATGTGCTTCACTTTGTCCATTCTGAATCTTTTCAGGATTTCCAGTGTGTACTTTGTCTGACTGATGAAGCAGCCATCCTTCATCTGTTGAATCTCTAAACCAAGAAAGTATTTCAATTCACCAACCAAACTCATTTCAAATTCATTAGACATCATATTTACATATTCATCACATAATTCAGTGCATGTTGAACCAAAAATAATATCATCCAAGTATACCTGAACTATGATGAGTTGCTGATTCAGACTTTTTGTAAAAAGAGTCTGGTCCACCTTACCTCTGCAATAGCCTTTACTGAGCAAAAATTCTATCAATCTATCATACCAAGCCCAAGGGGCTTGTTTCAGACCATATAAAGCTTTATTTAATCTGAAAACATGGTTAGGCAGCTCGGAAAATTCAAAACATGGGGGTTTCTCAATATAAACTTCCTCTTTTATAAACCCATTTAAGAAAGCACTTTTTACATCCATTTGGTGAAGTTTAATGTTAATTGAGCAAACAAAAGCTAGCAATATCCTAATTGCTTCCATCCTAGCAACCGGTGCATAGGATTCATCAAAGTCCACCCCAAATTCTTGATTATAGCCCTTGGCCACCAACCTAGCTTTATCCCTATATATTATTCCATCTTCATTCACTTTATTTCTGAATACCCACTTGGTTCCTATGAC
The DNA here is from genome assembly GCA_022559845.1 of Amorphophallus konjac. Lineage (NCBI taxonomy): Eukaryota > Viridiplantae > Streptophyta > Magnoliopsida > Alismatales > Araceae > Amorphophallus > Amorphophallus konjac. The sequence goes on from CM040120.1 coordinate 402,566,602, forward strand.
AGAACTATTTTCAGGCCTGGGAACTAATTTGCAGACTTTATTTCTTTCAAATTGACACATTTCTTCATTCATTGCATTTAACCAGGATTCATCTTTTAAGGCTTCTTCTATGGTTTTGGGTTCAACTTGGGAGACTAATGCTACTAGATCTTGATTATTGACTTCCTGATGAAAATATCTAGTCCTAGGGGGATCATGTAAATTACCTATAATGTTGTGAGCAGGATGATCCTTCAGAAATTTAATGTTATTTGAGGACTCACCTTGTTCGATCGACTGATGAACTAGTTCGGTTGACTGACCTTGCTCTGTGTCAATGTGTGCAGTAGGTTCAAATGATTCCACATTTGGCTTGTCCTCCAAAAATTCTCCATCTTCCTTCTGTCTCCTGTCATCATCACTTTGGTCAGCACATTGAGTTGATTCATCAAATATTACATGGGGAGACTCTTCTACTGACTGATCATAAACATTAAAGACTCTATAAGCTCTTGACTTTTCGGAATACCCCAAGAAGATTCTAGGACTGCTCTTGGCTTCAAACTTGTCTAGGTCTCTTTTATCATTATTGTGAATAAAACATTTGGAACCAAAAAACTTGAAATAAGCCAAGTTCGATTTCCTACCTTTCGATAATTCATATGGGGTTTTCTTATGGACAGGTCTTACCATGGCCCTGTTAATTGTGTAATAGGTTGTATTTACAGCTTCTGCCCAAAATCTTCATGGAAGTTGACTTTCAATTAACATGGTTCTAGCCATCTCCACGATTGTTCTGTTTCTTCTCTCTAGTACTCCATTCTGCTCTAGGGTCCTGGGAGAAGAAAACTTGTGAGTCAATCCTTCTTTATTATAGAGATCTGAAAATAGTGTATTTTCAAATTCACCCCCATGATCAGATTGTATAATGCAGATTTTGTGCTTAGCTTCTTGCTTTATTTTGTTAAAGAAATGTTGAAATTCCTGAAATGCATCATTTTTATGAGCTAACAAAAATATCCATGCCAATCTAGTGAAATCATCTACAATTACATACCCAAATCTTTTTCCATTGAAACTTTGAGTTCTGGTGGGACCAAATAAGTCCATGTGCAGGGATTCTAGTGGTTTAGATGACAGTGATTCTATTCTTATTTTGAATGATTTTCTGGTTTGTTTCCCTGAAGCACATGCATCACAGATTTTTGTATTTGTTTTGAATTGAATTTTGGGAAATCCTCTAACTAAATCATGCTTGACCAATTTATTTAAAGTGGCGTAGCTAGCATGGCCCAACCTCCTGTGCCAATTGAAGGCATTGTTATCTAAGTTAGCAGTGAAACACAGGTTGGATGTAGAATTTTCATTCAAGTCTACTATGTAGACATTATTGATTCTATGCCCTAGAAATTTTATTGTGTCAGAATTTATTTCAAAAATTTTGCATGTATTATTATTAAAAATAACTTTGTGACCCTTGTCACAGAGTTGACTAATGCTTAACAAGTTGCGCTCAAGTCCATCAACAAGTAAGACTCTTTCAACAATGTTTGAGGGAAACTTACCAATGGTTCCTGAACCGATTATCTTTCCTTTATTTTTCCCTCCAAACTTGACCATTCCACCTACCTTCATCTCCAGCTTACTAAACTTGGTTCGGTCTCTAGTCATATGCCTCGAGCAGCCACTATCTAAGTACCATCTGTTATGCATGGCTGCCAGACTAACCTGCAAGAAAATTATGCAGAAAACTTTGGAGCCCAAGAAAAGTTGGGTCCAGAGGAATCATTTAAACCCTCCAATAAGCTCTTAAGAATCCAAACATGTCTAACAAATTTCTTCTGATTGATGTTAAGTTTCATGTTCTCAGCATTGACAGTTTTGGTGGTAGCAAGTATTGGGTTTGGTCTTACTTGAGCTTTATTAGGAGATTTTTTATTCCAATTCCTTCCAAAATAATTCCTGGGATGTCTTATGAAACCTTTTTGACTTTGGAAGGGATGTTTATTAAAAAAGCCTTGAGAATAATCAAAATGTGGCCAGTGTGTTTTGTTCTTGTTGATGTTTTTGTTCATCTTTTAATTTCTATTCTGGGTAGACTACGTCGACCTGAGGTATGAGCTGCGTCGATGCATCTCAGCTCGTTGGCCATAGTTGTTTCTGTTTGGGATAGACTGAGTCGACGCAACACTTGGGCTGCGTCGATGCAGGATGGTTTTCTCTCTTGGGTTACCCTGGGCTTGGGTCTGTTGTCCACAGAAATTGTTTGAGCTAATTTTTATGAAGTTCTTCATTTTTGATTCCTGGACATTTTTGTAGTTGGTTGAATTAGATGGAGTGTCAAATTTTTCCTTACCTTTCTCTTGATAGAATGTAACTATTTTGAATTCAAAAGGTTTTTTGCTTGAAGGATCATATCCCAATCCTTCTTTATTGAAGTTTATTTTCATACCTAGCATGGTATCTAGGTTTGACTTTCCCTGAACAAATTTTTCAAGCATGGATTGCTTATAATCTAATTCCTTTTGAAGTTTTTCACATTGTTTTTGAATTTCAGTATTAACATTCTTGACAGCTTCGTGTTTCTCATATGTTAGTCCATTTTCTTTTTGGATTTCCTAAAATTTCATTTTAACATCATCCAGATGTTTCTTAACCTCCTCATTTTCTGTTTCCAAGTTTTCCTTGTCAATATTCAGTGAATTCAATTCTTCCACCTGTTTCTTAAGATTTTCTTTTTCTTTTTCAATAGAGGTTTGATCCTGAATGACATTATTCAATTTCCTTTTTATCACTCTATGTTCCTTGGTTAGAGAATTGAATATATCTAAGAGATCTGCATATGCATCTTCCCAATCATCAATAGAAAATTTTTCGAAAGGGTTGCTTACCTCCTCATCACTGTGAGCCATGAGGCATAGGCCTTGCTCTTCTTCCTCTGAAGTTCCACCTTCAATGTCCTCCTCCTCATCACTCCATGTGTAGACCATAGCTTGAGGTTTCTTCTTCTGGACCTTGAAGTTCTTCCTCATTAATTTGGGGCAATCTCCCTTCATGTGACCTGCTTTTTTACACTGATAACAGATAACTTTGTCAGAATTTTTGTTCCTGTCAGATTTAAGATTTGAACTCTTACCTGTCTATTGCGGCCTTCTTTTCCTGAAAGTCTTACCTCTGGTTCTCAAGAACCTTTGGAACTGTCTGGTCAGCATGGCTTGTTGAGCATCATCTAGATCTGATAGATTTTCATAGTCTTCACTGCTCTCTGCATCTGACACTTTGAGAGCTACTGACTTACTCATCCTTTGCTCCTCTACGTTCTTCCTGAAGTTGACTTCATAAGTCATTAGTGAACCAATCAATTCATCCACTGTCAAAGTAGACAAGTCCATGGAGTCTTCGATCACAGTTGCTGTAGTATGCCAAGAAGGGGGAAGGGACCTGAGTATTTTCCTAACAAGCTCACTATCAGTGTAATCTTTGCCTGGGGCCTTTAGATTATTAGTGAGTTGTGAGAATCTGGAAAACATTTCGCTAATGGTCTCATCGGACTTCATTTTAAACAATTCAAAATCAGAGACAAGTATATTCACCTTGGATGCTCTTACTTGGGATGTTCCTTCATAAATCAATTCCAGCTTATCCCACATTTGTTTGGCAGATCTGCAGGCTGACACTCTTGAGTACTCATTTGTATGTATTGCGCATTGCATCACATTCATGGCATTCCAATTGACTGTGGATAGGAGAATTTGCTCCATTGTCCATCCGTTTTTATCCTCTAGCAACTGAAACGGACCATGTCTGAAAACTCTCCAGATTTCATGGCTTTGGGCTCGCAAGAAAACCTCCATCCTATTTTTCCAGTAAAGATAGTTAGATCAGTCAAAGAATGGCGGTCGGTTAATAGAATGTCCATCAGCTAGATAGCTACGAACATTGCCATTTTCGTTTCTTCCCTAGCCGTTGGACCACATCATGGGAAGCCCGCTCTGATACCAATGGATAGAAATGGAGAGATAGATCTAGAAGGGGGATGAATAGATCTACTACCCAAATGACTAAATTAAAATTAAAGTGCTACGAAATGATTTAACACTAAACGATTGAGCAAATTGAGCACAAGAAACGGATTAGACCAATGAGCAACAAGTTGATGTGCAGAGGATAATGAAATGAATTGGGTCCACGAAATCACATATGTTAACGAGATATGCTCACCACGCAGCAAATCAGCATACAACCAACAACTAAGATCAGTACGAGGCGAAGAGTTGATCCAAGGATCTCCTCACGCAAGGAGCAACGTTCTGGATAGGCTTAACCTATCTTTCCAACTACGTCTTTTGATATACACTTGGTTGTTGCAAATCACGATAGATAGCAAGAGAAGCAAACCACAGATCAAACGAGAAGATTTTTTAGGTGGTTTGATTGTGACCAGCAATCTACATCCACCCCTTACTCGATTTGAGTGAGGCTTCCTTGCACAAAGCAAAAACAAACGCAGACTCAGTCTGCAACAGAGGTTGATTCCATAGCTTAAACCCCGAGGAACACACTCCTCGCTTCTTCTGAATTCTCAGAAGGAAACGTGAGCAACACCCAGTTGTCCACAACCAGAGGACCAATCCTCTCTTCCTCTGAAGTATAGAGGGGACCATGGAGAACAAATCTCCCTTCCTCTGATAGACTCAGAGGGAACCCCGGAGAACAAGGTCTCCCTTCTTATGAAGATTCAGAAGAAACAGAATTGAAATACTTCGAACTAAATTGAGAGAAACAAAAATGAAAACACAAGTGACTACTATAAAGAATCAGAAAATCAAATCAAGTTGTAGCTTCAAATTGAAGCACTCTCCATTGGAAATGGATTGGCTGCGCTCAGATCACTCTTCTTCTCTCAGGTTGAGGTGGGTCTCTCCCTTTTTCTCTGAAGAGCTTTCTCACTTCGAATAGCAATAGCAGCAGCAGTAGCATGCTTCCTTGGCTTCGAACGGCTGCTATATATATAGCAGAGAGTTTTCTTCCAGTGAAAATCTGATCCACAGCCGAATTAATTCATTGGTCCAAGTGGCAAAGAGAATATTCTAACTGGTGTGAACCTTCCAAAGCTCAGCCACGTGGATTGGATTGTGCGCCAAAGTGTTGAGGTTGCTGGCACATGAATCACTTGAGTTCCTCACAAGCTTGGCTATTTTTTAGACTTGCAGAGCCATTTGTCACCCAAACGGTTTATTTTCGACCGTTGTGGAGCTATTATTCACTCTTATTCTCTTGAAGCCGTCGTCAGTACTTATGTTTTTGAAGGTTAAAGAAGGCTGCATCCACGTGCCTCCTTGTTGCATCGACACGGTGAAAATGAAGAGCCTTTAGACAAAAGTCTTCGAATTCTGGAATTTGGCTTAGTGCATCTGTAACACCCGAATTTGTCTGAAACTTAAAGATAGTTAAATATTTTATAGTTAGTCCATATAAATTTTATGTTACCTTAATTAAAGTCTAATACCTTGAACGGTATTGTTTAACAAACCTTATTAAGTAAATTCTACTAGTTTCCCTTCGCATTCATAGTATATGTACAATCCAATGAAATTGTGATTAGCTGTATCTATATCTCATGGATTTACACAGTTTAGTATATGATAAGCATGTGATTGGTTTTAATGCCTACTGAGTCGTTGGACTCATATTTGTTGCCTAACCATTTCAGGAAACTAACAAGTGAGTACCTCGACTTCGACGAACAGTAGGTCGGAGGGTGATCTCGGGCGTAATTTGAATTTCCGCTGCGTAGAATAAGTAGATTTCATTTTCTTTTGAATAATGAATATAAATATGACTTTTGGGTAGAAATATATAGTACTCTGTATACGATGTAAAGTATGAGTGTTTATCTTATGGAAATGGTATGGTTTTATCTTTTGGAATATGTGATGGTTTGGCCTTTAGCGCCTTGCAAATATTTCAGCCCACAACACTTCCGTCCATCCGCTGTGACGTCCCCGGACACGATACGGGATCGCGGGAAGGGGTCACCACAACATCAATGCACTACTCTGTTACGTCGATGCTCTAATCTGTTGCATCGATGCTCCAATGAAGATGAAATTCTAGAATGCTTCTGGGAGTATGACTGCATCAACGCAGTAGTGATCCTGCATCGACATTCTGATAGTAAACAGAAGGCTTGTTCTCTTGAGTCTTCTTCTTGGGCCATTGTTGCGTTGACGCAGTAATCGTCCTGCATCAACTCCACCTTGTTTCTGAGTGACTCGATCTGTCATTCCTGCAATTTATTTAAGAGTTGATGCGGGACGAGACCATGGACATGACAAGCTCGTGACTGTCCCTTAACGAGGGAAGTGTCGGACGTGCGCGGTTGAGAAACCGGCAGTGAACTAGGGTGGTCGGCTCTCACTTGTGCCCGGATCGGGTCACAGGATGGTAACGCTCTCTCTCGCAGCAGCGGTGATATAAATATAAAGCGAGCTAATTATCCCTACACATGCTCTCTAGCAACGGTATAAACAAATATATATGAAGTAAGCAAAATGCCAAGTAAGGGAGCGAATGCGATACCTCCACGCGCTCGGCGTGGGGAAGACGGACCCGACCAAAACTCGTACTCCCGGGATAAATATTACACAATGATGACGGCAATGAAATATCACCCACTCCACGCAGGGAGGTAAAGGGCTACACAAATGGGCCCGGGAGGATCGAATTCGGGTTGACGGGCGGCTTCTCGCGTCTCTTCGGCAGCACCCGAACTTGTGGCTGTGGGGCCCACGCAAAGTCCGGAGGGGCCGTGTGAGAACCGGTGGCACTGTTGTAGTGGGGACACTTAGGGAAGCGCTCCCCGGGCTGGCGGCACGCTGGTTCGCCGATCGGAGGTCGGGCGGCTCCGATCGGCACCGGTCGGAATAACCGGCCACGGATCTGCCGGTTCTATTTTCCGGCGCACGCTCCGGAGAGAACGGACGCTGCGATCCGCCCCGACGTCGGAATGCGACGAAACTGGCGCCGTTGGAAATCTGCTTTGAAGGGCTTCAACCCTATAGGATTAAAGAAAAATAACAAAGCATGTACTGCTGATTATCGAATTTTGAATGTTGCTGTTGTACAGTGTCTGAACTCTCAGACTAGCAGGGAACTTTCCTGAGAGTTGCCTTTAACCGATATGTGAACGTCCGAATCTGAAGTTATAGTCTTCAGTAAAGTTGTAGGAAATCAAGCTAGGAAATCGGGACTATTTTTTATGAAGGGTTTGGAGGTGGCTGTGATTTGTTCTGATGTTTGAACTGGAAGGTGGTCGGATCTGGAACTTAGCTGAAAACACTGTAGCAGAGATCGAACACGAATTTTGAAAAATGGATAGACGGCGGATCAAAAATCAAGAAAAATGGTGGATGTAGGGGATGATGGACAGAACTCCCAGTAAAATTGGGAGCCCCAAAAAAAATCAAAAAGAAAGTCGGAGATGGGAAACTCAGAGCTGCTATCACTGTAGACAGAGACAGGACAAATCTGGGAGTGATTGAAGACTGAAATTGCAAAAATATCAAACGAAGGATTGTCGACCTGAATGTTTTTGTGGATGATGGGATGGAAGATAGGAACACACCATAAAAATTACAAACCACGAAGAGGTCGTGGCGGATAGCAGGATTTTCGTGAAGACACCTCTGTCCAGCAGGACAGAAAACCAAAGACGGATTCACGGCGGCTCGAAGGCGGCACGAACGGCGGCGGCGGCAGCACCAATGAAGATCAGAGGTTGAGAGGGGGAGATAGAAGATTGAAACACTCTAGAATGGGGGGTTTGAGGAGAGGAAACCAGGGGAAGAGAGGAAGGGGGCGCACCAAGCTCCAAGGATTCCAACAATTTTCTGAATTTTTCACTAATTTTCACATGAAAATACATGGTTTTATATGCTTCCAACCAATCTAACCTCCACCCTTAGATCTAGGGATGTGAGATGGATGGCCTAGATTGCATGCCACAAACACAAAAAAATAAATATAATATACAAGGGGGGGCCTATTGACCAAGAATGGCAAGGGGGACAAGTTTGACATGGTAGGTAGCCTACCATGGAAATTCTTACCCCCTTGTCTACCCATGTGGCATATGACTAGTCCAACCTTCTAGATGTCCACCTAGGATAGTTGACCAGCCCCACAAGGTAACATGGACCAATGGGAGAGGGCTGGGGGCCCCCTTGATGGTCCTACTGATAAATTACATAGAAACCCACACAATCCGTGGGAATGACGCATTGGCTTATAAAGCCGTACAATTGCGCATATACTTTCCCAAGGATATAAACACAAACTAAAAGAACATAAATGCAAAAGTAAATGTACATGCTCGGCGTCGATTCCCATCAACTCTCCCCGGGTGGGAGGAACTCGACCCCGTCGAGTAGGGGTATGGGTGCTCGGGTACTCCGGCGGATCCGTCACCGTGCCAAGTAACGCGGGTATACTCCACTCCAAGTGACCGTCACCTGCTCATTCCATATATACTCGATATGCACAAGCTGCTATGGGCTAAAGGTGGACACTCCGGGTGGGGCACTCTCAAAACGGGAGGTGGCGGCTCGAAAACTCACTAGGAATCACCGCTGAGTCCCTGTAGGTGACTAGATCCGGGTGTAGATATGGAACCGATCCCATACTCATCGAGTGAGTCCAATCGCCTCCTACTCATAAGAGAATGACAACGAGCTGACACAAGACACATGCAGACTCACCATGCACTAACACACATATGCAAACCACACAAATAAGAAACAGACTCATGCATGACTCTAGACAAATCTATGGTTAGTCCGACCCGTACATGGATGACGGCGGGCCAAGACACCCGAATGTGTGCCATGCATGCATTTGACGTAACCGGAGGTTGACATCATGGGGAACCCCTAGACATCCTACGATGCACCAATCATGGACATTGGGCTTGGATGTGGGAAGTCCGGGAGGTGCGGGTGGTTTAGATGGATCGGGGAAACCAAAGTTTTCATTACCCCCGAATAAAGGTTCGGACCTATGACTATGTGGAGGTTGCTTAGCCCGAGTGGAAAAGGCTTGATAGTGAACTCCGCGGAGGAAGTGGAGTGAAGATGGCGGCTCGGGAGATTCACTAGTGAGGGGATCAAAAGGGTCGAAGAAGGTATGACCCCGTGAGATGGGTTCCAACATGACATGGTCCCAAGTTTGGAATTCATAATCACCGCCATACATTATGATCGGTGGGACGACGGACATGTGTAGGAAATAAGATTCCTCCCTTGGGCAAAAGGGAACGAAGTCGGACTCGGCCGGCATCGGGAGGAGTAGAAGAATCTCTGTGGTGACACACCCCACGGTGCACACGGAGGTAATGGACCCTAAGGCCGGATGGGTGAAGCTAAGACTAGCGGGTTGGTCAAAGTCTCGGGCCAAAAGAAGCGTCAACTTCCATTGTGAATCTAATCCCATGACAAGATCGTCTAACGTGTCAACATGGTGACTAGATCGAAATGTGGTATGGAAGGAGTTGACCGGCACTAAAGGTAGGGTGGGGTCCATGGATGGAAAGGGATGTGGGACCGAGCCTTCTTTGAGCCATCTAAGAAGTGGCTTGGCTATATAAAGAGTACCCGTTAGAAATACGGGTGGCTCGGGCTTTGGTAGTTCCAAATGAGATGGTTCCGAATCAAGTTCGGAAATAGAGAGTGATGACATTGGAGCTCTCATGGGTGAGGAAGGAATGTCCTTCTCATGGTGAAGGGGTCCTTGGGGTGGCTCCGGGAACAACCAATCTACCCCGATAGATCGATCTAGGCTAGTACTAAACCGATCTAGGCTTGTACTAAACCTTTGCACTTGTCCCATCATGGCTTGGAACATTGCGCCCACTTCATCGGGACTATAGGCTCGGGATGCGGCCATGGTTGTAAAGATGGGGTTGGGTCCCCTAGGAATGGAGATGCAAGACCTTTTTTTTTTAAGTTTAAAAGTAAAATGTGATGCTAACTAATGCACCTAGACATAACCAAAACTCGGTACGCGACGGAGATAACCGATCCGAAGACCACTCGCGCAAGTGTGCGACCTTCCCGATAGGCGTAGCCTAACGTTCGGACAACACCTTTTGATATACCGGGTTATTGGGATGCAATGCAAAAGACACCTCTTTTTTTGATACCCTAGACTCAACCTGCTCTGATACCAAATTGATGCAGGACGAGACCACGGACACGACAAGCTCGTGACTGTCCCTTAACGAGGGAAGCGTCGGACGTGCACGGTTGAGAAACCGGCAGTGAGCTAGGGTGGTCGGCTCTCACTTGTGCCCAGATCGGGTCACGGGACGGTAACGCTCTCTCTCGCAGCAGCGGTGATATAAATATAAAGCGAGCTAATTGTCCCTACACATGCTCTCTAGCAGCGGCATAAACAAATATATATGAAGTAAGTAAAATGCCAAGTAAGGGAGCGAATGCGATACCTCCACGCGCTCGGCGTGGGGAAGACGGACCCGGCCGAAACTCGTACTCCCGGGATAAATATTACACAATGATGACAGCAATGAAATATCGCCCACTCCACGCAGGGAGGTAAAGGGCTACACAAATGGGCCCGGGAGGACCGAATTCGGGTTGACGGGCGGCTTCTCGCGTCTCTTCGGCAGCACCCGAACTTGTGGCTGTGGGGCCCACGCGCTGTACGGAGGGGGCGTGTGGGACCCGGTGGCACTACTGTAGTGGGGACACTTAGGGAAGCGCTCCCCAGGCTGGCGGCACGCTGGTTCGCCGGCCGGAGGCCGGGCGGCTCCGATCGGCACCGGTCGGAATAACCGGCCACGGATCTGCCAGTTCTGTTTTCCGGTGCACGCTCCGGCGAGAACGGACGATGCGATCAGCCCCGACGTTGGAATGCGACGAAACTGGCGCCGTTGGAAAGCTGCTTCGAAGGGCTTCGACCTTATGGGATTACAGAAAAATAACAAAGCATGTACTTCTGATTGGCGAATTTTGAATGTTGCTATTGTACAGTGTCTGAACTCTCAGACTAGCAGGGAACTTTCCTGAGAGTTACCTTTAACCGATATGTGAACGTCCGAATCTGAAGTTATGGTCTTCAGCAAAGTTGTAGTAAATCAAGCTAAGAAATCGGGACTGTTTATTATGAAGGGTTTGGAGGTGGCTGTGATTTGTTCTGATTTTTGAACTGGAAGGTGATCGGATCTAGAACTTAGCTGAAAATACTATAGCAGAGATCGAACATGAATTTTGAAAAATAGGTAGAAGGCTGATAAAAAATTACGAACATTTGTGGATGTAGGGGGTGATGGACAGAACTCCCAGTAAAATTGAGAGCCCTATAAAAAATCAAAAAGATGGTCGGAGATGGGAAACCCAGAGCTGCTGTCACTGTAGACAGAGACAGGACAGATCTGGGAGTGATTAAAGACAGAAAATATAATAATAACAAACGATGGATTTTGGACCTGACTTTTTTTGTGGATGATGGGATGGAAGATAGGAACACACCATAAAAATTACAAACCACGAAGAGGTTGTTTCTGGTATCAAAAATTTTGGGAAGACACCTATGTCCAGCAGGACAGAAACCCGAAGACGGATTCGCGGCGGCTCGAAGGCGGCACGAACGGCGGCGGCGGCGGCACCAATGAAGATCAGAGGTTGAGAGGGGGAGATAGAAGATTGAAACACTCTAGAATGGGGGGTTTGAGGAGAGGAAACCAGGGGGAGAGAGGAAGGGGGCGCACCAAGCTCCAAGGATTCCAACAATTTTTTGAATTTTTCACTAATTTTCACATGAAAATACATGGTTTTATATGCTTCCAACCAAATCTAACCTCCACCCTTAGATCTAGGGATGTGAGATGGATGGCCTGGATTGCATGCCACAAACACAAAAAAATAAATATAATATACAAGGGGGGGCAGCCTATTGACCAAGAATGGCAAGGGGGACAAGTTTGACATGGTAGGTAGCCTACCATGGAAATTCTTACCCCCTTGTCTACCCATGTGGCATATGACTAGTCCAACCTTCTAGATGTCCACCTAGGATAGTTGACCAGCCCCACAAGGTGACATGGACCAATGGGAGAGGGCTGAGGGCCCCCTTGATGGTCCTACTGACAAATTACATAGAAACCCACACAATCCGTGGGAATGACGCATTGGCTTCTAAAGCCGTACAATTACGCATATACTTTCCCAAGGATATAAACACAAACTAAAAGGACATAAATACAAAAGTAAATGTACATGCTCGGCGTCGATTCCCATCAAGAGTCTTTTAGTCAAACTAAACTATACAAAAATAGCACATGCATTTAAGACTTATTGTATGATCTACATAACCATATTGTACTGACATTATCAAAACACAAAGAATGCAACAGAATCATCCTGCAGATCATGGTGCATGCTTGTGGAGGTTTCTCATTGGCTTGGAGTCTTCTAGACATTATTTGTTTGGTCAGAATAAACAATGGAGTTCTTTGACCAAGTACCTTTTTACTGGTGGTCTATGATTGGTCTAGCATATAGCAGAGTAGAGCCACAGACTTATTAGATCTGATCTTCTGCTAGGTTCTTCCCTAGACTGCAATTTGATTAGCTGTGACCAAAAAGTATGGTACTATGAAAATTGACCTTTCCCACAATTGATATCTGTCAGATCTGTCTTCTCAAAAGATGTTTTGTAGCCTCATGATGGAGAAGGATAGTTCTCTGTCCAAGGAACCTTCTCCAGACCTCAAAAGATGTGCTTTTGGAGGTTTACGGTTGCTATTGTTGGTTCCTGGATGACTCCTGAAGCAGCTACAGTTTTACCAAAAATGGCCTGAAAAAGGCTTCAAGTGCGTTGACGCACTATGAGGTAAGGTCGACGCATCCGTTGAATGTAAGCTTGAAATGGCTTCCGGGAGACCCCCTTGCATCGATGCCCTGAACCTATGGGGTCGACGCATCCTCCGTTGACTGTCTGTCTGACAACTGCTAGACCCTGATGGCGTCGACGCTTCTGTGCCAAGGGGTCGACGCAGTCGGTGTGACAGAGCCTTCATATGAAGGGGTCGACACCATGGGTCGACACTTTTGACTTGGCTATGCTGCGAGCTTGGTCACGTCGACGCAGCAGTGAAGGTGAGGTCGACGTAGCTTCATACTTGTTTGGGCTTTTCTTCCTTTTGTGAGCCATGGGATCGACGCTGCCTTGAGCATGAGGTCGACGCGGCCTTATGCAAATTACATTTCTTTTCTTTTATCGAACTCTTTCTTGGTTTCTGTGCATCCAAAGATCTTAGCAGTTTGCACCTTGGGCTTCACTCATTCCTTTTCAACTTTCATTGATCAAGTCCATAGCTCCTTGTTCTTTGATGTTCTGCCCAAATCTTTTCCAGCTTCATTTCAATAAAGTGAAGGCCTTGCTCCTATGTTTGGGCATGTCCGGAGCTCCTAACTTGAACTGCCATTTCTGCTGCAGGGCTTGCTACTGCTACTGCTGCTGGCTTTGTTGTTTGCTTACTGTTGGATATTGCTCCCTAAGTCAGCTTGGCTTAGTGCCTTGTACACAAGAGAGTCTTTTCATGATGAGCGTAGCATGGAGGCATCAAAAACACTATCATGCACACTGAAGCATAGTTGAATCAATTCAATAGTATTGTAATGAATTATACCCGGACATCATCAAAACCATAGAGTCATGTGTGTACCACACATGCACATCATTCTCCTCTTTTTTTATGATGGCAACTATGCATCATTATGAGTCACCTCTCAAAAGAATGTAATCATGAAATAGACGATGACTCATCAAAACATCTCTCTCCTTTTAAATAGATGATGACTCATCAAGACATCTCTCCCCTTTACCATCAGCAAAGAGGGCTTAGATTAAAGCCAATTACAAATACAGAATATGTGCACATAGGGTTACATGAGATGATTAAAATTTAAATGACAAAAGCAAGCGAGCGAGCAGATAGACAGATATGCATTCAATCAGAGATGTGGCAGGGAAAAGCCAGCTTGTTGGGTCCCTTCCTTGGCATAAACAGACCACACCAGGCTTGATGGGTTCCAATTGTTGGTTCCCTTCACTTTGTTACATGCCATGAGTTCTGAAGCAGCAATATACAAGAGTAGTTGGGAACACAGCAAAATCCAAAGCATGAGAATCAGATCAATGGAAGATGGACAGCCAATGAGTAATTTTTTTTTGATTTTTCAAGTTTTCAGATGTTTAGTGTTTTCTATGCAATGCATGGAATTAATAAAATCAATCGAACTACATGCATGAAAAGAACCTGATACCAATGATAGACTGGCATGAACCTAAGGGCTCCACAAGATAATGACTTCATGTTATCTCCCCCTGTGAGACCATCAAGGATGTGAATACAAGGCAATGTAGGAGATGTTCAAGATGTGGAACTTATGCATGCTAAAATAGGAGCTGAAATAAAGAATTATAGTGGAGAGGGATTGACTAGCTCATAAAGAATGAGACATCAAACTAGACTCACACATCAGGGGTTTTCATTTGAAGAATCAATATTCTCCTTTTAGAGCAGCATTGTTCAAGACCATATTAAGCAGTAATGGTTCAAAGTTTATAAGCCCAAAATCTAAGTGTAAGAGCCTTGAAAATATGTTCTAGCATATTTAATAGAGCTAAAATATATCTTTTAAGATCAAAAGCCTCGCCCCCATTCCTTTTCATCTTTCTTAAAGATTTCATGAGATACCCCTAGAAAGAATTTTAACTAGTATTGAAGATAAACATCTTAAGGTGCAGAATTATTTTTCGGGTCAGCCCGTTGATATTCATTTTCTTTCTAGACAAAAATGGATTTTTCATTAGAAACCAATTGTTTTCTCATTTGGCCCATATTTACAAGGACAGTCAGGTTTAGTGTACTCCTTTAACATGAGGAGACCATTGATCAGATGTCCGACTCCTCAGTTATTCAGATTTCACTTACCATCCTGTCTCATTCATGAACAGAGGTGGCTTGTCATATCATGGCACAGTCCACGTCACTTCTTGGGTGAAGGGACATGGTTTCTCAATGAGATTTAGCCATTGCTCTGCCGTTTGATTTGGAGTTTGCTTAATAATTTTTAAACAGAGGTAACTAGACCTTTACCTCATGACTTGGTTCCCATCACTTCTTTGGTGAAGGGTCCATAGCTTCTCAGTTGGTCGAAGTCATTGCTCTGCAAGTGCGTGCTTTGTTTAGGCATGTTCCCTTAGAAATACATCAGACCGTTTTGAATGTTTAAAAATAATACTCAATGCAAAGTTCTTTAAGCAAGGTAACATCAATACTCTCAATTTTTAGATTTCAGGAAGAGGTGAGGTCACATTTCTTTATGTTTGTTTTAAGTCTATTCCATACACTGAGATGGTCATTTTCAAGACCCTTAAATCCAGATTTAAGGTTTATACACTCTAAACCATCAAATCAATTTGGGGTTGGTCTGAGATATTAGCATGAAGCTCTAAGAAGGAAATCATTAAACAGAAGCTCCCCCTGAGTGTATGAACTCAGTCAGATTTGCACAAGAGAATTTCTCCTCAGGAAATGATTTTCAATGAATGTTGTTCAAAAGGTGATGAACATTATGCACATGAGGGAGGAATGATCAAAGTTTAATTTAGAAGAAGAGTTGAAACAATGAATAGGATCATCAATTTTGAACTATTGCGTCGACGCAGGGAGTACGTGGAGTCGACGCACAAACACAAACAGAACAGAGTCAGGAGACTTTATACAAGGCGAGGTCGACCCATGATGAAAAGTAGGCCGACCTGATCTTCAACTGGAATGATTTTTAGAAAGTCTTCAGATTCAGATCAATTTCATTCAGGAAAATTTATACAAAGCATGTCTATTGTACCTAGACAATTTTCCAGCAAAATACCAAGAAATAAGGGTTCGAGAATTTTCCCGAACACCTTTAAAGCGTGGGCTACCCAGCCCTTCCTATGGCTCCCCGGGCCCAGCCAAGGGTCCCAACCAGCTAGCCGTGACCCACGGCAACATCAACAATTGATTGGGGCCACCCCCGATCACTCAGTTTGCGGGTTTACCCGCGTTCAACACAGCCACCGGGCCAACCCGGGGGCGCCCTGACGACAGGCCATGACATGTGGCACCCAGCAACAAGACCGGGATCTATCCCCAAGATGCCTCCATCCAGCATTTTTAAGCCAAAGTAAGACTTATCTTGGTCAACCATAGGCTTTAGAATACCACAGCACCCGTATGCGGCCCATACATGCGTGTCGGGAATTTTCCCGAACACCTCGCGGGCGTGCATATCCCAGCCATTCTACAACAAGCCAAGGGCCAACCCATGGCTTCAACACTCCAGCCATGTCCCATGATAGCTCTCTAGCCAATCGGGGCCACCCCCGACCCTCAGACACGCGGCGACAAGCCATTTATTTTCAACTCCAAGGGTGACCCAAGGCTGCCCGCCAACCCGCCTTACAACACGGCATATGCCACGAAGGCTGGACCCACATGCCCGAAGCGCCTTCCCTCGACTCCTGTAAGTCCATGCCCTCAGCCCAAGGCCAAATCTAAGGCCTGTCGATCACCTACTCAAGCCGATCGACAACCCAAGGTGTGTCGGGAATTTCCCCAAACACCTTGCGAGCAGCAGCGACAACACGACGACGACAAGCCCCGCGGGACAATCCCAGCATCCCGGAGCACCCCGTCCTTCAAAGGACAACCCCAAGCGACATAGAAAGACCCTCGGGGCCAAACCCCTCGGGGCCAGGGAGGGCAAACTCCCTTGGGGTTCGTGCCCTCCTCCCAGCCCAAGGAACCCACTGTCGTCTTCCAGTCCCAGTCTCTCCCAGTCCCAGGCAAGATCAACCGACGTACCCGTTCGTGGAAGGATTCAACGACGGAGCCTCGGGATCGCACAAAGTCCCACACATCAACGTTCTTGGTCCACACGTGCAAGCAACCGGTCAACCAGTCAAGAGCCTCGTATCCTTTCTCTGCCGCGATCACACTGAGTCAAAGTGGGGCCAAAATAAGTAAAAAAAAAGGGAGATTTTATAGGGTGGGGACCGTCCCCTCTCTCTCCCCCTACTTTGCTCCGCGTAAACCCCTCCATCGGAGGTTTAGGCAGACCAAACCTGACCCCCAGGTTAGTCCGCCTAAACCCCTGATGTAATAAAAAAAGTTTTTTTATCAAAAAAACCCAGCCCCCAGAGCCAGTCCACCTAAACCCCAGCCAGAACAAAAAAAAAATTTAACAAAAAAACCCCAGTTTTACTCCACGTAAACCCCTATGTGGAGAGATTTAGGTGGACCAGACTTGCTGCTGAGTCTGGTCCGCCTAAACCCCCTGGGGGAGGGGTTTAGGCGGACCAAACCCTACCCCAAGGTTTGTCCGCAGGTTTGTCTGCCTAAACCCCTCTCCCCCACTCTGAAAATAAAAGAAAATGTTATTTTCAAGGGTTTATGCGGACCAAGTTCTACCCTCAACTTGGTCCACCTAAACCCCCCATGACCCTTCGTATTCCTCTATAAAAGCCCCCTTGGAAGCTCAAGGAGCATGCATGCAACAACATATGAACTAACTGCCACACATCCGGACTTCCGCAGGCACCCGGCAAGCAAGGACGAATGCAAGGAGCTAAGTGTGCGCGCGTGGTTGGCTTGTAGATCAGCTCACACACGCCGAGGGTATGTCGCTCGCACTCCCCTCATACGGCGTTTAGCCATCGCACACAAGCCTATCTCCGTTGTACGTAAGGCGTTATGACAATGGCAAACACACCCACATTTCGGGTCCGCCCGCGTATGACAACCCACGGTGGCTACGCATACGCCATGATGCCGCATCTACTTCTGTCACGTAACCGCATGCCTATCGCTCACCCTGAGCTGGCCGCCGACTGCTCTAACCAATGACTCGAGTTAGCCGGACCCCGGCCCGGAAGTAACATTCCCGGGATCGGCCTAGACTCCCCAGCATGAAGATACTCGCCTCTCAAGACCCATACCCGACTGCTCATCCCGAGCTGCATCTGGCCCTCCTTCAGGCGACGACCAGTATCTCTCCCTACCATCTAGTCTAGCCCTCCCTCGGTGAATCGGGCACGTCCCTAGCCTTGTGGAGAGTCTCTGTAAAAACACGCGGATGCCCGCCTTATTATGCATTGACCCGAGGACCGACCCACGTGTCAGAATTATCCCGCGACTTGCACCAGTTGTACTTTGGCCTCCTCGGCCCATCTATAAAGCCCACGTGGCTCTCATACAGGATGAAACCAGTTGAATACATGTACATGTACCCGGGTCCTAGCTTCTTCCCGCACTACCCTGTGTGTGTACAGTGTCTCCCACTCCAGTAAATCAAACCTCCCAATAAAATGCGCCCTTATAGCTGCGGGATGCCCCCGGCCCTCTATCCATGGCTTCAGACATATACAGACTTCTCTTCAGCATGGAACAAAGGTGTTCGAATTCAATCTGATGTACATAAACACCGACTGCTTGCGGTCGGTGGGGAAAGATGTCTAGTACATGATTCCCCACAATCGTCTACGCACTCGCACCCATGGAACCTTTTCTCTCCACGTGTCGCCCGACTTCCCGAGCCCACGTTCCGCGTCCTGGCGACGCTTCCCCAGTCAACCTTCGGTTTCACGGGTGATTGTTGAGAAATCGACTGACACGCCCACACCCCAGTCTAGTTACCTTAACCCCATAAACTTATCGTGCCATTCGACCCCCTCTCGACCTTCCGTAAAATGCGAGTGTCTGGTACCGTCATGAGAGGCATACGGCTATGAAGGAGGATACCCCAGATACATCAAACTCTTGTATTTTCCTTTCCCGCTTTATTCCTTCCCTCATCCCGGTCACCGATCCCCCGACACAGTGCGACAATGTCAAAACTTGAAATATCAATCATGACAACTGAAACTATATGTGCACATTAAGAAAAACAATTTCATGTATGCTTTCAACTTTGAATAAAACTGAAACTCATTTTGTACAAGAATCATGCAGAGGAGGCACAAGGCTTTGGAGAGAAGCAAGTTTATCAAATAGATCAAACTCCCCCTGATTATTTCAACAAAATTCATGTATTAAAGCAAAACATATTATTCAACATATTTGAAATGAAACAGTTCAACTTCCCCTCAATCTAGCCATTCATTTCAAAAACATTTTGAACTTCAACTGGCATGCTTACTGACGATGCATTTGACCAAGCTGAACTAAACAGATAAATACATGAAGTTCTAAAAGATGTGGCCTGGGATGAATGAATAATGACTTTTGGTACCTGGCGGAGGATTTTCCTCACGCATAGTGATGGCTTCCAGACCGACCTAGTCTTGTCCTTTCACACATGACCATTTTATATATCGGAAAGTCATGACATGATGATGCACTGAAGGGGTAAGAAATGATTACAATGAAGACTCCCCCTCAGTTTGCTCCTACATGCAGTAAGGCATATATCATGGAATGCAAGTTTATTTACATGCATGCAGACCCCATACACATACATTCAAATAGCAAAATTTTCATGTCATCCACAATCTGAGAATTTCAGATGCTATTGTCATCAAAATAGAATTTGTTCAACAAGAATTGTGAAGGATAGCACCTGAGTTGTTTGCATGGAGGTTTTTCATTTTCTCCTTGAAGAATTCCATACTTTCAGCATGGCATGTGCATCTTGACTTCTTCATTGAGAAATTGCTTCATGCTTCTTGTTTTCAAAGCACACCTACAAGGTTCTTGTCTTTCTCGCATTCAGATTGAGTGTGAGGCATAGAAGCATGAATGACCAATGAAGATTACAGATCAGCTTAGAGTAGATGAAAATATTGATCATATTGAACTGATGGGCCGACGCATGCTGATCAGTGTGTTGACTTGGGAGGTTCTGACAGAATATAGAATATGACCAATTTGAACTGCTAGGTCGACGCAGTATCATGAGTGCATTGACGCACAGGTAACAGATAGAAGAATTTTTCAAAACAAACTTTCTATTTGAACAAAATTTCATTTATTGTAATTTAGAATCAACACAAGTGCATTCTAACAACAACATTAAAACATGCAGTTTAAATACAGAAATTATAGACATTTCAACTCCCCCTAAATGTATGCATGAATTTCAAATATTCTTTTTGGGTTTTTAGATGCTGATGTTATGCAGTTGATTCTGAAAGGAAACATGCATATGATTAAACCTATCTATATCCATGAGCCTTTGAATACTCAATGAAGTTTTGACAAACATGGACAACTGACTCATGGTACCAGGTGGAGGCACATTCTCTTGCATGGTGATAGCTTTTAGGCATGCTTAACATGTCCTCCTTCTAGTCACCATTTGATATACCATGAAGTCATGACATGTAGGCACACTTGGGAGGATGCAACATACACGGCATACCTCAAACACATGCATACAAAAGACCTTATATCTAATGCAATCATGAGTGCAATATGTAGATTTCAAATAATGCTTGGCATGCCAATGTTCAAATGCAAGCTACAATTTGTACCTGAGATGAATAACATTTCACAAATGCAAGGTACGGAAACTTCATCATTATCTCCCCTAAAGGAGTAGGCAAGATTTCAAATTTGAATAGGAGATGAATTACACTTTATTAAAACATGCTTGCAAATTAAATTCTTGAACCGGGCTGAACTATATACACAATTTTACACATTTATTGTAGCCTCCTTCTTTAACAATGTGAATCATAGATTTCAGAAATGAGCAGGAGGTGAGTTATGAAACAAGAATCAGCCCACAAGTATATTCTTATCAAGATGCTCATCCTTGACCATGTGCTTCATTCATAGTCAGAATATTCACATTTACACGGTCATGCATTATTTGTCATGCCTTTATACAACATTTGAATTTAATGAAAAAACTGTAGTCTCTCCCATATAAAAGGTAGGGAGGACAGTGCATGATGTTGATTAAACAGATGTGACATGAAAAATAGTATGAAGAGGAAGAAGGTTCAGATGTGGAAGAAGCTAAAACAGTTCTGGCTGCATCATATAAGTAGATGTGTCAATAATCACAAAGGGTTAAACTAATATCAAAGTCAATACTGAGGCATTTCAAATTGACTGGCAGTAAGTATAAATTCAGATCTGAAGATAATAGAATCTCCCTCATAAGCCAGACACTCGATTTTCCTGAGTTCTCAAAGTATACGTACTTGTAATAGCAACTCAGGATCAGACCAATAGAAAGGCACAAAGCACAACTTATCAAGAAGAAGATTTCATTGTCATACTGTGCCTTGAGCAGCTCGAAAAGGATATCATCTTTACACATATTGCCAAACCAAAAAGATATACTTAAAACAGATAAAGAGATTCATGGAAAACTGTTCAGCAATAAGAATCAAAACTGGTCGCACTAGGATCACCTCTGAAGATCATTGGATCTTAGGTACACAGAGCTTAGCTCTGATACCAATTGTTGGGTCCCTTGCTTGGGTGCAACCGAATCTAAAGGGGGGGTGAATAGATCCCCTTATAAAAATGCCCTCTTAAAACTCATTTAACCAGACAAATGTCTGGCTTGAGCACACAGCTGATATAACAAAGAAACTTGGACGAATAAGTGCTTGATAGATCCACAAGGTATCAAGCTACTCAAGATTAAGATCTGACAACCTGAAGGGATACAACTTGAATAACCAGCAGTCAAACAAGTCTGCTGCACCACAAGCACTGATTTGCTGAACATTTACTAGGGGTAAGAGTGCTCATAGTGATGAACACATTGGGGCTCACAGACTGTCCTTGGGACAGGAATCAAACACATATAACCATATAAAAGATAATACAAACAGAGAGCCATTAAGGTGAGAACCTGAGATTGCAAGGTTCCATAAGAACCACACAGCAGAATAACATTGATCATTGGATCTTTCTCAGGTATAAGATGAGCCTTCATGGATGTGAGTGTGAGCCTATGTTCATTCAGCAAGAATGCTGGTAAACGGTGGATGGCTCACAAAAAGTGTAGTGTTCGGCCATAACAGAAATGCAGAAACAGAACAATAAATCCATGTGAGGTGGAGGTGGGAGAATGGAAGCAATCACATAAAGACACATCACTACACAATGGATTTTTAAGGTGGTTCAGTCTGCAAACCCGCAGACCGACATCCACCCCTCACCAAATCGGTGAGGCTTTACCACATGAAGACGAAGTCCTCAACACACACACACACACACACACACACATATACACACACACACAAGGGGACGAACCCCACACATACACACACACACACAAAGAAAAAGAAAGAACAAGCTGCAAGTGCAGCAAAAACACTTCTGATCTCTAGACAGAGCACTGGACACACACTGAAATTCAGATTAGAAATTGCAAGAGGAAAAATGCAAGACAACAATAAGCAAGACAAATGTGACTTAAGAAATGTTTCATGAAGCTGCTTTTGCAAGACTAATCTTCTTGCTTCTTCAGCTCTCATCTTCTCTTTCTCACCTCTGGACTACGCCGGACCAGAGTTGGGGCTGCACACCTCTCTCATTTCTTCTCAGATATTTTTCATGAATAGCTCAGGGCTGCTCACTCTTTTCTTCCTCTCTTCTTCATTTTCTTTCTCTTCTTGGGATGAGATAACAGTTGTCACTCAATGCTTTGCCCGGCTAACCCTTCCATGGTAGCCATAGCGTCATATTTGTAGAAGAAGGAAGCAGGAGATTTTCCCTCCAAGGGGCTACATTTTGATTGGCCAGAGTAAAATATAGTTCTTTGAAATGAGCCTCTTCACTGATTGGTTTAGCATATGTGGAAGTGCAGGGACAAAAAATATTTCCATCTGATTGGCCCAGTAGATGTAAAAACGATTTTCCCTCCAAGGAATCATCTTGCAGAACATGGTGCATGCTTGTGGAGGTTTCCCATTGGCTTGGAGCCTTCTAGAGATTATTTGTTTGGTCAGAATAAACAATGGAGTTCTTTGACCAAGTACCTTTTTCCTGGTGGTCTATGATTGGTCCAGCATATAGCAGAGCAGAGCCACAAACTTTTCAGATCTGATCTTCTGCCAGGTTCTTCCATAGACTACAATTTGATTGGATGTGACCAAAAAGTATGGTACCATGAAAACTGACCTTTCCCACAATTGATACATGTCAGATCTGCCTTCTCAAAAGATGTTCTATAGCCTCATGATGGAGAGGGACAGTTCTCTATCCAAGGAACCTTCTCCAGACCTCAGAAGATGTGCTTTTAGAGGTTTACGGTTGCTATTGTTGGTTCCTGGACGACTCTTGAAGCAGCTACGGTTTTACCAAAAAATGGCCTGAGAAAAGCTTCAGGTGTGTCGACGCACTGAGAGGTAAGGTCGACGCATCCGTTGAATGTAAGCTTGAAATGGCTTCCAGGAGACCCCCTTGCATCGACGCCCTGAACCAATGGGGTCGACGCATCTCACACTGACTGTATGTCTGACAACTGTTGGACCCTGATGGCGTCGACGCTTTTGTGCCAAGGGGTCGACGCAGCCGATGTGACAGAGCCTTCATATGAAGGGGTCGACACCATGGGTCGACACTTTTGACTTGGCTGTGCTGCGAGCATGGTCACGTCGACGCAGCAATGAAGGTGAGGTCGACGCAGCTTCATACTTGTTTGGGCTTTTCTTCCTTTTGTGAGCCATGGGGTCGATGCTGCCTTGAGCATGAGGTTGATGCGGCCTTGTGCAGATTACATTTCCTTTCTTTCATCGAATTCTTTCTTGGTTTCTGTGCATCACCTTGGGCTTCACTCATTCCTTTTCAACTTTCATTGATCAAGTCCATAGCTCCTTGTTCTTTGATGTTCTGCCCAAATCTTTTCTAGCTTCATTTCAATAAAGTGAAGGCCTTGCTCCTATGTTTGAGCACGTCCAGAGCTCCTAATTTGAGCTGACATTTCTACTGCATGGCTTGCTACTACTGCTGCTAATGGCTTTGTTGTTTGCTTGTTGTGGCTCCCCAAGTCAGCTTGGCTGAGTGCCTACACAAGAGAGTAATTTCATGATGAGCGTAGCATGGAGGCATCAAAAACATTATCATGCACACTGAAGCATAGTTGAATCGATTCGATAGTATTGTAATGAATCATACCCAGACATCATCAAAACCATAGAGTCATGCGTGTACCACACATGCACAACATTCTCCCCCCCACCGGCCTCCTTCTCCTCCTCTCACTCCTCTTTCGCTCCTCTTTCACCCATCCTCTTTGCACTGCTGCGGTGCCCCTGTTCAAAACAGGGGCACCGTCGCAGCTCTCACTACTAACCACCCTCCGATTGCTCCTCCCTCTTCCCTGTTCTCAACACCACCAACGACCTCTTCTTCTTTCTCCTCTCCCTCTTCTCTTTCTTCACCTCCGGGATCTCCTTCTTCTCCTCCCCTTCCCTCCTGGTCTCCCTCTCTTTCTCTCTATTTTGCTACAACCCCCTCTCACTCTACCGTCTCTGGCCTGCACTCCGCTAGCTAGGGTTGTTCATAGTTCGGTTCAAACCGAAAAACCAAACTGAACCGTTCGGTTCGATTCAGTTTGGCTCGGTTTGAAGTCTAATTCGGATTGGTTCGGTTTCATAATGTGTGAAACCGAACCAAACCGAATAAACCGAATTTATTATTTATATATATTTATTCATATTATATAATATAAATATATGAAAAAAATAAAATTTTAATTATATACATATAAAAGCATATAAAATATAACTATGTTTATTTTTATTTTTATTTTTATTTTATATACATATAAGTCATTAACTTTATATATATTATAATAAAATATGAAAATTCAGTTTGAAACCGAACCAAACCGAATTTTTTCGATTTGGTTCGGTTTGAAAAAAAATGGTCTCAAATCGAACCAAAATTAACCATGTTCACCCCTACCGCTAGCGCCTTCGCCAGCCCCCCTTCTCCTCTTGTACTACTCCCTGCACTCTCTCCCTCTTTCTCTCTTCTCCCCACCATCCGCGATGCACCCCCCCTCTCTTCTCCGTTGCACCGTAACCACCGCAGCCACCCTCTCCCGCCGGTCATCTTCCCTTCGAGCCCTGCAAGCACTGCTCCGGTGACGTGCCATGCACGCCCCCCCCCTCTGCTTGCTCTTCTCACCTCTCCCTCTCTCTCTTTCTCATCTCTCTGACTCACACACCCTCTCTCATACACACGTACACATGTTCCCTTCTCTCCTCCTCTCCCTCTCTCCCGGTGCACACGTGCACTCCACCGCCACCACCGCGTCGACGACGCGCCATGCACGTCCCCCCCCCTTCGTCTCTTCGCCCTCTCCCTTTCTCTCTCCCCTCGCAAACTCTCTCTTTCTCTCTCCCCTTGCAACCTCTCTCTTTCTCTCACCCCTCTGTCTCTTCTCTCTCTCTGCCTCTCTCTTCTCAACCCACACAAACACGTTAATTTTTATTTATTTTTTCCTTTTATTTAATTGCCCCCTCTCCACTTTTATCTCTTTCTCTCCCTATATCTCTCTACTTTCTCTCTCCTTCTTCTCTATCTAACACCTCCAAAGATGGCGCAAGATGGGCGTCCTTGGCTCTGGGTTGAGCGGAAGTCAAAGGCTCAAGGAGGCCACATCACCTCGACAGCACGGCCGCGACATCCTTGCCCCTCATCCTCCTCGGTGTTACTTATGGTTTATTTTATTTAGAATTGTAATTTTTATTTTAGTACTTCATGTTGTAAACATTGTTGTTTAATTAGTGAAAATCATGTATTTTTATTTTCTCTCTCTAGATCTCTCTCTCTCTCTCTTCTTTTTTCTTTCTCCCTCTCCCTCTCTTCTTTCTCCCTCTACAACCCTCCAAATTTCATTAGATATATTTATTTAATGTCATTTCTACTTTAAGTTACATATAATCATCTAAATTTACGTTCCGCCGAGAACACAAGATCTCCAATTCGGAAAACTAAACCTCTCCGTGGATTCGACTCGGACTCCCCGTCGTACTACGTTGTTAATTTTTATTACGTGTTCGGTAATATTTTGAGATTGGTCGCCGCGTGTGTTTTAACGATGGACCTCACGACGCATCAATTTTTTGGCACCGTTGCCGCAGAGGTTTATGATTTTTGAATTGACTATCTTGTGTTCTTGTATATTAATTAGGCACTAACAATTTTTCCTTTGTTTGCTTGTAGAAAAATAATAATAATAATGGGTTGTCTACCAATAAAGTACGCCTTCTCTTTCCTATGCCCTTTATCTTTGTGTATTTTTACCTAAGAACGAAGGAACGGGCTCCAAGTATGTAACGCCCCAAATTTTTCGGATCATTTATCAGGTGAGGATCCGTGGGTTTCGGATCGTTTTGTGGTTCCCGGATTGAGTTTTACGGTTTACACGTATTTTCATCTATCGGACCTTCGGAACGCCGTGTAGGGCGAACCATTGTGTTCTCTGACTTCGGGATGTTACCACTGCGTTATGCACTTTTCGAGGATCGCAGAGGTAATTTTTCATTTTTTTGATATTTTTCAGAATTTTCAGATTTTCTATATAAATACCCCCCCTCTCTCTCCTCTCATTTCTCTCTCTCTCTCCCTCTCTCCCTCTCTCTTCTCTCTCTCGCGTTCTCTCCTCTCCCCCTCTCTTCTCTCCGGCTGGCCGATAGAGACGGACGAGGGTGAGGTGGCGACGTTCATGGGGTGAGGAGCGGCATGGACGGGGCGAGGATGGAGGCGTGGCGGCGCGAGGAAGCTCGGGGTTGCGTCCGTGAACCGGCGGGGGTTTCGTGGGCGTTTTCGAGTAGAACGACGTCCACGGCACGTGAATTCTTCGATGGAGGTAGGGGGATGGTTCCCTAGCTCGAGTATTTTATTTTTCGTGAGTTTTGTAGGCCGTGGTGAGCCGAGCGGGGTTTATTGCTCGTTTGGGGGAAAAATCATGTTTTTATGGCGTGGGACAGTTTCGCCCGATCGAGCAAGGTTTCTCCGCCATTCTCCATCCATTTTTGGGTTTTGGGGTCAAGGGAATTATCCCCTATGTTTTCCCCTTCGATTGGGATCGAATGGGCGTGGAACCGAGCTCACAGCGGAGCTCGGTTCGTCCACGGGAAACGCAAAGGGCGGCCACCTAGGTGGCCGTCTGTGCCTTGGTCAGGGCGGCCAAGACCCTAGCCGCCCAGGTCGATGGGCGGCCACTGGTCTGGCCGCCTAGGGTGCTGGGCGGCCAGGACCCTGGCTGCCCTCCTCATCTGCCATGGTCTAGGCGGCCAACCCGATGGCCACCTAGCCCTTTGGGCGGCCCAAGCTGTGGCCGCCCAGGCCATTGGGAGCCCAAGTGCTGGGCGGCCATAGGTGTGGCCGCCCAGGCCTCTGGGCCGCCAAGGGTTTGGCCACCCAGCCCTTTTAGCCTCCGGGGTGCCGAGTTTTGTGTTCCCTTGCCCCGGGGTGTCCGTGTTCGGTTCGGTTTCGCGGGAGAGGTGCCGGCGTGACGCTTCATGATCCGGGCTCCCTGTGTGGGTCATCATGGGCTATTCCGGTGAGAATTTGTGTCTGTAGAGGGTGTTTTCCCCATGTGTTCTTGAGCTTCTGTGCATTCGTTAAATCGAGTCACCGTGTATCAGTATGAGTGCAGAGGGCTGTCCCCGCACGACGTGTGTTTCTCCGGGAAGCGGTTTCCGAGTGGGCCATGTGTGTGGCCTTGGACCGTGGGTCCAATTAGCCAGCCTGGGGCTGGAGGTTTTTTATGTGCCCCTTGGGCGAGAGATTATCTCGGCGGTTGGTGAGCTACCTCGGTATTCATGCTATCGTGATTTCTAACCTAGGTATAGGCCAGATTGACGGCATGGAGCCGTCCCGGTACGACGGTCTTGACCCGGAGTCGTGTGACTCAAGGAGCGTTGGGTTAGTAGGTTTAGTGGACCATCCAGAGTCCGGTGGTGTCAAGCCACCTGTTACTCGACGTTACTCGCGATGGGTGCGTTCGTGGCTTTCTGTGTTCACGTTTAGTGATCTCCCACTGGTCATAGCCTTCTTACGGCACGCATGTGCTGACCCACCTGGGAGTGGTGGAGCAGTTTACCCGAGAGAGACGATTTTTAGGCTGGTTACCGTAGGACCCCTTGCCTTTGCAACCTAAGTCCGGCTGGGGGGAAAACCAGCTAGAGGACCTGACCTAGAGCAGATGGTCTGTGTGTGCACGCGTAGTTGGGGGCAGAGGACTCACGCTAACGAGTGCGACCTCAGGTAGTCCTTGTTCTATGAGATCGGTTACTGTACGGTGTCTCTGTCTCCACCTGGGGCATCGTAGTGAGACACCTGAGGCTGCGGACTAAGTCGTCAGTGGACGCATCCGGCCTTGCTTCTGGTGGGCAGGTACTCCTGTCACGTGACGTGAGTTTCTCGTGAGTCGAGTTCCCCTTCACGTCAGCGAGACGTGGTTTTGCATGGAGTCCTTGGTGCTTTCCCGATGCCGATGTCCAGGAGTTCCGGTGAGCATCACCGAGGGCTTTCCCCTAGATAGTGTTGAGTTCCCGACAGCGTGGTCATTTTTCTAGTAGCGTGACTAGGGTGGGTTGTTGTCTGGTGGTCCCCCGACTGTAAGATCGGGGTGCGTGTTTTCGTGTACAGTAGGAGTAGCTGTAGCGCCGAGTTTTTACCGGCCACCAGTTTGCTGTTCCTACTGTTACTGTTGTTCTTGTTGTTGTTGCTTTCCGTTACCCCCGTTACCGCCATCGTTTACGGTTGAGGTTCCGCAGGACCCCTATTGAGCCAGTGACAGGGGACTCACCCATGTGTTTCAGGTGCGGATGTTCTTCCTCGAGATTTGAGGGTGTTGTACGGAGGTTCTTAGTCTCCAACTTATCGGGCCGAGTGTTCACTTGGCGTTGGGTACATTCTTCTGCCTTAGACTGTACTTTCTGTTGGACTGGACTCTGTTGTAGTTGTTTATTTATTTCTGTTAATTGTTGAATTGTCATGCTTTATTTCCTATTTTTTTTACCTCCACACTCCTTTTTAACCCTTCCGAGTCCCGGCTCGTGGGCGGCGGGCTAGGATTCGAATGGTATCGAGTTCCTTTCCCGGTATTCGGATCTTGGGTCGTCACAAAATAAGTATCCCAAGCTCCCTTCGTTTCATTTGATTTTATTTCATTTGTTTTGTATTTTCTTGGTTAGATAGGTTCACAAAAAAATCAAAAAAAATTAAACTTAAATAAAATCTGCATCTCAAGATTAGAAATCACACCATCTATGCTTAGGCCATGCATTATATAGAATAAAATTATCTTATTTAAATTCTGTGATTGTATTTTGGAGATCGTGAGGGGTAAGGTACATTCTACTTATCTTATCTTGAGCACACATTATTGCATAAGAACCCCTTGTTTTGAAATTATGGTGAGCATTTCATGCTAAAAATATTCTAAGGGTAAGACCCATAAGCAAGATAAGGTGGGGATTTCATCACCCTTCCTTGGCCCATAAATCACAACTACCCTTCATATTTGCATGTCCTAAGCCTTAAATAAAATTTAGTAGACATTGGCCCTATGTTCACACTGTGGTTCTTGTGCTATTTGGGTTTACCCTCTTGTGGAAATCGGTGCCTAAGACAAGACGGTCGGATGACAAACGCCTTAAGCGGGCTAGTGGTTCTCTAATTAGGTCCCTGCGGAAGTAGGGGGAGCCTCCCACTACCCCACCCCTTACCTGACCGGTAAAAATATTGAGTGTGAACTTAAGTTGCACGTTAGTCATTTTGTGAAACCCCATTTGTAGGTCTAGGTCACATCTAGGTTGTTAGGTAATTTGTGTGCCACTTATTTATCTTTGCATTAACCAAAAAAAATCAAATAAAAACAAACAAACATGGTGGGTTTCTAAAAAAAATAAACAGAAAAAGAGAGAAGAAAAGGGGGGAAGGAAGAGAGAAAAAATCAAAAAAATAATAATAATACAAAAAAATAAAAAGGAGATCAATAAAGGGAGAATAAAATTAAAAATGTTAAAAAATGAAAAATTTTGAAAAATTCTTTCTGAGATCTAATCGATTGTGATCAATGGCCGAGTATCTAGGAGAGAAACTCACCCCTACGAAGGAACACTTTATTCCTTCTACTTATAAACCTCCAACCTGTATTGAACTACCTCACATTCTTGTGGATCATTATGAGATTGGCCCTAGTATCATTCAGATGCTCCCATCTTTTTATGAAAATCCCAATGAAAATCCTTATAGGCATCTAGATGACTTTCTAGAAATTTGCTCCCTGGTCAAAATCAAGAACTTTAGTGATGATACCCTTAGGTTGATCTTATTTCCATTTTCATTGAAAGATAAAGTAAAATATTGGTTAAAGGGTTTTGAAAATATCATTAGGACTTGAGAGGTTATGCAGTTAGAATTTTTGAAAAAAAAAATTTACCCCATAATCCAGACCAACATTATGAGAAGGGCGATTATGGGCTTTACTCAACTTCCAAGAGAGTAAATTCATGAATCTTGGAAAAGGTTGAAGGATCTATTACGTCAATGTCCACATCATGGGTTTCCCAAATGGCAAGTTATGTATGTATTTTATGAGGGATTGTATAATTATGATAGACAAATGGTGGACACATGTTGCGGCGGGGCATTCATGAACAAGGGTGAAGATGAGGCTTATGATCTGTTTGAAATTTTGAGTGAAAATTGATGAATCGTGCCTCAATCTCATCTCATAAACAATCTGTAGGACCTTTCAGACAGACTGAAAATCCAACCCAAACTTCCAAGGAAGCTTGCGATTTCTATGCCAATCCCACTCACCATATGAGTGAGTGTCCTACTGTAGCCCGACTCCCGCTGGTCATCTAAGCTCAAGTCCAAAATGCCCTAGGGTTCTCTCAGCTCAAGCGTGATAAATTTTCAAGGGATTATAATCTAGGCTGGAGTAATCACCCAAATTTCCCTTGGATGGATCAAACAATCTAAGCCCATTTGTCTAAACTCTCACCCCAAGAAGCTCACAAGCGGCCCATGTGTAATCAACTTCAGCCCAACTCATCTCACCCTAACTTCAAAAGCAACATCGATATTAGGGGGATTCACCAGGCCACTACTCTAAACCTCAAATCATGTACTCTCAGTCTACTTACCATGACCCTCCTTTAATATTACACCAACTCCCTCAACACGTGAATGATGATGATGATGATCTTATGCCTGTTATTTTGGCTAAATATGTTAATAGTGAGAGTGAGGGGGAGTGTACTAGCAATACCATGACGAAGGAAGGGAAGGAAGTAGGAGGTGGATTAAAGGATAATGATGATCATGTTGATATCATCACCCCATTCTATAAGGCCTTCTTTGTTATTCGAACACGGTTACCATGTTCGACCCCAAAGGGTCGAACACAGTACCCGACCCCGGGTAAGCCCCTTGTGTGTGAGGGAGCGAGTGGGCCCCGCGCTTTTTCTCTCTTGTCAGTTTCTTAACCCAACCGACAATTCGTTTATCAAACCGAGCCTGAATGTTTGAGGTTGAGAATATCATTGTGAAGAATAGTGGCCCAAATAACTCATCTAATGATATACGTGAAGAGGAGGAGTGTTTTATGGTTAATAATCTTGATGATTTAATAAAGATGAATTATGAATATCCTCCTCTTGCGGAACATGATGAAGGGGCCTTATTGGAAAAGTTTACATTTCATCTACCCACCCCATTATTGGAAAATTTGATTGATAATCTTCATTTAAGTGATGAGTGTGACGAAGGGGTCTTATTAGAGAATTTCACATTTGATCTGACTCTTGAGTCCTATCCCATGAAGTTTGAATCATTGGATGAGTTAGATTCTGGGCTCACACTTCCCTCCACTTTGATTCCCCTGAAAGTTAAGCCTCTCTAATATGATATTCTAGGACCTGAGGGAGATATACCAAGTACATTTCCATTTGATTTGACTTTCCATCAGGAAGACAAGTTGATTAGTATCCTTAATGCTCATGAGGCTGTTACTGAGGGGAATGTGGCTAATAATGTCAATCTTATTCATAAGCCACCAGTGCCTGACTAAGTTACCGTGGAGGAAGTAGTCACTAAAGGGGTAGTCAGGTGGGAAGATACATGACAAGGGGACCAATGGGTAGATGTTGGGCAAAGGTTCCACCCCGGCCTTGAAAGATTAATGGCCATTGATCATTACATGACCCCTAAAGAAGAGAACTGTCTCACACATATTGTTAATGTTAAAATCAATAATGTGCGAGACCCGCATATTTCTAGCACCAGTACGTACATGCTTACTCTTGTCTTCCTATGGCATAAGGGCTGGAATTTGAGGGAGGACGAGATCTTATGGTGGCTAATCATGAAATCAACCCGTTGGTTATTGAGCCACATTGTGTCTAGCTGAAGAAGTTAAACTTAGCACTTCTTGGGAGGCAACCCAAAGTTTTTAAGAGCATTGTGATAATAAAAGGCTTGTTGGGAAGCAGCCCAACGTTTCCTCTTTACTATTTCAATAAATCATTTCCTTTGTTGTGTGTTTGTAGGAGTCAACAGTAGCACCAGGAGGATGTCTGGTGAGAACCACATATGCCCGCCCCAGGTTGTACCTTTCCCTCCCAAGCATTCATGTGCACATTGTTCTATTTCTATATTGTTCATATCATCAAAGATAATATTACTTAAGTTGGGGGGTAAGGGTAATCATTGTAAAAATCTCATACAACCTATGCCGCATTTTGTTAAAAAAAAAAGGGGAGCCCCAGCTGCGTTTTCATGATTCATTCTCTCATGAAAGAGACTCTGGAATGGAGAAGACTATGAAGATAGATGATGGAATAATTTTTAGTATCTAGTCATGGGAACTAATTTAGAATTCCCTAAGGTCTCTTAGCACTTCAAAAAAAATAATCACTTGCACACTAATGAAGCAGGTAGGACAAGCCTTCTATTATTTTAATATGGTGTTTGATACTCTACATCTACTAGTGAAGTGACATTTTTGAAACGTTGTCTACCCAATTACCTATCAAATATGTGCAAAGCACATTATTGAAAAAAAAAAATATGAAAAATACCCTAGATCTTAATTACCGGGCCTACTTCTCCTAAGACAAGAGATGAAGTTCACGTCAAATGGTGAAGGGATGTGCAGTACCATGGGTTAAAAAAAAGGGTGATGCAAAAATAAGGCAGAATAAAGCGATTGTACCGAATGCTCTGATATGAGAGATGTAGAGTTGAAAGACACCTAACTAAAATGACAATATGAATGATGCAATTGTCCAATTGTGGATTTAGATTTCACGAGCACAAGTGCTATAAGACTTTGAAAATATTCTAAGAGAATTATGAGCATCATGTTCTAATCCTATGGCTAGTATACTTTAATAATTCTAAAGTCTTAATCCGTAGTCGACTTCACAAAAGCGGATCTTGACTTGAGGCATGAAACTTTTAAACTCTTGCTGGTCCCTAATTTTTAATATATTTACATTGCTAAGGGACTAACAATGAGTAAGTTGGGAAGTGTGAAAAGTGCCTAATTATTTATATCACATACATCATTCTTGGGCTTTAATGAAGTTAATTATGCAGTTTTACATGATAATCTCATTCTCACGCAAAATAGAGTTTTGTTCGAAATTAATGAGATTTGAGACATTTTCTTTAAAATAAAAATTGCATAATTAAAAATTTGATGAAAGAAAATTTCATAAGAGATTCTTCTATAATCACTTCCTATAAAATTCACTTTGTATGAACAAAATGGAAAGACAAAATGACAAAGCATGAATCCGTTGATTTAAATCCTATTGTTGGAGGGTCTTTTATACAATTTTTTTCATCATTTCACCACTTTGTGAACAGTGCCCCCTTCTCCCATGTGCACCAGCAGGACAACGACGACGGCATGCATGGCCCCCCTTCTGACACGGCAGCCTACAGCACGCATGATGGCATACAGGGGAAGCTTTCATGGTAGTGGCGCGCAGTGGGCATTCAAGCGTAGGCAGCATAGTCCCCTCGCGTGGACAGCGGCGGGTGCACCGGATCTTGTGGCCTCGCAGCATCCCCGGGCTCCTACAAAATCGCCAGTAGTGCCCTCCTCCCTCGGGACTTCTCCTCCCCACTGGCCTCCTTATCCTCCTCTCCCTCCTCTTCCACTCCTCTCTCACCCCTCTTCTTGGCATTGCTGCAGTGCCCCTGTTCAAAACAGGGGCACCGTCGCAGCTCTCACTGCTAACCACCCTCCGGTTGCTCCTCCCTCTTCCCTGTTCTCAACACCACCGGTGACCACTTCTTCTTTCTCCTCTCCCTCTTCTCTTTCTTCACCTCCGGGATCTCCTTCTTCTCCTCTCCTTCCCTCCTGGTCTCCTTCTCTTTCTATCTATTTTGCTGCACCCCCCTCTCTCTCTCTCTCTCGCCTGCACTCCGGTAGCACCTTCGCCAGCCCCCCCTTCTCCTCTTGTACTGCTCTCTGCACTCTCTCCCTCTTTCTCTCTTCTCTCCACCATCTGCGCTGCACCCCCCTCACTTATCCGTTGCACCGTAACCACTGCGGCCACCCTCTCCCGCCAGTCGTCTTCCCTTCGAGCCCTGCAAGCACCGCCCCAACGACGCGCCATGCACGCCCCCCCTCCCTTGCTCTTCTCACCTCTCCCTCTCTCTCTTTCTCATCTCTCTGACTCACACACCCTCTCGCACACACACGCGTACACGTTCCCTTCTCTCCTCCTCTCCCTCTCCCTCTGCACACACGCACTCCACCGCCGCCACCGCGCTGGCGACGCGCCATGCATGTCCCCCTGATGTGACACCACCGTGGGTGGTAATCACAAGGCCAATATACCTTGGACCTATGACTCGCAAGCAAGCAACTTTGATGATGAAATTACTCGGGCGAGCTCACTTTCTTAGCGAACACTATTGCCCGTGGGCAAATTGGCAATGGTGGGGAGGGTCCAAAGTGGGACCTTGACGTTCCGAGGCTAGGCTTCACTATGGCTGACCCCCTAAGGGGCTGGGATACCCAATTTAGTGGGCGGTCAGCATGCCAAAGGCATGGGTTGTAGGGTCGCTCTCACCTCACTCCGCGGTGGCCACTCAATTAGAGGGAAATTTGGATCAAGCACTCACTTACCGTCCGACGGAGCTAAAGACAATACTAAATAAGCACGAATAAACCAGCGAGGGAAGTGTCCCGGAGCTCACCTGATCGGTGTGAGAAAACCGATCCCGGCCGAAAGACGAGGGCGAGCGGGGAGGCGTGGATACGCACCCGCACGCCGCGCCGATGCCGCTTGACCCTGTTTAAGTGATTACAACACTACGCCTCTCGCAGGAGGGGGATCTTGGGGTGGGGGTTAACTGTTAATACATCCAAAACTACCTCCACACAGGGAGGGGCCTTCAGCCGGCCAAGCAAAAGGGGGAAAATCGAGCTAGAAGCAAAGAATAGTAGCCGATGCCGATTCTGACCACTCTCAGTGCTTCAGGACATGCATTTGGTTTTCTTGACGCTGTGGCTACTCCAGAATTTTTTTGATGACGAAACCTATTGGAAATTCTTCGTAGCTGGATCATAATGACGCCGGATTTTTCTTGGAATTTCGTGTCGCTGTCGCTGGTTGGGGCAGAGCCGAGAACAGGGGTGGTCTTCGCTGGCTCTGGGTACTCTCAGGGTGTTACTGCTGGAAGACGGGGACGCTACGAGATGATCCGAACTCTGTTGGAGGCGTGGAAGGTACTGATGCGATTGTGCTTGAGTCCTCTTTCTGTCCGTACCAGCAGCGTTGTCGGCAGATGTCGGAGATGATCGTGAAGTCCCAAACAGTAGAGATGTATCAGTTCTGGCTCCCAAAAATTGACCTGACACACTTGGAGTAGAAAATTTGTAACTCTTGATGCCGATGTCCAAACTTAGCTATGCTTCTTGGGGATGAAAGAGGACTTGAGAGGGAAGCTCTCAGCCAAGTTTTGCGCCAAGATCTGCAAGGGATAGGCCGTTGTCAAACCGGATCTGCAGCTCTGGTCCTCTGCCTGAGTGGTTATGTGCAGTCGAGGAAGAAATGCTCCCACGGGAAGCTCGGTGCTCGGACGATGACGAAACCACCTCGCCTGGGAAGCTCTCTGGATGACCTTTCCAGAGGTATATGCATTGCCACCAGAAGAATCAGGGAAGGGCCAGAGACGATGCAGCTTCTAGGACTAATGCTTGTGGCCTGCGACCTGCTACCGAAGCTGCAACCTTGTGATGGCAAATGGAGTAGGAGGGGGGGTAACACAGCAAGGGGATGATGGCTGATGGATATGGGAGAGGGGAGGACGTGGCTGGGGTCTCCAAGGAGGCTGGGATGGCAAGGATGGGGTTGAGGGAGGGGGGGCGGAGCTGCTGCTGGTGGTGATAGGGGTGGATGTGCACTAGAGAGGGGGTGGGATGGAGAGGAGGTGGAGGGGGGTGACCAGACCTAAGGGGATCTCCTTGGGTCGACCTAGGGTGTGGGGGGGATGAGAGAGGGGAGGGAATTTCAAATTTGGGCCTTGGGAGGAGTTATTTCAGCCTTGGGAAGGTGGTGGGATGCTTGGGGAAGGAGAGAGGGGTAGTTGGGGGTTGGGGTGTGGATTGGAGGAGAGCTCTTGGGGTTGGGGTGAGTTAATGGAAGGGTGTGGGGACTAGGGAGAGAGTTATTAGGGGAGGGGGAGTGAGAGAAAGTGGGAGGGGGGGAGAGAGACAATGGGGCGAACCCCTTAGAGATAGAGAGATAATGAGAGAGATAGAGTAGAGTGAAATTTGGTGGAGGAGAAAGAGACTTGAAGGTTTCTTCTATTCAAATGATTCATCAAAAGTTGTTACATATGAGGGGAGTGGGGGCCTATTTATAGGCTTACATAATTCCATATGACAAAACTAACCTTGACCAAGTGCACTAATGACAAGCAAGTCCAAGGGAGGGGCGCCCCTGGGCCTAGCCCACTAGTTGGGCCCAAATGACTATCAAACTGACCCATTAACCTATTAACTGACTCAAATAAAGAAAGATTACACATCTATGACTCAAATAAAATGAAAATTACATGCTACTGCTCAAAATTAAGTGATGGAGATGATGATCCGCCGATGGCGAGTAACCGAAGTCTCGAAAAAAGATGGAGTGACTGGGGATGTCCCCATCATACCCCCGGGGTGGGGAGAACTCGACCCCATCGAGTGTGCGTCCACCGGGGTAGCAGCACACCAAAGCGGATCCGGGTGCAGAACGTCTTCCCAACTCAACCCTGCCTTCGTAGCCGAGGGATGGCTCTTCCACTTCTCAGGATAGCGCGGGCACACCCTCTTCCTGGCGATGGTACCTTGCTTATCTAGTATTGCCTCCATGTGCTCATGTCGGGCTCTCGGGCTGATATGTGGAGACTCTCCGGTGGTGTCACTCACAAAGGTAAGTGTAGGCTCAAGATGCTTACTAGGTTCCACTGCGGGGCCCTTATAGGGTGCTGGATCTGCCACACACAAAAGTCGGGTGTGTCCCAGAATCCTTTGGAAAGTTCAGACCAAAAGCATGTTTGCCAATGCCACTTAGAATTCGAGAAGGTCCAAGTCCTTGTGCCCTCGGTTTGGAGTTAGCCCTAGGGTAGAACCACTTCAATGTCACCATTACCAAGTTGCCTACTTGGAATCCCAAGTGCCACTTACGAGCTGTTGCCCGCTCTTTGTGATCCTCATCGCTTGTTGCTAGATGCTTGCGAGAATGCGTATGCCATGCACTACGATGCGTTTTTGGTGTGAAAAGTATGGTGTGCAAAGGTGGACCGGGACAGCCAAATGTAGACTGATCATACTTTGATGCCATGAAGACTGTGACAGACTTAGGAGGGCCGGGACATTCATAGATGAATCTTTTATGCATGGATGTGACAAATGTCGGGGGACCCGGACATCCATGTATGCTCCTTTCATGCTTAAGACTCATGATGAATGGAGGTGGACCAATACATCCGAATACGGTCCACTTATGCTTCCTACTTGACATGTGGGTGATGTGAATGAATGTACCGGACTCATGAATCATGCCAAGTGGTGTGGTAAGCCTAGACACATGCATGTTTATCCCAAAGGTGACTTCCATGTGCATAGATGTGGGATGGCTTTCGAACTTCCATGTGAATGGGTCGAAGGGATCTAGGAAGGTGGTTATGGGGTGGGGCTTTTCATCAATCCCAAGGTGTATGTTGCCTAAGGTCAAGGCTCTCATGGTGTAACCCGATTCTAGGAAGGAAGGAGTTTGGGTCAACATGGGCGATATGGGTAGAGTAAGGTGGGTGGGGGTGAATAGAGTGAGTGGGTTACATGGAGATCTAGGCTCCCATAGGAAGGGGTTGAAGGGATCATGGTAAGTGTCACCTAGATAGGGGTACTCCATGTTCTCAAGGTCCTCAAATGGTGAGTCATCCTCCTCCAAAATAATTGGGCCAAGGTCGCTAATGGGTTGGTCGATCAAAGCACTTGGGATCTCAATGGTTGGGGAGTAGACTAGGATGGGTTCCTCCTCCATGGGAAGAAAGAGGATGATCTCACTCGTAAATTGGCCATTAGTGTAGATAGAAGTGATGGAGCCAACAGCGGGGTAAGCTAGGCTAATGGTGCTAGGCTCCGATGGCCTCATGGCTAGCATATCGGTCAAGTGGACTTGCCAATGTAGGTAGTCCACTAAGTCTCCCAAATCTTCCACACAATAGGAGGTTTGATAAGTGACATGAGGCTGAGTAGGAATGATTTGGGATTGATGTCCCATGGGTAGGTGGCATGGTTGTGAACTAGGAAGGGTGAGGCCTCGCTTGAGCCATTGGAGTACAGACTCATCTATGGTGACGGTGTCATGGGGAAGGGTGTGTGGCTCTTGAGGAGCTAGGCTAGGAGAGGTGGGTGAGTTGTGTGGCCCTTGGATTTCCTCTATTTTGGGAGGTGGATCCGGATGGGTATCCCTCTCCACTTGGGTGGGTGTGTGGGTTGCAACTCCTAAGGACAATGGGGTAGGGAGGTCTATGGTGGGCGGGTTGGTGATAGTTGACGCATGACGCACCCGAGGAGGTGAGCAAAGTCGGACGTGGGTTGGAATTAGGAGTGGAAGTAGTGGAAGCCTAAGTTGGGGTAGGATTGGGGTTGGAAGTGGAAGGTGGGTTGGGTGAGGATATTTGGGTTGATTGGTTTTGGGAGATGTGTCCCTTTTTGGGGACGATGGTGAGGTTGCGGTGGTGGTCAAGGGGGCTTGTGGGGTACGGGTTTGGTGAGGGGATTTGGGTTTGGGGGTGGTGGCCATTATGGGCCCAGGTGGAGGGGTGGACATGGGGTCCAATTGGGTATGTGGACATATGGTTGTGGTGAGGACTTGGAGGTAGGATGTAGATGTGGTGGTTGGGGTAGGAGAGGTGGGAAATGGTGGGGAATGGGTGATTAGGGTCTTGGGTTGGCCAAGGGGAAATGAAGGAGTTGAAATGCTCTTTGGGCTTCGGTGTTCGGAATGGGAGGGGAAAATATATCTAGCCCTAAGTTGTTCCTTCATGTCCCCCCAAGTGGTGATAGGAGTTTCCCTTCTAAGTATCCTTAACCCGACAGTTTGCAACCAATGAGTTTCTGCCCGTTTGGTAAGTTGCATTTTGGTAACCCAAGCCTTTTCATCCTCGGACATGGGATACCAAGTGAAGTACTGGTCCATTGTAGCTTCCCAATCTAAATATTCTTTAGGAGATGTTCCATCAAAGGTGGGAAGTGGGAGGGGGACCATTCTATCGTCCACCCTTGGGGTGGGCCCATT
Source organism: Amorphophallus konjac (assembly GCA_022559845.1). Classification (NCBI taxonomy): domain Eukaryota; kingdom Viridiplantae; phylum Streptophyta; class Magnoliopsida; order Alismatales; family Araceae; genus Amorphophallus; species Amorphophallus konjac. The sequence continues at coordinate 402,606,460 of CM040120.1, forward strand.
GTCACCTAATTGGGTAAGTTGACCTTTTATGCTATCTAGGCGATTAAAGGCATTAGTCATGGCCCCCATGAGGTAGTCAACACAGCCGGGGATGTCATGTGTGTTGTTGGTGAGTTTCCCTTGGGGTTTGGGACTCATGGGGAGAGTCGATGGGTTAGGTTGGTATGAGGCGGCCATGCTAGTGGTCAAAAGAGATGCAACCGAGGACTCTAAATGCATAAACATGCCCTAGGACAAACTTGTGGAGAGACAAGTTGTGAACTTGCTCTGATACCACTTGATGTGACATCACCTTGGGTGGTAATCACAAGGCCAATATACCTTGGACCTATGACTCGCAAGCAAGCAACTTTGATGATGAAATTACTCGGGCGAGCTCACTTTCTTAGCGAACACTATTGCCCGTGGGCAAATTGGCAATGGTGGGGAGGGTCAAAAGTGGGACCTTGACGTTCCGAGGCTAGGCTTCACTATGGCTGACCCCCTAAGGGGCTGGGATACCCAATTTAGTGGGTGGTCAGCATGCCAAAGGCATGGGTTGTAGGGTCGCTCTCACCTCACTCCGCGGTGGCCACTCAATTAGAGGGAAATTTGGATCAAGCACTCACTTACCGTCCGACGGAGCTAAAGACGATACTAAATAAGCACGAATAAACCAGCGAGGGAAGTGTCCCGGAGCTCACCTGATCGGTGTGAGAACACCGATCCCGGCCGAAAGATGAGGGCGAGCGGGGAGGCGTGGATACGCACCCGCACGCCGCGCCGATGCTGCTTGACCCTGTTTAAGTGATTACAACACTACGCCTCTCGCAGGAGGGGGATCTTGGGGTGGGGGTTAACTATTAATACATCCAAAACTATCTCCACACAGGGAGGGGCCTTCAGCCGGCCAAGCAAAAGGGGGAAAATCGAGCTAGAAGCAAAGAATAGTAGCCGATGCCGATTCTGATCACTCTCTGCGCTTCAGGACAGGCAATTGGTTTTCTTGACGCTGTGGCCACTCCAGAATTTTTTTGATGATGAAACATGTTGGAAATTCTTCGTAGCTGGATCATAATGACGTCGGATTTTTCTTGGAATTTCGTGTCGCTGTCGCTGGTTGGGGCAGAGCCGAGAACAGGGGTGGTCTTCGCTGGCTCTGGGTACTCTCAGGGTGTTACTGCTGGAAGACGGGGACGCTACGAGATGATCTGAACTCTGTTGGAGGCGTGGAAGGTACCGATGCCATCGTGCTCAAGTCCTCTTTCCGTCGGTACCAGCAGCGTTGTCAGCAGATGTCGGAGATGATCGTGAAGTCCCAAACAGTAGAGATGTATCAGTTCTGGCTCCCAAAAACTGACCTGACACACTTGGAGTAGAAAATATGTAACTCTTGATGCCGATGTCCAAACTTAGCTATGCTTCTTGGGGATAAAAGAGGACTTGAGAGGGAAGCTCTCAGCCAAGTCTTGCGCCAAGATCTGCAAGGGAGAGGCCGTGGTCGAACCGGATCTGCAGCTCTGGTCCTCTGCCTGAGTGGTTCTGTGCAGTCGAGGAAGAAATGCTCCCACGGGCAGCTCGGTGCTCGGACGATGACGAAACCACCTCGCCTGGGAAGCTCTCTGGACGACCTTTCCAGAGGTATATGCCTTGCCACCAGAAGAATCAGGGAAGGGCCGGAGACGATGCAGCTCCTAGGACTAATGCTTGCGGCCTGCGACCTGCTACCGGAGCTGCAACCTTGTGATGGCAAATGGAGTAGGAGGGGGGGTAACACAGCAAGGGGATGATGGCTGATGGATATGGGAGAGGGGAGGACGTGGCTGGGGTCTCCAAGGAGGCTGGGATGGCAGGGATGGGGTTGAGGGAGGGGGGGGGGGCGGAGCTGCTGCTGGTGGTGATAGGGGTGGATGTGCACTAGAGAGGGGGTGGGATGGAGAGGAGGTGGAGGGGGGTGACCAGACCTAAGGGGATCTCCTTGGGTCGACCTAGGGTGTGGGGGGATGAGAGAGGGGAGGGAATTTCGAATTTGGGCCTTGGGAGGAATTATTTCAGTCTTGGGAAGGTTGTGGGATGCTTGGGGAAGGAGAGAGGGGTAGTTGGGGGTTGGGGTGTGGATTGGAGGAGAGCTCTTGGGGTTGGGGTGAGTTAATGGAAGGGTGTGGGGACTAGGGAGAGAGTTATTAGGGGAGGGGGAGTGAGAGAAAGTGGTTGGGAGGGGGGAGAGAGAAAATGGGGCGAACCCCTTAGAGATAGAGAGATAATGAGAGAGGAGAGTAGAGTGAAATTTGGTGGAGGAGAAAGAGACTTGAAGGTTTCTTCTATTCAAATGATTCATCAAAAGTTGTTACAGATGAGGGGAGTGGGGGCCTATTTATAGGCTTACATAATTCCATATGACCAAACTAACCTTGACCAAGTGCACTAATGACAAGCAAGTCCAAGGGAGGGGCGCCCCTGGGCCTAGCCCACTAGTTGGGCTCAAATGACTATTAAACTGACACATTAACCTATTAACTGACTCAAATAAAGAAAGATTACACATCTATGACTCAAATAAAATGAAAATTACATGCTACTGCTCAAAATTAAGTGATGGAGATGATGATGCGCCGATGGCAAGCAACCGAAGTCTCGAAAAAAGATGGAGTGACTGGGGATGTCCCCATCACCCCCCCTCCGTCTCTTCGCCCTCTCCCTTTCTCTCTCTTCTTGCCCTCTCTCTTTCTCTCTCCCCTCGCAACCTCTCTCTTTCTCTCACCCCTCCGTCTCCTCTCTCTCTCTCTCAGCCTCTCTCTTCTCAACCCACACACACATGTTAATTTTTATTTAGTTATTTATTCCTTTTATTTAATTACCCCCTCTCCACTTTTATCTCTTTCTCTCCCTATATCTCTCTACTTTCTCTCTCCTTCTTCTCTCTCTAACCCCTCCAAAAACGGCGCAAGACGGCCGTCCTCGGCTCCGGGTTGAGCGGAAGTCAAATGCTCAAGGAGGCGACATCACCCCGACATCATGATCATGATATCCTTGCCCCTCATCCTCCTCGATGTTACTTATGGTTTATTTTATTTGGAATTGTAATTTTTATTTTCACACTTCATGTCGTAAACATTGTTGTTTTATTAATGAAAATCATGTATTTTTATTTTCTCTCTCTAGATCTCTCTCTCTCTTCTTTCTTCTTCTTCCTCTCCCTCTCTTCTTTCTCCCTCTACAACTCTCCAAAATTCATTAGATAGATTTATTTAATGTCATTTATATTTTAAGTTGCATATAATCATCTAAATTTGCGTTCCGCCGAGAACACAAGATCTTCAATTCGGAAAATAAAACTTCTCCGTAGATTCGACTCGGACTTGCTGTCGTACTACGTTGTTAATTTTTATTACGAGTTCGGTAATATTTTGAGATTGGTCACCGCGTGTGTTTTAGCGACGGACCTCGCGACGTATCAGCAAGCACTCGAGTAGAGGGAGAGAGAGGGGGGCCGGAGAGAGAGAGCAAAGGCTTGAAGGGGGATAGATCGCATACCTCTTTGGTTGTTGGGCCAGGGCTCTATTTATACCGTTGTCGTGAAGTTGCAGTTGGGTTGCCGTGGCTAGAGGAGATGTGAGCCACCCAGCTCGCGTGCCTAATTAGACATGGAGGCATGGGCGTTGGCTCGCCATCTCTTCGCCGGAGGGACCGCTCTGCCATTAATGTACCAGGGCACGCTGGAGGGGGTGTAAGACTGCTCTATCAGGGAGACCGGCGGGGGTGGCGTCCTCCCTGTTGTCGGACCGGTGCACCTCCTGTTATTAATGCGCTGCAAAGGACGTGCATCGTGGCCGCTGACGGAGGACACGCATGCGGGTACAACATCTGTGTCGGGCCTACGCTGGAGCAGGAAGCATGTTGGGCCAGCGCACAGGGTAGTGGGCCCAGAGTAGTGGGCAGACTAGGCGAACCCTTATGGGCTGGTGAGATACACCTTCCTCATGGACATTCAACAATAACCTCTCTTGCATTGGCACTCCACCATTGGGATGTTTTGTATTTGTCTACCATGGCTATTACGCTTGGCGTTTCAAGGAAATAACACAATCACATAGTGGGCATGCACATTGACATGTTCAATTACTATTTAATGGATGCTGACAATTGGTAGGAGGAGGAGATGGATCTCTTACCTTTGGATGGCATTTGGAACTATGCACGTTGTCATTTGGATAGTGCTAGATAGTAGTGTAGGGGTGTTGAGCCTCCTCCAGACTTTTATGGCATTTGGATGGCGAATGGTCCACCCAAACTATCTGACATTGGTTCTCACCCTGCTTCTTTGAATGGTACTTCAATTGTCAGTCATTGCCCTCCCTCTGTCCTCACACAATAGGGTGATTTGGACTCCATTTGGTCTCCTCACAACTTTATCTGAGGATGGGGGGTAAGGGTATTATCTTTCCACTATTGGTAAGAAGAGAAATGTATTTTTAGCTTGAAGTTTTGATATCACTCTCTGGATGGAATATTACTCCATACCATGCCTTTTTCACAGTGACTTACCACATGTACTTAAACACTGGAGAATTTTGTGGAGCTATTTAATATATTAAAAATTACGGGGAAATATTTGCAATTAGGTAAGACATGGCCTAGTATATAAAAAATCTGATTACCAAAATACCAATATTTGGAATTAATTATAATAAATTAATAAAAAATTATATATCTCTAAAAACTTTAAGTATTAATTTTATACTTTTACCTTTATGAAATTTACCTCAATGTCTTTCAAAGGTTGCCATGCCACTAAGGTTAGCCCATGAAAGGCATGCCTGATGGTGGTATGAAATGACTGTTAGCTCTCCATACACCTCCCTCACTAGCTACACCGGCATCGTCGCCATCAACTTCGTCCATCTCATCCTCGCCAGCTCCACCCTGGACAGTGTGGCCGGCGACTGACGGTTGGTATGGAGGGGGGGCGGTAAACTTGCTATTGGGGAATGTGGTGTAGATGCAGTCTGTCAGCACGACGTCGACAGCTCACACCAACGGCAAATCCACTTGTTCTAAAGTGGGCTTACAAATTCAGGGATGCAGTCGGCCACCCATGGAGCTCACTGGTGCTGGACCTCGGGAGGCAGATGGTCCTTCTAGCGCCACCCTCTCGAGTGCACTGCTGTCGACATCGGAATCTATGCCACCCCTCTCAAGTATCTTCCTCTCCTCCCTCCCTCCACTCTATCACTATCACCGAGAAAGCTGACACCACCTTGTGGGAGAACCTCAACAAGGGTGCTTGCGGCAAGGATCGGATCTGATTTTTGTTGGTTCCATCTCAGCCAAAAGATTCTACTGCAATTAGAACCTAGGAATCACTCTGAATAGAACCTTCGGGAGTTGGAAACTTGGGGTCCCTCTCTGATTCCTGCCTTCAAGAGGGCCCTCACCCTCGCTGTGCAATCGCTACGTAGCTATTTTGCATGGCCATGCCATCACCCTTGCCGCATGATCACTGCATAGCCACTTCACATGGTCGCACCCTCACTGTCCAGCTGCTCTGCCATGGCCACGCCCTCATCCCTCGCTCCACCATGTCGCCATCATCGCCCCTCACTATTACGCTCTTGCCCCTCGCCGTATCGCCTACGCCCTCACTGCACTCGCTGCTGCGATGGTTGCTCCTCAGCCATGAGGACCCTCACACCTTGCCACGGTGGTTAGTCCCTCGCCCCTCGCCGCGGTGGTAGTGTTGTTGCCGTCAACGTCACCACGTAGTCGTTGTCACCGTCGCCTCCGTGCTCACCCCACCTCCACACTTGCCACTATTAGATTTTATTGAACTTGGCCATCCAACTCAAAATCTTAAAGTGTTAAGTGGAGAGGATTCCACTATTATAAACACATTATATTTTAGACCGTTTCAAGTACATAACTATTCTAACATGTCCCCTCACGTGCAGGTCAATTTAGATTGTCATGTGGACTATGACAAACACGGAGTGCGGAGTTTAGATCATCACCATGGGCTCTGATATCATATTAGATTTTATTGAATTAGGTCATCCAACTCAAAACCTTAAGGTGTTGAGTGGAGAAGACTCTACTATTATAAACACATTATATTTTAGCCCGTTTCCAATACGAGACTATTCTAACAGACACCGGCCCTTCCACCTCCAAGTCTGGCATCGCATGGCCTCCTCTTAGGGCCCATAGAGCCCCTCTGGAATAGATGTAGAGAGCGTGGCAATGGCGGCCATGATGGTCTCATCATAGTTGGCTTCTGTTGACAGTCTCGTCGCACCCTATCTCCCTCTAGAGGAGCACAAGTAGTCTAATGTAGTGCAGCTTCCGTCGTCTGAGAGAGAGAGTAGACTAGTTAAGGGGTTCCTCGGATTAACCGTCAAGAGGTATTAGTAGGGTTAAGGTGCGTCAGCCATAAAGATTATAGGGGTATATACAGATTATAGGGGTATTGGGATAAATTCTATAAAGATATGAGTATAAAAATATTTTTAAATTTTTTTAAAAATATACAAATAATTTTCCTATATTAATAAAACATATAATGATATTAAACATAGAAGGTTTGTTGTGTCGCCTTATCGAACCGTGCCAATTTTTTGACATTACGATTTTTTTGACAGTATGATATGATACGATACTGCATCGAGAATAGATTTTTATTTATGTCAAAAAAAATTAATTAAAAATAATTTTTATATTTAAATTATAAAATAAAGAATCACATTCTATCAATACGTGTTGCGTCAATTTTCCACTAGCATGATCTGACCTGATCAACACATCAATACAGTGTGATCCGGCAAACTTTGATTTGATTGTTATATCAAACACCTATGTCAACGTCAATTTTGATATTGATATTGATAGAGGGTGTTTGATTAAGCTTATTAAATTTACTCATATCATAATAGGTTTAAAATTATTTGAAAATTGATACAATTTTGACGGTGAGAGTTCAAAAATAACATTCGCTTTCGTTTTTTCACTTTTAAATTTATTATTCAATTTTAATTGTCATCTTTAATATTCCTTCTATATTAATGTCAATATTTTATACTCTAAAAATATTAATATAAAAATTAATATTTTTATCAAAATTAATACTCCACCAAAAATGGTGTAAACATTTATCATATTATCTATACAACTACGAGAGCCACACTTTTTAATTTTTTACCGAGTTTTATGTCACTTGATATGTACATAATTGTCTCCATATTAATAAAATATACAATGATATTAAACATAGAAGGTTTGTTGTGTTATCTTATCGAATAGTGCCAATTTTGTAACAGTATGATCCAATATGATATCGCGTCGTGAATAATTTTTTATTTATGTCAAAAAAACTAATTAAAAATTATTTTTATATTTAAAATAAAAATAAAGAATCACACTATCAATACATGTTGTGCGTCGATTTTCCACTAGCATGGTCTGCTCTGATCGACACTGTAGATCTATTTAAAAATTCACTTAAATTAAAATAAAAAGAATAAAAGTTAAGAATGGGGGAAAAGGAGAGGGAGCATGCGTAAGATGCTACGATGGAAGGTGTGATCGTCAGATATCGCGGGCCTCAATGAATATAAATAATAAATAAAGAGGAGGGATCGTAGATAATACCTTTAAAATATGTGGGGGAGATGTGAGTGTACCTTCTCTTCCAATCGGCCGGCCAATGAAGAGAGTCTCTTAGATTACCCTTGCAAAATAAATAACACCAACAAAAGAAAATACGGAATTAGAACCAAGTGTGCAGTATCAAAATCCGAATATATAAACGTGACAGTATGGAGATTGAACACACCTTGTTGGGTGTTACCCTTTAAATCCCTATGTAAAGTGAGAGATAAAATATGATGAATGATGGAATAAAAATAAGAGACAAAGTGTGCAAGCATTGCACTGGAGGGCTCCCAACGTGATTGAGAGGAAAGGTTAATAGCATAAGAATAACATGAAGATGCATGCATGCGTGAACAATAAAAGAAAACAGAGATAAAAAGAATAAGAGCTTGGGGTGTTTCTCTTGTGATGGCTTTTGGTGGGCATTTGGGAGGGAGTCTCTGATGGGGATGAAGCAGGGTACACAGGAAGCTCCTCCTTAAGCTAGCAATCGGGCAGCACCTCCCCCGTCGATCGAAGTCAGCCCCCTTAATTCAGGAACCGTAGGGACTTATTTATAGGGGAAGAATCGAAATCTAATTCTCAAAATAATTAGGATAATTATCCTTGGCATGAGATAAACATTAGCAAGAGTCCTCCCAGTCTTGGAAAGCCACCGGAAACCCTTCCATAGTCAAAAAGGATTCCAAAATAGAGAAACGAGGTGGCACGGTCGAGTTCGGAGAACTTAAAGAAATTACGTCAGACCTAGTGGTCGCCCATTAAATGGGCGTCAGTCAAAAGAGTCGCCCATTCCAAGCTATTTTTAGAAAGATTAGAAATTTCTAAAATTAGGAAAGAAATCGCGTCTTGGGTCATGGACGCGATTATCGATCTATACGAATTTTGGTCGGATTAAGAATATCTGAAAAATGACAAGGAAATACGCGTCCGAGGTTCGGGACGCGTTCATGAATACACGACGAGCCGAGAGGACGCCTTTTCTTGAATTATTTAAGAAAGTCAAATATTACCAAAAATCAAAAAGGAAATCGCGTCCACCTGATCGGACATGCTTCAAGAAATTACGAATTTTTGGTAAATGGGCTAAAAAAAGGAAAGAGAATTAACGACAGCCCAAAGGGTCGCCCATTAAAGAAGCATCGCCTTTGTGAGAAGTCGTTCATTCCTCAGGAACACATGGTTCACAAATGAGATAATTGAAGAAGACGCGTCTTCTGTTCCAGACGCGACCATGAATACGCGTCGAAGTCTCTGGACGCGTTTCAAGAAATGAACGCTCACTCGAAAAGGCGTTTAATTCAATAATTATTAGGGACAAAGAATCCGCGTCCACTTGGGTGGACGTGTTTCAAGAAACGTGCGACTTTTTAGAACGTCGTTAATTCAAATAGCCAATAATAGGAAAATGAATATGAGTCCGGGACCCCGGACGCAATTTTAAAAGACTCGACTCTCCCACGTGACACGTCGACGCGAAGGAAATGGCGTCCGCCCAGACAGGCGCTCAATTTGGAAAGAAGGAATTGGCGACCACCGGCATGTCGCTGATTTAGAAAAGTCTCGAAGAATTGGAGAAAGTCTCAGAAAAAATAGGAAAAATATGAGAAAATTGAATTTTTAAGAAATGAGGAAAATCACTCAAATAGGTCGATTTGAGGGTCAAATAAGACGTTACAATGTAATATGAGATGTACTCAAAATAATGTCAAATTTAACGTGTCTACGTACATGTATCGATACAGTGTGATCTCACAATCTTTGATTTGATTGTTGTACCAAACACCTGTGTCAACAGTAGAGATAGAGGGTGTTTAGTTAAATTTATTAATTTTAACCATATCATAATAGGTCTAAAATTATATGAAAATCGATACAATCTTGACTGCGAGAGTTCAAATCTCTCTCGTTCTTCCATTTTTAATTTTATTAATCAATTTTAATTGTCATTCTTATACTCCTTAGTTTTTTACCACTCTTTATGTCACTTTCATATAATGATGTACCAATATTTTTTTCTATGTTAATAAAACATATAATGACATTAAACATAGAAGATTTGTCGTGTTATCTTATCGTGTCAATTTTTTTACGGTACTATCTAATATGATATCACGTTAAGAATGATTTTTTGTTTATGTCAAATAAATCAATTAAAAATAATTTTATATTAAAAATAAAAATAAAGGATCGGACTGTATCAATGCGTGTTGTGTATCGATTTTCTACTAACATGGTCTGACTTGATCGACAAATATCGATACAGTGTGATCCGGCAATCTCTAATTTGATTGTTATATCAAACACACGTGTCAACGTCAATTTTGATATTGATATACGATATTTGGTTAAGCTTATTAATTTTAATCATATCATAATAGGTCTAATTATATGAAAATTGATACAATCTTGATTGTGAGAGTTCAAAAATAGCATTCTCTCCCGTTTTTCCACTTTTAATTTTATTATTTAGTTTTAATCGTCATCCTCAATACTCCTTTTATATTAATGTCAACATTTTATACTCTTAAAATATTAATATCAAAATTAATATTTTTATCAAAATTAATACTCCAATAAAAATGGTGTAAATAATTAGAATATTATCTATGCAACTACGAGTAAGTCTGGAGCCACACTTTTTAGTTTTTTATTGTGCTTTATGTCACTTTCACCTTTGTCGTTTAGACCAATGTTATTAAAATTAGATCGTATTGGTCAGTCTGACCATCAATCGATCTAGGCACTAGTTCAATTAAGACCGATCTAATCTAATACTAAAAAATCGGAAGAACAGAATGAACTGCGGTTCGACTGATAAATCGGTCCGACTCAATTCGCGCTTTAAATAAAAAATAAAAAATTATTTAATTATTTAAAACAATATTTATGTGTGAATAAAATTATCTGGATACCTCACCCTCAGGGCCATTTCAGTATCTCTTCGGCATACAAGGTCCTGGAAGACACCACGGTGGATCTGACGGGGTGCTGGTCATGTAATGGCGTCAGTCTTGACCTGTTCTGGCACAAATATATCCCTATTAAATACTCATTCCTGGCCTTACGCCTCATATATAATAGGCTCCCGGTTGATGTTGTAATTCAGAATCTTGACATTCAACTAGCATCGGCTTGTTCCTGTTGCTCCAATCCGGCCACCGAGAGTATCAAACATGCCTTCTTAAATAGCCCTGTGGCGTCTGCCATTTGGATTCACTTTGAGGTGCTCTACAACATTTTCCCGTCCTAGTCATCATTGGCTACGTATCTTTCCAGGTGGCTGCAAGACGCTGGTGGCAGGAGGCGCATTCACTTACTCAGGCGACTCTTACCTTTCTACGTGTGCTGGGAACTATGGTCTCTGCGCAATCGTGCCCGCTTTGATAATACCCGCCCTTGGATTCTGGCGGCTATTGACCGGATTACCTTCCAACTGCACCAGATTCTAACCGCTGCCATCTCTACTCCGGATAGTCGTTCGGATTTGGAGTTGCTTTCACATTTCATACTCCAACCCGCCTTCCCTCATACCAGATACCAGGTGATCACTTGGCTTCCTCCCCCGTTCCGATGTCTCAAGCTCAATATGGATGGTGCCTCGCGTGGGAATCCAGGCATCGCAGGTGGTGGCATTGTCTTGAGAGACCACCGTGGCAAACTGGTTGCGACAGGTTCCTACTTCTATGATTATGTGACTAGTCTTACGGTTGAATTCCTTGCGGTGCTCGATGGACTCCGACTGTGCCATGCTCTCAACCACCTAGTTCATTGCATTGAGGTGGATTCGCAAGTCCTGCTCAACATATTAACCGGCAGAGCTAAGGTTCCTTGGAAGTTCTTGGATCTCTGTGAGGAGCTTTGGGGTCTTTTGGACTGTGTCGCCCCCAAAATCCAGCATATTTGCAGAGAGGCAAATCAAGTGGCCGACTTCTTTTCCAACCATGCTTGCGACAGCGGCTCCCAACACATCTTCTTTGCTTAAGATGGTGTTCCCCGGAGGGCCAAGGGGCCACTCAGGCTTGATCGGTTACGTATTGGCGTTATTAAGTGTAGATACCCGTTTTTGACCGATAAGTTGAGCAATTTCTTTGTTCTCCTAGTTAATGCCCCAATCGATTCATAATTGGTTGATTTTCTGGGATATTTCTCCCTATTCTTGGCCCTACAATTCAATTTCCATACCTTGGATCTTGTCTCAAATTTGGCATTCTCGCGCTATTCACTCACATCACTTTCTTGTTCATAGCGCGTTATGGACCCAATTGAATGATCATTTGAACAGTCGTTATTTCTTGATATTTGATCTTTACAGCATCCACTCTGGTTGTTATTTTTACTTAATATTTGATTAAACGACTGTCCAAAGGGGATTTATTCTTTTTTTTAATCATTTGGTGAGCCAATCATTGTCGCGCTATATCGTCATAGCGCGTTCATGAAGAACGCGCTATACGTTTGTAGCGCGTTCTCAGTCAGAAACCCAGTTTGACCCGGACTACCCTTTTTTGGTTTGGGTCCTTATTTTGGTAAGTTTCCAATCATATTCCGTCCAAAGGAAGGTTCCTAATCCTAATAGGAGTCTTTCCCCCTCTTTAATCGACAAGATTGCCTTGATTTGAGCCACCAAGTCATTAGATTGGATCGAACTCCGACCTAGGGTTCGTTCTTGATCCTTCGCCTATAAATTGGACCCTTGGCCGTCGTTCTGAAGGGATGCAACTCGAGATCTTGACGAGGAGGAGGCTGCTCTTCGTTCCAAATCAATAATTCATCGCTCCTCACACATCCAAGGGAGTATTTTGGGACATATTGTGTTCTTCCTCGTTCTTAGTTTTTTCTTCCCAATTCGTTTATTTCAATCCTCGCATAACATTGCATATTGATTTCAAAAACACTTCTTTTACAAAATACACACATTCACATACACACCAAACCTATTTTTGGCCCTTCCATAGGGGTTTAAAAATCACCAAACCCCCAGGTGATCTAGCCCTTCACTTATATGCTTTTGATTAAGAATAGGGACAGATTCTACATAAATCACGATCTAATGGGCCTTCTCTTTGTTGTTTATGATTGTTTGCAGGCACTAGAAGATTGATACGTGGAGCCCTTGCACCTTGGCCGGCCTTGGAGTAAGGAAGAAACGAATCCAGTTCATCCCGCTTCCTGTCTGATATCACGCCATACGAACATAGCGCGATCTGGAGAAGGTGCTAGGACGATATAGCGTGTTCATTCCCAGGCCAACTCTTAGCCTTCCTTGAATTTCTGAGGTATGTAACATGCCTTTATTTTGATCTTCATATTATTTGGCATGTTGTTAGCCTCAGTGGCGATCACGGATTTTCATTATTACATGTGACCCCCCCCTTTTATCATTGATTTTAGTTCTATATCTTGTCATATCATCACCTATTCAAATCATCAATTTGGGGGAGCTCTAATTTTAGATCTACATTAAGGAGATTGCCTAGTGTCCCTCATCTTCTTTCTTCTATGGCTTCCATCTATTTGGCTTGAGGGTATGCCCTCATGCTACGCAAGGGTATGCCTCGGTGACAGTGTACACACGATTCATTCAATTCAATTCCATTTCCTTGGTGGTGCCTAGTGGAGCGGATCTATTCCTCCTTAATGGGGAGGGGTATGCTCTCCAGGGTGCCGCTTAGGTCATTTATTAATATATATATATATATATATATATTCGAAGTTTGAAATTTTAAAAGTATATATGTCAATTGTGAAGAGTAAAGATTAATAGAATATTACAAAATTTTAAGATTAATTTATTCAATCATGTTATTATTATTATTTTACTTACATAGTTATATAATTATGAATAATAATTATGCACGTATATTTTTTATTTTGATCATTATATCGTATTTCTTATTATCTTGGACAATAGAATCATTATTTCATGCAAAATATAAATTATTATATTATTTAAAATTATAATATTTATATATATTTAAAATTTTATATTATCATTATTATATTATGATGACGTCAAAACTTAAATCAGTTTGATCGAACGGTCTAATCAATTTAAATCGAAATAACTCATTGACCGATTTAATTATGGATTTTTGATTATGATAACAGTGGATTAGACTGTTCAAGTAAACAACGTAAGTTCTATACGAACATAAGCATAAGACCGCATCGGTTCTACTTCTCGTGATTTCAAAAATTTTAAAATCACTGCTACCGTACACTAATTAATAAACCTCATATTTGTCAGGTGCTCTTATGCCGTATTTGAAAGGTTGGGTTGACTATTTTGAGCAGTCAAAGCACGTGAAATACTTTGTAGACCCATTCATGATATTACCCTTAACATTCTACGTTAATTTTATTTTTATGCACCGCCTCCATTTACGTGAAACGAGAAAAAACAAGGGTAAAAAAGACGTCAATTCTTCATAATCACCTGCAGTTCCCATAAACTACACCACTAAGAGTTTTTGAGAATCGTCCAACGTTATTTCGGTTGTCTCTTCTATCATCCAGAGAAAATTGACGGTGCGTAAAAATCGATGTCAAGGACGCACGTTTGATGAGCCGGCGTTAAATAGAATTTAGGAGGGGAGAGGGGTTCGTTCGCTGCGCGCCGAGACGACCTCTCCTCCGATCGCGGGAGCCCTCCGCCTAACATCCGGTAGGGGGGAGCTCCCATCGTGAACCCCCCTCTCTCCTTCTCTTCTGTAGGAGGCTCACGTAGGGGTGTGTTTTGCACCTCGGACCCCTCATCGCCCCCCGAGGTGGTGACTTTGTCGTCGGAGCTTCTCTAGCGGAACCTTCGCCGACGCTCCGCACCGATGACTCATTGGGAGGGGGAGCTCCCGTCGGGGTCTCCCCCCCTCTTGCCCGACCTCGCCCCGCCCGCCCTGGTACGCTCCCCGTCCCCCCCTTTTTTTTATCTCCGGTAGCCCCTCTGCGCCTTTCCCTCCTTCTCTCCCTCTCCCCGCCGGCCCTCTGCCCACCTCCAGCCAACCATCCGCCGTCCCCATCCTCCTTGTTAGCCCCACAACCCCCCCTCTATCCCTTCCCACCGCTGTCATCCCCTCCTTCTCTTCCCCCTCTCCGTCGGCCCCCAGCCAACCCCTAACCGCTGCCCCCCACTCCCTTTAGCCCCAACCCGCCACCCACAACCCCACCTCCCCGTCCCCTTCCCCGTCGGCCTTCCGCCCTTCCCCAGCCAACCCCTCCGCCTCCCCCTTCCTCCCTGCCTGGCCCGGCCACTGCCCCTTCTCCGTCGGCTCTTCGCCCCCCTTCCCCGCCATCCCCGCATCCCCGGTCCCTTCTCGCCTCCCCCCTAGCTCCGTCGTCCTTCCACCCTCCCCCGGCATCCCCCCCTCCCTCGTTCTGTCAGTCGGCCCCCTCCCCCTGCATCCCCCCCCACCTTCTCTCTGTCCCTATCCCCCATCCCTCCCCTCTCTCCGACGGTCGCCCCCTCCCCCCCTCCACATCCTTCCCACCGCCTCACTCCCGGCTCTCTCGTCTTTCGCCCCCATCCCCCTTCCGGTTCGACCCCCCCTCCTTCCCCCTCCCCCCGTTTCCTCCTCTCGCCCCTCCCCCCCCCCTTCTTGTCTCTCCTCGCTGTCCCCCGCCCCCCACCCATCCCCCCATCTCCGTCTTCCTCATCCCTCTCTGCCCGGTAACCCCTAGAACCCTTTTGGTCGATCTCCCATCACATGCACCCCTCTCCCTAGATCGGTCCTCCTCTCGGCGATGGGCGCCTCCTTGAGCACCCGAAGAAGCTTTCGTTCTGTTTGTGTCAGGTTCCTGACATCAACCTCAGTAGGGCTCGGAGACTCTGAGCTTATCCCCCATGCACCCTTCTGGATGCTGGCCACCCGAGTACCTCTCTTTCATCGCTATCAGGAAAAGCGGTTTGGCAGCCCAGTGCTGCTCGACGAAGGAATCAGTCACCTCAAAAGCGGCTGTCTCTTTCCGGGCATCTTCAGGAGCTCACCGCCAAGTCGGGCGTTCGCGATCTGTTATGTCGATGTCTTTACTTTCTGTATCTTCGATGGATTGTGGTTTGTATGGGCCAGATATGGCCGTTTTATGATTGGTTCTGGGTCAAGCCTGCATATGTACTGTGTTTATCGTTCGGTATGAATGAATATCATATGTTGTTTCAAAAAAGGATGCACGTTTGATTCGACTTTAATCTGATAATTATCAAGGATTTCGGTAATTAGAATCTCCTCTAAAAATCTTTTCATTCTAAGGGCGCGTTTGCGAATAACCCCGGACGTAACTTTTGAAGGATAATCACCCTACAACAAAAAAATTCTCTCAAACGAAACTCACTTCTCATAGATTTGTGTGTGCGTGAGATTTCATGGGGTGAGAGAGTATAGACACATCCCCGGTCGGAGCGCTTGAATCTCAATAAGCTCCTTTAACCCAGCTTACGAAGATTTGTAATAAATGATAATCTGTGACACCGGCAACTGAAGTAGGGAACGTGGAGTTTCAAAAAAGTTCCAACTGTCCCTAAATGGATGTTTGATTACATTTTTTAGATATTTTCTCTCTTAAAATTTATTTTGAAGAAAGAATGTGGACTAAATCATGTTTGGATCATCTCTCCTAATTTTTAGGGAGAGAGTTAACTCTTTATTAATTTTTTTTAAATAAAAAATAATTCTTTCCTTATTTTTTTTCTTCAAAAGAGTTATCTCTCTTATGACCACCTCTTTCTATCTCACACACATAAGTCACCCCTATTTCTCTCTCTCTCATAACTACCTCTATTTTAAATATTATTTAAATTTTATCAAATATATTAAAAATTAAATTTAAGAAATTTTAAAAATTATGATAAAAATTATAACAAAATATTTTTTAAAATAAAAATAATCTTAAGAAAAAAAGTACTGTCTGACACTCTATAAACTTATTTTTTCCGTCACGGGGGGTTTTCAAATTTGACAGCAGTAAAATAATGTCACAAGAGCGATAAAAAATGTGACATGGAAATAGAGACTCCGAATATCTTCCATATCTGCAGGATAAAGTCAAATAGTGATTATATATATATATACAAAATTCGACTACGTCTTTCAATTTCCGTTCCCGTTGAAGCCGCCGTCATCAGGCAGAGGAGCTGACTGGGCGGCGTGGTTTGGACAGAGACGCCGCACCCGTTGGCTTCCGCCCTTTTGCATTCTGATCCTTCGCTCGGTCGGTGAGGCGGAGGAGAGATGGGGGCGGAGAGGCGCTGCCGTCTGCTGGTACTCTACGCCTCACAGACGGGGAACGCTCAGGACGCTGCGGAGCGCGTGGGCAGGGAGGCCGAGCGCAGGGGCTGCCCGTCCGTGGCTGTTCTATCCGTGGACGAGTTGGATCCTGTAAGGATTCTTCCGTGCCCATTTCACAATCCTGTTTGATCATCTCTGCTGTCATATCCTATGTCTCAGTCCTTGATCTTTTCGAAACGGGTGCGTTGCTCTTACGAACTTCCTCTGAGTGCCATCAATTTCAAGCGCTGGTAATTTTTTTCAGGAAAATGTTGGTTTTTGTTAACATAAATGGGGTGGGGTAGGTTCAGGTGTAACCAAATATGCTCAGAGGCGAGTTTCCTCGCGAAACAACCCCGATAATTTTAAGGATAATTTAAACTGTGATAATTGGTAAGATTATACGTTGCTTCAGCTCTCTTTGGTGTTATGTATGATTTGATTTTCCTTCTCCAGGTGCTTACACACACACACACACACACACACACACACACACACACACACACACACACACACACTCTGTGTGTCTGTGTCTGCTCCTTAATGGTTGTTTGATGTGTATGATGTCTTAGGTCAAAATTTGTACGTATATAACTTGGGATGTTTGACTAAGCCAACTGCGTCAAACCTCAGCATAGGTTACAATTAATTTCTAGGGTCTTGGGTTAACGTTTTTAGCCATCTTCAACATGAACCCTTCCCGGCCTTATTTTGGGTCAGGATCATTTTGTCCTTCTTGAGGGATCTACTGGAAGAGCTATAAATGTAAAACATAAGAGAAATTATTATATTCCAAACCTTCTGTTCATTGCTTATTCCGTGTCATCCAGTAGACTCATGAGTGAGTGAGTGGCCTTCTTGCTATGTTGTTTTGAAGTCTACTTGACATGGCAATGCTATCTGTTTGTTTGTGGACACAGATAATCAGTGTCTTGGCATTCAATAATTCCTTCTTCCATGCCTTACCTTTTTGTTGGTTGCTTTCAGAGCTTGTTACCATCTGAGGATGTTGTAATTTTCGTAGTGTCCACTACGGGCCAGGGTGATGTGCCAGATACAATGAAGGTTTGCGTTGTTATTGCTAACTGAATTATTCTTGAGTCCATTTAGCTCCTATCATTTTTTCAGAATGTAAATAGCTTCATTCATTAACTTATGTGTGTGCTTTCATGCGATCTTTAGGATTTGTGGAGGTTTCTTCGGCGGAAAAACATAAGTAGGCAGTGGTTGGAAGGTGTTCGTTATGCCGTCTTTGGGCTGGGTGATTCTGCCTACCAAAAGTACAATGTAATTGTAATTCTTGTCAATACATTTGGCTTCTGTGTGTTCCATTATCTGAGCACTTTAGTATCTATTGGTTTTTCCTTGCTGATAAAATTTTCAGGATTGCCTCATCTTATAGTTGGATGTCTCAACAGCATCAACAAAATGTGTGATTACTATTTTGTCAATACTGTCACATGATATAGATCTAATTTTCTATAGTTATCTATATTCTTATCCATATGTATGAACATGATTGCTAATGCAGCAGCCACATTCTTGTTTTTGGGTTTGTTCAGTCAATGCAATCAAAATTAGCAGTGGCGTTACCTGTTGCACTTTCTTGGTCCATCTGCATATGTAAGAGACAGAACAAGGGGTTACATTACCTTTTTCATGTGGTCCCTACCAGTCATGACATTTATTTTCCCTCTTTCTTTAAGTATCTCCTTCTGCAACATATATCTCTTCCATCCTTCCTCCTCTCTTCTTCCACTATTTTTTGTATCTTCTGTTTTGGTTTGTTATCTTTTGTTGTCCAGTAATGCCGCACAATCATCATCCTCATTTTTGTTCTAAATTGTTTTTTATTCTTTGTTTCAATGTCACTGCCTCAATGAGGTTCACATACAATGTTTCTTCACAGGGCCCTTACATCATGTATCTTTTTATCCTTTTCTTTCCTGTCCTTTCTTATCTGCTCTATTTCTTGCCTCTTTCTCATTCCTTTTTTTTCTTTTCTGGCATTTCTGCCTCTTCCTTTGTTGCACAGACATACTATCATCTTCTTGTGCTTGCTAGCAAAGTTGCTAGTTCCATTGAGACCATAATCCACAGGCCCTATAGAGAGGCATAAACAAGTTTTAACACTCTGTATTTCAGCCTACATTCAGCCCACGATCCTAGTTTCCCACTAAATAGCATGTCAATTACTTGTGCCCTGCAACTTAATATGACAAAAGGACCTTTTTCATCTTCATCTCAGTTTTGTAATACATCAGAGCCATGAGGCCAGATGGGAACAATTTGTTCTCAAAAGAAGGAATGGAACAAGATGAGAGAAAGGTGAAGGTGACAGAAATATACATGTTACTGAGGTGATAAAAAGTACATCATCTCCTCACAGCTAAAAGTTAGCTTGGTCTTAGCTTCAGAGCCAAAACAAGTGTTCATTCTGTGCCATCAGATAGTTTCTTACCCTCCATGTCAACCCTGTCATGTGATGTTTGCCACTTAGTAAACTGCCTCTGCTTTTGCATTGAAAATATGCTTTCATTGAGTTCACCTTAGTAACCGGGGTGGAACATTTTTATTTGCACGAGTAGTGATCTGAATTCTATGGTACTTGAGAAAAAGGAAAATATTTGATGTTAAATTGACCTGCTGCTACCTTGGTGCACATGTTTACACACGTCTGTTTTCTTGTTTATGTGGAGTCGGTGTTATTTCTGTTGAAAAGTGAAAGTCACCAATTAATTGTCTTTTGAACGTACTTTTGCAAACACATGCCATTTGTTTTGTTTTTCTCTTGACAAAAACTTGTAGATATCTGTTAATAAATCTCTTGGTAGAATATGAAATTCAAGGTATACTTGATATGAATTGTTTTAATCATTAAACAGCTCTTCTGTGTAGTATATGGTTGACTTTTCCACTTAGCATCATTTATTTGGCTTATGTTGATGCTTTAGCTGATTTGAGTTGGTTGCTAGATAAATTATGGGGACCCTTGGCCTCCTACCAATGGGCTTGATTTCTCTTCAAGCAGCTTGATGTGCATAATGTGGTTGAACAACTTACTACAATGCAAGTCATTTCACATTAATATCTTAATTACTGACCACAGTTTGCCGCGAAGTTGCTGGATAGGAGGCTGTTAGATGTTGGAGGAACAGCTTTAATCCAAAGAGGCTTGGGGGATGATCAGCACCCTTCAGGGTAATGCAATGAACTGGCATACTTGTTGCTATATCTTCCAACTATTAATGCTAATGATTGATGATGCATTTTATCAAGGATGCACTTTGATGTCATCATTCTTTTAATTTCATGTCTTTTGCAAGATGGGTTCTTTGACAATTATTTGCAAGAAAGTTTCAGGTGTATCCTTACACTCACTTTGTCATCCTCTGTGGTACTTCTAAGTCGCCTGAGATTTTGTTGACCTGATTACATAGGCTTGGAGACCTTTTCACAGTAGTTTTTGACTTTGCATCCATGGCATCCAAAGTTGGTACATCCATAGCATTCAGAATTGGTGCTATTCTTGTACAGAAACACACCTATCTTGGATAAATCTGGTTGAGAAGAGAAGTGAAAGGAAGGATGAATCAGGTTGGGTTACTTGAAGGAACCTTCCTTCAGAAGCCACAGGGTCTTAATGGCAAAAGAGCTCTAAGATAGATCTTATTGAATGCTGATGCTTAAAATACCAGTACATCTGAACTTGGATCCTATGAAATAGGGTCACTACTCCTTGAAGATGGCAACAAATTACGACTTGGACTCCATCAGCTGACATGGTGAACCAACAAAGACTCGGTCAAACACCTTAACTGATTTTTTTCCCATTTACTAATGAAGATAAAAAATAAGCACGAGGAGGTGGGTGTAACAAAGCTTAACATTCCCTCCCCCTTAATTTTTGTCCTTGTCCCCCGAGGAGGCAAGTGAAAAATTGACTTTTCATGACTAGATTCTCTCAAGTCACTTCAGCTGGACATAGACCCCACCAATGAACAAGAACTTTCTGGCCTCCTTCATAGTTCGATGATCAAGGACTGCTTGTGGCTTTGGCACCAACTTGCCATTCTCACCTACCCACTGCTGGAAGTTGAGAATGAAATGAAGACTTTTTCCCGAGCTTCCGTTTCAATAGATAAAGCATAGAGCACTGGATGGATGCAATATTCAGTAGGTTACTTGAGTTTCTATGAATCTTGAATGGACTGTCATACCTTGGGGAGATCTTTAAATCCATTCTACACATACAGAAGTATGCCTACTAGGTTGAAGCCAAGGATACATCCAGTCTTCTACAGAAAATTCTCTGTGTAGCATTGTACAACCTTTTCATTCTTGATTGAGTTTCTCTGATTTGCACCCTCAGCTCTTTGACAAGGCTGTCCCTGCTTGCAAGCTCTCTTTCAACTGCTTCCACCTTCCCGTCAAGGTTGGTAAGCTGCCCTGAAACTAAATCTATGCCATTCGAATGAAATATCTCCTTCCAGAACATGCTAATGAAAATGCGGTCTGTCAGAAACAATTGACTGTATCATTACAGTCAAATACAAAGTGAATACTTAAGAAATACCACACATAGAGGGAGCGAGAGCACGCATGTGCGCGCGCACGAGAGTGTATTTTCATGGATGTGAGAAGGGCCCACGAGATGTGAATGAGGATGATAGAGAGGGAGAAGAGTTGAATCACGTGTAAGTGGTGGACAATGGGAGATGGTGGCATGGAATGCAGAATTGGCTGATCCCAATCCGGATCGGCCAATTCGGCTCGGATTGGGCAATTTGGCTTGGGATTGGCAGGGGCTGATCTGATTCTGGCCCCTAAGACCGATCACAATTTGAAATATTTAAAAATTGAAAAGTCCAACCATAACTGACTCGGTCTGAATTCTTTTGTGAATTGCAATCAGCCGATCTTGGCTTATTAAGGGTTTATTAAAAGAGATAAAATGTCTTTACATCAGTTTATATTTGTATAATTACTTTTTCAGTTTATGAATATACTTTTTTATTTATTTAGAACCTCTTTTTAAAATATGTAAATACTTTTTTGACATTTTTGGTGGATCGACTCAGTTCCTGTGGATCAGCTGATCCGATCCTATCTGGATCAGGATCGGGCATAGCCAATCCGATCTTCTATTCCTTGGATGGTGGTGTTCAGTGGGAGAGGTTGGTGAGAGGTGGTTGGTTGCCGACAAGAGGCTGACAGTGGTTTGTGAGTGGCATTTATCATCTGGCAGGTTAGGAACCCTTGGGAGCTGTATGTGGGAGCATTGAGGGTTGAGGAGGTGAATGCTGTGAAGAGGTATTGGCTTGGGAGCTGTATGTGGGAGCATTGAGGGTTGAGGAGGTGAATGCTGTGAAGAGGTATTGGGCACTGTTGAATTTATTAAAGAATAAATAGAGGTACTATGAGGGAAGGGGAGGAGAGGTTCCTTCCTTGCTAAGTAATAAGAAATTACTTAGTTGGAGGAGGACAATCATTAACTATCTGCACCTCACTCCTCCAATCATTAACAGATGTGCAAAGAGCAAATCTGCACTTAGGGCACATTTGGAAATGCTGCCCAGGGGATTCCAATCATTGGAATCCCCAGACACCAAAACACCAAATATCATAAGAGTGCCCGAACGTGCCCAAGTCACCTCAGCTTTTGTGAAAAGGGGATTTTTACAGGAGGAGAGAGATAGAGAGAAGAAATGGCTTGTTCGAAAATCTGGAGAAGCTGCCCAAGGCCAGCTTTTCCCCCCAAAATTGGATTTTGGAGATAATCCATAATCCTCACTTTCAAAAAAATCCATAATCCTGTAGCAGTTCTAAATGAACCCTTAGACTAAAGAAAAGACAGGGCATGCGTACAAATATTTCAATGTAGAGTCTACTTCCCCATTTTTTTCCCGAAAAGGTGTGGATTATACCACAAATATTATCCAAAATAAACAAAGGTAGTACAATCAGGGTAGAGGAGAGGTACTTCCCCCAAAATATTATTATTATGTTCCTTCCAACTGCTCCAGCAGGCAGTGGATGGTGTGCAGTGTGAGAATAATGGTTTTATCGGGGTGAAAGGTTTACATAATATGGCTAGACCAAGGCAATTACGCAGATGCCTTATATCTCTCAGGCGCCGTTTGGGAACACAAGGAGAAGAGATTGCAATGATTGGAATCTCTGAAAAATCTATTTGTGTTTCCGAATGAGCCAAAGTGGCATTGGCTCTCTAACTATCTAAAATCTAGAGAAATGAGAGAGATAGATACAAAAGTAAAAAGGATGGGATTTTCTCCAAAAGATAACTTGAGTGAGCTTTTGGAAAAGGTAAATAGATTCCAACTATTGCAAAAGGTACTTTTGATGCATAAATGGACCTAACCATCCATAAAAAGTTAAAAAGCTATCCAAAAAGTAGGTATAACTATGAAAATTGAAATTGGAATCTATTTTATGCTCTTAACACATCCAAATGAGATATTTGCCATTAAGTTTTTGCTGCAAAATCTGTACTTTTCTAACAAGAGGGTTCAAAAGCTGATTTTGGGTATCATATATTTAGCAAAACCTTTTTAAACAGTGCCTCAGTCTGCCTAAGCAGGTGCCCAGCCACTTTTATAGTGAGCAAGAAAGGCATCAGAGTGCCTTGGGCCTTGAAAGTTGCCTAGGCATTCCCTAGATGACTTCCTTGAAAATGATGGTTGGGGTAGAGGATGTTAATGGAAGATTGGCAGTTGGAAGAAAGGCAATAATAGTGGAGAGATGCCATATCTCGTATGTATCAAGTTGAAGTGTATACCAGTTCATTAGGAAACATGGCTAAAGGAAAGAGTTGCTGAAAGTAGTATGCAGGGCCATGAAGGTGGATGTCTAGCCACCCAGTTCCGTTGTGGTGAGAAAACCTGATTGTGTTTCTTTATTCAGGCATTCATTACTTTAATTGTTCGGTCATTAATGCGATAATCCTTCTACGCCTATATTTTGCGCTCTTTTTTGGGAATTTGACCTTTGCCTTGAATCCCACCCTTTCTCTGTGTATCTTCCATGCTCCATTTCTCATTCTCCTCTTCAAAGTTCAAACCCATTTTTATAACCCTCTGCAACAAGAAACCTTAATGTAGTAGTATGGAGGTGTCATAAATAGAAGGTGGCTAACTTACGTGTTCCATTGTCCTCTTTATTACCCATTTTCATGACCGTCTCCGATGGTATGGATGATACATCAGCCAATGCTGCCTACTTAGTGTACAGTTCTCCATCAATCCTAGAGAACCTTTCTACATATCCTAGTTACGAATAACATAATGCCTTTTTACATTACTAGTCACTAGTAGCAGCCAACTAACATCAACTAGGAATTTGAGACCCTTTTATTGCAATGTGTACTTCCACAGTATGCCAATGACTCCATCTAGTTCTAATCACAGTTAAAGGTGGTTGACACCGGTTCCAATCTAGCTGGAAGATTATGTCCCGACCTTTGGGGTTTGACCACCCAAGTACTGGTGTGACCCTAAATTGATGGATAGGCTTATTGATTATTGTTATTATTGATGTTAGAAAAAGCCATTTAGTCTCGTGCTGATCCAATGAGCCACACCATGCCTGTGTTAATTTGGGCCTCTCCACCTACTAACTTGAATTTTGGGTTGACAGTTCAGTTCAATAACAAGGCATTGTAGCTGGTTTGCTCATTGGGTTCCTCCTCTGTGGCCTTACAATTTTGGGAGTGCCACTTGCTGTATGGCTCTACTTGGGTTCCTTGTAAGGGGGGATGATGGTGAAAGCTAATTATAGCCATTCCAGATATTCATGAGCCACTGACTTGAGCTTTGGCCAGCGGCTCAGTTCAGTGCAATTTCTATCAAGTTATTCAATATTAATTAGATATTGTGGTATACGCAACTATAATTGGTATATATTCATTGTATTATAGTAGACATGCAAAACATAGATAGTCTGTATGAAATTTAAATGTTCCAATGATTCAATTATTGACGATGGGTGTTCCTCCTACATTATATACCAAAATGGTGTACTATAGTCACATATTTCAGAACTCCATGTACAAAGGTTTATCATCTTAAATATACTTTAAAGTGTCCTAGATGCTATGCTTGACAGACATTTACTAGTTGTGGGAACTAGGATATTATGCCAAAATGGATGGTGGGATTTTGAGGCTACTGATTGCAAATTCATTTTCTGTTTTTTTTGTATTTGCTCTGAGCCATTTCAGGTATCTTGTTGAATATCTTAGTTTTTTTCTTAATAAAGTGCTGGATTTCTTACCTTGCCTCCCTTCAAAATCAGAAAAGAAAAAGGACCATGGTCTACTTCTTAATGTAGTACATGATTGTGTTCCCACTTTGCATGTGGCTTATAATGATAGCTGCTGGCGGTGATAAGAAATGCCTGACCTATCCCCATGTTGATTGGGAGGACTCTTATCTCTTTGTGCAAGCATCCTCTTTGGCAAGGTCAGTGTCGGACCACAAGCTCATTTTGCTAAAGACTAGCCGTAGGCATGTCGGGAGGTTGAATTTCATACTAGAAGATGCTGGTTCAGAGAGGCTGATTTTATGGACATTGTCAGGCAGGCCTGGAATGTTCAGAGATATGAAGGGTCCTTTATAGATAGACTGGTGGGCAAATTGAAGCATGTGGCACAATGTTGAAGGATTGGGATGTCGATAAAACCCTACCTGGCAAAGCTGTAAAGGACATAATTCTTTAAGAGATTGAGGGTAGACAGGTTGGAGGATGCAGGGTTGTTGGATGAAGAAGACAGAAGGCTTAGGGAATAGGGACACATTCAAGATAGAATTTGATGAGATCCTCACAAGGGAAGGCATCTATTAGAAGTAGAGATCAAGAGAGAAATGACTTAAGGAAAGGGACAATAACACTTCTTATTTCGAGCGAATTTTATCTGCAAGGAGGAGAATCAACTCCATTCCTTGTATCAAAGTGGGTGAGTAGCTTTTTGCTAGGGATGAAGATATCAGGATGTTGGCCAGGGGCTTTTATTCTAAACTCTTTACTGAGGATAATATGCCTATACCCGTGATTGCTGATGATCTCCTATCTCGTCTTTCCTCCGAGGAAAGTGAAGCCCTCTCCTGCCCCTTCATAGAGGAAGAGGTCCAAAAGGCAGTCTTCTCTCTTGCAGGTGACAGAGCGTCGAGTCAGGATGGCTTCCCATTATTTTTCTCTTAAAAGTGTTGGGACATCATCAAAAATGACTTCATGCTTAGTGTGTGAGTTTCAAGAGGGAAGGGTACATTTGAGGGGTATCAATAACACTCTTTTCCTCCTTATCCCCAAGAACTAAGATGCACAATGTTTCTTGGATTTTAGACCCATTAGTCTTTTGAATGGTACTTGGATTATCACCAAGCTACTGATTGTGAGACTTGATACAATGATTGACAGAATGGTTAGTGGAGTCCAATAGTCTTTATCAGGGGACAACACATTTAGGAAAACTTTATAGTGGCTCATGAATGTCTATATGATAGGAAGATTCAGAGGAAGAAAAGAGTGCTTCTGAAGCTAGATTTTGAGAAAGCCTATGATTGTGTCAATTGGCAATGCTTGTTTGATGTCCTTGAAAAGATGGGCTTTGACAGTAGATGGATCGGATGGATCTGCCCTTGTGTATCATCGTTCTCATTTGCAATCTTAGTTAGTGGAAAACCCTCCCCTTCCTTCTATAGTGGTAGAGGCTCTATTAGGAGATCCCATGTCTTCCCTTCTTTTTGTTCTTGTAGCACATATATTGAGTAGGATGTGGTTGAGGGCTGAATCCCTAGGGCTGATCAGAGGCTTCCAGGCTGGGTTAGATAGTGTCTGCATTATCCACCTGCAATATACTGATGATATCATCTTATTTATAGCAGAGTACGAGAGTCAACCTTTTGTCGTTAGGCTGATGCTACAATTGCTGGAGGAAGTTAGTGTACTCAAGGTGAATTTCAATAAGTCACCTAGTGGGAGTGAATATGGAAGATAGTACCCTCAAGAAGGCAGCCTTCATCCTAGGTTGTTGGATACTTGGATGACAATTTCCTTTCTCTTATTTGGGCATCCCGCTGTCTCTAGGGATTCTACACTACAATGATTGGCAAAGTGTGGTGCAAAGATATGAGTCTAGACTGGCAGGATGGAATACGAGGCTCCTCTCTTGTGGGGAGAGAATGGTGCTATGCAAATGCTGGATAGCTTACCTATTTATTATTTGTCGATGTTCCATATCTCAAAGACGGTTGCTAAAAAGTATAGATGCTATTCAAGCAAGATTCTTTTGCCATGGGAGTGGAGGACGGCATGACATCTCTTGGGACAAAGTTTGTAAGAGCAAGGTCATGTGAGGAGTGGGTATCAAAAATATCAGAGACTTCAACCTGGCTCTCTTGTGTAGGTGGTTGTGGAAACTGGGGGTTGACAAGAGTGGTCTATGGCTACAAGTCATCAGGCAGAGGTATTATGGTAGAGCTAGGGATCGGGACTTGACCCCAACCTCTTAGCGTAATATTTCACCCATTGGGAGAGGTATTTTGTAGTGTAGAGACATCATTTTCTCTGCTGTCCGGGTTTGGCTGGGTAGTGGATTGAAGTGCCGATTTTGGAAAGACAGATGATGTGGTGACTTCACATTGGGGGCAACATTCCCTAAGCTCTATGTGATTGCAGCTACACCTTTGGCCTCTGTCTCCCAGATTTTTGATTTAGAGCTTTCACAGGGAACATGGGCTCCCTCTTTTAGGAGGAATCTTAGGCCAGAGGAGATGCATCAGCTAGAGGGACTTCTCCTCTTCCACCTTGACTATGCTCTAGAGTTAGATAGAGTTGACTAGGGGTGGCGGAGGTGTGAGAAAGAGGGGTACTTCTCAGTTAGATCAGCATATACCTTCACGTTCGACGAAGGAGTGTGCTACCACTTTGCCTTGCAGATTTGGGCACCTAAGAGTCACCTGAAAGTGAAGCTCCTGATCTGAAGTATCCCGCATGGACGACTACCGACTTGTGATAGGCTTGCTCCTTTCTTACAAGATATACCTACCTAGTGTTGCTTGTGTGGAGATGAGGAGGAGAACTTGAACCACCTTTTCACTGGTTGTTTCTAATCTTTGGAGATATGGGTAAAGGTCGCCAGCAGGATTCAATGTGCTATCGGCCTCCAGGAAAGTGTGCTACAACTAATTGGAGATTGGCATAGAAAGTGGACCCTTCAGAGAGAGACTTATATGGTGGCTTTCCTTCGCGCCACCTTATGGGCCTTATGGGGGGAAAGAAATAATAGAATATTCAGAAGAGAAGCAAGATCAAGGGGTAGGGTTGTTTCTTTCATTTGTGAGAGAGTGAGAGAGTAAACCAAACATTTTTGTAAAGTGGATTCACACAACTCCTCTATTTTTGTTTTGTTGGGGGGTTAGGGTGGATTACACTACCTTGGTGTGGATTGTCGTTATATATAGATCTTTTGGAATCAAACTGACTATACTTATATATCCCTTTTTTTTACGTTTAATACAATAGTGGTACTATCCACTTTTAAAAAAATGATTGGAACAAATTCATTTTGAAAATTTGCAGACTCCATTTTCCTCTTCCTTCTGTTTTGAGCCATTTGAGGTACCTTGTTTTATATCCTACTCTTCTTTTAAAGAAGAGTGTGACCTCTTCCACCGCCACCCCCACCCCCACAAAAGTGGAAAAAAGAGAAAAATCAAAAAAGGTAAGGGAGAAAGAATATGAACCTGTGTATTATGACATTACATGATTCTATTCCTTCATGCTGTGTGACTTGAATTTATATCTGCCTGATAGTGGATCAAGATTACCATCGAAATTTGCCTCATCTTGTTGAACACATTGTGGAATAGTGCTCAATTTTCTCTTGCTACAAAACTGAAATTCAACATTTCTTTATCTGTATCAATCCAGAATTGCTTGTTTTACTAGATTCATATCATGACTCAGAAGTTGGATCAACTAAAAATAGTTTCAGTTTTCTTTAGATATGAAGGCGTTTTTGATCCCTGGCTTTCATCTTTATGGAATGCATTGCATCGATTGGATCCTGTAATTTTGCCAAGAGGCACAGATGATCTGGATCCTTTGGCTACATATCTTGATTCCCCAAAATTTGAGGTCATTATCCACAATGTCAATAAAACGATTGAAACAGAAAAATCAGCTTCATCAGGTAACTTCTATCTTAAATCTTTTGGTCATTAGAGCTGCTCTATGTGTTACAATTAATAAGTATTTTTTATTTTGTAGTTTATGTCATTGGCTTACAACCTTTTGTTTAGCATTTCTGATATAAGAACATTGAGCTTTAGGGTATAAGTTGAAACTAGTGTCATAACTTTATAGTGGATTTCTCATGCAAAGCAAGATACTAGTTAAATTCAACAATCATGTAATGAACGGTCTCATTTATCATAGACATTGCTTTCAGTTCGATATGGGTCTTGCTTTCCTTTTGAGGAGTTTTGCTTCAGTTTCTTATGACAAAAATGATTCCAATGCTGTAGTGGCACCAAAAGTAATTGCTTTCTGTGTTAACTTCAGAGGGTGCTATTCCATTCTTCTTTCTGGCTAAAACTGTGGTTTATGTAGTTAGCTTTTCTTATTGGCATTTTCTTTTGAGAATTTAACTCCTATATTTGTTATAGATCTGAAGTACTTCCAGAATCAGGTACAGAGAGCTCGCTCGATGTCTCTTGCACAATTTCGCTGCATAGATAACAAGCCACAATACCTTCTACAGATGGTATAGTTTTACAAGCGTGGTAAATTTATCATTAGTGCACAATTTTTGTCATTTTATAGATTGTCTTAAAACTTTTTCATGTTCATGTGTATCAGTGTATGAGCATGCACGCATTTGTGAATGTGTGCACTGTATGCCTATGTTTGTTTGCTTGTTTGAACATGTATGCATATGTGCCTTGTACGTATGCCTGTAAGTGTGTGCACGGATGTGTGCTTATGTGTGTGGAACACATCTGTTTTGATAGGCTGGGCCTAACAGAATTATGGCAGAGTTCGACCAATTTTTATTGTTGATGGTTAAATCTGTCAAAATTAATTAAATTATGCAAGTGCAAGCATGAAGCCGGATGTACCTTAGTTGAACAGTCTGAGATTGAAAGAAGATGGATGTACCTTAGTTGAACAGTCTGGGATTGAAAAAAGATGAGTGGTGCTGGCTGTCACGCTCTTGAAGCTCCAAAACAGGACACAACAGCAGCAATAATTGGAGAAGAAAATATGTAGAAAAAAGGTCAAGGAAAAGAGGGAAGAGAGAGAGAGAGGGGAATGGTTAAAATGTGGCCGATGGGTGGTCTCTTGAACCCCTCTGCTGCTCTGTTCCACTGCAAGCCATGCCAGCTGGCTCCTTTCTAGCAACAAACAACCACACCCCCCAACCTCCCCTTACTGGCAGGTTTTGGATGGGTAAAGGGAAAACATAAAAGGAAGAACCCAACCCCCTCACCAGCAGGTTTTGAGGGGTAAAAGGGGGGGGAGGAGTAAGTTGCCAATGCGGGTCTAGGGAGACCCCTCACTGGTTGGTTTCTCTTCCCAGCTGGGAGAGAAACTGCACAAACCCCTGCCAGCTAAAAAAAGGGAAGAAGAGAAAGAGCCCAAAAATGGAAGGGAGAGGAAAAAGTGGCAGTGGTTGGGGTGGGGGGGGGCTCTTGAGAGGTGCTGGTAGGGGTCCTCAAGACGTCACGCCAGCACTAATGGAGAGGCTGGCTGGCCCATCTATACCCCAAATCATCCACCAAGGAGAAAGGTCCTAGGCATTGAGTTTGGGTTATTTTCAAGCTTCTTAAAGAACATATTGTAGTTCAATGATCATGTTTTGATCTTTGATCTTTGATCTTTGGATCATCTTTGAATCAAGTGTGCTGTTTGCCTTAATTTTGTTGTGCAATTGAGCACATTTGTGTTTGTAGATCCTTATTGGGCCTACCCAAGGCCCATTAGCTATTGAATCTATTAGAGTTTATTAGATTGGCCCATCCAACTTTAAATCTTAAGGTGTTGAGTGGAGAGGGCTCCACTATTTTAAACTTATTTTGTTTTAACATGTTTCCAATATGGGACTATTCTAACATGTCCCCTTACGTGCAAGTTGATTAGGCTCTGTCACGTGGATCATGACAAACATGGGGTACGTGGCCCAAATCATAACCATGTGTGCTAATATCATATTAGAGTTTATTGGATTGGGTTATGTAACCCAAAACCTAGGTGTTGAGGGAATCCCAGACAAGCATAAAGGAAAGACTCCCATGGATTTCCAATATGGGACTAAATCACAACACCTGCCCTCACGTCGAACCAACCGGTTTGGGGCGCATCACGGGTAGGGCCAAGTGTCCACCTATAGATCCAATGGGTAAACGAGGCTTTAATACCATGTTAAGGCTCGAACTCAACCCAAAACCTAGGCGTGAGTTGAGGGAATCCCCCACATGTATGGAGGAAGGACTCCTATGGATTTCCGATATGGGACTAAACCACAACAGAATCATTGTGGGATCCTAATTTAGTCTTTAATGGATAATGGGAAGTGTCTAATTAACTTGGCATAAAAGATGTCTTTAGTGGGTTGGCTTTGGAAACTCATGGATCTTTGATTTCATTATCCTTCCCTTCATCCATTAATGAGCCCGTTGTGCATGCTTTCAATTTATAAATGAATCCCTTGTGCATGCTTTCA
This sequence comes from Amorphophallus konjac, assembly GCA_022559845.1. Lineage (NCBI taxonomy): Eukaryota > Viridiplantae > Streptophyta > Magnoliopsida > Alismatales > Araceae > Amorphophallus > Amorphophallus konjac. The sequence continues at coordinate 402,638,086 of CM040120.1, forward strand.
TTTTGAATTTGGTCACAAAGTATGAACCTATTAACCATATCATGATCATTAGTTGTCCCCAAAATATGCATCTAATTTTAACATATTTTATGCTCAATAGACACGTCTTCTATGATCGTTTGGTTCCGTCCTCTTCTCCAAGATCTTGGCATGGCTTCTTCACCTCCTTACCCACTCCATTGCCACAACCGGAGTGTTCTTCAAAATAGCAAGCAATCCGGTCTTCTACGACTTAACCAAACACATTGAGATTGATTATCATTTCATCTACCACACAATACCACTTTATATCTCTTTTGCGGAGCAGCTTCCTGACATGTTCACCAAGTCTCAGATGACTATGCACATCCGAGAGCTACTTGGCAAACTCTTGGTCTATGAACCCCTATGAGTTTGAGGGGGGGCTATTAAGAGGGATCTCGTGTACCCATGTACAGCCTTACCTTTCTATAGTTTGTATCCTATTAGGGGTGGGAAATTGGCTTCTTGGCCTTGCCCTATTTAAGACCCTTTGTACTTGTACATATTGAACATCAGTATCATTGGAGAGGATGCGGGATGGTATTCAATACTGCCCATTACGCACCGTACCGGGCCGGTATGTACCGGTACCGGCCTTGACCGGTCCGGTTTGGCTAATTTGGTCCCTGAACCGGCCGGTACACATTAAAAAAAGAAAAAAAACTAAACCGGACACCACTTAAATTAAAATTTCCTTCTGGCAGTGCGACGATGGACATTGAAGACATGATGTTTATTATGGTTCTAAACTTTCAAATATATGTGTTAAATTGTTAATTGTGTTCAATCATATATGATTTTGCATTCTATTATTTTCCCTATTTTTTCTGATTTTTTACATTTTTTCTAATTTTAAACTTATATATAAATGTATATTTACATAGTTATATAAGGGGGAGAACAGAGGGAATTGGTACCGGTATGGCCGGTACCGGTTCATATCGGTACTGGCCTTGCCCTGTACCGAAACCAGTATAGGGTTTGAATACCTTGGGTGCAGGCTCTAGTTCTTTCCTTCACTCTGTTCGTGACAGCTCACAATATCATACATTGGGTATTGCCTTTTTTATCTATCCTCATTCTTTTATTATCCTATGTGTTCCATATCATGCTGTTGTCTTGATTTCTTGCGATACTTGAAACAGAATATGATGCTCCTTTAATTCCTTTTTTGTTTTAAATTTATATGTAGATCACAAATCAGCAGTTAACAAAACTTGGAATGGACAAAGATGTCCGACATTTGGAATTTGAATCTCTTTTGTCTGTAAGCCCTTTCCTTTTTCATTTAAATTATAGTACAACAGTTTTTCTGAGAATATGGAGCCAAATAAATATTCTTGCACGGACACTTTTTTCACCTCCATTACATAGCCAAGTTTTTGCAACTGATGATTTGAATCATGCTGCAATGTTCTCCAGGCTCTTGATTACAAAGTGGGAGATGTTCTAGAGGTTCTTCCTGCGCAGAACCCTGTTTCTGTGGATGCATTTATCCGGCGTTGTAACCTAGATCCAGACTGTTATATCACAGTACATAAGTCCTTCCTTTATTGCTTTCTAGTCATGGCTGCTTTCTATATGCACTAGAAGTAAATAAGATTCCTGTGTGTATGTTTAACTTTGTTTTTCTTGTATTTGTGTTGGATGAAAGGTTTGCATTGGGAGTAGACCATGGCATAGCTGCGCATACATTTAATTCTGTTTCTTTAAGCTGCTGTTATTTGTAGGGATGAAAATGTATGAGAGATTGATTAGCTTGGGTACTGGGCTTGATCAGCTTTTGAGAAGCTGTCATGGAAAATCAGACTTTGTATCCCACAGGAAGTAAGTTAATATTGGTCTGGATTCTGGAACCCTAAAAGAGCACACTTGCATATTAAACAATTTTCAGAATGAAAATTGCAGATTTGTCAGTCCTACGTTTGAATTTACACATTGTTAAGAATGCCATTGGTGTGCTAGAAGTTCATAGAATGGTTTTTTTGTACATGTCCAAGCACCTTTTTGCACACTGAAAATGGCCTTGCACATATAGGCAGTTTTAATGATATATGCGCAAATTCAAATGTAGCAATGATAAAACTGCAATTTTTGCTCATAGCAAAACCCCTATGTTTTTTTTTCTCTTGTTGGCTTTTGAGAACCCTTGGAAAATCAAATTGCATCAAAAGGCAAAAGTTAATGTTGCATTGGGACCTTCTTAGACTATGTTCTTTTTTGATGTGTTTATTTTGCTTTTCTTTTTGTTTCACTTTTGTGTTTGGCTGTGATTTCATTACAACATTTGGGGTTACTCTTATATATTTTTTAATTTAATTGTAGAACTCATGCATGCTCGTTCTAACTGACATGTAAGAGAGGTGGAAACGTGCAGAGATTTTATATGGCTACATTATATGATGAAATAAAAATTTAATGAAGTCAAATGCATCAATTTCTTTGTCAACTACTTGTTTGCTGCATGTTTGATACTCATTATGCATTAAGCTAAAAAATCATTTGGTATATTTTTTCCCTCGAAACTGATGAAGAAATCCTCTTACACCATATCTTTTATTGTGTAATTACTACTGAGTTTCTTTATGCTGGATTTTTATCCTGCATGGATTGGGTTTATGATGAGAGGTGTTTTATATATTTTTGGGTCTCTCTTCTCAATTCTAATTGAGAAACAAGAAGAGTGCCACCAGCAATGTGAATATAATGGTGAGCGGGTGTTGAAGAGTAGTCATCAAAGCGAGGAGCGATCATCATGGGGTGAGAAGTCCTAGTGCAAAATGTACACCAGAAGTAGACAGGACAGAGACACAGCCACTGGGCACACTGGCAGACAAATGGCTTGACTTGAGAAGTTGCTAAATTTGGTGGAGTTGAGTGGCTAGCTGAGATAGGTCAAGGGTAGTAATAGCAGCATCTGTAAGGTGAACAATAGGAGAAGTTGACAAGGTGTGTCTCTGAAAGTTGTGAAAGGTTACTGCGAAGAGCCTATTTGAGTTCATAAAGGGCCTTGTGAAGATGATAGACATAAAGTGGTGGCGTAGAAAGACCAGGAGGGTGCATGTAGACTTTTTCTGAAAGGTTACTGCGAAGAAACGCAATCTTCACATTAAACTGATAGAGAGGCCACCGACGAACAGTTGCAACAAGTGTGCGAATGGTGGTTATTTTAGTCACTTAAGCAAAAACCTCGTCATCGGAACCCGGATGGAATGACAAGTGAGCAAGGGCTAGCTAGGGCGTCCCCCGTAAGCGACGCGCCGCAATGGCGCCCGATTGCGGTGTCAAATAGGCAAGGGTTCTCGTGTGGGGTTGGACGCACACGTGTAAAGAAGCAAGTCCAAAAACATAGGATCCGTCTAGCTACTTGGAATATAGGAACTTTAACGGGTAAGGGTTTAGAATTAGTTAAATTAATGAAGGACAGGAGGGTTAACATAGCTTGCCTACAAGAAACTAGGTGGAAAGGACATAAAGCTAAAGACATTGATGGGTATAAAATTTGGTATACGGGTAATAATAACTCTAGAAATGGTGTTGCTATAATAATAGATAAAAACTTAAAAGACAGAGTTGTGGAAGTAAATAGATTGGGGGATAGACTAATGGTAATTAAACTTATCTTAGGTGATGATATTTTGAATATAATTAGTGCATATGCATCTCAAGTAGGATTAGAAGAGAGCATTAAAAAGCAATTTTGGGAGGCTATTGATAGTTTGATCCAAAATATCCCTAGTGAAGAGAGAATCTTTATTGGAGGGGATCTTAATGGTCATGTGGGTATAGATAATAGAGGCTATGAGAGGATTCATGGAGGGCTTGGTTTTGGTAATAGAAATGATATGGGTAACACTATTCTTGATTTTGCTATGGCCTATGATCTAGCAATTATTAATACCTTCTTTAAGAAGCGGGACGAACACTTAATAACATACAAGAGTGGAACACATATAAGTCAAATTGACTATTTTCTCATTAGGAAGGTCGATAGAGTTTTATGTAAAGATTGCAAAGTTATTCCTGGTGAGAGTCTAGCCCCTCAACATAGATTGTTAGTAATGGATGTCACTATCCCTAAATTCAAAAGAAAGATCATTATAAATAATTATTCCAAAATTAAATGGTGGAATTTAAAAGGTAAAAGTTTAGAAACTTTTAAAAATCATCTATTAAAGGAAAATATTTGGAATTTAGAACAAGAAACTAATGTAATGTGGAATAATGTTACAAATTGTATAACGAGGGTTGCAAAACAACTCTTAGGCGAATCTAAAGGTAAAAAGAACTTAGAAAAAGAGACTTGGTGGTGGAGTGAGGAAATTCAAAATACCATTAAAGTAAAAAAGGAATGCTTTAAAGTTTGGCAAGCTAACAAAAATGCTCAAACCCTAGAAGCGTATAAAATCGCTAAAAAGAGAGCTAAGAAAATAGTCAGCGAAGCCAAATCAAAGGCATTTGAAGATTTATATAATAAATTAGGAACCCGAGAGGGTGAAAAGGACATATTTAAACTAGCTAAATTAAGAGAAAGGAAAACTAGAGATTTAGATCCAAGGATGGCAGTGTCGGTTTCGGACTCGGTTTCGGCCGGGTCCGAAACCGATACGACTCGGTTTCGGTATCGGTTTCGGTTTCGGCCGAAACCGGATGAAACCAGTTAAAAAATTTAAAAAATTAATAATCCTGATCAGTTTCGGACCGAAACTGACCAGTTTCGGACCGAAACTCACCAGTTTCGGACCGAAACTGACCAGTTTCGTCCGAAACTATTTAAATAATATTTTTTTAATTGTTTCGGACCTGCTACAGTGTTTTGGTCGGGTTTCGGATCGGTACCGGCCGAAACCGATACGTTTCGGCCGAAACGTATCGGTTTCGGCCGAAACTGCCAACCATGTTTAGATCATGTTCGGTGCATTAAAGGTGAAGATCAAAGGGTTTTAACTAAGGATCTTGAGATTAAAGGGAGGTGGCATAGCTATTTTCAGAAGTTACTTAATGGAGATTCCGTCAAGGATTTATCTTTAGAAGGTACCCAAGAGTCCACAATATTTGATAAATATCAATATTTCAGGCGTATTAAGATGTCAGAAGTGGAGGATGCTTTAAGGAAAATGAAAGTGGGCAAGGCCTTAGGACTAGATGGCTTACCTATTGAAGTATGGAAAGGCCTAGGAGATATTGGTATTCAGTGGCTAACTAAATTTTTTAATAAAATTTTAAAGGAACGGAGAATGCCAGAAGTTTGGAGAAAAAGTGTTGTAGTTCCTTTCTATAAAAATAAAGGAGATATTCAAAGTTGTAATAATTATCGTGGAATTAAGCTTATGAGTCATACTATGAAACTTTGGGAAAGAGTAATTGATAAACGCCTCCGTGGTATGACTACTGTGTCGGAAAATCAGTTTAGTTTTATGCCAAATAGATCTACTACAGAAGCTATTTTTTTGCTACGGCAGCTAATGGAGAAGTATAGAGAGATGAGAAAAGATTTGTATATAGTTTTTCTTGATTTAGAGAAGGCGTACGATCGAGTACCGAGAGAATTGATTTGGTGGACATTAAGAAAGAAAGGAATCTCTCAAGGATATGTTGATTTGATTAAGGATATGTACGACGGTGCTATTACTAGTGTTCGAACTATTGCTGGGGAGACTGGTGAATTTCCCGTTTCTATAGGTTTGCATCAAGGTTCTGCATTAAGTCCGTATCTCTTTGCCTTAGTTATGGATGAAGTAACTAAACAATTGCATGAGGATATCCCTTGGTGTATGCTATTTGCAGACGATATTGTTTTAATTGATGAGAGTATTGATGCTCTAAATGCTAAGTTAGAGCGTTGGAGACTTGCCTTGGAGTCTAAAGGTTTTAAAATTAGTAGGTGCAAGTCAGAATTTATGCACTGTAATTTTAGTAATGGGAGAGTGGTTCAGGAAGACATGGTTCTAATTGATGGACATAACATTCCGAAGAGTAGTAGCTTTCGATACTTAGGGTCTATCATACAAGAGAATGGGGAGATTTATGATGACGTTACACATAGGATTAAGGCAGGCTGGTTAAGATGGAGAAGTGCATCAGGTGTCCTTTGTGATCGTCGTATGCCTGTGAAACTCAAAGGGAGGTTTTATAGAACGGCTGTGAGACCCGCTCTGTTATATGGTACCGAGTGTTGGGCAGTACGAAAGGAACACATCCACAAAATGTGTGTAGCAGAGATGAGGATGTTGAGATGGATGTGTGGCAAGACTAAGAAAGACAAGATTAGGAATGAGCGCATCCGTAAGGACTTAGGGATAGCTCCAATTGATAGTAAAATGAGAGAAAATAGACTCAGGTGGTTTGGACATGTGTTTCGTCGCCCTAACTCAGCGCCGGTTAAAAGATGTGATCAAATCTTAGTGGATGCTAGCAAAAGAGCTCGAGGAAGGCCTAAAATGAGATGGTGCGATGTTATTAGGAAGGACATTAGTTCCTTGAGTTTAAATATGAATATTGCACTTGATAGAAATCTTTGGCGGAACAGGATTCATGTAGCCGACCCCAATTAATTGGGATAAGGCTCTGATGATGATGATGATGATGAAGCAAAAACCTCGTCATAGTCAATGCCATATTTCTGAGTGAAACCCGTGCTATAAGCCAAGACTTACAATGCTTAATGCTACTATCAGACTTGGTTTTAATCTTGTAGATCAATAGCTGATAGGATGAATGTTGGGAGGAAGTGGAATATGATCTCAAGTTTGAGTTCATTGAAGAGCCTAAACTCTTTGTCCATAGCCTTCTGCCACTCTAAAACTTGAATTGCTTGGTGATAACTTTGAGGCTCTTGATAGGTGTGAAGGTTTGTAAGAAAGGCAGTGAATTGTGGAGAATACGAGTCAGCTAATACAAAGCCAAATCTATTAGGAGGATGATGGCCATGTTGGAGGTAGCATCGTGGAGGACCTGTAGGTGGCAGAGCAGGAACAAGTGTAGGTGAGTTGTGTCCATCGAGGTCACCAATATCATCGGCGAGGACCATAGAAATGTCGCCAAATCAAGATGACAATGATTGTAGACATGGACAATAGGAGGATGAAGAGGTAATGAGGTTTTAGGGGGACAAGTGGGGGTAGGAGCAGGGTTAGCAAGGGGAAAACCTAGAATGATAAGAGAAGAAGGTGAAAGATCTTGAGAAGAATAGGCAAAGAAGGGGATGTCCTCAAATAAGGTGCCCTGACAAAAGATGTGAAGATGATGAGCTACCAAATCATAGTAATGACCCACAAGGCTCTGCGCTATACCTGAGAAGAATGCGTCCCTAGGGAGCAGGAGAGTTGGTTGAGCCTCATGGCTAGGCAAACCATGAGACCGATTCCCACCTATGGGCACCTATAAGGGGTATTTATACTGTGATCTAAGCCAACGGACTACCCATTGCCTGAGAGAGATTTGGTCTGCCTCGACGTGGGCTACTAGTAATCTTGGCTTGATCCTAGGTAGGTGGGTTTACCCTTGGATTTAGAGGAAAAAAATGAGAACACATTTAACTACTGAAGGAGAAAGCTTGCTGTGTTCATGATGCAGAAGAATGAAGCAGGTGCAACTAAATGTGCGAAGATCATGGTAGTCAAGCAGAGAAGCATAAAGAAGCTTGTAGGGAGAACAACAAGAGAGAACAGAGGACAGAGTGATATTGATAAGGTAAACCAAAGTAATAATGGCTTTTGTCTAGAAAGCACAGGGAACAAAGGTAGAGATGAGGAGCTTCTAAGTAGTGTCAAGGATATGATGATACTTGCGCTCAGCAACATAATTTTATTGAGTGTATGGATAGGACTGTTGAGGGAGGGTCTTTGAGAAAACTGGATATCCTGAAAGCTAGAGGAGAGGTACCTGCAAGTGCTATAAATATGAAGGACCTTGATGGAAAAGTGGAATTGAGTGTAAACATCTCAAAGAGTTGAAGATAAAGGGGTGGAAGGTCTGATTGTTGATCATGAGATAAGCCTAAGTGAAGTGAGTACAATTGTCAATGGAACTAACATAGTATACAAATCTTATCATAGAAGGCAGTGAAGACGACCCTTACATATGAGAATGCACTGAATCAAATGGTTTGAAAGATGCATACAAGGAAAAAAGGAAGGGCGGAGTGCATAACGAACTTACAACCCTCAATCAGATAACTGAATAATAGATTGGTAAGATCTTAAAACACCATACTGAAATAGAGATTTGAGGTGAGCTTCTGAAAGATGAACACGATGACAATGCCACAAGTCAGCAATAGAAAAGGTAGAGAGCCATGAAGGTGAGATGAGGTGATGGTTGATGGAGGGAGATGTAGGAACTCCAAATGGTACAAGTTGCCCACTCTGCGACTGGTTTCAATCCTCTAACTTGTATGCGGATTCTGTGTAAAACAATAAGAGGAAGTAAATGAGATAGTGTATGTAGCATAAGTAAGATGACTAATGGAAATTAAATTTATGGAATGTTTAGGAATGTTGAAGTATAGGAGAAGGGGGCAAATGGCTAGAAGGGTTAACCAGAGGGTGATGGTGCTACACTAAGAGACATGAAGAGGGGTGTCATCAGTAGTGTGAATGTACATGTGAGAGGGAGCAAGAGAACAATTGACAAGCAATGAGCCATTTGAAGCCATATAGGGTGAAGCCCCAGAGTCTAAAATCCAGGTAGAGAGGGTACCAGTGGTGGCAAAGATGACAGAAGATTTAGTGAACAAACCATTGGACTGAAGGAGTGGGTCAAGTTGTTGAAGTTGAGAAGCAAGCCAAGTCTTCTGGGTAGCAAACTGTGCCATATCAAAATGGCCAGTGTATCTTGAGCAGAGGACTTATTGTCATGTCCCAAGCGTGGAAGGAAAACCCAGAATGCGACAGCTATATCAATCATGTCAATCAAAGCAAGAACTATGAGACACCACCACAAGAGACAACTCCAAAAAGATCAAACTGGACAAAAACCATAATTTTATTGATAACTGCTGAGTCTATTATAAATTGATTATCAAAGACTCAAAATACAACTCTAAAGAAAAAGGAAAATACAAAGACTCTAACTCATGCTAGACAAGACTACTAAATAGACATACAAGCTTCTAGGGTTGCCGTTGCACTTGGTCACACTTGCCCCTCCCCATCTGAGTGGATTTCATTTTCATTGTTACCTATAAAATAATAAAATAACACAAGGTGAGTGAAAGCTCAGTAGGAATTATATATCTTTGACCAGACAAATATAAGTGATTAATGTCTTGACAATAAAGCAGACTTACTACATGACAAAACGGTGCAAAAACATAAATCACATATGAGAGATAATAATCAAACAAGACAAGAGGACATAATCAATAAGGATAGAGAATTGATGATTATAGAGAACAAGATATATAGAACAATTCAAGGGCTAGTATAGAGTTCAAATTTCAAGGAATAGCATGAAAATCAATATGAAGGGATCGTAGAAGTAACCAGTCCAGGCTCAAGAGGTGGCTCCCTCTACGTAGCACTTTGCTCCTTTCGGACTTAAGAGGTGGCTCCCGTAGAGTAGCACTTTGCCCCGTATGGTACATAGTTCCCAATAACGAATCAATAACGAGATAACAATATATATCAAATGAATGAACGTGTATCAATGAACATAACTATAGATTTGGCCACATAACAATGAGTTCCAACAAGTAATACCCTTTCGGGCCCAGTATATCAAGTATCATGTCAATCAATTCAGTCATATAACAAGAATATCAATCAATCAATCATATCACATATAAGTGAATTGTCTAGATCCAATCTTGCAGTTAGGTTAGTGCATTGCCATACAGATCATTCACACTCCCATGGACACAAGTACTTTCGGTCACATCGTCTCAGAACTAGATCGGGCCCCCAATTTGCCAACATTGAGTGTCAAGTGGACCTAAAGTCCCAATAAGTCACTAGACAATTTCATATAACGATGGTCAAGTTGAATCAAGAAAGTCATGTTCTAGAATGTAATAAATAGCGTTATTAAAGTGCGAGGATCGTATTGAGAAGAGTATAAATTCGAATGGAGACTAAGTATAGAACTTAGTAGAATTTCATGAAGAACTTTAACGAATCAAAATATCAGGAAAACTCTAATTTCCAGAGAGGGTACAAACTTATAGAAATGGTAATAATCCAGTTTCGTAGAAAACCACGTTAATACATGGGTCAAAACGCATTAAAACAGTCAATCACAGACTTAAGATATTTTGATAAAACATGGTCAATCGTAGGGTCACGTTAAGAAAAAATCAGATAGAACAATGTCTGTCGTAGGGGCACGTTTCACAAGAAATTGGGTTGAACGCGGTCGGGGTCATGGCCGCGATTAGAGATAGGACAGATAGAACTCGGTCGGTCTGGTGGCCGCGTTTAGAGCAGGTACTCTAGAACGCAGTCTATCGCAGTGTCATATTCAGGATGATAGAAGGTTTGAACGCGGTCTCTGGGTACGCCGCGTTCATTCTAAAGGCCGGTCGAACCACATCATACAACAAGAAGACGAGATTCTAAGGGGATCTAAGGGTTTTTAGGGTTCAACTAGCTCGACGTCCATGTGAGAATCTATGACTCGCGGAGACTTATGGATGTCTTACTAAAGAAGTTCCAGTCTGACAGGAGGAATATCTGGCGGAGAGTCCTAACTTCACCAAGAAGGGGTTTAAAAACATTAGCGGTTGAAGCATGCCACAACAAGGTGACATGGTTCCAGTAAAACGTCGCTCAAAACACCGTTTCATCAATTTGCCATTAATATCAATAAAACATCATAAAATAAAGTAAAGGCTATCACATGGAGTAACTTTAAAGAAAACAAGATTAAAATCTCATGTTAATATCTAAGGTTTTTTAACATGATCGAATCAATTTTTAGAAAAGGAAAATAGGACATGAAGTAGAGATGAAGATGGAATCAATCATGTAAGGGTTCATGAAGATCACAAGAGAGCACTGTTTAACTCACGGAAATAAATAAATAAATATTTCTTCTTTGTAGAAGAAAATGCACATTAGTGGTTATTTAAGTAGCGGGTGTATTATTATTTTCGCGAATATAGGTTTATCAGACGATTTGGGTTTGGGTACCGGATATTTTCCCATCGACCATAGTCGATGTTTATTTACATCGACGTAAACTCCGAATACCCTTGAGAAACGCTTTTCGACCTCCACAATATCCGCTGTGATATTGGTGGTTTTATCTAACAGATTTGATCAAAGAGATCACTCATTAGAGATACACATTTGCAGGAGAAAATTAATATTTCATTCTTTGGATCATGGTTTGTCATATCGGATCTCGACTTCGTCTCGGGGGGGTTGCAGAGAACAGATTTCAGAGAGATCTTGAAAAAATCTCGGGAGATCGGGTTCGGTGATTTCAGAAAAATTTTCATATGTATAGCCTATTTCTAAAAAAATCTTAATTCTTTTATAGTAACCACTCAATTTCACAAATATATTTTTGTAATTGACAACTCAATTTTACCAAATAAAGAGTAATTATAACAATAACAAATGCATTCACATGCACTAATATCAATATACGTCAAAATTTACATAAAAAAGGGATACATAAAATGGTACATGAATCACAAACGGAAGAATACATCAAAAATTATCAATAATAGAAAGGTGCGGTGTGCCTCGGTCTCTCCACTCATATTGTCTAAAGTAATAACTCTGAACATAATCACAATATTGCTCCCATGTCATCCTTTGTTCATACATCTGCATATACTCCCTCACATATCTATCATAATCCTGAACAGAAACGTGAACCAACACACCAATGCGTGGATAGAGGGGATAAGAATATGTCACTCTAGGTACAGGTACAACAACTGGGATAGGATATGGATATGCATATGGAGTAGTGTATGACCCATATCCATATGACGAACTTGATGACTCCTGTGCTGTATGCCCATATCCATAGCCATAAGATGAACTTGATAAATCTTGGTGTTGGTGGTCTCCATATGCTTGTCTAGATGAGAGATCCATAGAAGTGAAAGTATGGGAAAGATCTTGTTCTTCATCATCATATAATCTATGCTATCTTGATGTGCCTTGATCATTCTTTCTATGTTGATAACTTCGATATCCTCCAGATGTTGCCCGAGATTAATGATCATCATCTTGAGTAGCATGAGTGAAATGATCTTTTTCCGTGAATGGACTTATGTGACCAACTCCTTCATCTCCACCTATCCCACCTCCATCACCACCTAACGCACCTCCATCACCATCATCTCCTTTATCACTTTTATCATCATCATTATCATCATCAGGATGAGAGATATCCATATCTGAAGGAGGATCAGTGTCGTGGTGATGAGCAGCCTCAAGATGCATCAACAATTTGGTGTGTCATGGCATCTACATCAATTCTTGCCTCTCGTGTTGCACTACATATTTCTTCACATGGCCGGCCATCTTCTTCCAAAGTGTTGGAAGCAATCCATTCTACATATGGGTTCTCCCAATCATCCATTTCATTCGCATCCAACAGGGTGAAATAGTCAGGTGGATCATCCTCAACATCACCTCCACCTCCATACTCATCTTCCATTCTCTTTACTTTCAACTTCATATTATAATGACAATACACGAGTTTCTTCAACTTTGTATACGATAACCTATTTCAAGGCTTCGTATATATCAAGACAAATGTGCTCCAATTCCTTTCACAAGGTGAAGCTGATGCAGTTTGTGATAAAACCCGAACTGTAAGTTGCCTAAGTGTGGGAGCATCTGTTCCATACATCTTCCTCCACTCACCTAAAAATCAAGTAATCTAGGTAAAAATAATTTCAATAAATCCCAAAACATCACACTTTCAAAAAAAATAAAACCCATCAAATCCATCACTACTAACCTGGCCACATACTTTCACTACTTGCTATAGCAGTCTTAGTCTTGAGAGAGGCTAGTGCATCTCTAAACACAATCTATCAAGATAAATATAACAAATATCTCAGTGTTAAAAAATATGATCTTAATGTAAATAACTTAAAATTACCTCATTACCAAATTGTGATCTCCCTTTAGATTTAGGAAGTAATTTCTCAAATACTTCATGCACAGTTTTGATCAATGCCTGATCATCCCCCAATTTTTGCTTATATTGATACTTGGGGTTAAGAAAATATGCTGATCATATAAAATCATCAAGGAAAGAATTCATTATATCTTTTAATAAATAATAATAAATTGAAAGATAAAAACTATTAAAATTCAAAGTTTGAGTATTTACCAGCCTTGTAGATAGGTGCATCTATAGATTTCAGCCATCTCTCATCAATAATATTATGTACCCAAGTCCAATTTCTTGGAGAAGATACCTTGATGCCTTCCTTCATAATGATCATAGAATGGTATACTAAACTCATACTTGGATCTCTCTCAGTATCCATAACTCTCAAAACTTGATACATTGGCTTTATAATTTTTATTACTTCTCTTGCATAATCCTAAAACATAAGAGTGCATATAATTTGTTCCACATTTTTTCCAATTGGGCTAGTGCTATACTGAGAATTGGACCATTCTGATCCAAGGAAAAAACTCCGCAGGCCATCTTTCTCCCTCACCAAACTTTGAAGGGCAAGATAATTTGTTACAAATCGAGTTGCTCCAGGTCGCATTATATCTCGATCACAAGTTTTTTGCACTCGATCTACAACCCAATCATGATTATATATAAATCTTGTGACAAGTCTGCCCATATCCACAGCCTTCTTCATCATGTTGTGTTTTGCCACAACTTCAAACATCAAATCAGTACAATGTGCAGTGCATGGAGTCCAAAAGAGAGGGTACTTATTAGATAACAATTTACCTACTTTCTTGTAGCTGCTAGCATTATCTGTAACAATATGTATTTCCAATTTCTTTAATCTTGTCCTCAATTAACTTCATTATGTATTTATGATTTTTTTCTTTCCCGTGGTATCAACAGAGTCTAGAAAAATAACACGACCTACACTGTACACCATGAAATTAATGATGGAGATTCTTGTAGGTCCTGTCCAGCCATCACATCAAAGAGAACACCCATATGCATCCCAATGTGGTTCCAACTTCTTAATTTCGGCTTCCATTTCAAGAATCAATTCATCGAGATATTTCCCTAAGATTTCCTTAGGGGTGGGTAGAAGTACTTCACGACCAAGTTGTTGAGTTTCAGTTATCATATTCTTAAAATGGTCCCCTGCAACATTGGCTACAATGTGATTATAAATAAAAAAATTTAATACCACCTTTCCAAGATACTTTAAATTTTCCTTTACTCAACATTGATTGTATTCTTTGTTGTTTGGCATCATCAAATTTGTATTTTCTAGACTCTTTCTGTGGCTCAACAATCCTCATACTTGAACTACGGCGCATAAAATCAGCTATGCTCCGTTTGGCTTTCTTACCAATTCCACTAGTACCAGTTCCAGGCTCTGGCACTTCTTCACAATCATCAGACTCACCATCATCATCATCCCTTCCCATTTGACGCAACTCTTCCATAATTTGTTCTCTATTTGCCGTTCATTTCATAGCTTTCTTGCCCCTTTATTCTTTAACTTCTTTTAATTGTTTTCGGACTTTAGGTGGACAACTCGGACACTTAGTTACATCTTGTCCTTTTTCTCCAATCAAATGATTATTTAATCTTGTAACACCACTTGTTTTCATTACCTTCTTGTGCATCCGTTAATTTTCTCGAACAAATCGAGACATCTCTCTCGAGTTAATCGAGGTCCTATAGTCGGCATGCCGCTCACATGTCGGGTTTTTTTGACCTGTCTATTATCTCCATTGTAGACCCCTCGCAGCAACCGAGGTGGTTGAAAGTTAAATTAAGGCCACAACGACTGTCAGCGTCGTGTGGTTCCGGACAAGCCCCGAGAAGTCGAGGATTCCTCTCCCGGATGTTCGAGATGAAAGATAGAAACCCTCGTAGCAAACAAGAGGGCGGAAGAGATGGTGTACACACCTCCGGAGAAGTCTAACGCACGTGTATCTTGTAGCTCGGACGAATACAAGCCCCCTCTTTTCGGTCGACAGCACGGAGAAGATGACGAACGGACAAGAGACACGCTTCCTCCTCTCTCCACGCGGCGTACTGTGAGCAAAAGGGGTAAAAAATTATGTGGGGGAGGGTTTATACAAAGGAGCAGGCCCGGGGGACCCGTCCGGGGTCGCCCGACCCCGGACAGTCCCATGCACGGTCGGGTGGACCGGTCCGGTGTTGCCCGACCTTGGGGGGACCCGCCCGGGGTCATCGCCCCGGGCAGGTCCCGCGCGGCCTACCCAAGGCCCTTTGACCCTGAGTGGGGTCCCCGTGGTCAATTGACCCCACTAGCCTCTCTCTCTCGTGAAAAGAAAAATAGAAAAAAGAAGAAAAGAAGGAAAAAAGACCCTCCTGGGGTCATTTCAAATCCTGTCCACCCCGCATGGGGTAAATCAACCCAGGTGGCTTTTCACCTTCTATAAATACACCCCGGGAGTCTAGGGACACAAGGGACTAATGTGAGGACATACAGAAGAGACTGAGCCACGGCAAGGAGAAGCATCTTGTTCGTTATTTTGGCCCATTAAGGGTATGTTATACTCGGGGTCTTGTATTTATGCCCCTGGAGGGGTTTGCATTTATGCCCTTGGAGGCTATGTTTGTAATTTTCTATGCATCCCGGGCCAAATTATGTAATTCCACCATATCATCAGGAATTACAGAAATGCCCCTCTCAGAACTGCGAGAAAATTCGAGTCCTATTATTTGCAGTTTTACCCTACAGCCTTTTGTAATTGGGGCTACGACCCTACGTCTTGCGTCAGTGTGGAAACCCCCCCTTTCTTTTGTACAGTCGACAATTTGTTAACAACCTTGTACTCACATGAGTTATGAATGCACTCAGTTGCTTCCTTTGATGTTCATCAATAAATTCTTAAATGGACCCCAACTTCCAGTAAATTGTGTAGATACCCCTCTTTCCCGGAAATGAACGTTTGTGTGCCTTCCATGAAACCCAACGTCGTTCCTCTCCTCAGGGGCTTTATCAAACCACTTTGACACTTAAGTGTCATCTCAAACCCTAAGCCTACCCTTGATCTGGTAAAATTATCAAAATACCTCTGCAATCCAAGCTAAATAACCCCTAAACTTTTCGAAAATGGCCTAAGCGCCTTGGAAGTCACAGATTTTACCATACTCTCCCTCCGACCCAGAAATTCTAAAAAAGTCCCTGGCACTTCAAGAGCGCTTACAACTTCTGCAAAATTGCAATCATATCCTCAAATTACATAATTTCTTTTTTAATCTAGCAGCCTTTGATGAAACCTTGAATTTTATTAATACTTCGGTGCTGGGTGAGAGTTAGCTTTAAGCCATGCAAGCAAGCTTGCCCTCGGTATCAAGACTCTTATAAAAGACCTTAGGATTTCTTTGACAGTTAAACAAGGGTGTTCGGACGTTAGGCCGATGTAAATCAACACTGAATGCAGTCAGTGGGGAAATATCCAGCACCCGAACTCAAATCGTCTGATACGATACGCACCCACGGAATAAACCTTGCACAGGCTATTTATACAGCCGCTCCATGTGCATCTTCATAAATTTCCCCTTTTCGTCAAAAGGCTCAGTGAGAAATGTATAGAAACCTAATTCTTTAAAAGAATATTCCGTGACTAACACCTTCCCACAAAATTTACATTCTAACCGCTTCCTATATTTTCCATATTGCCAACCTATGTCTTCAGAAGACATGTTTCTGATAGAAAAAAACATAAATAATAGATCACATTTAAAAAAAATAAATAAATAACACAATGTCTCAACTATATCATATACCCCACGTAACAACAATAGGAGCAAAATAAATATTGCAAACTATTAAAAATATTGCAACAAATCTAAAACTATACCTTCTAAAATTTAAATAATTCTTCAAGAATTCGCTATTTTCCCAAGAGTACTGCCACCTTGATCAACAATTTTAATGAAATAAACTAAGACAATTGACAAAAAAATTAACATGAAAAAGTCGAATGAAGGCAGGTGGTGATACAAGATAAACTATTAAATTATAAACTATTAAAAAAAAAATCCCAAACCCTCTCCGTCTCTGTCTCCCCCTCTCTCAGTCTCCCCCCTCTCCGTCTGTCTTCCCCCCTCTCTCTATCTCCCTTTGTCTATCTCTCTCTTTCTCTCTCTCTCTCTCTCTCTCTCTCTCTCTCTCTCTCCACCGTCTCCATCTCTGTCTCCCCCCCCTCTCTCTCCTGTCTATACGTCTCTGTCTCCCCCTCTTTCTATATTTGTCTCCCTCTCTCTCTCTCTCTCTCTCTCTCTCTCTGTCTCCGCCCTCTCTATCGTCCTCTATCTCAAACAGATAAGGGGGAGACAGAGGGGGGGAGAGAGACAGACAGACAGAGAGAGAGGGTGGGAGACAGAGATTGAGATAGAGGGTGAGAGAGAGAGAGAGAGAGAGAGAGAGAGAGAGAGAGAGAGAGAGAGAGTGATGGAGTGTGGGAGGCGGAGAGAGAGAGGGTGGGAGATAGAGAGATTGAGATAGGGTGAGAGACAGAGAAGGAAAGTGTGAGTGGGAGATGGAGAGAGTGATGGTGGGAGATAGAGAGAGGGTGGGAGGATAGATCGGGGGAAAAGACAGACAGACACAGAGAGAGAGAGGGTGGGAGACAGAGAGAGAGGGCGGGAGGAGAGACAGATAGAGAGGGACAAAGAGAGAGAGAGGGTGGGAGATAGAGAGAGTGTGAGAGGAGAGACGGGGGGAAGAAAGACAGAGAGACCGAGAGAGAGAGAGAGGGTGGGAGACAGAGAGGGACGGAGGAGACTCGGGAGAGGGGGGGAGAGAGAGAGGGGATGGGATCTCCCTCCCTTTCTCTCTGTCTCACACATACACACACACTCACACGGTCACACTTGCGAAGAGATGGGGGGAGACAAATGGGGAAGGAGGAAGACAGCAGTGGGGGGGAGGAGGAGAAGAAGGAAAGGCATACCGGAGAGAGGGGGAGACACTTAATGCCGATCGCCCGTCCATTCGGAGATCCAACGCCGACGAACTCGGCCGTACATCCATCATCGGCGATTGACGCAATCGGCGGGCGAGAAGAGCCACCTAGGGCGGTTCCGGCGACCTCGTGCGAGAGTGTGTGCGAGAGTGTCGGAGAGAGAGTGTGTGTGTCGGGGTGGGGTGAGGCGTGAGGGCTCGACCGAGGGGGGGGGGGTTTAAGCATTTAGGGTCGACCGGTTCGCGTTAACGGGCCGGTTCAACCTGTTCGCGCCTGATGGATCCCGCTTGCACACGTTCTCGCCGAGACACGCCCACTCGCGGCGCTTCACGTCTCGTGGACGCGTCGAGACTGAGATCTCGCGAGAATGCATTCCATGCCTTGGATTCATCTTTACAAAATACATGAAATCCCGATTACATAGTCGGGTCATTTGATTTATATTTGGCATTCATTCCACCACCAGAACAGACCGTTGAATTTGAGTTTCATAGAGATCAAACCCCATTTTTTAAGTATGTTTGCAAGTTCTGGCCCATCCTAGGTATCTCTACAATTTTTGGACCCTTTCTGAGTATTTCTGTAGTTTCTGACCTTTTAGGGATATTTTGTAGTTTTCGATCCTTCCAGGGTATTTTGACAGTTTCTGACCCTTTTAAGATATTTTTGTAATTTCTGACCCTTTTAAGATATTTTTGTAATTTCTGACCCTTCCAGGATATTTTGGCAGTTTTCGACCCTTCTGGGGTATTTTTGCAGTTTATGACCCTTTCGAGATATTTTTACAGTTTTGGACTATTCTTGGGTTTTTTTGAGATTCTATACCCTTTCTGGGTTTATTTGTGATTATCTCTTGAGTAGGGTTCTAGAAAAGGTCAGAGGTATTTATGTAGTTTGTCCATACCTGGGATACTTTTGTAACATCTGGATTGAACATGGATTTTTGTGTAATCTTGGCATGAGGCGTAAGTCCCTCCTTGGTGGAGGCGTGCCGGCCAACGACTCTTGGGAGATTGCTTCTCCTTCTCGAGCTTTCATGGGTTGGGGTCCAGCTTCATGCGTCCATCAACGCAATGTCGGGGATCGACCTGCTCGGTCAGGTTAGAGGGGTCAAGGGGGCAGCGGGGTACGGGGGGTTTCAGGGGGCGGAGTCCCCTAGAAGAAAATTTCTTATAATCTCTCTCCAAGGAGTGGCACAAGGGACATCACCACAAGGGCATTTATGCAGACCCTTTTTGTAAAAGTTGGGTGCTTATGAGATTCCTGATTATTTTAGAGAATCACATTATTTTCCCCAAAACATTTACAATGAGATTACACTAACCATAACACAAAGACATATGCGGACTCAAGGAGGGACAATTTTTTAATATATCCTTACTGTGAGCACAAGCACAACACAAATATAAAAACAAGCTAAAGGATGGGCCTTCAGAAGCACATGCACAACCCTCTGCGCTTTCTCCTCCCTGCGTTCTGTGTCTGTTCTGTATGTTTGCCTGGGTCCCACTAGGGGGGGATTTATAGAACCCATGGGCGGTAATATGTTTATCCGGTCCAAATATGGCCATGTAGGGCCTCTAACCGGTCCAAGTACCCCACTTTGGGGCTTTAATTGGGCCAAATATCCCATTTGAGGGTTCGAACCAGACCAACTCAGCCAAATGGGGGAGTATGGGGTCTAACTGGTCCAACTCCCCCAATTGGGGGTTGGATCCGATCCAAACCCCTCAGTTGGGGGGTGGATCCGGTCCAAACCCCTTAATTGGGGGTGGATCCGGTCCAAACCCCCCAATTGGGGGTTAATTAGGGTTGGATCCGCCAAACCCTCCATTGGGGGTTGGATATGGTCCAAACCCCCTAATTGAGGGAGTGGGGGTGGCCGACCTCCATATATATATATATATATATTTGGTGTCATTTTTCTCTCCCTCTTTTTTCATCAATTTTTTGGCTTCAACAAGCACTTAAGAAATTTTAACATGATTTCAATATCAATTTCTTAGCCAATTATTATTTCAGATGGTATGATGCAGGAAGAGTTTTGAAATCCTATTTGACAATCGAAATATCACATGAAATTGGTTTGAATACGGTCGTCTCAGGCGCTGCGTTCGGGCTATGAGCAGTCATATCACAGGCTGTACAGGAGCCGTGATCTGGAACTTAAAAGCAGGTCGCGATCTATCACATGATTGCGTTAAGAAGGCAGTCTCTGTGATGGATGCGATCTCAGTGTAGAAAACAAAAACTCGATGAACTTCGCCGGAACTCCGGTGTTTTGCAATTTAAAATATCATATTGATCATGAAACCAAGATCTATCAAAATAAAACTTGCAGGAAAACAAAGCATGCATCTAGACAAGTTATCCCTGGAGATTAATTAGGCTTAGCCTGAGAGAAAACCTACCTTTGGGTCAATTAAAGTAAGAAGAGGAAGAATAATGCGAAGAACACCGAAGCTCCTTGATCCTCTCCTCGAAGCACGTCCTATTCCCCACGTCCATCCCCCTTCACAATTCATTAGGGCTGGCTAGGAGGGGTTTGGGGTCTTATAAATATAGATCTCTTATAAATATAGATCTAAGCCTCTCAAGAGTCCTAATTCGAGGTATTACCCTAGGAGATAAAATTTACTCCGACTTTCTCGATTCTAATCCCTAATTAGCGTCGCCTCCCACAATCTAATCCTAATTAAAATAGGGTTTCACAAGAGGTCGACTCTCTCTTGGTGGATTTGGGTTTCTACTCTTTTTATGGCCCATTTAGCTTAGGTTTTAGCCCATTTAACCTATTTAAAATTAGGGATTTGTGGTATTACGATTTTTAGGATTTTTATTCCCCCTTTTTAAGGCCCCATGAGGTTTTTGTATTAGCCCACATTACAATTACATTTTTTGTAAATTTTATTTAGTTCCCTAATAATTATATTTGATGTCTTATAAAATTATCTTTATATTATTTAAGAAATTTTATTCATTTATATATTTCTTTAACCGAGTTACTACACTTAGCATCAATGATGGCAATAGTGTGGTGAGTCGAATGAGTTTGTTGATGACAAAGAAGCTTTGGGCAGGCATCCGAAAGATCATGATATGTAGTACCACCCGGTACGTATCGCTACTAGCCATGGCCGGTACGGTTTGGGCCATTTGATCTCCATACTGGCCGGTAGAGGAATTAAAAAAAGGAAACCAGAGGCCGCAACAGTCACATCTCCTCCGAACTGTCATCTCACTGTTGAGATTGAGAGAGAGAGAGAAGGGGGGAAGAGAATAAGGGTGGGACTGTGAGATATGTGTGTGTGAGAGAGAGAGAGAGAGAGAGAGAGGCGGTCATTAGCAGCAAAGGGGGCTGCAGATGATGGGGATGGCGGCTGCAGACAACGGCGAAGGGGAGTGCTCAGGTGATAATGACAGTAGCAGTAGTGGGCTTAGGCGAGGATTGTGGCATCGGGACACTCAGGCTAGGACGGCAGCGATAGTGGCAATGGTGTTCGTCTTTGCCTTGAGCTGGGCTCGATTGGGGTTGGCTTTAAAAGGTGTTGGTCATTTATAAAATGGCCCTGATAACAAAGGTTAATTGTATAAATAACCAATTGATTCTGATAGCTTATATATAATATATACTTATATGGGGGAGGTGGAACTGGTACTAATACCCAAGGAAGGCAGAATCGGACGGGATTGGATCGGATCGGCTTTCGAGCAAAACAACCCAATCCCGATCCCAACTGAACCGATCCAACCTGGGATCGGTGGGATCGGCCTGGGATCGGCCGATCCCAGGCGATTCTAGGCGATCCCACCGATCCCGAGTTGGAGCCATTTGAATTTAAAAAAAAAGGGGTTTTGGGGGGAAAGCCAAGTTGGGGTTTTTGGTCCTTGGGACCTTTTGACCGGGATTTCCCTCTCCCTCACACACACACCCTTTCATTTTTCTTCTCTTTCACTCTCCTAAGCTTCTTCCTCTCCAAGTCTCTTTCACATCTCTCTCTCTCACACACACACATACACACTCTCTCACTCTCTCCTCTCTCAATCTAGGCTCATTGTTGCAAGAATATAATTGATCAAAAGTGATTGGTGTCAAAAGATTACTTCTAAGCTCAACTAGGACCATTTTCTCCAAGAGAATTTTGAAGGTAAGCCTCTTTCTCTCTCTAGAAGTATTAGCTCTCTCCTCAGAATTAGGCTTATCCTCTGATATTTTTTTCTGTTTTCATTATTTTGTGGTCCCCTAACATTGTTTTGCACCCCACCATAGTCCCCCCTCTCTCTAGGGCTCTCTCTAGAAGTATTTTCTCTCTCCTCAGAATTAGGCTTAGGAGGTGATATTTTTTTTTCCGTTTTCATTATTTTGTGGTCCCCTAACATTGTTTAGCACCCCACCATGGTCCCCTCTCTAGGGCTCTCTTTCTCTCTCTAGAAAAATTTTCTTTCTCCTCAGAATTAGGCTTAGGAGGTGATATTTTTTTTCTGTTTTCATTATTTTGTGGTCCCCGATTGTTTTAATTATTTTCTTTGGTTTCTCTTTGCATTGGATGAAGGTATGGCATCTCCTAGTGGGCAACAAGAGGAATCTTCCACCCTCTCACGTGGCGACCTGGCATGGAACCATTGCACACTTATGGACATGACAAGTAGGAAGGTAAAATGTCGTTATTGTGGAAAGGAAATGTCCGGCGGTGTATTTCGTTTGAAGCAACACTTTGCACATGTAAAAGGAGATGTTAAGGGTTGTGAGCATGTTCCGATGTAGGTGAGAGCACAATTCAAATCTCTTTTGGACAAGCATCGGGTTGAGAAGGCAAGAACGGCAAAGAAAAATGTTGCAATTAGGGAGGAGTTAGCACGTCCATTTGGTGGACTTGGCATTCATATATATAGGGTTGGTCATGAATTTGAGGAAGATTCAAGAAGAAGATCAACTTCGTTGGAAGGTTTTGATCCAAGTAAGAATTATTTACATAACATAATTGTTAATCAATTCCATTTGTCAACTTTACCTTATTGACCATGCCTAATTGTCTCTCTTAAGTTGAACTTTGGCGTGGAATGGAGGCTAGTAGAAAGTCATTTGCTGAAGACAGATATTATAGGGAAACAAGCCGTTATGTGGGCGAAGGCAGTGGAATTGGACAAGAAGTCAATCAAGAGGTTCATGATCTGACTAGGGATGATGACCCTAGAGTGGGCCCTATTGACCCTTATCTCACTAGGGCGAGGAACAGGCAGCCAAATATCACAGCTGCATTGAAGAATTTGAAGATTTGCAAGGAAAAGATTGGTCGTGTAGCCTCTAGATGGTTCTTCTAAAACAGTGTTCCGGCAAATACTGCGAAAGGGCCTTACTATGAGAATATGATTGACACCATTGCAGAGGTTGGTAAGGGAGTTCCGGGGCCAACTCCGAAGGAAATCTACAACACTTATCTATCTTAAAAAGTGAGTGACTTGAGGGAATACATCAAGTCCTTTGAGCGGATATGGGATGAAAGAGACTACACAATAATGACTGATGGGTGGACATGTATAGTCTTATCTTTGCATGTATATGGAGTCATAGATTATCATCCATGATTTTGATCTTAACACCTTTTTATTCTCTATGCTGTATAGGCTTTACCAGAAGGACAATGATCAATTTTCTTATGTACTGTCAAGTTGGGACGATCTTCATGAAGTCGGTGGATGCAAGCGGGCATATTAAAAATGCCGACTACTTGTTCAAGTTGATGGATGAAATGGTTGAACAAGTTGGAGAGCATAGGGTGGTGCAGGTTGTGACAAATAATGCGGCATCATATAAATTGGCTGGCCACATGTTGATGGAGAAGCAACAACACCTATATTGAGTGCCATGTTCTGCACACTCCATAGACTTGATGTTGGAGGACATGTGCAAGGATGAAAAGATCGCAAACACTGTGGCTTCTGCTCAATTCATCACAACCTATGTGTACAATCATGGTTATGTCCTTGAGTTGATGCGCGAGCATACTGGAGGGAGGGAGCTCATACGTTCGGGCGCAACTCGGTTTGCCTCTACATATATATCTTTGGAGAGTCTACATTCTCAGTGGCGTCCCTTATTGCAGATGGTTTCCTCAAAAGGTTGGGAGGAGTGGCTTGGTGTCCATGCAAAACAAGATGTTCGAACCAAGGGAAAGAAGGTGGAAGAGTTGATTGAAAACAGAGGCCTATGGAAAGACATCAAGATGGTTCTTAATGTGGTGGAACCAATTGTCAAAGTCTTGAGAATTGTGGATGGTGATAAGAAGGCGGACATGGGGTACCTATATGAGGCAATAGAGAGAGCAAAGGAGAAGATTCAAAAATCCAACCCTAAAACATATCTAAAGTGGTGGGACATAATTGATGAAAGGTGGGACAAAACTCTCCACCATGATCTTCATGCCGCATGTAATTGCAAAACAAAATGTCTATGTTTATCTATTCTCCTATGTTAAGTCATTATTTGACACAACTCTTCTAATCTGCAGGTTACTTTTTCAACCCACGGTATCAATATGGCCCAAATGTGAAGAATGATGATGAGATCTTAAATGGGGTAAAGAATGTCATTCAACGCATGCTAGATGATGAAGATCGGGCAATTATAGCATGCAACAAGATGCATGATTACAGGCTTAAGTTGACTCATTTTGCAACTCATCGAGCACAAAGGGCAGTGATGTTGCTTAGCCCCGGTAAATTTTATGATTGACATCTTTACACTTCTTTTTCATTGGTCTAAGGCTTGCACATCATATTTACAAACAGACTTTTGTTATGCAGCTGATTGGTGGATGGATTATGGCAAGACCCTTGGATATGAGGATCTAGCATATGTTGCTATCCATGTCTTAAGTCAAACAACATCCGCATCTGGGTGTGAGAGGAATTGGTCCACTTTCTCTTTAATTCATTCAAAGCAAAGAAATAAGCCCACATCCTCAAGGTTGGAGCAGCTTGTATTTTGCCACTACAATATGCGATTGAAGATAAACAATCTCCAACGGATCCAAGAAGGACAAAAGGAAGAAGCTAGGTGGAGAGATGAAACTATGGGACAGCCTACCACACAACCTACAACAACCGAAGAGCCCATAGACTTAGATGACATTTTTGATGAAGAAAATCCTCTCCACTCATGGGTCGATGCAAGGATGGTAATGGCTGAACCAGAATTTGATCCAAATGATCGAGCTTGGGCTAAAGGTGAGTTAGATGATATTCCATTATCAGCAGTATTTCAGCTTCCAACAAAAAAAATGCACAAAGGCAAATCAAAGAAGAAGATCTCGGAAAGTACAATCAGAAATCCCATTGACATTGCTGATTTGGACACCATAGAAGAAGGGGATAAAACTCCTTGTCCAGATGGCACCATTGTTTATCAAACATCAGATGATTCCACTTCAGCTAGCAGTCATGATGATGATGATGATCCTAGCCAAGGTGGTACAGGTGCAGCCATTCATTCCCAACATTCAAGGCCAGCCTCTAAAGGGATTGTATTCACCGAAGAGCAACACTTCAGCCATGCTACATAAGATAGGGATCATAGTAGCAGGACAACAAAAAATGCCTCAGTTGGAAAGGGGAAATAAAAAGTTTAGTCTGTGCATCCACCAAGAACAACACTTGAACAAAGTATTGAAGACACATGCTACAATCCAAACTTCTTTTCTTATAGGCGAAATTGGTTGAGGAAGAAGAAGGCCATGAAGGAAGAGTTCCTCCGAAGGGTAAGAGAAACAAGTGAAAATTATGGTCAGTCAGAGTACAACATATCATCTCCTACATAAGGTTTGTAGACTAACTTTGTCTTTACATTTGAAAATGCTTGAAGACTTATATATCTTTTAATTTTTAATTATTATTTTTTTTTACAGGAGGAGGGGATTATTTTTATTTTTCTATGAAATGAGGGGATTATACTTTCCCTGCAAGTTATTATGGTTACCCCCCTCTGATGTATCTTCTTACTCAGGAGGAGGATATTATGAGCATGCTACTTATCCATCCTATTCAGACACATCATCACAACAATCAACTGGAGGTAGCTACCAAGTCCCCGAGATCCCCGGTTGGACCCCTATCATGACAGTGTACACTAACACCGAGGAGTAAAATCGGTATCTCATGGATCAACTCATGTATGCCACGTACATGTCATAGAATGACTGTGTACAATATGTAGAAAACTCATTGAATATTCGATTTCAATGAATGAAAGGAACTCTCTCATGAAATCATTGTATTATTTGAGTATGCCACTTATTTCACAAAAAAATTAGCAAATGTCAACTATTTCACATTAAATTTGATATAGATCTATGTTAGAATGATTTTTCTATTTTTTTAGATTTTTTTCAGATTTTTTTAGACACTTATATCCCTAGCCGAGTCAGTTGGCCTGACTTGGCCAGGATCGGCCGATCCCACCGACCCGGATCGGTTTGGGACTGGGCGATCCGATTCCGATCCCCGATTCCGCCTTCCTTGCTAGTACTTACCTTGACCGGTACCGAAATAGATACTAGTTTTTCAAACCTTGTTGAAGATGACCTTGAGCATGACAAGAATGACAAAAAAGCGAAGCCCTAGAGCCGGTGGTATCTCCAGAAGAAGTTTGAGAGGAGTTATGTTGATGACAAGGTCATGCTGATGTTGTAAAAATTGTCTTGGAAAGAGTAGAAGATGAGCCAAGAGCATGAATCTGTGTCTCCTCGACAATGTTCTCCGCATGAACATCATTTGAAGTTGGTAGAGGAGAGTGACGAAGAAGCTATATTTGAAGAGCCTTGAGCTTAGGTCGAAGGTGCATTAGAAAATGATAAAGCTACTAGCAGTCACGTTGTGTGCTTCATGAACAACCAACAACATGCATAGCATCTAGCTTGGACAAGAGCATTGAAGCCGTGCGAAGAAGTCCTAGATAGACAACTTACCTTGATGAAGACTATCGAGCTAATTAGTACTTGTGAGCATTATTGGCCTGAATGTAGTATTTGTGCAGATAGAGCCATTACATGCAGGAGTAGTAAGCATCTAGTTGGATGGGAGGATCATCAAAGCGAAAGGTATAGCATGGTGACTTTGTCTGCATCCTTGTTGGCTTAAACGGTAGGTGAAGCTGCCACAGTAGCGATTGACAGCGGATACTCTGTTTATAGTCAATTTCTCTTTCTGTATAGATCCTTTTATCATTTCTATTTTATGTACAGAGCCCTTTTTGATTGCTTTGGGCTGAAACTTTCCTTTTCATGGTGACCTATTGTGGGCACCTCCTTTCTGTATTTTGGTAGTGGTACTTGCTGTATTTGGATAGTTGAGAATAGATATATTGAGGCCGATGGATTCCTGGAGGGAGGCCAGTTTAGCACTATTCTTCTCTTCCTTTTGGCTCTGTTTGTCATGGTATCAGAGCCTGGGTCGCCCTAGCCGCCGCTACTCCAGCCAGTCCATCTGGATCTCCCCCTGCAGCTCCAGAGACCGCTGGTCTCTCTGCTTCCTGCCACATCAGCCACCTTCCCTGCGAGGCCGTCGAGGTCGCCCTCCTGCTCGTGTGGCCGTGGCACCCAGCCAGCACCTGCCCGCACATGTTCCTGTTGCCAGCTGCGACCTTGAAGGGTTCTTCTGAAGCCAGCGTCCTCATCTAGAGGACTTCTTGGTGCTGCGAACCCATCTAGGGTTTCTTCTGGAGGAATTCCTGGGCAGGCGACCTCATCCAGCAGGGTGTTTGGTACAAGCCGCATCTTTAGGGGTTCTAAAGTACATCTTGGCCATTTCTGTAAGTTGCTCTTTTCTGGGAATAGATCTTGAAGGTTTTGTCTGCTTTCTTTGTGGATTACTGCCCTTGCGTGGATCTCAATGGATACCCAGTCCAAAACTATTGTGATTCCAGTATGTTTCAATGGGAAAAATTATTTTCTGTGGGAGTTCAATCTGAGATGTTTTATTATGGGACAAGACCTGTGGGGATATGTGGATGGGACTGAAGCAAAACCTCAGAACACTGATGTGGAGAAACATAAGGTGTGGAACAAAAATAATGCAAAACTCATGAGTTGGATTATTAGCACGGTTGAACCACAGATTGGGATCAACCTTCATATGCATAAGACTGCAGCTAGCATGTGGGAATTCATGAAAAATCTATATCATCAGGATGATGACTCAAGAAAATATAATTTGGGCATTGAAATCAATGAATATACTCAGGGAATCAAGTCTGTCCAAGAGTATTATTTCGGTTTTATGAACTTGTGGCTTGAGTATAATTCCATTGTCTATGCAAAGGTACCTAAGGAAGCTTTTTAGGGGATACAAGAGTTACAAGCCAACAACATGCGTGATCAATTTTTAATGAAGCTGCGGCCCGAGTTTGAAACGGTGAGAGGGAACCTAATGAATAGAAAACCTGTTCCACTGTTAGATGAGTGTTTTCGAGAAATTATTCGTGAAGAACAGCGCATTCTTTCCAAGAAGAATGAGGAGGAAAAACAAAATCCCATTATTGATGTTGCATTTGCTGCTGGAAGCCAACCTTCTATCCGTAATATGCAATCTGTTAAGCGTTACTCCTGTCAGAAATTTGGACATTTGGCTAAGGACTGTAAGAACAAATATTGTCGATATTATAAGAAAGAGGGACATATCATCATTGAGTGCCGGCGTCGTCCCCAAAATAAAAGCCCTAAAGCTTATCATACAGCTATCGGTGATGGTTCTTCTACTAATTCTGTACCTGCTGCAAGCAATCAGCCCACTGTTGCATCTGTGGTGACTCCTGAAACTATTCAAACAATGATTCAAGCAGCACTATCTGCTATAGGTATTTCAGGTAGAAACCCCTCCACATCTTGGTACCTTGATTCCGCGGCCTCTAATCATATGACATCTTCCCCTCAGTTGTTCTCTTCTATCTCACCATATTTCGGATCGTCTAAAGTTCATATTGCAGATGGGAAAAGCCTTAATATCACTGGAGTTGGGACTGTTCAGTCCACTTCCTTCTCAAGTTCTGACGTTTTCTTAGTACCTCAACTTTCTGCTAATCTGATCTTCGTTGGTCAATTAGTGGATAATAATTGTTGTGCTCTTTTTCATCCTTCTGGTTGCTTTGTTCAGGATCTGAAAACTGGGAAGGTGATCGGGAAGGGCAGTAAGCACGGGCGTCTCTTCTATGTGGACCAAGCCATTCAAGAATCTTTTGCTTTTCCTTCTTTTGTTGACTGTAATTCCAATAAATGGACCTTATGGCATCGTCGCCTTGGTCATCCTCATTCTGAGAAGCTTTCTTTGATGTTTAAATCCGGTTTACTTGACAGCCATTCGGTTGTTCCAAGGCAAGTTCCATGTATTAGTTGTTGCAAAGGCAAAAGTAAAGTTCTTCCCTTTTCTTCTAGTACACATGTATCCACATCTCCTTTCCAACTTGTTCATTCTGACGTTTGGGGCATGGCACCGATTATATCGTCCTCTGGACATCGATATTTCGTTACCTTTATTGATGACTTCAGTCGTTTCACGTGGGTATATTTGTTGCGTGCCAAGTCTGAAGTATTTTCTACTTTTAAGACATTTGTCTCCATGATTGAAACTCAATTTGACAGCCATATTAAAGTTTTTCGATCCGATTCAGGGGGCGAATACATGTCTAATGTGTTTCACGAATATCTTCAAATGAAAGGGATATCTTCCCAACGATCATGTCCTCACACTCCGCAACAAAATGGGATAGCCGAACGGAAACATCGACATATTTTGGATATTGCTCGTACATTACTTATTGATGCTTCCGTTCCTCCCACTTTTTGGGATGAAGCTGTTCGGACTGCTATCTATCTAATTAATCGACAAATTTCTCCCAAACTTGGGACTGACAGTCCATATTTTCGTATCTTTCAGGAACAGCCAGATTATAAACTCCTTCACACATTTGGTTGTATTTGTTTTGTCCACCTTCCTCCCCTTGAACGTCATAAACTTTCAGCCCAATCTGTCATGTGTGTTTTCTTGGGATATGCTGTCCAACAGAAGGGTTTTCGGTGCTATGATCCCCAAGGTAAGAAAGTTCGGGTTTCCCGCAATGTCACTTTTCTTGATCTTCACTTCTTTTATGCTACTCATCCTTCTTTATCTCCTTCCGTGTCTTCTTCTATTTTACACCTTTTTGATGATCCTCCACCTATCTTGTCCATTGCTCGTTTCAAGCCTGGCTTGGTCTATAAAAGAAGAGACAAAGTTGCTACTCCTTTGGCTCCTCCAGCACAATCTGATGGCACTCCTCCATCTCATCTAGTACCTTCTAATGAGGATACCTCTGATCCGCCACTTCGAAGATCTGAACGTGTTTCCCATCCTTCGACCTGTTATGGTTTTCCCTATGTTTCTTTCTTGTCTACACTTTCTTCTGTTCCTATTCCCACTGCATACTCACAAGCAGCCAAGTATGATTGCTGGCAACAAGCTATGGAAGAGGAGTTGAGAGCCTTAGATAGCAATGATACATGGGATCTTATTCCTTGTCCTCTTGGTGTCAAGCCCATTGGCTGTAAGTGGGTGTATACTGTGAAACTTAAATCGGATGGTTCCCTAGAAAGATATAAAGCAAGACTTGTAGCCTTAGGAAATAAACAAGAGTATGTCATTGATTATCTTGATACATTTGCTCCTGTTGTGAAGATGACTACAATGCGCACTATTATTGCTCTAGCTGCCTCTTCTTCTTAGCCGATTTTTCAGATGGGCGTGAAGAATGCATTTCTTCATGGGGACTTGCATGAGGAAGTTTTCATGAAGCCTCCTCCAGGTCTACATCTCCCTTCCTCTGACTTGGTATGCAGGCTGAAGCACTCGTTGTATGGGCTCAAGCAGGCACCCAGGGCCTGGTTTACAAAACTCCGTACCACCATTCTGCAAGCCAGTTTTTAGCAGAGTACTCATGACTTCTCTTTGTTTATGAGGCGGGTTTCTGACAAGATTGTTGTGGTTGCTATTTATGTTGACGATATTCTGATCACCGGGAATGATTCGGATGGGATACAAGTCCTAAAAACTCTCTTGCAACAGTCTTTTCAAATGAAAGATCTTGGACATCTTAGTTATTTTCTTGGGGTGGAAGCTTATCTCACCAATGATGGAATTTATCTAAATCAGCATAAATACTTGCGAGATTTGCTCACCCTTGCAAGATTAGATGACTGCACTCCTGTTGCTACTCCAATAGAGGTCAATCTCAAACTCCGCCCGGATGATGGCTCTCTTCTTCAGGATCCAACTATTTATCGTCGACTTGTGGGCAGTCTAATTTATCTTAGTTTTACTCGCCCTGACATCTCCTATGCAGTGAATTATGTGAGTCAGTTCATGAGCTCTCCACGGCACTTACATCTTTCAGCTGTCCACCGTATCCTCTGCTATCTTAAAGGCAGTTCTCGTCGTGGATTGTTTTTCCCGATCGGATCTCCTCTTCAGTTGAATGCTTTTGCCGATGCTGATTGGGCAGGTTGTCCCACAACTCGGCGCTCTACTACAGGATGGTGTGTTTTCTTGGGTCAAAGTTTGATTTCTTGGAAATGTAAAAAACAAGGCCGCATATCTAAATCTTCCACAGAGGCTGAATATCGAGCAATGTCTGCTGCTTATTCTGAGATTACATGGCTCCGGGGTTTCCTTGCTGAATTGGGTCTTCCTTTCTCTACTGCTACCCCACTTCATTGTGATAATACCAGTGCCATCAAGATTGCTGAGAATCCAGTCTTTCATGAACGTACCAAGCATATTGAGATTGACTGTCACTATATCCGAGATGCATTTGATCGTCAGATTGTTTCTCTTCCTTATATCCAGTCCCGGGATCAGACTACTGATATTTTCACAAAGGCTCTCACATCTACCCGACATGGCTTCTTGATAGACAAATTGATGCTTCGAGATTCCCCGCATCAATTTGAGGGGGGGTGACAGCGGATACTCTGTTTATAGTCAATTTCTGTTTCTGTATAGATCCTTTTATCATTTCTATTTTATGTACAGAGCCCTTTTTGATTGCTTTGGGCTGAAACTTTCCTTTTCATGGTGACCTATTGTGGGCACCTCCTTGCTGTATTTTGGTAGTGGTACTTGCTGTATTTGGATAGTTGAGAATAGATATATTGAGGCCGATGGATTCCTGGAGGGAGGCCAGTTTAGCACTATTCTTCTCTTCCTTTTGGCTCTGTTTGTCAGCGATAGCATGATGGGCAATGTCAGACGCAGCTTCCATGGTCGTAGCAGCGTTTGTGGTAGTCGTAGAGGAGGAATTTGAGGTAGTAATGGAGCTAAGGGTGTGGCAATGCTTGGAGTAATGGAGCCACCAACTTAACCCTATAGCTGCATAGTGTACAAGTTGGATTGTAGGGTGGCAGCCCTGATTACATAATTGCTGACTGAGGTCCCTAGTTAATTGAATATCCATATTGGAAATACTAGGTGTAGACAACATGGTGATTACTGAAGAATATTGTAGAAATGACGCCAAATGATAAAACACCGTGTGGATGCGATCGGAGTGTCACAAACCCCCAGATGGATATAAAATATATACCAGGGATGCACTATACGGATGGCTGCTAACATTAGCTAAGTATGCCGACTGGTACAATGGACCATCTGCAAGAGGAAGAGAGAAGAAGGGAAAGAAAAGGGTGAACTGATGCAATGAACTGGTCACCAGGTTGGGTTAAGTCATGGTTTGCTGGATCGTGCTTGCGAAAAACTAGCACGCCAGTGCAATATGGTAACCTTTTTTAATATAAAAAATTTCATTTTTAATTAAAAAACTATTTTGTTGACTAAAAAAAGTATTCTTAACACAGTAGTGACATGGTACTGTACCATATCATACTGGATTGTACCATCGGAAAACTGGCACGATTCGATTCGGTGGTATGGTAAACCTTGGGTTAAGTTAAACAAACATGGGATAATGATTCCGGATCCAGTTGGCCTAGCCAAGTTGGTATATTGAGTGGATTTGTGAGACCTATTTGCCCTTCTTCTCCACCTGATGAAGGAAGGTGCTAGTATATCAGTGGGACAGTGGTGGTTAGGGGTGTCAATGGATCTGCGGGATCCTAAAACTTGATCCGGATTCAAATTTTTTTTTGGATTCGGATCGAACTTTTGACCTGAAATACATGTATTTTTCGGATCCGAGTCGACAGAGTTCTGATCCGAAATCTCTCATTTCGGATCGGATATCGGGGCACCATATAAAACCCCCGTGTCAAGGCAATTTTGGGGCGACCCTGTTAACCTGCCCTTCAGCCCCATCCCCTTCTTTTCTCACAGATTTCAGGGCGACCATTCTCCTCCCCCCCCCATCCCTTTATGTTCGCGGAACGTCTCTCTGGGCAGACGAGAACAAGGGCGAGTATAGCCGCGGCGGCGGCGTGCAGGGCTGGAGTGGCAGGGGGGGGGTTGGGGGGCAGCAGCGGTGGCCGGTGGGTGGTACGTGGGAGGGGGAGCAGCCTGGTAGGGGGTCTGCCAGGGTTGTGGGCGGAGAGAGAGAGAGAGAGAGATGGGAGATTCTAGAGGGAGAAATCAAAGGTGGGCGACGGTGGTGGGGGGATAGCAGTGGCTGGGGGGCAGCGGCTGTGGGCGGCGCGAGAGGGGGGGCAGCGACCCAGCAGGGGGTCCGCCGAGGTGGTGGGCGGAGAGAGAGAGAGGGATAGAGGGAGAAATGGGGAATTCTAGAGTGGCAGTGGTGGGGGGATGGCAGTGATTGGGGGAGCAGCGGCGGTGGGTAGAATGAGAGAGGGGGGCAGCGGCGGGTGGGCAGAAATATATATATATATATATATATATATATATATATATATATATATATATATAGAGAGAGAGAGAGAGAGATACCAGGAATGATTTCTGGAGGCGGCGCACGGGGCCGGCAGCGGCGAGGAGGAGACGCGTCTTCCACTGCAGGGAGGGCGAGGAGGAACTTCCGTTCTGGAGTTCTCTCCTCCGTCTCTTTTTCCCTCTCTCTCTTCTATCCCCTCCGTCCACCTCTGTACTTTTTTAAAAACTAGATATTTTTCCAATGCACCTGCAGGCTGCAGTACGTTTTGATAGGTTTTAATGAGAGTTGATGCCTGCCTTTTGAAATTTAAATTTCATTTATTCTCTCTTCGCCCCCTCCCTCTCTCTCTCTCTCTTCACGGGAGATCTCTCCACCCTTCTCTCTTTCCTACCTATCTCTCTCTCTCTCTTCTTTATTTCTCTCTCTCTCTCTCCAGTAGTTCGGATCTTAACTTATTAATATCAGATTTGAATTTGAATTCAAATCTATATTTAGTTTTATTTTCAAATTCAAATTGGATTCGGATTTAGATCTTTAAAGATCCGACCCAGATCCAATTAAAATTTACAGTTTCGGATCCGAAGTATCAAAACTGAAAGGTACGAATTTACAGTTTTAGTTCCAAAATTACAAATTTCTAAATTTACAGTTTCAGATCCGAAATTACAGTTTACAGTTTTGGATCCGCAACTATCAGCTGTAGTTTCATATTCGAAATTGTAATTTAGGGTTTATAACTTCAATTTTGGATCCTGGCCCATTACCTATAAAAATATATATTGAGATTTCGGGTCAGATCCGAATCCAAAATTTTAAACTCGGATTTGGATCAGATCCGAATTCAAAATGACATTTCAGTTCAGATCCAGGTTGAATTTGGATCTTAAGATATCGGATTCGAATTCGGATCATTAAAGATCCGACCCGAATCCGATCCGTTGACACCCCTAGTGGTGGTGTTAGCAACTGGGGATGTGGTGGGCGAGTGACAGTGGTGGGGTCAGTGGGGAGTGAAGGCGATGATGTCAAGGACACTGGCAGATGGCATTGGAAGAACAGAGAGAAGCATTGTGAACGTATCAAAGCCTGTGATGGGAGAATCCCTGAGATGGAGGGGGACAACACCGGAAGGAACTCGCTAGGTGAAGGCCGATGGCGGTGGGAAGGAGCTGATGATGGTGGCTTTGATGCTATGCTATAAATAGAGGAATTGGGAGAAATTAGAGGGCATGCACTCTCCAATGGTCACACACACACACACACACACACACACACACACACACACACACACACACACACACACACACACTTACAAGGGCCCAAAATAGGGCAAGGCTTTTTCTGTGAAGTTCTCTATAATCAAGGTCCAGTTCGACAAAGAACTTGTTGATATGCTTAAAGTTATTTACTTTCCTCACCATCAGAAAAATCTTTCATTAATGAAGGAATTTCAGAATCAAGGCAGTGGAAGGGCGTTCACCCACAGGAAAATTAAAACATTCGACCATCTTAATCATATCATAGGGGAGGTGGAGATGTTCCTTGTGAGGAATTCAAATTTGTTGACCACTAGGAATAAGGCAACGTTTGGGAAACATTGTTTGACGTAGATTCTAATCATCGGGTGGCTGGAGATGGGTAGCATTGGAGGGGGGAACCAATGCATTTAATGCCCTTTTTCAAACGCCAATGCCCAAAATCAGCATCTTGCATTCTAGAGAGATAGGCACATGAGATGATGAGGGAAAAGCTGATGAAAAGAAGCTTTTGAAGATTTAAATAGATTCCAATCTTTTGTATAGGACCCACAAATGGCAAGAACCCAACATCTCAAAATCACCTTTTCTCACCCATCTTCTCAAATGTTTGCCTAAGAAAGACATATTTTCGGAAGAGAGGATTAGTGGACAAAGGAGCTTCACACACTTGACCTCATGGCAGATTGGAATGTGAAAATTGTGAAGAGTTCAGGCTCTCAAACACCTGCAAGAAAAGAAGACAATAGAAACATTGTCAAGCTACTGAATAAGAGGTTCCAGAAGCCCTACTCTTTCTTAGGATAAGACTTGCCTGATCTTTAAACTATGTACAGAAAAACTACTCATTGATTTGGCCACATGAAGTAGATAAACTAATGAACCCGATTACTACCTCTACCACTTTCTGTTAAGGCATACAATCAAAGATTATTTCCTCTTTAAAATTTTGATAGAGAAACTAATCTGAAAGGGTACGGTCTACATGGGAACCTGGTAAGCCCTCCTCACACCAAAATGATACAAACTCACATCATGAATGCCATCCAAAAGGTGCGTAAAGTGATTCCTTATCACAACTACTAGTGATTGTGGCCCAAGTGATTCAAAGCTCTTTCAACTTACCAGAAGATGAACACCTAAAAGGTAGAGTTGACTGGTGTCCTTTAACTGAAGATTGTGCCGTTCACCATGAAGATGGGAGTCCAGATCAATGGGGCTGAACCCTACATACTTCTCAGTTGATAGCAGAGCCTACATCTGTCAGTAAAGCAACTCCGGGAAATAAAGAAAATAACAAGCCTATGACATTGACATAAAACAGAAGGATGCAGCCTCCCTTCAGCTAAGGGTGTGGGAGAGCTCAAGATAAAACAAGCACCAAGAGAGTTCTACACATTTGGGATGAGGAGATGAACCCATATAGGAGCCAGAAATCAAGGGCAATTACTACTTCTTGTGGAGTAATTGAATGATGAGATTGCACCATGGAAAAGTGAAAAGTGTGTTATGGCATGTAGTTGACTAAATTCGAGTGTCACACAACCAACCACACAAAACGTCAGCCTTAAAACCCTTGGCATATTTGATGAGAATTTGCAACTACAAGAAGAAGGAATTAGCTTGTGGAAGGAATTTTCCTTGGAAGAGCCTGAGAGGTTTGCATAATTACTGTCAATGGCCTGTGAAAATATCGAGAAGATTTTGACACCTGAGGAGAGAATCTGTGCCAATGTAGTTTGCAAAATCTGGCAGACAATGAGTTGATGATGAAGATACCCTCAACCCTCAGTGTGTTGGACACTCCAAGTCTTCAATGCTGGCTAAGATTTTGCAAGAAGCCTTGATATTTGCATTCAACCATAACCCTATGAAGCCATATTAATTTATCACTACACAATTCTGAAGAACCCAAAATTCTCTGAATCTGTATTAATGCACCATGATGGCCAAATAATTGCTTGCATTCTGTTGCATTGAACTCACATGAAGTTAGGTTTTCATTTATCAAGCTTCTTTAACAGGTAGGAAATCAAGGACTTTTTCTTGTGAATTGGATGTTATTAACATTGACTGTAGGTCAAACACAAATCAAAGAATTCATAAGCATTTCTTCAATCAGTTATAGTCAAAAAATAATTAAAAATGGATGTCCAACAATGCTTTGAAAATTTTCTTCAAACATTTCCAAATTTAATGCTCCAGTATGTCCATATTTGATATAAGCATACATGCTCAATCTGCATAATTGCTGGATCCAACACGTTTGAATATCTATCTTGAGCATATCTTGAGGTTCTGAGCTCGTCAAGAGTGCAGTAGGAACTGTATGTGATCATGCAAGAAGGAAGTCATGGAAATGGAACTGAAGGCTAAAATGTTAGAATAACCTCTCTCGGAACCAATATGGCTAACATTTGATGGCAATGTCAATGCCTATAAGGCTGAAAACAGCTAATGATGTCAGCAAGTGACATCAGTGATGGCTGTTGGTTAGATGTCTGTGGCAATGATATAGCAGTAATTGGGGTACTAACTAGGTGCTGGCATGGCCCAACTTGTGTGACAGATCTGATCCCTATTTGTTATTGGATCCATTGTCTATTCCTCCCTTACCTGACATGCCAAACTCATTGTCCAAAATGAAGAGAAGGGAAATCCTCGACTTCCTCTTCTTTTAGCAGTGATTGGTGGCTGTGACAGCAATAACAACAGGAGTGTGGCAGAAGCAATGACAACCATGGTTCTCTGGATCAGACTGCCTGAACTGGCATGAACTGATATTGTCAGCACTCCCATTTAGCTGTTGAGCTCCACTAGTTTAACTAGCCATTTGAGATTAATCATAACCTTGGTCTCCAATGACCTGCAAGGGTGGCAGAAGGCCTTTGATCACTCCCACTCCCACTCCCACTCCCACTCCCACCTCCACCTCAATCCCTCACTCTGACCTCCTTTCCCTTTCTCTCCTTTCTAACACCACTATGATACCTCTGCCTGTGTGTGTGTGTGTCTCATCAGTGACCCTGCTACCAATGGAGTAGGACATTTGTGTTAGGACACCTGCATCCCTTCCACGTTGTCACTTTTGCCTGTAGATAGATAATTTCCAAAATGAAGAGTAATGAGACTTGGAGACAACATAGGTGTCCTTCAAAAACAGTTTGATACTCTTTCACATCCACTGTAGAACAAGGTCCCATTTTAGTCAAGATCTTGTATTGAAAACCTGTTCATTTTAGTGCAGTCTTTGAGTTTCTAAGGTCATTATTGGTCAAAGTTTTTTTAATGAGGTCTTTGAGTTTCAAAGGTCATTATTGGTCAAAGATCTTGTATGAGTAACCTGTTACCTTAATGGGTTCTCCAAGTTTCCTAGTTTTTTTTCTCTTCTGCAAGTGTTATCAGATGCATTTCTGTACATGTACATTTCTAGTCAAATGCTTTAATTTGGACTAAAGTCTGAACTTTTTCTTATCGAGGATAAGTATCAAGAAGTTGCAGTGCTGCCTTTGTAGTCATTTACTTATTTATTTATTTTTTGGTGTCAGCATACGGTAATGGAGTAACTTTGTTTTTCAGGTCCAGTCTAAGGTCACTGGTAAACAACATGATTCTTCTATAACTGCATCAATGGAGCCAGTCAAACTAAAAACGTTTGTTGAATTTGCCATGGATGTTACATCTGCTTCTCCTCGACGCTATTTCTTTGAGGCAAGATAGTTATATGCCAATTCTTGTTTTGTTATCTGAATTATCCTGAGGTGTTTATTGTAATGGCATACTCATCTTTTGGATAGCAAGTCCTCAGTTCTGTGTTTTTGGCATATATCTCTTGCACATTATCAATATTTTTCATGCAGCCATGCATTCAATATAGGGATCTAGGATAATTGCATGGTAATCAAGAAAAAACTTATAATAGATTTGTCTTGTTTTTTATTTAAATGGTTTATTTTCAACCTGGCATTAGTAGCAAAGATGGTGGAAATATTCTCGAGACAAAATGTGTCGTATCAGCCATCTTCCTTTACATGATGACCTATTTTGACAAACATTTAAAATCTTGAAATATTGAGGTGAGAGTTTATGCAGTGATTCATACACGAGAATGGGGAGATTTATGATGATGTTGCACATAGGATTAGGCAGGCTGGTTAAAATGGAGAAGTGCACTAGGAGTCCTCTGTGATCGTCGTATGTCTGTGAAACTCAAAGGAAACTTTTATAGAATGGTTGTGAAACCTGCTTTGTTTTATGGTACCGAGTGTTGGGTAGTACGAAAAGAACACATTCACAAAATGTGTGTAGTAGAGATGAGGATGTTGAGATGGATGTGTGACAAGACTAAGAAAGATAATATTAGGAATGAGTGCATCCGTAAGGACTTGGGGATAGCCTCAATTGATAGTAAAATGAGAGAAAATAGACTCAGGTGGTTTGGACATATGCGTCGTCGCTCTAACTCATCGCCGGTTAAAAGATGTGACCAAATCTTAGCAGATGCTAGTAAAAGAGCTCGGGGAAGGCTTAGAATGAGATGGTGCGATGTTATTCGGAAGGACATTAGTTTCTTGAGTTTAAATATGAATATAGCACTTGATAGAAATCTTTGGC
The DNA here is from genome assembly GCA_022559845.1 of Amorphophallus konjac. Taxonomy (NCBI): domain Eukaryota; kingdom Viridiplantae; phylum Streptophyta; class Magnoliopsida; order Alismatales; family Araceae; genus Amorphophallus; species Amorphophallus konjac. Next base: position 402,677,907 of record CM040120.1, read on the forward strand.
GGAGTAGGATTCATGTAGCCGACCCCAAATTGGGATAAGGCTCTGATGATGATGATGAGACAAGAGTAGTGCGACAGGGATTGTCCTGTCCTTTCTTCTGTATTATGTTGTCTTTTTTGCGCTGCACCCTTAGTTTTTTTTATTAAGCACTGACCAACAGAGTTAATGTCCAGTCGAGTGCACCATCCCCCAGCAGGGGACAGTGTTCTCACTCCCCCAGACTAACACTGTGGCCATAGAATTTTATTGATTTTTGTAGTGAATACAGGCTCATCGGGGCATACCCCTGAACAGTTACAGTTTGCAGCCATGAAAGAATCTACAAACCGTAACCTGTTACAAGTTCCAAAAATGAAAAAAGTGAAGTCTATACACTGCACTCCCTTTTGCTGCTGAAGTCTGTACATTGTGAAACAATGTGAAGTCCGTTCGCTGCTGAAGACGGTGCAGGGTTTGTGAAGTCTGTACATTGTGGTGCATAAACTTTGTGAAGTCCATACTGTGAAGTCTGTACATTCGCAGCTGAAGACGGTACAGGGTTTGTGAAGTCTATACATTGTTGAAGTATGTACATTGTGCTGGAGCTTTGTGAGGGTCTATACATTGTGAAGTCTATACACTGCATTCCCTTTCTCTGCTGATGTCTGTTCATTGTGAAGTCTGTACAATGAGAAGTCCATACTGTGAAGTCTGTACATTCGCAGCTGAAGACGGTACAGAGTTTGTGAAGTCTGTACATTGTTGAAGTCTGTACATTGTGGTGCATAAGCTTTGTGAAGTCCATACACTACATTGCATTCAAAGTCTGAGCTTTGTGAAGTCTGTACATTGTGAAGTCTATACACTGCACTCCCTTTCGCTGCTGAAGTCTGTACATTGTGAAGTCTGTACATTGTGCTGGTATACACTCGAACCCTACTAGATCTACAAACCCAAAGGTCATCTGTTACAGATTCGAACAGCAGGAAGACCTATTTTATCCACTCGGAGAGCACCCCTAGTCAGCCGAGGGAGCCCACTAGTTCGAGTGTATATGTTGTTGCTGTGAGTGTTACAAGCAAAGGAAGCTAGTACGTCAGCAACTTGATTACCCTCCCTGAAGATGTGCTGAACGGAGCAGCCACATATGGTTACTTGATCAAGAATTGCCTTCCACCAAGGGAGGATGGTCCAATTTGGGGCCACTCCTTTTTGAATAGCATTAACAAGCAAAGCACAGTCGCAGTAAATAGCACCCACCTGAATGTCACTGTGTAAAACTAGAGCTAGACCATCATGTAAAGCCCTTGCCTTGGCTAGAATGCTGCACCCAAAGCCATAGTGAAAAGTAAAACCTACTATCAGGTTGCCCGCAGGGTCACGGATACATCCTCCTCCACCACTCATTCCAGGATTTCCTTTGGAGGCCCCATCGACATGTAAAGTAAAATTGGAGGAAGATAATTTGCATTGCACAAGGATTGGCAGGTTTTGGACTATCCTCGGATAAAAGTGAAAGAAAGCCAGGCTATGTTTATGCATATTGGAGAGGAATCCATGGAAGTGGATTTTGTCCAGGGAGATGTTGATAGCTTCACAGACTCTCTTCTTTATGCCACTAATGTTTGGCCTGATACAGTCAAATCTTGCTATGCATCTAGTCTTCCATAATTCCCAGAGCATTAAAATTACTGCATTCAGTCCAATATAGCTGTAGGCCGAGGATAAACTGGTACCAGCCAATATATTCCAGCATCGAATGGTAATATGTTCACTGAGATGTACCTTTACATTGATGAGAGGAGTGATCCAGGCCCATAGATCAGCTGCTAATTCCCCTTTGATGAAAAGATGGTTGAGGTCTTCAACTTCAGGTGTGATACAGCAGCTGCATTTGGAAGCCATAGCAATGCCACAATCAGTCACCCTGCTGTCTACAGGCACTGCACGGTGGATGATTTTCCAGAAAAAATTGGCAGCCCTCGGAGCTATCCTCGGATGCCAAAGTTTGGCCCAATGTCCTCTTGTAATACCTGAAGTCCTCAGGAGTTTGTTTGAAGATTTGACTGTAAATGAGCCTCCAGCAGTGGCCATCCATATGCATTTGTCCCTCTCATCATTTAATTGAAGAGTTGGGAAGCATTGGCTATTGTTGAGCAGGGCCCTAGCTTCATGAAAGGGATTAAGAAGTACCTCTCTGACAGTTAGCTTGGGTTTGTTTTGGATACTGCTAAGCTCAGGCTGCTGGACCTTATTAATGAGCGGCCCTTGCCCTGTCCAATTATCCTTCCAGAAATCTGCTTCTTTCCCATTTCTAATGATCCACCTGGAATTGTGTATAATTAGTTTCTTCACCTGCTGAAAAATATTGGAAGGCATGCCTGCTGGGAAAGGTTTCATACAATCGAAAATATTGGATTTGATGAATATGCTCCTAGCATATATGGCCCACATAGATGAGCCATGAATGATGTTCCACAAATTTTTCGCAGCCAATGAGACCTGAACATGATTTGGGTCCCTGGTAGAGAGGCCTCCTTCCAACCTCGGCTTAAGAATGTGTTGCCAATTAACCCAATGATGGCGCCTCTGCCCTTCAGAGCCCTGCCAGAAAAAATTGGCACACATTCTATCGATAGCTTTGATTATTATTTTCGGAATGAAGCAAGCCGAAGCCAGGTAAATAGGCATACTTCGGAGGACTTAATTGATAAGTATGACTCTCCCAGCCTGAGAAAGAAATTTGGATTGCCAGCCCTCCAACTTCTTCTGAACTTTGTCCAATAGAAACTTGAAATCTGAGCTTTTGTATCTACCTTTCTTAATAGGAACACCAAGGTAGTTAAAGCCAGAACCCAGAAATTTATAGCCAGTCATGGAATGAATGGATTGCTTGAGAGCAATTGGTGCTTTAGCAGAAACTGCAAAACTGCTTTTTTCCTTATTGACTTGTTGGCCAGAAGCAAGTTCATATCTATTGATAAACTGCTGTAGAACACTTATATTGTGTTTATTACCATTCAGGAAAATTAGGGTATCATCAGCATAAAGAAGATGGGAGGCTTGCACCACATTTCTAGGCCCACTGAAACCTTTCAGTTCTCCTGACTGAAATCTGGCTTTGAGGCCTCTACTTAACACTTCCGAAGCTAAAATGAAGAGGTATGGGGCTAAAGGATCACCCTGCCTTATTCCTCTACTAGACTTAAAGAAATCTGCCATGGTCCCATTGAAATTGACTGAAAACCAGCAATTTGAAAGAATCATCCCAATAAGAGAATTGAATCTATTGCTAAAACCAAACTTCCTCAGGGCTGCATGGATAAAGTCCCATTCCATTCTGTCATAAGCCTTTGCCATATCAAGTTTGAAGATGGCATTATGACCTCTTACCTTCCTATCAATATCCGACATCATCTGTCTAGCCAGCGCAATATTATCCAGAATGGAGCGGCCCTTTACAAAGGTTCCTTGTTCAATTGAGATAATGTCTGGTAGGATAGATACAAGCCGCTTGGAAATGATATTAGAGATTATTTTATAAGAGAAAGTGCATAGACTTATAGGGCGGAAGTCACTGAAAGTCTTGGGCTCCTGCATCTTTGGAATAAGGACAATAATAGACGAAGAGATACCTTTAGGAATAGGAAAACCCATGAAGAAACTTTGGGTTGCTGCTATAACATCTTCACCAACAATGTCCCAAGCTGTTGTGTAGAATTCTCCAGAAAGTCCATCTGGTCCTGGGGAGCTTGAACTCTTAAGGGACCATACTGCTGCCTTGACTTCCTCTTTATCCGGGATAGAACTGAGAAGTGAGTTCTGCTCTTCAATGATAGTATGTGGGATGCAATCCAGGAGAGAAAGATCCACCGAGTGCTCCTCAGTGGAAAAAATTTCTTGAAAGTATTTAACAACATGAACCCTGAGGATATTATGATCTTCGCACCATTGATCTGGTTCGTCCAACTTAAGTCTGCCAATAAATTCCTTTCTTCTATTATATTGAGCAACGGTATGATAAAAGGTGGTATTCCTGTCTCCACTTTCAATCCAGTCCAATCGGGACTTTTGATTCCAAAAAATTTCTTCCCTATGGAGAGCCTGCCGCAGATTGGCATTGGCTGCATTCAAACTAGTCCTGTTCTCCAATGTGGGATTTTGATCGAAGGCAAGTTGTTTAATCTCTACAGCTGATTCTGCTTGTCTGACATTCTATGTAACATCACCAAAAACCTCTTTATTCCATTTACGAAGCTGAATTTTAACAGACTTTAGCTTACTAGAAAGCCTGACCATAGCATTCAGATGATCATGAACCTGTTCCCATGCTTGAGAAACAACTTGCCTAAAGGAATTATGGGAAGTCCACATTTTTTGGAAAATAAATCTGGAAGGTCCAGAAGAGTAGTTGCAATTAGTCAACAGCAGTGGACTGTGGTCAGATGGGCCCCTTGGGAGATGCTTGACTTGCAGGTGAGGCAGTATAGACATGCATTGATTGTTGATAAAGAACCTATCTAATTTGGCTCTGATGTTAGCTGAACCTGTTCTATTATTGGACCATGACATGCCCAACCCTGAGAACCCAGCATCCAACAGGCCAGCCGAGCTAACAAAAGCATTAAACTCAGACATGGGAGTTAAAGCTGGGACAGTCCCACCAATCTTTTCTGAAGGTCTCATTACACAGTTGAAATCACCACCTATTATCCAAGGAACAGAAACTACAACAGCAAAAGAAAGAAGCTCATTAAACAGGTCCATTCTGAGGTGTGGATTACATGAAGCATAAACAAAGGAAAAGTAAGCAGTAATGACTATTCCAGTTCTCAGGCCAAGAGTGATTTGCTGGGATGAAAAAGAAATTAACTCCAGATTACAGTTGTCATTCCAAAATAACCAAATTTTAGAATCTTCTACAGAATTGACTGCACACTTAGGCAAATCAATGTATCTACCAAGCTTCAAGGCTTTATTGGAGGCTATCATAGGCTCACTAATAGCCACTAGAAGTGGCTTATGGCTGTTCACTAGTCTCTTAAGACTTTCCCTGGAGCCATAGTTTCCGACTCCTCTAATATTCCATACCATTATGGGACTGATCATTGAGATGGCTGTCTTTGATCGTCTGCAGATCTAGCTCTAGATCTTGTCTCCATGTATCCTTTTTTGTCCTCCCGCCTGATAACATTCCTCCTTCCTATATCACTTGTCAGCATCAGAGTATTGTCTATTTCCACTTTATCAGTCACAATTCTAGCTGCATCATGTATCTTAAGCAGATCAACTTTAGTTTTGGCCACTAAAGGTAGATTTTGCACAACAGTAACAATTGGCGCAGATATATCACAATCCTGATTACTATGGCATTTAGTACCATATGGTTGTTCTATCAGACCATTGGTAGAAGGCATAATTTCATTATGACTCGGCAATTGCTCCTCAATTGCATGCTGAAAAGGCTCAGAATCCATCAAGAGCTCTCCTAAATTCTTGACATTATGAGATGTAGCAGCTGTAGAAAGTTTTCCAACTAAGAAACCCACTGCATCTATCGGACTGGGAATCTTGGGAATTTCTTTTCCTTCTGATTGGAGATTATTTCCAATAACTTGCTTCTCCTTAATAAAGCATTTCTTTATCATTTCAGTGGTCACTGGATCGACTGGAGGAGGCAAGGTTCTCACTTCCTGATCGTCAGAACTCCTCCCTGCCGGAAGCATTGGACCCTGAGCAGACTCAGATTGCAGATGGACTTCTGAATTGGCTTCCCCCAATTCCTGTATATCTACTGCCTGTAACAGAACCTCAAACTGATTTTTCATAGTCACATTAGATCGAGCAGCCGGAGGGCCTTCTGGCCAGGGCTTTATTACCGGTTGCATCTTGGGTGCTGGAGCCTGAGCAGCTTGAGTTCGACCTGACCTTCCAGTTTTCCTTTTGCAATCATCTACAGAGTGACCAAGCTTATGGCAATGAGAGCATATGAGAGGAACACAGTGATAATTGACTGACTGCCAATATCCCACTCCGTCAAGTCAATCCATAATCGCTCCCTGCGATGTGTTGACAGGTCCATCTTTATACAGACCAGAGCTTCCGACATATCAGTCATAGCTAAGGTCCTCTCATGAATGCGAAGAACAGTCCCAAAATTGCCAGCAATGGATCGCAAGCAATCCTCATGGTAAAGATTCACCGGCAGTGCAGGGAAACCAATCCAAACAGGTACCATCGGCGGATCGGCATCAAAATTGAATTCAGGAGTCCACCGAAAGAAACGAAACAAAAAGCCTTTTATATACAAAATTTTCTGAATAAGGAGCTTCATAAAATCAGCCTCATTGTCAAAGCGAAAAAGAAGATGCCGCGGGTTCAATTTACTGATGATGAAGCTTGTTGAAATCGCTAACCTCTGCACTAGATAGTTCTTGATGTCGGGGATAGCAGGTCGACCATAGGAACATTTGGCCACTATTGCAAACGACAGGAACTGCATAGATGCCCGGAGGTCGGTCTTGGAGAAGAAAACCGCCGGCTCGCCAAGATCTGTAAACACCGGCTTCTTGATCGATATAACGGTAGATGGTCTTTTGTTGGACTCCATAAGAGCCTGTGCAAAAGACCGTCGAGGAACAGCAGCTATGGTGGATGAGGACGCTATCTCCGGTGACACACGCGGACCCCCCGCCGGCGCTGGGGGAACCCCCACCGCGCCGGCCATTACCGGCGGGGAGGGGGACAAGCCGAAGAGGAACAGAGGAACCCTGGCGGGAAAGAATCGAACTGGAGTTTCTCTCTCTAGAATCTAGAGAGAGAATCAAATCAAGGCCGCCACCTAAAGGATATTTATGTCATCTACTTATAAGTTGCATATTACCCTAATAATATATATGGGTTGGGGCCTTGGGGGGGTGCTGCCGACTAGAGGTATGAGAAAAAGGTTTGGCTGACAGCCCTCTCTATCCAAGTTGGTTATTTCGTCCCTTTTCCCTCTTCTTCTCTTGATCTTGTGTACTTCTGGTTCATGGTTTGCCTTTTCTTACGAGATGTTCGAGATCTCTCTTAGTTCTGTTTCTCTAAGGGTTCCGAGAAGAATTTCCACCGACATCCAAGAACAAGAGGAAGAGGAATGCGGGGGGGGGGGTGCGGAGGAGAATGGGATAAGGAGGAGGAGGGAAAAATATGAGAAAAAAGAGGGGGATAATGAAAGTATGAAGACGAGGAGGAACTCTCTAACACGTTAAGATGGGATTGCGATCTGAACAAGCAATCCTTATTTGTGTAAATATGTTTTTTTGTGTTGTTCTTATAATATTATGTTAATTTAATTATATTGAAAGCTAAATGACATTTTCTAAGAAATGTAAAATCATTACAATTTTTGGCCACTATTCCCCATCTCTCTGAGATCTCTTCTTTTCAGCCTTCCAAGAAAATATCTTGAAACAGAGTTCCAGGTGGGAAGAATCAAGGAAAGAAGGGAAACAAATATGTTTCTAGTTGAGGGAGTCCAACGGTGACAATATCGTAGCACGGCACTGTACTACTATTTTGGGTTTGGGGTATTTGGTGGAAACCCTAACTTTGACTGTGGCATTGTATCGTGGCACTATAGCATGGGTTTTCTGATCAGCTTCCTCCTTGATCTGCTAGTTTAGTATTACTATTATTGTGGTTTCCTCTTTTGTTACTCTAAGGAGCTGTGGGAAATATATATATATATATATATTACAACAAAATTTATAAATATAAAAATAAGAAAAAATGATGCTTTGTTGTTTATGCTAGTGGCATGACAACAATTTTTTTTGGAAAGTGGGTGGTACCATTATTATATTAAAAGTAAAAGAGGGATGTACAAGTAATGTCAATATATTCCTAAAAAATCCTCATACAACAAAAGACCCACACCAAGACAGTGTGACCCACACTTACCCCCCCACCAAAACAAAAATGGAGGAATTGTGAGAGTTCGCATTACAAAGTAGCTCTGCCCACTCTCTCACTCAGTCCCAAATAAAAAATAACTAGACTCTCCTCAACTCTAGCTCCCCCCTAAAAGTTCTATTGTTCCTTTCCCTCATAATGCCTATGATGGAGTGTGAAGAATCATCCACCAGATGCTTCTACCCCCTCTTAGGCTTTAGCATACCCCACTTCTGAATGAGATAGTGCACTTTCATTTACTGTCCGATAGCACCCTATGTCCTCCTAGCAAGCTCCTCCCAAACCCCTTATGAGTAGGTGCATCCTACGAACAGGTGGTCCAAAGTCTTGTAAGGAGCTCTCCATATAGGCAACTAGTAAGGGGTACATCATGAAGAAAAGAAGCCAACCTGTCACAGGTGACCAACCTCTCGTGGGAGATCCTCCATGTAAGGAGCTTCATCTTTAACAGAAACCTGGAAGACCAAATTTAAGGGGCAAGGCTGTAGTGCACCCCTCCATCAGAAATGAAAGTGCAGGCTAACCTAATTGAGAAGGTACCCTCCATCCCCCACCTCCATGTTCACTTGTCCTCTCTATCTGGCTATGGAGCATAGTCCAGGAGGAAGCGTAGGTCTTCTAACTGCTCCATCTCCTCGGGCCTGAGATTCCTCTTAAGTACCGGAGTCCAAGTACCCCAGACAGCTGAAGGTCAAAGGTACAAGAGATAGATGCCAGTGGAGCTACTAAAACTACAAAAAGTCTAGGAAAGGATTCCTCTAAGGTGCCACCGCACCATCCTCCCTTCTAAAAAAGACACTTATCACCTTTTTCTAGTCGGACCCAGACATTGAAAGTAATAATGTCCCTGCAGAAAAAGATATCCCGCCAGATGGGAGAAGTGTTGTATTGTGATGCTAGAGCTATATCCCAATCTTTACCTCTACCATAGTACCTCTGCCTTATGACTTGTGCCCATAAACCATCATTTCCCACCCCCAACTTTTACAACCACTAACACAGAACAGCCATATTGAAATATCTGATATTTTTGATGCCCACCCCTCCTATATCTTTGCTTTTGGCCACTCTGCCCGAGGAGATATCATGCTAGCGTCTACATCTCTCTCCACTGCCGTTCTAGAAGAATCTTGCCTAAATAGATTCAATTTTCTTTGCCATTGTCTTCGGAATCCAATACATGGACATAAAGTAGATAGGTAGACTATCAAACACTGACTTACATAATACCAATCTCCCCTTATAGGAGAGTAACCTTGCCTTCTATTCTGCTAATCTGGTCTCATACCTCTACACCATAGGTTGCCAGTCACTGTAATGTGGTGCTCCTAGGGATAGCGAGAGGCCCATATAGGAGATAGGGAAGCCCCCTATTTGGCAGCCCAATATGCAGGCCACTCTAAGAGCCCTACCTTCCATGTTTACACCTACCAAGAGACTCTCATAAAAATTGACCTTGAGACCATAAGCTTCCTCCAACAACTTCAACATCAACCTGACCACATAAAGTTGTGGCTTATCATTTTCTAGGAAGAGAGTGGTGTCGTCTGTGCACTGCAAGTATGTAATAAAGCGGTTGCTTCTCTTGGCCTGGAAGCCTCTGATCAAACTTGCGGACTCCGCTCTCAGTCACATCCTACTCAAGATATGAGCTACTAGCACAAATAGGAGGGGGGACATAGGGTCTCCCTGTCGGAGCCTCCTGCCATTGTGAAAAAATGGCGTGGGCTTCCCATTCACCAGGACTACAAAGGTGGCAGAGGAGATGCAAGCATGTACCCATCTTGTCCATCACTCCGAAAAGCCCATTATCTCTAACACATGAAATAAGCATTACCAATTGACCCTATCATATACCTTCTCAAAATTAAACTTCAAGACCACTCCTTTCTTCCTCTGAGTTTTCATTGTAAAGAGACATTTGTGACCCACAAAAAAGTTTTCCTAGATGCGCTTTCCCCTGATGAAAGCTTCTTGGAAACTACTGACCAGCTTGTCCATGACTCTATCAAGTCTTCCTACATGCAGCTTGGTGATAATATTGTATGTGCCATTCAGCAGCTAATGGGCCTAAAATATCAAAAGCATTATGCTCTTTGTTTTTTAGGGATAAGGACTAAGAGAGTTTTATTGATACCCCCCAAGTGAGCCTTTCCCTCTTGAAGTGGCATGACAACATGCATTGAAGAAATTTGGGTTTAATGTATTTGCATGCATCGGAGACTTTGGATCAGGCTACGGATTTGGAATCTTGACCTCGTTCCCCACTGACCTCGATCCCTGTTAATTACATTGGTCTAACGACTGAAAACCCTTGGTTAACTGCACGATTAATACTTTATTCTATTTCTTATAGAATTGACTCGCTGCTAGTCACTCACTTGAAGAGGTTAAATTAGCAAAATGCCATTTTATGTCTGAGTCCTAGTCTGACTAGGTTTCTAGAGCCCTGATTCAGCTGGGACGCTGTGGTTTCCAAACTTTTCATTGTGGAAAATTACTTTTCTACCTTTGTTCAAGCCTAGAACGGGCCTTTGGTTGCTTGAAGGAGGAGTGTTAGTCTGACTTGGACTCTAGAGTCCTGGTTTGGCTAGGACTCTAGGGTTTCTGGAAATCTCTATGTCGGAAAATTACTATGTTGCCCTTATCTAAACCTAGAACCAACTTTTGAACACTTATGAGAAGGGTCCTAGTCCGACTAGGACTCTAGGGTTTTGAATCCCTTTATGACAGAAAATTACCTTTTACCCATAGCTGAACATAAAGCAAATTTTTGATTGACCAAGGGAGAAGTCATAATCCAACTAGGATTTTAGGGTTTGAACCCATCTAGTCTATACATGCTTTAGGGTTTTGAACCCATCTAAACTATATATGAACTTAAAACAATCTAGCTCCAAAAAAAAACCTTTTTGGAATCGCCGATGCTCGGGTTCAAGTTAGTGTAGGGTTTTCATGTTTAAGCCATTAGGAGACCCAATATAGGGGATAATACTGTACACATTGCATGCACAAGACACGAGAAAAATTGAATAAGTGAATTTCATTCATGGCAATTATGTGTACACAAGTACAACAAATGAGTGGCAATTTTGTAACTTTAAAAAATTTGGACTTAGCCATGTGGGCTTAAGTCTGTTGACTAACCTGAATTGACTATAGTCAAAAAATTGGGCTAATTGACTGGACCACATGGTCTGCAGTCCTTGGATTGAAATCATTTGGCTAGCCACGTTGGTTGCGGTTTGCCAATTATGATGTTTGATCAGGCTCATCAACCCGCGGTCCTTGGGTTTGGGTTAATTAACTGGGTCTATGGTTCATGTATTGATTTAATTGACTGAGGCAAGTTTCTGATGGTTCGTCAATTGAGGGTTTGACCAAGCCAATAAAGTGGTGGTCCATGGGTTTGGGTTGGTTAAACGGACCATGTGTTCTACGGTTCATGAATTAGTTGACCAGACTTTATAGTGTTCGGTCGATAAATTAATTACACATTGATTGTTAGTACGTCATGACATTATTTGTTAATTAATTAAATGTTTGACATCATCATCATCTCAGAGCTTTATCCCAACTATATTTGGGGTCGGCTACATGAATCTTGTTTTGTCAAAAATTTCTATCAAGTGCGTTAGGTTGACAACCAACAGTAAAAGTTTGTCACATCTCCCACATGAATTCTGTATGACAACATCGTAATAATTAATAATAAGTCATGCAACACTATGGGCCATGATCCATGTGGTCCATATGGGACATTGGTCCATTGGACCAGCCAATCAAAAGAAGAGGCACAAGGCCTAAGGAAGAACAAGGGGAGGCAGTGGCCTTACCCTATGTCTCTTTTCTTAGAAATTCTTTTGTGGTGAAGTAATGGTGTAGATATGATTCCTCCAACGCCAGCTCACTCATGGCCGTTACATAATAGGCCAGATGTTCATGTAGCGAACCTTACCCGTTAAACTTTTGGGGCCACTTTGATAAAGGGGTAAGTCCGGTTAGAGTGGGTTACCCAGGGTGGGATGACTTATTCTTGTTTGGCTCTTTTTTCCTTAACTGGGATCGGTTAGAGATCAGCTTGGGTTTTTTGAATCCAATCAAAAGGGTGACATAAGCCATCTGGGGTGGGTTAGGGGTGGGCCACTCGGGGTGGCGTACCCGCCCCTAGTCCACCCCTTCATCAAAGTGGCCCTTGTGGTTTTTAGAGTTTTGGGGTAGTCTAGCGGAAGCTTCTTGAATTGATGATAGAGAGGATATGACACACTATATAAATCAACATTGGTTACACCCTAGCCATGCTGAGCGAACTTCGCCTCTACAATTCTTTCAATCATTTGCCTTTGGGCCATTAAGTTTTTTGTTGTTGGCGTGGTGGATGACCACACATTTGCTTCGTTGTGCAGAGCTTCAAACTCCGCTACTACCAGTATTTTTGCTACGGTAGTTGAGATATTAGCAGTGGCTGGGGCAACTTGAGGTGGCCTTTCAACCACTGTAGGAACTGCCGGAGGCTACAGTTGAACCTCCCTTTCCTGCAATAGTCCTTGCAAGAGATTCCTTAACTTCTGATTTTCACATTGGAGCTCTTCCAGCGTGGGCTTGGACCTCTTCCAGCTTGGGCTTGGACCTCTTATCCAAGATCATCTTCATGCCCTGGATTGCTATCATTCTGGACATTGTGAACATCATCTTGGTTTTCTTCTAGTTGCCCTGTCCTGGTTGAGACATCCCAACGGCGACAACTGTTTGGTTCATATGAGCTAGAATTCGGGAGACGGGCCTCAATTTCTTCAAGGTCTGTAGTGGTTCATTCAAGTCTCCCGAGTCCTCCTCTGGCTATTTGTCAGCCGGGGAAGTATAGCATGTGAACGCCCTAACATCGTCATTAGTCACCTGGATCACCCTCTTTTTTATTGGTGGTTGTCTTCCGAGCTTAGGTGCCATCCCTAGTCTGTCAAAAATAGATAGTCGGGACGTAGAAGCTTGAGTGGAATAAGCCTCCTCTGTTCGAGTTGTGCCGGCGAACGTAGAAGTGGGTCGGGTCTGTTTGTAGACCTCCCGACGCTTTTGCCCACGGGGGTGTGGAGCTCGGGTCTCTGGGGATGTCGAGGCTTCGGCTTGGTGCCGATTTGTTGGATTTCGAGCTTGCTGTAAGTCCGACATGCGAATATGTCTTCCTGATCTAGCCTACCAGATAGCTAGGGCCTCCTCTTTGGTGACCCAGATCTTCTTCATACGGAGTTGACGCTTTTCTATTGGGTTGCCCTATGTTTTTGATTTGGGAGATGCAAATTTAGACCGACGCGTTTGCCCCCGGTTTGCTACTGGAGTGTCAGATTTCTTGAGCTCTACCTTGTCTTCTTGAGCCCGTCGAATAAGCTCAAAGCGGTTGGAGGTAGGAACGGTTGGGACATGTTTGTCTCGAGGCATGATTGGCTTGCCTCCATCAAGCCTGATGCGTAGATCTCCGACAATCACAGTCTTGCCGAAGCGAGATGTGGTCGTTGTAGGCTTTCTACCCTTGCGGCTGCGACACTACCCCCGTTGAGCAGGAGCGGCGCCGACACTAACTTGATCGATCGAGAAAACTAGGCTAATGGTTGAGACCGAAGGCTTGGTGCCCTCGGCAGATGCTGGTGTAGGTGTAACCATATCGTTCGCGGCCACTGGAACAACACCTAAGAAACAAGGTTGAGCCAACGACTGCTAGGAAGTCGCCGAATACTATGGGGGTTGCCAGGTAGCCGAACTTGGCGTGGTTGGCAATGATTTGAGATCCGTAGGTTGTGAAAGCCATTGTCCTGTTTGTAATGGTCATTTGTCGGTCGCTGAATGTGAGCGAGCGAATGAGTGCCCTCCTCTTCCCGTCCTGTAAAGGAAAAGGGGCATCAGAACCTTGGTAAAGGTTTAGGACTTCATTGGCAGAAAGAAGAAAGACGGGAAAAGTCTAGTCGGGTGTGTCAGTCTATTGAACATGAAATATAAATTTTGTTTAAAAAGAAGAAGGAATGTTCATTTGTTGAACATGAATGCATGTTTATTAGCTATTTGAATAGCGCGTGCATTGTTAATTCTGTAAGTTTAGTTTATCAGACGATTTGGGTTCGAGTGCTAGACCTTTTTCCACTGACCTCAGTCAGTGTTGATTTACATCGGTATAAAGTCCGAACACCCTTGTTTAACTGTTAAAGAAGAACCGCAGTCCTTTACAATATGGGTATGAGGCTAAGGGCATAGTTGCAACGACCGTAATTGGCATTTGATTAAAAACATGGCGAGCCTACAGGCCTAGGATGACAGGGGTAGGTCGGGGATTGATATTTGAGTTTGGACATGGATTGAAGATTATGCTACAATTTAACACCTCTTGGGGATTAAATAAAACCCGGTAGTGGTAGGGGTATATTTACAATTTCTGGAGAGTTTGGGGACACTTCGAATTTCAGGGGTATTCTGGTAAGTTTTGGGCTACAAGGATATTTTGGTAATTTCTAGGATGTCCCGTGGATGCTTTGGTAATTCTCAAGTACCACTCGGGTATTTATGCAATTTGGCATTGACCATGATTGTGAAGACATGTTTAGACTTAGAGGGACATATGTACAAACATTCCTCATCAAGGGACTGTATTCACAATTTAATTGGAAGTCAGGGTATTTATGCTATTCCTTGAAATAGACAAAGGATATTTGCATAAATTCAAGATTTTGTAAGTACAAGGATTCGTCAACGAATTGTAAACTTTACAGGACTTCTCCAAAAAATGTGGGATATAGTCACAATTTCAGATATTTGCAGGGCATTTATGCAATTACAGGACATTGAGGGGATTTTCTTGTAATTTTGGGGGCATTTTCATATTTTTTGATTAATTCATAAAATTTTAATACTTCTATTGCCAAAATACATAGAACATCATAATGTGGCCTCTAGGGACATAAGTGCAAGACCCAAGATATTTATAACTCATACCCTTGAGTGGGCTTTTACAAAACACAAAGCATGCGCACTCCGGAGCGTGGCTCCAGTGAATCTGTTCGATCTCTTCTCGAGGATGCTTCTTGTTCTCCTTGATTGTGGGGTCCATGGGGATATGTATAGAGTTTAGGTGATCACTTGGACCCGGATAGGTCCCCAGGGGGGCTTACCTGAGGTCAAATGACTTGGTAGGTAGGCGACCGAATGATTGACCAAACGAAGGGGGCATCAACCCCGATTAGGTCCCATGGACCTATCCGGTCGATTGACCCCGGTTAGGTGGTAATCGTCCCCGATTGAGCGGGCGGTCAACCCCGAATAAGCCTGGGGGCCTATTCAGGGTTGACTGGCCTCCATGAAGGGGCGGTCAACCCCGAGCGGGTTCCACTTGACCCCGGGTAGGTCCCTGTTGCACCCGGGATTTATTCCAACCAAAATTGGCATGGCTGCCATGTTAACCTCGCATTGGTTGAGATCTACAAATATTTGGCGTATCACCTCTTCATGGAATATCTCCACACACGGGTTTAACATGGGGCGTATCGCCTCTCCCGTGGAGTACCTCCATACATTTAAGGCTTCATAGCCTACCTATTGCTGCAATTATAGGCCTCTCGCAGCAAAACGGGGTGGTCGAGACCGGATTAAATCCACACGATTGTTAGGATCGCGTGGTTATGAGAAAATCCCTAGCGTATGAACTCTCCCTCCTTTGAACGTGTGACTACGGGCAAGGGAAGCAACTTCAAAAATAAAGGAGACACAAAAGGAGGTCTACGCACCAAGAATAAAGTCTCTCGCACGTGTATCACGGAACACAGACAATATCAAGTCTCCCCTCCGCGGCCTACGGCACGAGGAAGACAACAAACGAACAAGGAGGCGCTTCCTCTCGCTCTTCTCCACGAGGCACGGCGAGAAAACGAGGCTTCAAAGCCCCCAGGACCTCCTTTTTATTGAAACCCGACGTGGAGGAGTCCCGTCCGGGGTCGGGGGGACCCGTCCGGGGTCACCCTCACCCGGGCGGGTCCGCCCGAGGCGGGCAAGCCCGCGTGGGGCCGCCCTTGGGTGGGCGGACCCGCCCGGGGTCAATCGACCCCTGGCAGGTCCCGCTCGGGGCCCGCGACCCTGGGCAGGTTCCCTCTCGGGGTGCGCGACCCCGGGTCGCCCGCCCTCGGGTGGGGCCCAGGGACCTCCCACCCCGGGGAGGTCCTTTCTCCCGCGTGATCAACTAAATTTTTTGAAAAAATTACCTCCCGGGGTCATTTTCATTCCGTTCAACCCGGACGGGTCCAAACGACCCCGGGGAGGTTCCTACTTCTATAAATAGACCCCTAGGGTCCAGAAGGAGGCACATCTACACACATGCTACAACCTACGGAGCACACTTGGAGCATCCAGCGTTCGTTTGTTCGTTTGTTCTGACTCGTGAGGGGTAAGTCCCCGGGTCTTGTGTTTATGCCCCTATGAGGATTTTTTTTTATTTCGTCCCTTAGTGGGTCATGTTGTAAGTTTCTATGTCCCTGGGCGAAAAATATGTAGTTCCACCCATATAATAGGGGAATTACAAAAACGTCCTTCCCGGGGCCCGAGAAACAAAAATGTCTCGTTCTTTGCAGTTATACCCTGCAATTTTTGTAATTGGGGCTACGCCCCTACTTCCTGCGTTAGTGCGGACTTTTGTACAGTCGACAACTCGCCGACAACTCTTGTACTCATTCGGACTATAAAAGCACTCATCATGTTTTATGTATGTCCTCGGGGGAAAATTATAAGAAAACCCCCAGTTTTCACAAAATTACATATATACCCCTCTTTCGGCCAAGTTGACAGTTATGTGTTTTCTACGAAGCCCCTTGTCTTTCTTTCGGTCCGGAAATATTGTCAGCCTAGTCTGACACTCAGATGTCACCCCAACCCTAGGTCTGTGTAGGGTATGATAAAATTACCAAAATACCCCTGCGACTTAACTATGGCCTACCAACCCTCGTAACCCTCCATAAAGAGCCTCAGCGCCTTGGGAGTCAGGAAATCGATCCTACTTCCGTTCCAGCCCAGAAATTTTAGAAATACCCCTGGCCTGGAAAAATCATCAAAATACCTCTAGATTGGTAAAGTTACCAAAATACCCTCGGGGTCCAGAAAACTTCTCTACTTCAAAAATACCTACGACTTTCGCATATTTGTATCTTTACTCCTAAGTCGTAGGGTTCTTCTAAGACTTAGCCCTAATTATCAAAATACCCCTAGGTTGGTAAAATTACCTAAATACCCTCGGGGTCCAGAAAACTCCCATTCACTTCAAAAATGTCTACGGCTTCCGCATATTTACGATTCTATTCCTAAATCTTAGGGTTTTGTTCAGACCTAGCCCTAACTCTATTAACATATTGGTGGTAAATGAGTGGTCATAGAGAGTCTCTCAAGTGAGCCTACCCTTCACATCAGAACCTCTATAGAAGACTTTGAAATTTCTTTGGCAGTTAAACAAGGGTGTTCGGACGTTAGGCTGTTTTAAATCAACACTGATTACGGTCAATGGGGAGAGGTCCAGCACTCGAACCCAAATCGTCTGATACTATGCGCACATACTGAATAACCCTCTCTATGTACAGGAATGTCTCTTTTCAAAAAGGACATTTCTATTTTCTATTTTTCCTACGTGAAAAATATATTCCGTGTCTCACAGACTGGCAAGCCCGGTGGGACAACAAAGGAGTAGGTTTAACAGTCCGAAAGAGACATGTGAGTCAAACCTCGGCTCCAACAGCTGGCCGGGTCCACCCGGTCAAGAAGACAACTACTGAAGGTGTCATGCCCTCCGCCGTAGTAACTGGCCGAGTCTGCTCGGCCAACAAGCCAACTGTTGGGGGTGTCAGACCCTCAACCTCAGCTGTAATGACCCGAGAATCCGATTACCGGGAAGGCCCGATAACCCGAGACTCGCACCGCTGCCCACGAGCCGGGAGGGCTCGGAAGGGCTAAAAGGAGTGTGGAGGCACAAAGAAATAGGAAATAAAGCAGGACAACCAATAACAGAAATAAATAAACAACTACAGCTATAACAGAGCCCAGTCCAACGGAAAGTACAGTCTAAAGTAGTAAAGCGTACCACATGTCGAGTGAACACTCGGCCCGGCGAGCTGGCAACTGAGAACCTCCGCTCTGCACCCTCGAGCCTCGAGTAAGAACCGCCACACCTGAAAAGCAGGGGATGAGTCTCCAAAACAGAGACTCAGCAGGGATCCCGCGGAAACCCAACCGGAAACAACGGCGGTACCAAAAAGGAAGGCTACGAGAGCAACCGCAACAGCAGGAACAGTAAACCCGGTGGCCGGTCGAAACACGGCACTACAACTACTCCTACTGTACCAGAAACACACCCTGACCTCGCGGTCGAGGCTACCGAACTACACTAGTACCGCTTACCGAAGTAAAAACACACGGCAACCACGCCGTAGAGGCCTGTCCCTCGGACACAGCCTACCTGGACACGCTGTCCAAGGTGCAACCCCGACCATCCGATCGCGGGTACCGCGCAACAAGACGCAACCTCGGTAGAGCCACTAGCACTAGTCCCACGGCGCGAAAACCAACACACGCGCCGCGGCGAAACAACCGAAAACACAACGGTCGACACGACCGAAAACCCGAAGGTCGAAGTCACGGAAACTGACAGTCTGTCACTCCCAACTCGACTGGAGTACCTCCCACTAGAAGCACAGCCGGTAGCGTCCCCTGACGTCTTACACCGCGCCGCAGGTGAACCGCCTGGCGTGGTAGCTCCTACCAAAGGCACGAACACCGTACAAGTAACCACAAACAAGTGACTAGCTGGGGTCACGCCCGTCGACGTAGGTCCAACCGCCCCCAACCACGTGTGCACACACAGACCGCGCGTCCCTGGTCTGGCCCTCTGACCGGTTTTCCCCTCAGTCGGACTCTGGCTGCAAGACGTGGGGCCCGACGGCAACCGGTCCACAAACCGTCTCTAAGGGTAAGCCCGTACACCACTCCCTGGTGCGACCGGTACCGCGTACTGGTAGGCTACGACTAGTGGAGGGTCACTGAAGGAGTAGACTCTCAAGTCAACGGAAAACAACGTCCGCATCCGACGACGTACGGGGACCACCCCACGTACCGGCCCCGTCGCACGGTGGCCACAGTCGGAGAAGAGACAGGACTCGCAGTCCACGGCCACGCACGCACCCTGCCCGAGAGTCGAGAAAACTCAAGTGGCGCTAAGCCACTGGACTCTGGACAGTCCTCTAGACACATTACACCCAACGGTCCTTGAGTCACAAGACTCGGGGTCAAGACCGTTGTACGCAACAGCACAAGGCCGTCAATCCAGTCCAATCTCTAGGTCTAAAACCACGGTAGCACGAGTACTGAGACAACTCACGAACCGCCAAGACCACTCCCTCGGGAAGGGAATGCAAGGGTCTAAGGCCACCCACACGGGCCACACGGAAAACACAGAAGCACGATTCCCAGGGCAGCACACAAGCCACCTTGTCGATTTCCCATCTCAGGGCAAGCGGGAAACCTCCAGCCCCAGGCCGGATAACTGGACTCGCAGTCCAAGGCCAAACACGTGGCCCACATGGGAATCGCCTTCCAAAGAAACCCACGACATACGGGGGAGACCCCACCGCACACACACCGATGCACGGTGACTCGATCGAGCGTGACACGAAAGCCCAACACGCGAGAAGTCACCCGGACTCTCAACCCCACGGGCACGCTAAACGAGGTAACACGGTCCTCCAGACACCCTCAAAACACGGACACAGAATCCCATGGGTGTCTGGCACTCACGAGACCGCAAGTCGACCACTGGGTCCCAACCGGGTCGACCGGGGACCCACACATCGCGGAACAAGGCGGAGAACACAAAAACTCGCCTCGGTGCAACACAACGCCTGACGGTCTAGCCCTAGACCGTCACAGGGCTGTAACGGTCTAGGCGGGACCGTCACATCCACCTGGCGGCCTAACCCAGGCCGTTACACGGCCCATAGGAACGCAGGATGTAACGCGCCTGGCTCAGCGCGTTACACAAATGTAACGCGCCTGCCCTGGTGCGTCACGCGCGCCTCACGCTCCCAGCGTGAAAACGGGATGTAACGCGCCTGCCCCAGCGCGTTACACGAATGTAACGCGCCTGGTCCAGCGCGTTACACACACAAACACCCAACGGTCAAACGACAACGGTTGGAACACCCCTGACGGCCCACCCCAGGCGCGTCACGCGCATGTAACGGTCCGTCGGGGGCCGTTACACCCCCAGCCCTCAGCTGGGTAACAGGGGATGTGACGCACCCACCCAGGCGCGTCACACGGCTGTGGCGGTCTATCGTGGGACCGTCACACCCACGAACGCCAAAGCCCAAAGCAAAGGGAATGTAACGCCCCTACCCAGGCGCGTTACACATATGTAACGGTCACTGGAATGACCGTCACACCCTCCCGAGAATGTTACGGCGGGAAACCATCCAAAACACCGATCCACGCCCCGATCACCCCCGGGTGATGGGGAAACAAAGGGGAATCCATCCCCAAGCCCCTAGGCATGCATCTAAACTCCTGGATCGGCCAAAAACGCCGTAAAACGAGAGATCGGCCCACAAGCCCTAAAACATGGGTTTTGCCCAAAAAACCCCGATTCCACCCGCTCGGCTCACCACGGCCTACGAAACTCGCGGGAAAGGAAGTGCACGAGCTGGGGGTCCATCTCCCTACCTTCACCGTAGATTTCGCGCACCGTGGACGCCGATCCACGAAGAAACGCCTCCAAAACCCCGCCGGTGCCTCCACGCCCGCGAACCGGCTTCACCGCGCCCTCGAGCCTCGATCCTCGACCCATCCTCGCCGTCCTCCTCGCCCGCATCGCCCCGCCTCGGTCCGTCAGCCGCCGGAGAGGAGAGAGTGAGAGGAGAGAGAGGGAGAAGAGAGAGAGGGTGAGAGTGAGAAATGAGAGGAAGAGAGAGGGTGGGGGGTTTATATAGGAAAATCCAAAAAATCGGGAAAATTTCAAAAAATAGAAAAATACACCTCCTCGAACCTCGCGACGCGCTGATCACAACGGTACCATTCGCGCCCAGGTGAACGGCCCGGTTCACCCGCAACGAGGTTCCGAAGGAATTTCCGAAACACACACCGGGAATCGGAAAACACACGCGGAAAAGTTGCGGAGCTCTTCCGGCCTCCGAAACGACTCCGGATCACGCCGATCCGAACACGAAAGACGTCCGAAACGAAATTCCGGACACAACGGAGTCGAATACTCCAAGAAACCAGATCCGGGACCCGAGAAGAAGGATCCGAAAAACCCGGGGCATTACAGCCCTCCCCCCTTAAAGGAATTTCGTCCTCGAAATTCAGGACCAAGCACAAAGTCACAGGGGAAGAACACTGAACCAACTGACAACGCTGTCAGAGCCCCAGCACAGAAAATCTCGGTTCTCACGAAAACACCGATCCTGAGGGACACAGCCAGACTTACAATCACAAACAACACCTCGCTCCTCGCGCCGAGCACAGTGGCCAACAGAGCAGACATAAACAAGAGGACACAGTCCGGCATCACCTCAGACCACGCGAGAATCCACCATGGCGCCGCAGCCACAATCTCGCCCACCGAGGAGACACACCCTCGACACGAGAAACAACTACCGATCCATCCTATGGTCGGCAGACAAATCGCACATCAGCTTCACAACCAGCTGACAGGTCGCACACCCTTTTCAAGGGAGCAACCAAACAAGAGCCTCCACCAGCTCAAGTAGTCCTCTCGGCAGACCGCAACCAGAGCATCGGCTCAGCACCAAGAAACATCTCACACATGGCAACCCGAAAGCCGGACATAACACTGTGCCAACTCTTGTCAGAAGACAAACTTCGACAAAGTCCAGATCCCATCCGGAAAGGCACATCACAGAAACGACCACCAAAAGGTCTCGCTGGTACACGGCTCTCGCCACGCTTGAGCCCCGACAACCAGCATCTTCTGTTTGTGAAAAGACCATCCACTGGTCGCCAGATACACGTCAACGGGAAACCTCCACCGGCCCAACAGGCACGATCCAACTCACAGCAGGCCATCCGCTGACTCACACACAGACAATTACCACAACTCGAGCCACACTCCTCTCGGATTCCGCATCCGATCTCGATCATCACACCAACTCGACCCTCTCCGGGAGCACGATGAAACCAAATGACAAGATCCTGGTGTCTTCAGTCATCACCTCACTCGACTCAGACTTACAGGGGAACCATCCCATGCTGGTCACCAAACCAGGGATAACCATGCGACACCAACGTCCCGCTAAGTACCACCCTCCGACGCCAATCTCGCTAAAAAGGCCTCCGCCCACAGGCGTCACTCTTACGTCTGGTCTCATCAAATCCTTCGACCTTCGTCAGGCGACATCCTCAACAACTCCATCCGGGTCCAACACCGACGCCTGACATGGCTTCCAACACAGGAACAGGGTACTCATGCGACGCACTAGCCAGCACATTCCCCAACACTCCATCCTGCCAGTGCCAAGAATCATAATACCTCGAGCACGGCACGGCAACAACACGTTTCACACCGAGGAACCAATCCTCCAATGCTCAACGCAAACTCAGGAAATCCGCCCGTAGCAACCAACGCTACGATCCTGAACCAATGGGTCACAAGCCCACCACGCTTCCGCTGCGCACTCTGATCCGCGCGCACAGCCGAGAAAGCGAACACCGCCTAACCAGCACTCGTCCTTCCGGAACAGCGCCAGCACCCTCACACGACAAGGGAATGGGCACGACTTCTCACAGGCAACCGCCTTGCCAAGACAAGGAGCACGTCTCGCACGGACTTCATGGCACACAAGGCCAACCAATCCGGGCACCCAATGCAAGACGACGAACCTTAGCCCAACACAATCTCTCCAACCAAAGGGGAGACCAAACGCACTTCCGACCAACGGAAGAACTCCACGCTCGACCTGACCTCGAACCTCGCACATGCTGGAAACAACACCATCCAGCACCAAGGAAAGCCATCGCTTCCATAAGGTCAGCGCCTCCGACACACTCGGCGAGTGTCACATCGGACCATAATCACAGCATCTCTCGATGCACCACTGCTGCAATTCCTCGAACTGCAACACACCACGCCAAGAGCCGCAACACGAGCCATAACGACAACCGCCGGCGCTCATCCTCGAGTCCCGAACTCACCGTGGAGCCTTCACATCTCAAGCCAACTCCAGGGCGAACACAACCCAATCGCACACAAGAGCACAGGAGCAAAGACTTACTGGGACATCTCTGCCAAATCCTGCCTCGAAATCTGCAAAACAATCGGGACCGACACGTCATTTCTGACGCCACAGAGCACGACAGGAACATCAGGCTCGACGAAACAGCAGCTCACCGAGAAGATCCTCCGCTCACCCGAGCACACCTCTCGATCAGAACACCTCAGGTGCTGGACAAACCTCAAGCTGGAGTGGCCAAAACCGACAGCAGCTCCCTCGAAGCACGCTCACGGCCACTTAACCACGAACAATCCTCTCCAGTCACCTGACCACGCTGCAGGTTCCTCGAACGCAGCACCGCGAGCTCGCTCCTGCCAGCAACCTCTGCCCAACGTAGCACAACCAGGGCCACCACCGATGAGGGAGAAGGCTCTCAACCTCGATCCTTAAACCCCATGCTGGCACGAAAGCCGTGGACAGCAACCACCTTCACAGCGCCATACAGCGCACTCAAGCTCTCAAGCGAGAAACTAGGCGGAAAGCGAACACAAAACCCTAAGCCAGCTGCCGACTGTACTGGACCTTATGGACTCTGATCACTGCAATATCTCGAATTCCTATGTACGCCCACAACCTCCGCTCTGATACCAGCTGTAATGACCCGAGAATCCGATTACCGGGAAAACCCGATAACCCGAGACTCGCACCGCTGCCCACGAGCCGGGAGGGCTCGGAAGGGCTAAAAGGAGTGTGGAGGCACAAAGAAATAGGAAATAAAGCAGGACAACCTATAACAGAAATAAATAAACAACTACAGCTATAACAGAGCCCAGTCCAACGGAAAGTACAGTCTAAAGCAGTAAAGCGTACCACATGCCGAGTGAACACTCGGCCCGGCGAGCTGACAACAGAGAACCTCCGCTCCGCACCCTCGAGTCTCGAGGAAGAACCGCCACACCTGGAAAGCAGGGGATGAGTCTCCAAAACAGAGACTCAGCAGGGATCCCGCGGAACCCCAACCGGAAATAACGGTGGTACCGAAAAGGAAGGCTACGAGAGCAACCGCAACAGCAGGAATAGTAAACCCGGTGGCCGGTCGAAACACGGCACTACAACTACTCCTACTGTACCAGAAACACACCCTGACCTCGTGGTCGAGGCTACCGAACTACACTAGTACCGCTTACCGAAGTAAAAACACACGGCAACCACGCCGTAGAGGCCTGTCCCTCGGACACAGTCTACCTGGACACGCTGTCCAAGGTGCAACCCTGACCATCCGATCGCGGGTACCGCACAACAAGACGCAACCTCGGTAGAGCCACTAGCACTAGTCCCACGGCGCGAAAACCAACACGCGCCGCGGCGAAACAACCAAAAACACAACGGTCGACACGACCGAAAACCCGAAGGTCGAAGTCACGGAAACTGACAATTTGTCACTCCCAACTCGACAGGAGTGCCTCCCACTAGAAGCACAGCCGGTAGCGTCCCCTGACGTCTTACACCGCGCCGCAGGTGAACCGCCTGGCGTGGTAGCTCTTACCAAAGGCACGAACACCGTACAAGTAACCACAAACAAGTGACTAGCTGGGGTCACGCCCGTCGACGTGGGTCCAACCGCCCCCAACCACGTGTGCACACACAGACCGCGCGTCCCTGGTCTGGCCCTCTGACCGGTTTTCCCCTCAGCCGGACTCTGGCTGCAAGACGTGGGGCCCGACGGCAACCGGTCCACAAACCGTCTCTAAGGGTAAGCCCGTACACCACTCCCTGGTGCGACCGGTACCGCGTACTGGTAGGCTATGACTAGTGGAGGGTCACTGAAGGAGTAGACTCTCAAGTCAACGGAAAACAACGTCCGCATCCGACGACGTACGGGGACCACCCCACGTATCGGCCCCGTCGCACGGTGACCACAGTCGGAGAAGAGACAGGACTCGCAGTCCACGGCCACGCACGCACCCTGCCCGAGAGTCGAGAAAACTCAAGTGGCGCTAAGCCACTGGACTCTGGACAGTCCTCTAGACACATTACACCCAACGGTCCTTGAGTCACAAGACTCGGGGTCAAGACCGTTGTACGCAACAGCACAAGGCCGTCAATCCAGTCCAATCTCTAGGTCTAAAACCACGGTAGCACGAGTACCGAGACAACTCACGAACCGCCAAGACCACTCTCTCGGGAAGGGAATGCAAGGGACTAAGGCCACCCACACGGGCCACACGGAAAACACAGAAACACGATTCTTAGGGCAGCACACAAGCCACCTTGTCGATTTCCCATCTCAGGGCAAGCGGGAAACCTCCAGCCCCAGGCCGGATAACTGGACTCGCAGTCCAAGGCCAAACACGTGGCCCACATGGGAATCTCCTTCCAAAGAAACCCACGACATGCGGGGGAGACCCCACCACACACACATCGATGCACGGTGACTCGATCGAGCGTGACACGAAAGCCCAACACGCGAGAAGTCACCCGGACTCTCAACCCTACGGGCACGCTAAACGAGATAACACGGTCCTCCAGACACCCTCAAAACACGGACACAGAATCCCATGGGTGTCTGGCACTCACGAGACCGCAAGTCGACCACTGGGTCCCAACCGGGTCGACCGGGGACCCACACATCGCGGAACAAGGCGGAGAACACAAAAACTCGCCTCGGTGCAACACAACGCCTGACGGTCTAGCCCTAGACCGTCATAGGGCTGTAACGGTCTAGGCGGGACCGTCACATCCACCTGGCGGCCTAACGCAGGCCGTTACACGGCCCATAGGAACGCAGGATGTAACGCGCCTGGCTCAGCGCGTTACACAAATGTAACACACCTGCCCTGGTGCGTCACGCGCGCCTCACGCTCCCAGCGTGAAAACGGGATGTAACGCGCCTGCCCCAGCGCGTTACACGAATGTAACGCGCTTGGTCCAGCGCGTTACACACACAAACACCCAACGGTCAAACGACAACGGTTGGAACACCCCTGACGGCCCACCCCAAGCGCGTCACGCGCATGTAACGGTCCGTCGGGGGCCGTTACACCCCCAGCCCTCAGCTGGGTAACAGGGGATGTGACGCACCCACCCAGGCGCGTCACACGGCTGTGGCGGTCTATCGTGGGACCGTCACACCCACGAACGCCAAAGCCCAAAGCAAAGGGAATGTAACACCCCTGCCCAGGCGCGTTACACATATGTAACGGTCACTGGAATGATCGTCACACCCTCCCGAGAACGTTACGGCGGGAAACCATCCAAAACACCGATCCACGCCCCGATCACCCCCGGGTGATGGGGAAACAAAGGGGAATCCATCCCCAAGCCCCTAGGCATGCATCTAAACTCCTGGATCGGCAAAAAACGCCGTAAAACGAGAGATCGGCCCACAAGCCCTAAAACATGGGTTTTGCCCAAAAAATCCCGATTCCACCCGCTTGGCTCACCACGGCCTACGAAACTCGCGGGAAAGGAAGTGCATGAGCTGGGGGTCCATCTCCCTACCTCCACCGTAGATTTCGCGCACCGTGTTCGCCGATCCACGAAGAAACGCCTCCAAAACCCCGCCGGTGCCTCCACGCCCGCGAACCGGCTTCACCGCGCCCTCGAACCTCGATCCTCGACCCATCCTCGCCGTCCTCCTCGCCCGCATCGCCCCGCCTCGGTCCGTCGGCCGCCGGAGAGGAGAGAGTGAGAGGAGAGAGTGGGAGAAGAGAGAGGGTGGGGGGTTTATATAGGAAAATCCGAAAAATCGAGAAAATTCCAAAAAATAGAAAAATACACCTCCTCGAACCTCGTGACGCGTTGATCACAACAGTACCACTCGCGCCCAGGTGAACTGCCCGGTTCACCCGCAACGAGGTTCCGAAGGAATTTCTGAAACACACACCGGGAATCGGAAAACACACGCGGAAAAGCCGCGGAGCTTTTCCGGCCTCTGAAACGACTCCGGATCGCGCCGATCTGAACACGAAAGACGTCCGAAACGAAATTCCGGACACAACGGAGTCGAATACTCCAAGAAACCAGATCCGGGACCCGAGAAGAAGGATCCGAAAAACCCGGGGCATTACATCAGCAGCCGGCCGGGTTCGCCCGGTCAGCAGGACAACTGTCGGGGGTGTCAGACCCTCTACTGCAGCAGCCGGCCGGGTTCGCCCGATCAACTCTTCAACTGTTAAGGGTGTCAAGCCCTTCATCTCGACAATCAGTCGAGCCTCCTCGACCGTCATGTCAACGGCCGAAGGTGTCCGGCCTCCTGCCCCAGCTATTGGCCGAGTCTTCTCGGTTAATCAAGTCACCGCTAGCGCCGCCCCTGCTCAATGGGGGCAATGCCGTCGCCGTAACGGTATCAGATCCACTGCGGCCACCCTCAGAGGTATCGCCCCTGCTCAACGGGGGTAGCGTCGTCGCCCTAACGACGCCATGCCTACGGTAGGCGTCACCACCGCTGCTCCGGCCCGACGGGGGCAACTTCGTAGCCGCAGGGGCACAAAGCCCACATCGGCAGTATCTCGTTCCGGCAAAACTGTAATTGTCGGAGATATTTGCATTCGGCTCGATGGAGGCGAGCCGATATTGCCACGGGACCAGCACGTCCCAACCGTCTTCACCTCCAGCCGCTTCGAGCTCTTTCGACAAGTCCGGGAGGACGAAGCAAAAATGAAGAAGCCCGCCGTATCGGCGGCAAACCAGGGTCCGGTGCGACGGCCAGCCTAGGCGAAAATCCGAAAGGGCGGTGAGGTTGGTAAGGTGAAAAAAAAAGTCCTCTCTCTGCTTATTTTATAGGTGGTTCTAAGTCAACGACTCTACCCCATCATGGCCAAAACATTATATTGATGCCATGGCTACGCCTTACATGTCATCCTACGACACCTGGTCCCACCGGTGTTATGACATTGTCATACTTTATCCCATCCGGATTACCCATGTCTTAGATCTCCCGAGGTCCAGACCTCGTGTCCCTCCGGGCTATCCAATCTGTCCTTCATATGTCCCATCGGGCTCGGCCTGTGCATGCCCCTTTCGGACTGCCGACCCATTTCGCCTATCGACTTTCGGGTGCAGTTAAACCCACTTACCCTTTTGTCCCACTGGGTTTGGCCTCAGTATACTCTCTCGGGCTGCCAACTCATCATGCCTTTCGGCTCATTTTCCCGTCAGGATTTGCCTCATTATGTCCTCTCGGGCTGCCAACCCATCATGCCTTTCGGCTCATTTTACCTTCTGGGATTGGCCTCAGCAAGCCCTCTCGGGCTACCAACCCATCATGCCTTTCGGCTTATTTCACCTTCTAGTGATTGGCCTCAGTACGATCTCTCGGGCTGCCAACCTACCTCGCCTTTCGGGCTCATTTTACTTTCTTGGGATTGGCGTCAGCATGCCCTCTCGGGCTGTCAACCCATCATGCCTTCTGGCACATGTCTCACCGGGTATGGCCTCAGCATGCCCCCTCGGGCTGCCAACTCATCTCGTCTATCGGCTTTCGGGTTTGACTCTTATGTCCCACTAGGACTGTCAAACCTATCTTTGTCTCACCGGGTCTGGCCTCAGCATGCCCTCTCGGGCTGCCAACCCATCTCGCCTATCGGCTTTCGGGTTTGACTCACACATCCCACTAGGGCTGTCAAATCCATCATTTCCTTCTTCTAGGTCTGGCCTAGACATGTCCCTTTCGGGCAGTCAACCCATCTCGCCTCTTGGCCTTTAGACTTGACTCATATATCCCACCGAGATCGTCAAGTCTATTCCTTTGTCCCCACTGGCTTGGCCTCCGCATGCCCTTGTCGGGTTGCCAACCCTATTTACCTATCGGCTTTCGGATTTGATTCATACGTCCCACTAGGGCAGTCGAATCCACCCATTTGTCCCACCTATGCAGCACACACGTCCCTATGGGAGTGCCACTTTCCCCTTGCCTTCTGGCATTATAGGTTATAAAAACAAAACGGGGTTAAAAATATTGATGTCCCAGCGGACTTGGTTGTTTCTGTTAGGGGAGCAATCAAGGGCAAAAAGGCTTTAACCCGGCTAAGGTGAAAACCCGAAAGGCTTAGGCAAAAATGGGTACCCTTCAGTGTGAAAATCCGCAAGGGCGCACTGGAAAAAGTTAAAGGGGGCCAGTCCTGGCGAAAATTCGAAAGGGCGGTAGGGCTGCTAAAGTGATAAAAACAAAAACAAAAACAAAAAAATGGCGCATGCATGTAAAAGGATGGAATCAAAAGTAACGGAATTTTGTCCTTTATTCAACAATGTCATTAATGGAGCCCGAGACAAGCCCTCGGGGGTAACTCAAACAAAAATGGAGCACGAAGGCCCTATGTATAAAAAGGTGCTGAAGCTCGTCAAGCACCGGACTCGTTCCCCCGCAACTCTGTAAGACGAGTCTCGCTCTGGAAAGCCTCCTCCTGAAGCTCCTCAAGCCTGCGGCGGAAGGTCGCCAGCTCGACCTGTGTACTGCGACACTCCACCTCAGCCTCCTGAAGCTCTCTCTGAAGCTCCTCTACTCGAAGGGAGGCCCTCTGGTTGTGCTTTTCAGCACCCTCGATATGGAGGCCAACCTCCACCTGGGCTGCCTGGAGTCCGCTGAGCCGCTCCTCCGCCTGCTGGATCTGTAACTGGGTCCTCTGTCTCTGTTCCTGCGCAAGGTGAAGGCGGACGAACTCGCTCCACAAAGCTGTCAATTTGGCAGCCCACATATCTCGAGGGAGGCCCAGTGAATGGTAACTCCTCGTGAAGGTTTCCAAACTGCTCCTCAAAGACTCCACAGTTGGTAAGTGGTCTGTCCGGATCAACTGGTCGAGGCTCTGGAGAAGCTGGTCAGCCATGGTGGCGTTCAATGCCACCCCAAGTGCAGGGGCGTCAGGCCACTCAATCCCAAGGGCAAAGAGGTCTTCCACCTCCATCTCTCCCTCTGCTGAACCTGAAAAAGAAGTTGTGAGTGTACCACCGCAACAAAAGCAAATGAGCAAGATTCTAGGGTACAACTCATCATGGCATTACCGGGAGTAGCCTCGCTCACCTGGCTGGGCCAGGAAGAGGACTCCTTCCCCAAGGCTGGAGAAGAAATACCAACGGGAGCTGGTCCCTGTTCGGCAGGTGTCTCAAAGGTGCCCTCCTCGGCTGCAGCAGTGTTAAGGTCGGCCGGTGGCTCCATAGCGACAGGGCGACTGAAAAAGAATAGACATCAATATTCAGAAATGACAATTGATGTCATCAAAAAAAAAAAACTCTGAAAGGGATATACCCGGAGCTGATGGCTCAGTGGAGGCCGCGGCCTGGACCTCAGTGTCTCGCTCCTCTGTGAACGTCTGGCCCGAGCCTGCCGTCATATCAACCCCTGTGGGCTGGTGGGAACGCCTCTCCTCGGGAGGATCGTCAGCTGTTCGAAACAGGGGCATTATACAATGTCAATATGCAGCAAGGCATGGCGGAGGGACTGTACAAAATCATTTGTGCATACCTGAAGTCGGCACCTCACCAGACTCCACAACATCGGCAGTACCTGCTGATAGCCTCACGGCTAGGGAGGCGACTCCCCCATCAGAGACTTCGACCCCGGCGATCGGAGCCCTTATATCCTCGTCATAAGCTGGCAAGTCAGCGGAGGACCTTGTTTCCATAAGCCTAGAAAGCTCATCCAAGGAGGAGGTCGTCTGTGCGGCTATGTGATGAGCAATAAAAGAAGTTAGGACGGAAGTTTCATAACTCCATGAATGAAGAAAATCTGACCTTAAATTACCTGAGCTCATCCTGATCTCTCCCTCCTCGGAAGAACTCGAGGAAGAGGAAGAAGAGCCTTCGCTGGAGGAGGTACGGGAGGTTCCTGTACTCGATGAAGTATCAGAGCTTCCCCCGCTGGAGGAATCTGATGGCGAAGAAGTCTCGTCCCTGCCAGGGGACTTCCCCCCTTCTTCAACGACGGGGAGAGTAGGCTGAGCCCTGGGAGTCTCTGTAACAGGCAATGCTATATTAGCCAAAGCGCATATTTCCCTCTATTTGAAAGAGAGTGGAAGAAGGGTTATGCAGGGAAAGCATTTACCTGATTCCTGAATAATGGAGGTCCCTCCCACGTCAAGCGCGGGAGAGTCGCCGGTCACAGGCGTATACTCATCGGCGAGAGGGTCCAACCCTTCAATGTCCACACTAATATCAGGAACGGATTCGTCTACCTCTAACCCCGCCTCTGTGAATGCATTCCTGGGGCGGGGAGAAAAGCTTACAGCAGCCCGAGTCTCAGGAGGAGCTGCATCAAAAAAAAAACAAGAGGAGGGAAAACAGTCAGGCTACAACATTACATTGACAGGTTGTAGTGCTGATTTGGAAATAAATTTCCCTCGCCCTTACTGGAAACTTCTGCCGGGATAGGAGATACCTCCTCAGAACGCAGATGGGAGGTGGGCCGCAGGTCGCCCTCTGGGTCTCCAGCTCGAGGCCTCTTCTTACGAGCATGAGCCTCTGAACCACTGGTGTGCTCTGCGAGTGATAAAAGATTGCATGAAGTCAGTGTCTTCAATGGCAAAACAAAAAAAGGAAGGGACAGGGCTAAGTAATTTAGCATATACCTGGTTCCCCGATAATCCTCTCGGGTTTCAGAATAATCTGCTCGGATTTCAAGCCAAGAGCCCGAGCAACCTTATTCACAATTGCCAAGATGGTATTGGGGGTGGCAGCCACCTCCAAGTCTGAAATGTATTCTAGGGGGCCCGCGCAGCCCACGGCATTGATGATGTGGGCCCTCTAGTCAATAAAGGCACTACCTACAAACACCCCCTCTGGAACAGCTTCAGATAGTTGGACCTTGGTCGTTAGACCGTAAGAGGTCTTCAAATCCTCCCACCAGGAATAGGGCGCTGAAGGCCCAGGGGCTACTCCTCGGCGAGCAGACCTGGAAGTACAAGCTGCGGTGGGTGTACTCCTTAAGGGCTTCAAAGCCCAGTGTACTGGCTCCTGTCGACGGGAACGGGGAGTCCCTGCTCCCTCCAGCGGGTCTCTATCTCATGAATAACCCTGGCAGCTCCAGAAAAATGAGATCTAACGAACTCAGGAGCTAGTGACACGGGAGGCAGGTCTTCTTTCCTCAAGCGTTGCTCCTCAACAGCTCGGATGGTGTCAGGTTGCTGCCTGAAGATGTTGCTGACTTTAAACCACCAGCGCGCATAGTGTATATCAAAGAAGCCTCTGCGTGTCTGCTCTGGAACAGGGTAATCCTCTTTCACACCAAGGAAGAGGAAGCTATGCCATGAAGCTGCTACCAGGTGTATGTCCCTCTGTCGGTACTGCCGAAGTGTCAGGGGAAAATCTGCATTTGGGGGTATGGCCTGATCATACCCGAAGTTCCTAGCAAACCTGTGTGGATAGTATGGCTCAAGAACCACTGTGCTGGAACGGCGATAGGCCAGAACTCCGGGCCGTATACATACAACCCAATCGGCCAGTGCATGGAGGGAAGGCAGGGCCCAAGAAGACAACCTGCATACAACAGTGTCACCCTGCCGCTCCGAGTAGGGACGGTACGAGCGAGAGCTGTGATCAAACTCCAGACTCTCATCCCTCCTAGTATGGAGGAAAGACAGAGCACGGCGGGCGCTGGCAAGCTGTAAAACTGCATCTTGGTCCGGGTGACCCGCAAAAGCAAAAACCAGTGGTGCAGCTGGATTGTCTACCGGCGTCCTCTGTGATAGCTCTGGCAACAGCAAGCCGGCCCATGCACTCAGATAATGGGTTGGCATCAAGATGCGCTTGTCTCTGGGCGATGAATGTGAAGTCAGTGCTCCAAAGTAATGGTAGATATTCGCCGGCGCGGCCGGAGCAATAGCAACCCTGCGTCCACAAGCCAACAAACATGCCGGGTAGATTACCTCCGCCCGTAGAACTCCCTCCTCTCCATGAGGGATCATAAAGCTGGCCAGCCAGTAGGCCAAGTAAGCCGCCAGGTATGTCAACGGCGGCAAATCCCTCGAGTTCCACCCCCGCGTCGGGGCAGGCAGGTGGCGAGGATGTGAAGCAAATCGAAGCTCTACCTCTCGGCACTGCTCCCAAGTCATACCTGAGGAAGCAAACTCCTCGTAAAAGCAATAAGGACCACTGTAGAAGTGTGTGACCCAAGCATTCAGGGTCACCCTCGGTGTCCGTGCAGCTCTCTCCTTGCCCACAAGGGTCAAATCTCTCCAGGTCTTCATCAAGTACCTGAAGCAGTAGGGCAGCAAGTATCGACCTGAGCCGTCTGAAGCACTCAGATGCATGTCGTCCAGAGACAACTCCTCGTACGGCTGTCCGCAGACAGGAAGGCCGGAGATTCTATGGAAAGCCCACAGGTCCAGTGAAGTCTCTCCCTTTGCGGTCATAAAGGTGTTCCAGCGCCTATTGAATCTCTCCGCTAAGGCCTGGATCAATCCTGCATGGCAAGGATACGAGTACAAAGCTGCTGTCACTGCATGGCGTATACTTGCCCTGTCAAGTACTGCTCTATAAACTGTCAGCACACCCCACAACCACTCTGTGGCACCACGACGGTAGCAGTGGGAAGGAGTCACGGACCACCTCCCATACCAGCTGGGGGCCTTCTGTGCCAAAATCCGCGCCAGTAAACAGTCATGGTCATAATCATCATGAGCAAAAGCCGCGCCAGAGGGAGTCAGAAACACCCCGTCGATGGAAACGTCCGCGGCCTATGATGCCTGGCCAGATGCCAAACGGCCAGTGAAGACGGCACCACTCGGACGGTGAAACTGTCAAACTCCCTGAAGAAACCTAGACTCCTCTGGTCAGAGTACTGCTCCTGTCGCACAAAGCCCTCTGGGAAGCTTGGATAGGAGAAACTGCAAGTGCCATGCATGCTGTCCCTGCCAAGCAATATGGCCCGCTCAAGACGGCGCCTCTCTCCCGGCAGTCGAGAATCGTCGGCCTCTACTCCGGGTGGCACAAAACTCTGGATGGAAGGCAGGAGATGACGATCCAGTGGGAAATGTGATGGATAACCGCCCGAGCGATCATAAGAATAGCCTCCTTGCCTCCTCGTGATCCGGGAGACATCCACAGTGCCCTCAGAGATAATAGTCTCTTCTGTCGGGCCCGCCGCGATCCAAGTAAACCTGCGGTCTACTGCATCAAAACTCTCTGAAGTGATGCTGCAAGGAGGGAATGGTGGTATAGGCCTATCCGTCCTCCGCACATAGTGATCGTCAGAACCGCTGGCCCTGGACCTCCGGGAGGTCTCTCTGCTCCGGCTAGGGTGAGCCATGTCTGCAAAAGCTGCAAAGCCAATACCGGAAAGACAAAGGTCAGCAATGAAGCTCAGTCGACAGTTAAATCAGTCAAAGGACAACAATACAATTATTAAGCAGTCCTACAAGACCTTTCGTTCCGTCAGGGAACTCGGAGATAAGCAAAATTCATGGGAGACACGGGCCACCCGCCCCCTGCCTCTGGCGTCGACGGATGTCCCGTGGGGGGCATTTGTTGCACCCGGGATTTATTCCAACCAAAATTGGCATGGCTGCCATGTTAACCTCGCATTGGTTGAGGTCTACAAATATTTGGCGTATCGCCTCTTCATGGAATATCTCCACACACGGGTTTAACATGGGGCATATCGCCTCTCCCGTGGAGTACCTTCATACATTTAAGGCTCATAGCCTACCTCTTGCTGCAATTATAGGCCTCTCGCAGCAAAACGGGGTGGTCGAGACCCGGATTAAATCCACACGATTGTTAGGATCGCATGGTTCTGAGAAAATTCCTAGCGGATGAACTCTCCCTCCTTTGAACGTGTGACTACGGGCAGGGGAAGCAATTTCAAAAATAAAGGAGACACAAAAGGAGGTCTACGCACCAAGAATAAAGTCTCTCGCACGTGTATCACGGAGCACTAACAATATCAAGTCTCCCCTCCGTGGCCTACGGCACGAGGAAGACAACAAACGAACAAGGAGGCGCTTCCTCTCGCTCTTCTCCACGAGGCACGGCGAGAAAACGAGGCTTCAAAGCCCCCAAGACCTCCTTTTTATTGAAACCCGACGTGGAGGAGACCCGTCTGGGACCGGGGGACCCGTATGGGGTCGCCCTCACCCAGGCGGGTCCGCCCGAAGGCGGGCAAGCCCACGCGGGGCCGCCCTTGGGTGGGCGGACCCGCCCGACCCCGGGTGGGACCCCCCGAGTCGCGCGCCCCCGGGTGGGACCCCCCGAGTCGCGCGCCCCCGGGTGGGGCCTGGGGACCTCTCACCCCAGGGAGGTCCTTTCTCCCGCGCGATCAACTAAAAAAATTTGAAAAAATGACCTCCCCAGGGTCATTTTCACTCCGTTCAACCCGTACAGGTCCAAACGACCCTGAGGAGGTTCCTACTTCTATAAATAGACCCCTAGGGTCTAGAAGGAGGCACTTCTACACACAGGCTACAACCTACGGAGCACACTTGGAGCATCCAGCGTTCGTTTGTTCGTTTGTTCTAGCCCGTGAGGGGTAAGTCTCCGGGTCTTGTGTATATGTCCCTATGAGGGTATTATTTGTAATTTCGCCCCTCAGTGAGTCATGTTGTAAGTTTCTACGTCCCGGGGTGACAAATATGTAGTTCGACCCATATAATAGAGGAATTACAAAAACGTCATTCCTGGGACTCTAGAAACAAAAATGTCCTGTTCTTTGCAGTTATACCCTGTAATTTTTATAATTGGGGCTACACCCCTACTTCCTGCGTTAGTGCGGACTTTTGTACAGTCGAAAACTCGCCGACAACCCTTGTACTCATTCGGACTATAAAAGCACTCAGCATGTTTTATGTATGTCCTCGGGGAAAAATTATAAGAAAACCCCTGGCTTTCACAAAATTGTATATATACCCCTCTTTCGGCCAAGTTGACAGTTATGTGTCTTCTACGAAGCCCCTTGTCTTTCTTTCGGTCCGAAAATGCTGTCAGCCCAGTCCGACGCTCAGATGTCACCCCAACCCTAGATCTGTGAAGGGTATGGTAAAATTACCAAAATACCCCTGCGACCTAAAAATGGCCTACCAGCCCCCGTAACCCCCCAGAAAGAGCCTCAGCGCCTAGGGGAGTCAGGAAATCGATTTTACTTCCGTTCCAGCCCCGAAATTTTAGAAATACCCTTGGCCTGGGAAAATTATCAAAATATCCCTAGGTTGGTAAAATTACCAAAATACCCTCGGGGTCCAGAAAACTTCTCTCTACTTCAAAAATGTCTACAGCTTCCGCATATTTGCATCTGTACTCCTAAGTCGTAGGGTTCTGCTCAAACTTAGCCCTAATTATCAAAATACCCCTGGGTTGGTAAAATGACCAAAATACCCTCGGGGTCCAGAAAACTCCCCTTCACTTCAAAAATACCTATGGCTTCTGCATATTTGCGTTTCTATTCCTAAATTTTATGGTTTTGTTCAGATCTAGCCCTAACTCTATTAACATGTTGGTGGTAAATGAGTGGTCATGGAGAGTCTCAAGTGAGCCTACCCTCCACATCAGAACCTCTATAGAAGACTTTGGAATTTCTTTGACAGTTAAACAAGGGTGTTCGGACGTTAGGCCGATGTAAATCAACACTGACTACGGTCAGTGGGAAGAGGTCTAGCACTCCAACCTAAATCGTCTGATACTATGCGCACACACGGAATAACCCTCTCTATGTAGAGGAATGTCTCTTTTCAAAAAGGACATTTGTATTTTCTATTTTTCCTACGTGGAAAATATATTCCGTGTCTCAGTCCCCCAAGGGACTATATTCACAATTTAATTGGAAGCCAGGGTAATTATGCAATTCGTTGAAATAAACAAAGGATATTTCTGCATTTTTGGAGAAATTCTGTAAAAGTCTACAATTATGTAGAAATATCATTTGTTTATTTCAAGGAATTGTAGAAATACACTGGCTTCCATTTAAATTGTGAATATAGTCCCTTGGGAGACCTACCCGGGTCCAAGTGATCGCGAACTTGAGAGAGAGGGGGGTGACCCCTTTAAAACCCTCTTTTTTCCATTCTTTTCTTGGGTTTTTTGCTGCTTGGCCACGTGGAGTGGATAAAAAGCTCCTCCTTTGTGCTTTGTTTAGTTTCGGGCCGTCTCGTACACTCCTTGTGGGACATTCCGTATGTGTGTAGAATATCTTCATGTTATTGCTTTCTTGTTGCGAGTTTTTTCTTTTAACCCCAGACGTTCGACGAGAATCCTCAGGATTTCGGAATTTCTCCGGGATCACAACGATGCTAGGCTTTGTGCCCTTTATTGGTCGTTGTTGGGTTGAATTACCCCCAATTGCCACAATTATTTCGATAATAGGGGGTTCTCGAGGTTTGAAGATGACTCCTTAGAGCGACGGTGCTAGTTTTGTGCCGTATTTCGATCGTCATTGAGTCATCTTAATTTAATTTGTCTTGATTAATTCAAGAAAAATTGTCTCGATTAATTCGAGAAAAATAATGGGCTCAACACTCTCATAACAAAAGTTAATTGTTTAAATAATTAATTGATTTTAATAGGATATACCTAACATATGTGGGTAGGTGGAACCGAGAAGGGAGGGGAGGAACCAGTACTGTACCAGTCAGTATCGATACTGGTACGGGCCCTGCTCGGTACCGGTTTTGAAGACCTTGACTAGAAGATGGGGAG
This sequence comes from Amorphophallus konjac, assembly GCA_022559845.1. Lineage (NCBI taxonomy): Eukaryota > Viridiplantae > Streptophyta > Magnoliopsida > Alismatales > Araceae > Amorphophallus > Amorphophallus konjac. Next base: position 402,715,688 of record CM040120.1, read on the forward strand.
TTGATAAGAAAATAGATTGTGATGGAAAATTGAGATGAGCATCTTTATCTAATGCTCATTTGCAGAATTTCTTGAGAATGGCAAGTGAAATGGTGGGTTTGGAGATGCTGAGCCATTGTATCCTGAGAGGCTGTGGTTGTAGAAAGCAGTCACAATAGCTCTCTAGTTCATTGGGAAAGGTGATTGGGAGAAGAATTGGCTCACATTGGTGATGAGCTGATCATTGATGAGGACCTTAGGAACATTAGAGACAGTGAGAGATGTCTTATCTCATGATGCACATGTGTTGGCAGTAATTTTTGCCTACAAAAAAACTAAGAAAGCAAATTACCCCGAGATAATTCCCCATCCTTTCTTCAAGCATGGAGTCACAACATGTGAGGTGAACTATTACTTAAGCTCATCACTGCAGAAAGGGTGACCAGAACTCTCCGGGGGGGCTTTAAAGGGGGTGACTAGACCACCCATCTCTGTCCGAGGTGGACAGCTCCCTGTCCGGGGTGGACTGCACTCCAGACCTCTCCGGGGTGCAACACCCAGCCACCAGCCACCTGCCTGGGTGGAGACCTCTCCAGCATCTCCGGGGTGCAACACCCAGCCACCTGCCCTGGGTGGAGACCTCTCCGGGGTGGAGATCTGTCAGGGATGAAAACCTCTCCGGGGTGGTGCAACACCCGGCCACCTGCCTGGACCTACCCGGGGTGGAGGAGATATGTCAGACCTCCCCAGGGTTGTTGGATAAATGATGTTTTGATGATGTCTGAGTATGATTAATTATAATACTATTGAATTGGTTCAACTATGCTTTAATATGCATGATAATGTTTTTCAGCAGCTCAAGCTAGCAATAGAAGCCAATATCTTGAGCAGAACTGAGAGTGCAAGTAAGGCGACTTGGACGTGCCCTTACAAAGGAGCAAATGGATTTCAAAGGACAAGGAGCTATGGATGCAAGGAGCTATGAATTGATTAAATACAGTTGCAAAAGATTGGGCAGATAATTAACAAGTCAGAAGATTCGACTCCAGGTGTCGACCCCTTCATGCGGACGTTCTGCCGAACAAGGCTGCGTCGACCCCTTGGTATCGCTACGTCGACCCCACTGCTCACAGAAGGAAAGTAGTTGTTAGTTGCGTCGACACCATATGCACTGATGTGTCGACTCCAGAGCATCTCCGGCAAGTCTTCAAGCAGTCTTCATCAGCTGCGTCGACCCCAAGTCCTCATTGCGTCAACGAAATCAAGCCAAGCTGAGAAAAATGTTGAAGAGGGTCAAAAGGCTCACAAGGGTGACAAATAGGTCTATATGGCTGACAAATGGGCATTAGCGGTGACAAATAGATATGCAAGGGTGAAACATAGCTAGTGGAGCTGAAGTCATCAATTTTCAGCATAGCTGCGTCGACGCAAAGCCCACCCTGCGTCAACGCCGTCAAGTGGAAGCTTGCAAGACCAAGGCGACAGCTTATGAAGATTAAGGGTGACAAATGGGTGTATAAGGCTAACAAATGAGCCTTTAAGGCTGACAAATGGGTCATAAGGCTGAAAAATAGAAGGCAGGGCTGACAGCATGAAGATTGAAGGTTTGGAGTCGACTCCAAATGCAAATGGGGTTGATGTCAATCATGTTGAAACCCACAAGGCAGCAAAGGCGACGGGTCCTGAAGATTAAGGGTGACAAATAGCTTCTTAAGGCTGACAAATAGGTGTTACCCGTGACAAATGGCCCGGAAGGCATTCTCGCGAAGGATGCGTCGACGCATCAGACGAAGAGCGTTGACGCAGTGGGTCTTCCAGAAGCCATCCTAAAGACCACCTTCGACAGTTGTGTCGACGCACTAGAACATTTTCAAGCAAAATCCGTATCTCCTGCAACACTATTTGAAGATCATCTAGAGAATATAAAATGCAGACGTAAACCTTCATAAGCACAGATTTGAAGGTCTGGAGGAGGCTTCTAGGACTGACATTGTCCCTGTCATCATAAGTGTACAAGAGCAACCTTTTGGACAAAGTATCTGTCAGTACAACACCTTGGAAAAGTCTCCCTCTCTACAAGTCCTGTCTCCTACAGCCAGCCAGCAAGGCTTGTGTCTGAAGGGAAACTATCCTTGGGAAAAAGGACGTCCTCTCTGCAATAGAAATTACGGTTCTCTAGGCTCCCTTGGTCAAACCCTTTCTTTTATTATTCCAGCCATTCAAGTTACAAAAGAAATGGAGGGAAACTTGCTACCCTCTCCCTCTATAAATAGAACGGCCCTTCCAACTACGAAGAGTTGGCCGAGCATTGCATCAAAGGAAGTATTCTTTAGCTCGTGCCCAAGAAGGAGAAAAAGAGAAAAAGAAGAGAGAGAGAGCAGCCCTGAAGCATTCATGGAAAAATATTTGAGAAGAAAAGAGAAGAGAGCCTGCAGCCCCAACTTTGGTCCGACCCAGTCCAGAGTAGAGAAGGAAGGAGAAAGCCGGAAAGCAAGGAGTTTTGTCCTGAAGAAACAGCTTCATGAACATCTTCTGAAGCTACATTTGCCTTGCTTCTATCTGTCTTGTGTTTTAACTTTTGTAACTTTTGAATCGGCTTTTAGTGTGTGTGTCTGGTTCTCTAGTTAGAGACCGGAAGTGTTTTTGCTGCACTTGTAGCTTGTTTCTTTTTGTTTGTGTGTGTGTGTGTTTAGGATGTCGTCCTTGTGTGGAAAAGCCTCACCGGTTCGGTGAGGGGTAGATGTAGGTCTGCGGGTTTGTAGATTGAACCACCTTAAAAATCCACTCTGTAGTGGTGTGTCCTTGTGTGATTGCTTCCATTTCTTCTATCTCCATTTCACAAGGTCCTATGTTTTATTTCTGCATTTCTGTTGTCCAAACACTGCACATATAGTGAGCCTCCACCGTTTACCAACCTTCTTGCTGAATGAACATAGGCTCCAATCATAGAGTTTCTGGTGTGTTTATTTCATTCATCTTAACATTGCTTACACACACACCAATAGGTTGATGAGATCTATGCCGGGTAATGCAGCAGATCTTGCAAGCTGATATAATCACAGTAAGGCTACGTTGACTCCACTGCCTGGCAACGTCAACCTCAGCCTCTTCCTTAACAGCAACCCTTCATCTCTCAGTGTAGGGTGTATTGCTCCATTGCCTTGAAGAACCATTGCTAAAACCGTTGTGCATGTTGTATAAAGCTTCCACTTCCCACACTATGAGTCATTTACCGTTTGGCAGCACTCTTCCTGTTTGAACAATCTTGAACAAGGCTCACACGCTCACACCTGAGAAAGCTCTCATGACCAATGATTTTCCGCTGCGCAGGTCCTTTGGAACCTTGTGATCTCAGGATTTATTTTAATGGGACATAATTCTTATTATGTTTATCTGGTCAGTGTTTCATGTTTTTAAAAAGGGCATTTTTTATAAGGGGATCTATTCACCCCCTCCCCTAGATCTGGTTGCACCAAAGCAAGGGACCTAACAATTGGTATCAGAGCTAAGCTCTGTGTACCTAAGATCCAACGATCTTCAGAGGTGATCCTAGTGCAACTAGTTTTGATTCTTGTTGCTAAACCGCTTTCAATGAATTTCTTTATTCATTTTAAGTACGCCATCTGGTTTGGCATTATGTGCAAAGTTGTTAATTATTTGAGTTGCTGAGCGCACCATATGTTAATTAAACTATTTTTTAATTGTGATATGTGCCTTTCACATAGTTTGATCCTTCAGCTGCTCTTCAGTTATGTTCACATCCGAGAATCCTTTTGTTCATAGCTTGTTTTGATTAAACTGAGATTTACATTTTGCCTTAATTGAAAATTCCTTTGATGGACTATGACTTGGAAGGGATCTCAGTAAAATTAAAAGTCTGGCTCATGAGGGAAACTATTCTGTCTTCAGATCTGAATTGATACTTATTGTCAGTCAATCTGAAATGCATCAGCATTAATTTTGATATTGTTTTAGCCCTCAGTGATCATTGATATATCTCTCTGTGAAGCAACCAGAATTTATTTTTAACGCCCTTCATATCTGAATCTCTTTATTTTTCATGATGTTTTCCATATTACATCTGTTTAATCAACGTCATGCATTGTCCTCCCTACCTTTTATATGGGAGAGACCACAGTTTTCTTTTAATTCAAATGTTGTATAATGCATGACAAATAATGTTTGAATGTGAATATGTGAATATTCTGGTTTTTGAATGTAGCTCATGCTGAAGGATGAGCATTTTGTTGATATTTCTTGAGGGCTGGTTATTGTTTCTCACTCACCTTCTGCTCAGTTCTAAACTCAGTAATTTACCTAGTTGATAGAGGAGGTTGCAGGTAATGTGTAAGACCGTGCATATTGATCAGCCCAGTTGAAAAAGTGTTTTGCAAAAGGGGTTAAGCATGATTCATGCCTGTGCTTCATCTCCCATTCAAAGTTGAAATACTGCATGTTCATTCATTGGGGGAGATAGCAATAAAATGCATGTACCTTGTTCTTGTGAAACAACATTCGTCTATACTGCATTTCAGGTACAGATTGTAATCTACATTCAAACAAGGGCATGTCTGCATACTGCATGCCAAGCATTGGCATTTGAACACTAGCATGTCACGCACACTCATCCACATAATGCATGACAAGCATAGAATGAAACTTGCATATTGCACACATGACTACGAAGGATATAAGACTTTGTGTGTGCATGTTTTGTGGTATGTTCTGCATGATCCATCCTACCTTGTGTGCTTGCATGTCCTGATTTCATGGTATATCAAATGGTGACTTGAAGGAGGGCAGGTTACGCTTGTCTAAAAACTATCACCATGCGAGAGAATGTGCCTCCGCCAGGTACCATGAGTCAGTGTCCATGTTTTGTCAAAACCCCATTGAGTACTCAAATGCTCATGGACACAGATAGATTTAATCATATGCATGTTTTCCTTTCAGAATCAACTGCATAGCATCAACATCTAAAAACTCAAAAATCTCTGAAACTCATGCATACATTTAGGGGGAGTTAGAATGTCTATAATTTCTGCATTTTAGTTGCATGCTTCAATGTTGTTGTTAGAATGCATTTGTGTTGACTCTAAGTTGCAATAAATGAGATTTTGCTCAAACAGAATGCTTGTTTTGAAAGACTCTTCTGTCTGTTACCTGTGCGTCGACGCACTGATGGAACTGCGTCTACCCAGCAGTTTATTTTGGTCAAATCTTGGTTTCTGGCGGAACCTCCTAAGTCGACTTACTGATCAGGCTAAGTCGACTCATTTGTTTGAAGATTGTCGTTTTCATCTGTTTCAAGTTGATCTGTAATCTTTAATGGTCATTCCTGCTTATATGTCTCAAAGCCAATCTGGAATGCCTGATTATATGTTCTTCACTCTCATTCCATGGCTGGGAGAGTCTGACTTGATTGATCTTGTGAAAATTTGTGGATTAGAATACAAGAAGGATGAAAACCTTGTAGGTATGCTTTGAAGATAAGAAGGGTGAAGTAATATCTCCATCCAAGAAGTCAAGGTACACGGGCCATGGTGGAAGTCATGGATTCCTTCAAGAATATAATTAAAAGCTTCCATTCAAAGAACTCAGGTGCTATCCTCCTCACTTCCTGTAGAACAAATTCTTTTCTGATGACAATAGCATCTGAAACTCTCAGACTGTAGACAGCTTGAAAATCTTGCTGCTTGAATGAATGTGTCTGGGGTCTGCATGCATGTAAGTAGATTTGCATAGCATCTTATTTGTCATAATACATGTAGCTTCATATTTAGGGGGAGTCATCATTGTAGTCATTCTTTTACCCCGTCAGTGCATCATCATGACACGTTTCCTTGGTATATCAAATGCTGGCATGTAGAAGGATCGACCAAGTCTGTCTGAAAGCTTTCAGTATGCGTGAGAAAAATCCTCCGCCAGGTACCAAGGTCAATTATTCATTCATCCCAGGCCACATCAATTAGAATTTAATGCATTCATTCGTTTCACCCTGTATTGTCAAATGCATTTTCAGTACACTTAGACATAAGCATGCTAGCTGGAGTCAAAGCATTTTAGCCTGTTAAAATAAATGGATGGATCGAGGGGGAGTCAGTACAGTCTTTGATCTGCTCATATGCATGTGGCATGTCTGAATTCATGTATGGCATCTTTCATGAAAATCCCATAAAGATCATCCGAACTTGATGCATACATGTAGGGCAAGTGAGCATGTTTGAATTTATGCACTATGTTTTTCAGAATGCATATGAGTTGTCCAACTGATGTCTTTTCTGTGAGAGTGTTGTGCGTCAACGCATTGGACTTCCTGCGTCGACGCAGTAGTTCCTTTTTCTGATCCAGTTCATGTCTTCAGTTCTTTCTTGTTTAAATTGATCTGTGGTCATTCATTCCCCATGTTCATACTTCATCCATTGTTTATCATCTCTTGAAGGGGAATTCTCTTGTGCAAATCTGACTGAGTTCATACACTCAGGGGGAGCTTAAACTTAATGTTTTCCTCTTAGAGCTTCCTGCAAATATTTCAGACCAACACCAACTCAATTGATGGTTTGGAGTTTATAAACCTTAAATCTGGATTTAAGGGTCTTGAAAATGACCATCTCAGTGAATGGAATAGATTTAAAACAGATATAAAGAAATGTGACCTCACCTCTTCTTGAAATCTGAAATTTGAAAGTCTTTGAGGTTACCCTGGTTAAAGAACTTTGCACTGAGTATTGTTTTTAAACATTGAAAATGGTCTGATGTTTTAAGGGAACATGCCTAAACATCGAAAACATGCATTTGCAGAGCAATGACTATAAGCAACTGAGAAACATGGATCCCTCACCAAAGAAGTGATGGGAATTGTGTCATGAAGTAAATGTCTAGTTAACTTTGTTTAAATTTTTTTGAGTAAAATCAAAACTCAAGGCAGAGCAATGGCTGAAGCTCGTTAAGAAATCATGTCCCTTCACCCAAGAAGTGACGTGGACTGTGTCATGATATGACAAGCCACCTCTGTTCTAGTTGAGACAAGATGGTTAGTGAAAGTCTGAGTAACCGGGGAGTCTGGCATCTAATCAATGTGTCTCCTTGTGCCAAAAGGAATGAACTAAACCTGACTGTTCATAGAAGATGTGCAAAATGTAAAATCTGTGGATAAGAAAATATATTTCGGAAGGCTGACCCTAAAGAGAATTCTGCACCTCAAGATGCTTATCTTCAATACTAGTTAAAATTCTTTCTAGGGGTATCTCATGAAATCCTTAAGAAAAATAAGAAGGAATGAGGGGCGAGGCTTTTGATCTTAAAAGATTTATTTTAGTTCTATTAAATATGCTAGAACATATTTTCAGGGCTCTTACACTTAGATTTTAGGCTTATACACTTTGAACCATTATTGCAAACAACGGTCTTGAATTATGCTGCTCTAAAAGGAGAATATTGATTCTTCAAACGAAAACCCCTGATGTGTGAGCCTAGTTTGATTCCTCTTTCTTTGTGACCTGCTCAATCCCTCTCCACTATAATCCTTTACTTCAGCTCCTGTTTTTAGTATGCATGAGTTCCACATCATGTTCATCTCCTTCTTGCATAATTTTTCATGTGGATTCTTTCGTGTCATCATGTCATTCTGTAAATTGGCATGTCTTTTTCATGCATGTAGTTTAACTGCTTTTATTCATTCCATGTATTGCATAGAAAAACACTAAAAATCTAAAGACTTAAAAAAAATCAAAAATTTGCTCATTAGCTGCCCGTCTTCTTTTGAAACTGAATCTCATGCTTTGGACTATGTTGCATTGACTTGACTATTGCTCAACATACAGTCTCTTCATATGTCTGATACATACATCAATTTGGCACCATCAATTAGTATCAGTCCTTTTACTTGTTGTTCCACAATTCATGGCATGTAACTATAAGAAGGGACCCAACTTTTCTGGCTATCTAACCGTTTGCTTGAGTTTGGCATTTCAATTTTTGATCATGTAACCCCATGTGCTCAAATTCTGACTCTGTAATTGGCTTTAATCTAAGCCCTCTTTACTGATGGCAAAGGGGGAGAGATGTCTTGATGAGTCAGCATCTATTCAAAGGGGGAGAGATGTTTTAATAAGGTGTCATCTCAGTGTCTATTTCATGATTCTATTGTTTAGGTGACTCATAATGACGCATAGTTGTCATCATCAAAAAGGGGGAGAATGTTGGATAAATGGTGTTTTGATGATGTCTGAGTATGATTAATTATAATACTATTGAATTGATTCAACTATGTTTTAATATGCATGATAATGTTTTTCAGCAGCTCAAGCTAGCAATAGAAGCCAGCATCTCTTGAGTAGAAATGAGAGTGCAAGTAAGGTGACTTGGACGTGCCCTTACAAAGGAGCAAAGGGATATCAAAGGACAAGGAGCTATGGATGCAAGGAGCTATGAATTGATTAAATATAGTTGCAAAAGATTGGGCAGATAAGTAACAAGTCAGAAGAGTCGACTCTAGGTGTCGACCCCTTCATGCGGACGTTCTGCCGAACAAGGCTACGTCGACCCCTTGGTGTCGCTGCGTCGACCCCACTGCTCACAGAAGGAAGAAAAGCCCAAGCAGTTGTTAGCTGTGTCGACGCCATATGCACTGATGCGTCGACTCCAGAGCATCTCCAGCAAGTCTTCAAGCAGTCTTCATCAGCTGCGTCGACCCCAAGTCCTCATTGCGTCAACGCAATCAAGCCAAGCTGAGAAAATGTTGAAGAGGGTCAAAAGGCTCACAAGGGTGACAAATAGGTCTATATGGCTGACAAATGGGCATTAGCGGTGACAAATAGATATGTAAGGGTGAAAAATAGCTAGTGGAGCTGAAGTCACAAGTTTTCAGCATAGATGCGTTGACGCAAAGCCCACCCTGCGTCAACGCCGTCAAGTGGAAGCTCGCAAGACCAAGGCGACGGCTTATGAAGATTAAGGGTGACAAATGGGTCATAAGGTCGAAAAATAGAAGGCATGGCTGACAGCATGAAGATTGAAGGTTTGGAGTCGACTCCAAATGCAAATGGAGTCGACGTTAGTCATGTTGAAACCCACAAGACAGCAAAGGCGACAGGTCCTGAAGATTAAGGGTGACAAATAGCTCTTATGGGTGACAAATAGACAACTAACGGTGACAAATAGGTGTTACCCTTGACAAATGGCCCGTAAGCCATTCTCGCGAAGGATGCGTCGACGCATCAGACGAAGAGCGTCGACGCATCAGACGAAGAGCGTCGACGCAGTGGCACGCATCAGACGAAGAGCGTCGACGCATCAGACGAAGAGCGTCGACGCAGTGGGTCTTCCAGAAGCCATCCTAAAGACCACCTTCGACAGCTGCGTCGACGCATGGGCAAAGCTGCGTCGACGCACCAGAAGATTTTCAAGCAAAATTCGTATCTCCTGCAACATGATTTGAAGATCATCCAGAGAATATAAAATGCAGACGTAAACCTTCATAAGCACATATTTCAAGGTCTGGAGGAGGCTCTTAGGACTGACACTGTCTCTGTCATCATAAGTGAACAAGAGCAACCTTTTGGACAAAGTATCTGTCAATACAACATCTTGGAAAAGTCTCCCTCTCTGCAAGTCCTGTCTCCTACAGCCAGCCAGCAAGGCCTGTGTCGGAAGGGAAACTATCCCTGGGCAAAAGGACGTCCTCTCTGCAATAGGAATTAAGGTTCTGCAGGCTCCCTTGGTCAAACCCTTTCTTTTATTATTCCAGCCATTCAAGTTACAAAAGAAATGGAGGGAAACTTGCTACCCTCTCCCTCTATAAATAGAACGGCCCTTCCAACTAGGAAGAGTTGGCCGAGCATTGCATCAAAGGAAGTATTCTTTAGCTCGTGCCCAAGAAGGAGAAAAAGAGAAAAAGAAGAGAGGAAGAAGAGAGAGACAGCAGCCCTGAAGCATTCATGGAAAAATATTTGAGAAGAAAAGAGAAGAGAGCCTGCAGCCCCAACTTTGGTCCGACCCAGTCCAGAGTAGAGAAGGAAGGAGAAAGCCGGAAAGCAAGGAGTTTTGTCCTGAAGAAACAGCTTCATGAACATCTTCTGAAGCTACATTTGCCTTGCTTCTATCTGTCTTGTGTTTTAACTTTTGTAACTTTTGAATCGGCTTTCAGTGTGTGTGTCTGGTTCTCTAGTTAGAGACCGGAAGTGTTTTTGCTGCACTTGTAGCTTGTTTCTTTTTGTTTGTGTGTGTGTGTGTTTAGGATGTCGTCCTCGTGTGGAAAAGTCTCACCAGTTCGGTGAGGGGTGGATGTAGGTCTGCGGGTTTGTAGACTGAACCACCTTAAAAATCTATTCTGTAGTAGTGTGTCCTTGTGTGATTGCTTCCATTTCTTCTATCTCCATTTCACAAGGTCCTATGCTTTTATTTCTGCATTTCTGTTGTCCGAACACTGCACATATTGTGAGCCTCCACCGTTTACCAGCCTTGCTGAATGAACATAGGCTCCAATCACCGAGTTTTTGGTGTGTTTATTTCATTCATCTTAACATTGCTTACACACACACCAACGGGTTGATGAGATCTCTGCCTGGTAATGCAGCAGATCTCGTAAGCTGATATAATCACAGTAAGGCTACGTCGACTCCATTGCCTGGCAGCGTCGACCTCAGCCTCTTCCTTAGCAGCAACCCTTCATCTCTCAGTGTAGGGTGTATTGCTCCATTGCCTTGAAGAACCATTACTAAAACCGTTGTGCATGTTGTATAGAGCTTCCACTGCCCACACTATGAGCCATTCACCGTTTGGCAGCTCTCTTGCTGTTTGAACAATCTTGAACAAGGCTCACACACTCACACCTGAGAAAGCTCTCATGACCAATGATTTTCCGTTGCGCAGGTCCTTTGGAACCTTGTGATCTCAGGATTTATTTTAATGGGACATAATTCTTATTATGTTTATCTGGTCAGTGTTTCATGTTTTGAAAGGGCATTTTTTATAAGGGGATCTATTCACCTCCCCTCTAGAGCCGGTTGCACCCAAGCAAGGGAACTAACAGGGGTGAAACAGTAGTAGCTGAGACCTACTCGGGTGGCCCATACCTCTCCGGGGTGAAACAACAACTGACTTGGTGAAGCCAAACAGCAGCAGCGGGACCACCTGTCTGGGGTGGCCCAACACCTAGCCACCTGCCCGGGGTGGAGGAGATTTGCCAGACCTCCCCGAGGTGAAACAGCAGCAGTTGAGACCTGCTCGGGGTTGGCCCAGACCTCCCCGGGGTGAAATAGCAACTCTCACCTGGTGAAGCCAAACAATAGCAGTAGGACCACCTGTCCGGGGTGGCCAACCTCCCCGGGGTGAAACAACCCGGTGAAGCCAAGTTGAGATTTTTGTGGGATGGGAGTGTGGTCGGGGGGGGGGGGGGGGGGTTATGGTCACCTCCTTGGCCATTGGTGATTTTAAGACAATCCTCACCCCCTCTCTCACTTAATATGCCGGTTAACATAGTAGGGAATGGGCCAGTAGGGAGACGGAGGACCCGTCCGGGGTCGGGGGGACCCGCACAGGGTCGCTTGATCCCGGGGAGGTCCGTGCGCAGGAGGGCAGCCCTGCCTGGGGTCACGTGACCTCGGGTGGGACCCGCTCGGGGTCAGGTGAACTCGGGAGGGCCTGCCCGGGGTCAACCGACCTCGGGCAGGACCGGCCAGGAGTCGGATGACCCCGGGCAGGTCCTGCGCGGACCTGCTCGGGGTCACTTGACCCCGGACGGGTCCGGGGTCCTTTGACCCCCGCCCAACTTCTCTCCCGCACACAAAAAATAGAGAAAAAAGGGAAAAAGGGAAAAAAAGACCCTCCCGAGGTCATTTCCATCTCATTTAACTCGTACGGGTTCAAACACCCCCGGGTAACCCTCCACTTCTATAAATAGACCCTCAAGGGTCCAGGAGGCGCCACTCAGCAATTGGGAACTACGATTCAGCAGCTACGACACGCAGCGAAGCAGCAAGCACTTAGAAGGACTTTGTTCGTTGTTTTGACCCGTGAGGGGTAAGTCCCCGGGTCTTGTATTTATGTCTCTAAGGGGTATTTTTGTAATTATGCCCCTCCGTGGGCTATGTTTATAAGTTTCTACGCCCCGGGACGACTAAATTATGTAGTTCCATCCCTATAACGGGAGTATTACGAAAATGTCCTCCCTGGGATTGCGAGAAACAAAAAGTCCTATTATTTGTAATTTTAACCTTCAATTTCTAGTAATTGGGGCTACGTCCCTACTTCCCGCACTAGTGCGGATCTCTGTAATGTACAGTCAACAACTTACCGACAACCCTTATATCCACTTGGGCCATGAATGTACATGGTGTATTCTATAGATTTTCTCTGTACATCGATCGGGAAAAATTATAAGAAAACCCATGACTTTCGAGAATTACATATATGCCCCTCCTTTGGCAAAATTGACACATGTGAGCCTTCTATGTAGCCCTCGTCACTCCTTCGGCTTGAGGACGTTGTCAGTCCTGTCCGACACTTGGGTGCCGCCTTAAACCTAGGTCTATGTAGGGTTTGGTAAAATTACTAAAATACCCTTGCGACCTAGAAATAGCCTAGTCGCTCCTAAAACTCTATATAAATGGCCTCAGTGCCTTGGGAAGTCAGTGGTCCAACCCTACTTTCGTTCCAATCTAGAAATTTCAGAAATACCCCTGGTCCGGTAAAATTACCAAAATACCTTTGGAAAGGTAAAATTACCAAAATACACTCAGGGTCCAGGAAACCCCCCCGCCACTTAAAAAAAATGCCTATGGCTTTTCCAAAATTACATTCACGCTCTAAATTCTAGGGTTTTGTCTGAACTTAAGAGGCCTTTGATGAAACCCTAGTCTAGTCAGTCTGTCGGTGGTGAACGAGTGGTCATTGTGAGTCACCCAAGCGAGCAGGCCCTCAGCATCTGAACCTATGTAGGGGACTTTGAGATTTCTTTGAGAGTTAAACAAAGGTGTTCGGATATTAGGCCGATGTAAATCAACACTGACCGCGGTCAGTGGGGAAGGGTACAACACCTGAACCCAAATCGTCTGATACAATGCGCATCCACGGAGTACATTCTCATATAAGATGTGTCTTTTCAAAAAGAACATCTTATACACCTATGAATCTATATTTATATAATTCCGTGGCCGACAATGTGTCAACCTCTGGTTAATCACTAGGTGTCATCTTCAACTAAGGATGGTAGAGGAAGGCCAAGGCAGTGAAGGCACTTGGAAGAGGGAATGGCTTGACTGTAATTGCAGGAAATGAGGGTCAAAGTTTGAGATTCGTATCACTTGTGAAATGAGCTAAATGAGATGGAGAAGAAACATGCTTGAAATGTGGCAGAAACAATATTGAAGGTATATTGGAAACATGCTTGACAGATGACGGCAAAAGGATTCAGAAAGAATTCTCATTTATTGGGTGATCCATTTACAAATTTCCAGCTTGTAGATAAAGTCACTACTGTTGGTATGTCCCATGACCACTCATCATGGACCGTGAAATCCAAGAATCAAGAAGTTCAATTATGAAACTGTGTAAATGCATCATGGGAAGTTCTGAATGAGATTAATTGCCTTAACACTCTTGTTATTATCTTCCTTTATTTCTTCTGTTTTTGCCCATACTCAAGGTTTTCTCTCTCAGATCATGGACTTCTTTTAGCAAGTCACATAGAAGAGATCTTGAAGAGATGTGAAACTCAGTCTTCATTCCTTAAAAAAGCTGGTTTACTAAAAATTATTTCAAAATCTCTCTTATAATTTCTAATTATCAGATTGCACTGTGAAAAAGTGGACTTCTGTGCGACTGTTCTATCCTGTTCAGGACACATAAGAACTTTCCTTTGATTATTTGATTAATTTCCAAATGGCAATGCTTGTTTCTCGAGTGGTTGATTTAGAGACAACCTTTTATAAACCCGAAGGTCGGCTTGGGAGACCCTATTCACCCCTTTTCTTTCCTTATCCTAACTGTAGCCGCTTGTGGACATGGCCGTGGCCATGAATCATCCTGCCATTATCATCCCTCATTCCTCCTCATATCAATGGGGTCCCAAGTATGTGCCCATACTTGCTAGGTTATGTCCATATCCATCCTGAAACGTCAAAATCATTATCGTTTAAAAATTTGGAAAATTCTATGAAGCCAAAGCTTGATCATTTAAGTGTGTTACTGCAACTAATCAAAAACCTACAACTTTGAAGCATTTTTTGTTTACTGTTACAAATAAATATTTACAATCAATCTTTCTAATTTACTCAGATTTCATTTTTAGCCATCTCATTTTACCATCCAAACCCCCCTCATTTTTGTTTGACATTCCAAAGTAAATCATCGTCATTAATAGTCTATTCACTTACCCGTCATTTTTTTACTCATGCACACGTTTGCATGCATGCAAATACACACACACACAGGCAAAAGGGGGAAAGAAAAAGAGACTGGTTGTAGTGGCTTACCTCTTATAGATGGTTTCAGCAGACAGCAGCAGTTGCAGAGGCTTCAGTGGGCACAGAAGCAGTGGGAAAGAACTGGAACTAGTTGTTTCCAGCCATTGTTGGCCAATTCCAGCTTCTTGTTCGTGCGGGAAGAAGGAGAGGAGGAAGTAGATCATCATCATCATCATCATCATCATCAGAGCCTTATCCCAATTAATTGGGGTCGGCTACATGAATCCTGTTCCGCCAAATATTTCTATCAAGTGCAATATTCATATTTAAACTCAAGGAACTAATGTCCTTCCTAATAACATCGCACCATCTCATTTTAGGTCTTCCTCGAGCTCTTTTACTAGCATCCACTAAGATTTGGTCACATCTTTTAACCGGCGCTGAGTTAGGGCGACGAAACACATGTCCAAACCACCTGAGTCTATTTTCTCTCATTTTGCTATCAATTGGAGTTATCCCTAAGTCCTTACGGATGCGCTCATTCCTAATCTTGTCTTTCTTAGTCTTGCCACACATCCAGATGAGATAGGAAAAAGAAGAGGAGATGGTGAAGAGGAAGGGGAAGAAGAAAGGAAAAAGAATATAGTGAATGGGTCTTGTTTGGTGGCCTAGTTCTTACACAGCTGCAACAGGTGTAATAGTAATGGGAGCAACAATGGCAGCAGCTTCAGCAGACATGGTAGCAGTTGTAGCAGTATATGACATGAGGTGTAGAAGATGCAGAGCATCAGCGAATGGCAGGCACTACACCAGCCTTCTCTTTCCATCGCTTCTTTTTCCTTCTTCCTTCACCTATTTACCAGCAGGAAGCAGGGGGCATGATCCCATCTATTCAGGATGGGATCTGGGGGTTACAGTTGACGACATAAAAACATACATCAAAAGAGTATTATAATTACTTTTAGGTGCCAAAGTTAAAAAATGTTGTAATGTTTTATTTTCTGTACAAAATTGATCTGTTCAAAATTGAAACCAGTCAAACTAGACCAGTCACCATAAGTTCCACTCTAGTCCAGTTTTTTAAAGTATGGGTTCCTCCTCCAGCGCTTATTAGGGGTATAGAAGAATGGTGAGGATATTCTCTGAGTTTTAAGGGCATTTTTGGGTCATTTTCCTTGGGAAAAGAAACATTTCCAAAGATGATGCTTTCTGCTGACCCTGGGGGTTTATTTTAGAATGGAATAAGCATGTGAGAATTATTTGGAAATTTTGAAATAAGAGGACATATGTGGAATCTTAGCAGATTATAGGGACTTATTTGTATTCCCTATTAGATATCGATCTTATGTCTAGACATCTTGACATTGATTTACACATATGAACATAAAATCAGAGAGGACTAATTTTCCATGTTATATTTACACTCAACAGGACATGGTAGTACTCTTTTATGTAATAGTTAACCATGTTAATCACTGATCTTGGCTACAGGTTATGAGCTTTTTTGCGAGCGCTGAACATGAAAAAGAAAGGCTTCAATACTTTGCATCTCCTGAGGGTAGAGATGATCTGTATCAATACAATCAGAAGGAGAAGAGGACTGTTCTGGAAGTAAGATGACTATCAGTTTAGCTAGCGTTCAATTCTTTGAGCAGCTTGTTTATATTTTCTGTCATTAGAGTGCAGTGCCCAAGCATTGATTGACATGTACTGCTCAGGATTGTACTCCTTATTTTAGATTTTTATATTCTTTATCATTCTTTATATGTCAGGTGCTAGAGGACTTCCCTTCCGTGCATATGCCTTTTGAATGGCTAGTGCAGCTGGTTCCACAACTAAGAACAAGGGCATTTTCCATTTCTTCCTCCCAGTTAGCCCATCCAAATGAAGTCCACTTGACTGTTAATGTAGTGTCATGGACAACACCCTTCAGAAGGAAACGATGTGGTCTCTGTTCAACATGGCTTGCTGGGCTCAATCCCCAGAAAAGTAAAGACATGCAAGCATGCCCATATTATTCACAGAAATTTAACTTTTTAACTACATAGGTATAGTTTATTTAACAGGCCAATCTTATTACACCAGGAGTTCCTGTCCCTGCATGGATCCACCGAGGTTCTCTTCCTCCGCCACAACCTTCCCGCTCTCTCATCCTTGTTGGACCAGGAACAGGCTGTGCACCTTTCCGAGGATTCATTGAGGAACGTTCCCTGCAATGTGCAACAGAGACGACAGCTCCTGTTCTCTTCTTCTTTGGCTGCAGGAATGAGGAGAATGATTTCCTCTACAGAGAGTTTTGGTTCTCTCATGCACGAAACAATGGGGTGCTATCTGCAGGAAATGGTGGAGGCTTTTCCGTCGCATTCTCAAGGGATCAACCACGTAAGGTCTATGTGCAGCATAAAATGAAGGAAGAGAGTGCAAGAATTTGGCGTTTACTGAGTAGTGGAGCAGATGTATATATTGCAGGCTCTGCCACTAAAATGCCAGCAGATGTCACATCCATGTTGGAGGAAATTGTTTCAGAAGAAGGTGGTGTATCGAAGGAATCGGCTGCCAGATGGCTTAGGAAAAAAACAATCATCGGACAGGAGAAAGCAGGTACCAGAAATGAGGAAGATGGTAAGATTTTTGTGGAGGCATGGTCCTGAGATGAAGGTAGAGAGTATGCATTGCGAGGATTGAAGTTGTAAGTTAGACGTATTGGGCAATAGAAAGTCAATTCAAGATCTATATAAGCCACAAGGTGGATGATGCTTTGATCAAATGTAAGCTGCCAGTTGCATCTCATCAAGGCAAAGATTTATTTTTATTTTTATTTTTTTAAATTTATTTTAGTGGGGGGCGGGCGGGACCGTTGGGCTTGGGCTCCCTTTTCCAAAACGAAACTTTGTTGTTTAGTTGATACATTCACACGGTCAAGGTGTCTGTCGCCTTCTCTTGGGTTGTGAATAAGCTTAACAGCGTAAGCTATTTTTGACGCTCATTCTTGAAAATTCATCCACATTCCTCATTCTAAAATGAAACCCGTTATCCACTCTTCATTCTTAAAATGAGAATGTCATTTTGTTATCATTCTCAGAAGGCATTGGGTTCGGTCCTCCGAAGAGTTTTTCCAACTTTCTGAAGTGATCCTAGTTATTCTCCAATGAAGATTTTATGTGGCCCTCAGTATGAGGATAGATAGTTTTTGTTTTTGTTTTTTGTTTGTGGGTACAACTCATAGGAGTTGGGGGAGAGAGGTACCTTGTCAGCCCTGTGCTAAGTGCGGAATATCAATGAAGACACGACCAAGCAAGTCATCCCACCCCATGCCAACATATTAATCAGTAACTTCAGTTGCCTTTTTCATAATCAAGAAAAATGTTCGAAGGTGGTAAAATTAATTAAGGAACCATTTGACAGTGGAATTTTGTCATTTATTTCGAATTGTCTATTTACTTGAATAAATCAGAACATTAGTGAGGTTCCAATCTTACAACAGCTTTTATGCATCATCTAAATATGCATACTTTAAATGAGAAGCACATACTAAGATTGCACTCGTGTTTTGCAGTTTAACCAATGAAAATGCATTTTAGAGAGTTAACCTGCAAAGGATTATGGTCATCTAATTTTATTACCTCTTGGTAACGGTATCAGTTTTACTTACTACTTTCAAGTGAACCACAGCCCTATTTACATATTCGTTGTAACATTCAAGAGTATTGATTTCTTGAGATGAATGATCAAGATGATTAATTATGACAATCATGTTTTGAGGACAAGTAGGGGGAAGTATGAAATCTTGGAGAATGTTGAGCTCCTATTGTTACGTAGTTTTGATGATGATAAATCGAGCTACCAAACTTAGTTATATGTTACAGCTATCTATCTAATTATTCTCTGTAGCTATTATGCTTAGGCATGTGCTCTGGCTATCTGGACAGTTCTTGTTCCTCCTTCTATCTGTCTATTTGACTATTCTTTGCAGCTATTATGCTTAATCATGTGTTCTAGCTACCTATCTGGACAGCTCTTTCTTCTAGCTATCAGTTATTTCCTCCAGCTATTGCCTTCAGCTAACATAGAGCTATTTGTTCTATCTACCACTTTTTAGCTATCTTTTAGCTTATCGCCTTCAGCCGGCATTAATTATGTCTTCTACCAATCTATCACTTTTAGAACCGAGCACCGTAGCGTGGTGGTTCATCCCTTCCCCCCTTAGGGAAATTATGTCTTCTACCAATCGATCACTTTTAGAACCTGCGTCATAGCGCGGTGGTTCACCTCTTCCCCCCCTTGGAGAAGGGTGAGAGTCTATGTCGCGAGGCATGGGTTTCCCTACTAATCCTGCCCCTCCATAAAAAAAGAGAGTACCTATAAAAAAAAGAGATCCCTATTAGCTAGTGTCAATTATCTATTCTAACTATCGCTTCTTAGCTACTTGTTCTAACTATCGCTTTTAACTCTCACCATTAGCTAAGTATGTTTCTTATACCTTTCTCCAAATGGTTTTCGCTAACTCAATTAACTATCTTTTGTAATAGATCAACTAACTGGATCAACCATCCAGGGGAACCACTAGAATAACCAAATTATGTATCTTAATTTGTAATTTGGATTGTAAGTTACGTCGTCATTAGATTATTTAAAAAGAAATAAAAAATAAATTAGATCAAATAAATAATGTTAGATCTATTTTTTAAAAAATAATTTATTTTATTTTTTAGATAATATGATGATTACGTGATTTGCACCCCATGTTAGGATTGGGTAGCAAATATAACTATTATCTGTGATTCGATAACACTAATCCTGATGGGCTGGGATTGGGCAGCCCACAAGGAGGAATGCCTGAGAGTTCCACTTGCTCCACGGCTTGTGGTGCAATCAAATATATATATATATATATATATATATATATATATATTCACGTTGGCCCCACTTTGGGTTACATGGCCGTATAGATCAGAATGGTTGAAAAAAAATCAAAAAAAGAAAAAGATCGGACACCCCTATTTGACCAAAATAGTGGGTCGACCGCTTTGAGTCTGTTTTGGGTACCCGACTTTTTTGTATTATTATTTTTTTTCCAATTGTCTAATCAAAAAGACCTAATACTGTTTTTCTAAAAAAACTAAGAAAAATATTTGTAATCCAGCGCTACGCGTACAACTCGACAAGAGAAGAAGGTTGGCCATCATAGGGGTTCTAGCATCTGAAGTTGGGGGGAAGGGGGGTTCGTATATTGATAGTGGGCGTTTGATTATACTCTGACAATTTTAATATTATTATATTAAAGAAGTATAGTGTTCTATTGAATTTTATATAGGAGCAAGCCTGCATTAAAAATGATATAACTTAGATTTTGAACGTCCAAAAATGACATCTTCGCCTCTTTCTTTACTTTTTTTTTTTTGACAGGAGACACATTTTTCATTTCATATCAAACGTAAGACACATCACAGAAAATCTTGAGACCAAATCGAACACGAAGAGTCATTCCCTTACTCATACCGTCAACTATCTCATCATAATAAAAAAAGATAAAACAAACACTGTAGAGATCAATAACGTCCAAAGAGATAGGGAGCTCCTGAAAATGTCAAGGACAAGACAGCAGCATCTGAAGGTGACAAATTCCTTCCTCGAGGAGCACGAGGCTGCCGGACCGCTCATGCGAGAGGTATTGTGAGAGGGACGCTCGGGTAGCAAGCATCCAGTTGGATGCAAGGGGGATAAATGTTGGATCTCCGAGCTCCCTTGAGGTCGAGGGCAGGAACCCACTACCTGCACCACGGAGATACTGGCCCATGCTTCATCGAAAGTCCAAAAAAAGGGTCAACGCTGTGAGAAGGAACCGAACGGGGGAGTAAGACGAAGAGGGAGAGAGACAATATATTTGAACGGGGGTTTGCAACAGGGGTTGGAAACAGAGAGGGAATGGTCTTCAAAGAAAACTAATACCAAAATATGTATGAAAAACGATGAACACGGAGGAGGCTGAACACGAGAGAAGACAAAAGGAGATGATTTCTAGGGGAGACCCGGAGAACTTCCCTGACAGATTTCAGATGAGTTCGGAAAAACCCACCTGACAAAAATTCAGTAGAGTCCCCAGAGAAACTCGCCTAACAAGGGTCTTCTGCGAGAGGAGGGGAGAGTGGAGTTCCCAAAAAGAGTTCCCCCCACCGATCGTTCCACCGAGGAGTCTTCCCTTGAGGCTGCTCCTCCAGGAAGAAGGTCGGTGCGGTGTTACTGCCGACACTTTGACTCTTTATTCTCTTGTTCATTACCATCTTTAATCGATGGGATAGGGCATGGGTATGGGTCCGGCTCTACATGCCATCTCGTTGGGCACCAGTTGAGGTTGACCAAGCACACACACTAGTGTGTTTGCAAGCACACCAGTGTTTGTTTGCAGCCACTGTTTCCTTTTTTTGTGTGGTCAAAGTAGATAGATAATTTTATTCCACAAACATTTAAGTTTACATGCAAAGGGGAGACACCAAAAGCAAAATTGACCGATTTAAAAGTCTGGATTGTTTTCCAGGCTAGATTATGGGCCTCCTTGTTCCATAACCTACTAACACAACTAAGGGAAATGTTAAAACATAATGCAGTAAAGCAAGCCTTAACATCTTTCAACAATATTCTTAATTCCCCAGTTGCACACTAACTTGCCATTGGCAGCTTCAATGACATCCCTAGCATCACCTTCAACAAGGACTGGCTGTTGAACAGAGGTAGCTATCTTGAGCAGTCCAGGGGCCTTCAACCGTAGCAGTATGGTATTTCATAATGATATCACCTGCTCAAAAAGATGATCATTAGCACCATCAGAATTGAGTTCGAGCATACCGGCCGGGGGAGGTTCCCAATCCGATTGCTTCATCTTCAGAGTGGAATCATTTGATGGGATGGGAATCCATGACGTGAAGTCTCTCGTTGCCCTGTTTAGAATAAACTTGGGATGGGATTTAATACCTTGAGGAACTGTTTTATAATGGAACAGGGTAAGTAAACTGGGGAGAGAGAAACATGGGCCCCACCCACTTCTCTCACACTCTACGACACCTACCCGGGGTCCCGGGCGCTACCTCGATTTCAAAGGGGACCCGAAAGATTCTTTCGCATCTAGCTTAAAATTGTCGAACAAAGAACAATATGGTCGTGATCACCGTCGTTACTAACAAAAGAACGGTTCCACCAATCAATAAATCTTTTCTCCAAGGTTGAATTCTGCTCATCCGGCTTATAATTTAAAGGTGAAGCATACCGGACTGCTCTGGCCACATTGTATTGAAAGAAAATGTGAGAGACATCTTCAAGATAATCTCCACAGAGATCACAATAAGGATTATGTTGTTTAACCTTGCTCGCAATAGAGACATTCGTTGGAAAAGTTGTTAGTAGTTGGGCACACTCTAGAGGGGGGTGAATAGGTGTGCCTTAAAAATTAAACACGTATTAAAAAAATAAAGTGTATGCACAACGAAAAAAATGAAATCAAGAATAGACACATCACATGAACACCATGATTTTTATATTAATTCGGTCAGCACTTATTGGCTTCCATACGTCCAGTGCCCAGCAACACACCTAGGTGTTCCACTTAACCTTTCAACAAAGGTTATATTTGCTATTTCTTTAGGGTCAGCTCCCCATCTAATCTTCTCAGGTCTCATCAAACATTCTTATTAGTTTTCTAAGAACCAGATACCCAGTTGACCTTTATGGCGTTAGCAGACCGACCTTGCTCACAGAGAGCAAGTATCTTTAGAGCATCAAATGCTCAAACACCCTACTGTCAATCAGACAATATCAAGGTTCCACCCAACTGCTCCCAGATGAGCTTAATGGTGGACCAGAAATACACAAGAAAATAAATGAGTTATTCAACTAAACAGATAGATAAAGGAGACAATATAAATACAATGAAGAACTTTCCCCTCTGGAATGCTTATTGAGGTTGAGGACTTCAAGGATGAAACTCTTACTACTGTGAAGTCTTCCCTTGGCGTGAATGTGTGGAAGCAAAGTGTTGGGGATGACTTTTATTGCTAAAGAATACTTGAAAGCTTGGTCGTTTACTCAACAACCTTCCGTGTTCTTCTTGTCTCGCCAATCATCGAGTATTTATAAAGTGATAATTTTGTGTTCGTTAGATACTTCATCCTCTAACGATCAAATTTCTAGCTCTTAGTGCAAAGATCTATGTACAGCATGGACCCCATGTTTTCCACCACGGAACGTTATGTCTTTGTTCTCTGCATTGGCATGATTACTTTAGTCTTTGTCCAAACAGTAGGTAATGCAAATCTTCTTCTGCAGAGATATGTCTGTCTGCATCTCTTCTTCTTTCGTGTTTATACCCTTTTTTCTTCCAAGATAAACATGCATGTTGGTATACTCAAAATATCTCTACCATGTTCATCTTTAAATATGACGTCAAATAAAGCATAGAGATTTGAAATGTTGTGTGAATAAATGTATTACTTTTCATTCGAAGCATACAGCAAAGAATGATGCTATACATCTCCAAAATGTGTGAATATCTCAACGAATACTGAGCAATAAATATTGACGCGATGTATATATATATATATATATATATATATATATATACACTTGTTAGAAGGCGTATCTCAAAAGATATGAGATATTAAATGCAAGCTATAGGGTTGGTCAATTAACAGTGCTATCTATGTGGGACTTGAGCCTTATAATTCCTTAAGATATTTCACATGCTTTACGAGGTGATCAGTCAATCCTCACACAATCCGAAAGAGGGGGAGAGAAAGAGAAGTGAGAGAGTGAGAAAGAGAGAATGTGAGAAAGAGAGGGGTGGGGGGTTTAAATAGAAAATTCATGCAGGATTTCCGCAATCCATAAAATATAAAAATAGGAAAAAATAGTCCCCATGATCCTCGAAGAAGGCACAACGCGTTTGCAACATCGTAGAGTATGACAACACATCGGTTCACCCTATACATGGTTCCAAAGTTTTGACAGGTAAAGACCTGAGTAAAGCACAAAACACGTTCCGGGACTCACAAAGGAGCTCCGAAATCCATAGATTCAAATCCGTAAAAAGAAAAAAAATTCCGAGGCGTTACAGTAGATACTCATTAATGACAATCAAATAAAGGAAAATCAAGCAAACATCGAAAAAGGAAAGGCACAGAAACCATCAAACATCCCACAAGTAGAGAAGGAATAGCAGGAAAGGATTTCTTTTATTGATAAGGGAGGGAGTACATGCGTTCACTCGTCCTCCTTGGGACGGCACCGGTCGGGGGTGAGCTCGAGCACCCCCTTGATATAGTAAAACATGTGCACCTTCACCAGGGCTTCATGCCAGCCCTGGATTTACCCCCTCCAGTAGTCCTCCGACACGTCGCCGTCGCCGCTGGAGGAGGTTGAAGCAGGCGTCGGGAGGGCCACCTCCCAGAAGCAGGGATGCTTGGGGGAGGGTTCCCCCGACCAAGAGTCTGACTTCTCTGACGACATCACTTCAGAAGACAATTTAGGTAAAGGAAGAGTGCCAAGTGCCCCTAGATCTCCTCACATGTCTTTTATTTATAGGGAGCAAGTGAAAACTCTAGAAAGGGTTAGGGGTTTTCATCCCCTCCTGATTTGACGGAAAGCGAAGCAATAGGATCCTGGGAATCGTGCCCCCCTAAATATCCCATGCTTCCTGAAGAAACTTCTACCATCGATTCGTATCTTGAGGAGGTGTAAACGAAGGAAAGCGACCCGAGTCTTTCCCAGGAGGAAAAAGGTACCAACAAAACAAGACACTTGAGAGGAAAGGTAAACACACTTCATTTCTAGTAAACATACAAGAGAGGGGTTACGCCTGCTCGGGCGTACCCAAGAGATACAAAAAAAAAGAAAAAAAAGAAAATAAAAGGAAAAAGAGAAAGACAAGGATGGCGAGAGCCTCCCATGGCGTGAGCACTTCATCTGGAGGGACTCCCCCCCTCAGGTGCCTGAGCAGACACCAAACCCTAAGTCCTGGGCACAACCTCGAGCGTCGACCCCGGTGGTGATGGATTGTCTGTCAGATCAACCAATTCCCAGTCCACCGGGTGCTCGGGACCTGATCCTGCTCCGTTCTCGCTTCCTGCTCCTCTTCGGCCAGCTCCTCCTCACCCTGCTCGCCCTTCGATCCGAACGGTGTCGGAAGTGGCAACATTGGCACTGAGGCCCCCATGGCGTCGACAGCCGCCTGAAGGGCAACTACCAAGCCATCCTTGAAGCCAACATCCCTCGCCGGCCCGTAGACCTCAAGGGCGGCAGCGTTTAGCTCAGCTTTGTACTCCGAGGACTCGCGAAAGTGCTCGACCGCTGATGCGAGACGGACACGCGACTTGAGACTCTATCTCGCAACTCGTCCCTAGCGAGGGAAACGTGGGATCGTGCACGGTTAAGGAACCGGCGATGAGTCGGGTAGTCGGCTCTCTTTCGTGCCCGGATCGTATCTCGATACAGATTTCGCACTCTCTCGCAACGGTGATAAAAATAAATATTGAGCTAGTAACCTATCACTCGCAGCGGCATATACAAATAAATACGAAAGAAGCAAATGCGATAGAGAGAGTGGCGAGTTTACCTCCACGCTATCGGGCGTGGGGAAGACGATCCCGGCCAAGACAGTAACTCTCAGTACAGACAATTATAATAATTACAGAAATGAATTCTACTGCCCACTCCACGCATGGAGGTAAAGGGCTACAAGTGGGGCCCGGGAGGACCGATCATCAGTTGACGGGTAGAGTGTTGGACAGCTCCGTCGGTGCCGTCCGGTGGCCGGGTTGCTTGCTGTCCCGAGCTGGTTCTACTGTTTCAACACTACGCGACTCGGCGAGAAAAATTGTTGCGATCAGCACGGACATCGGATCGACGCGAAACCAGCGCCGTTGCGAAGTTGACTCAGAGATCTACAACCTTCTATTGTTACAGTAATTTTTCTGGGGCCGTACTTTTCATGGGTGATTTTTCAACAGGAAAGGTTCCTGTCTCAGATCTGGCCGGACAGACTGAGATCTACCTGAGAAAGGGCATTGACAGCGACTCAAACTTCGGATCTGGGTGATGAGATTTTTATGGAAGCTAGAGGGGGAAGTAAGGAAGATGGAGATAATTTTTTTGTAATATTTGGTGGATGTTTGATATGGGAAATGGATTTTATGGTGGAACTGGTCGGATCGGGACTGCACAGGACAGAACATATTTTGAGAAAATGCAGTGATTTTTTGTATGGGAAAGAAAATTCGTAAAATCACAAAAAAAAATTAGAGACGATAGCTTTGGTGGACATAACTCCCAGTTAAAATTTCAGATCATTCTGAAATGGGAAAGGGGGTGAAAGTGGCGAAGAGGTAACTTGCTGGTTGGTGGATCTGCATAGGAGGCAGATTACTAGGGTGGGAGGAACATATTAGGAAAAATGGTAAACGAGGGGTAAATAACTTGAATTTTTTTGTGAAGGCTGGGGTAAACGTGGGGAACTCACCCTCCAAATTTCATCACGATCTGAGCTCCTGATTGAGAGATAAAATTCGCGAACTAGGCTTCTATCCAGAGTGGATAGAACACCGAAGAAGTGGTGGTGGCGGTGCGACGGCGGCTCGATGGCGGCGGCGGCGGTGGAGATGAGCTTCTCACTCAAAGGGGGACTGGTAGAGAGGAATCACACCTCAAGAATTGAAGCTCTCACAGCTGCAAGGGGAGAAAGGAGAGAGGAAGGGGGCGCACTTGGCCTTCTTGGCAATTTTTTTCACAAAATTCTTCATTAATTCTATAAATGACACTATACATCTCCTTATATAGAGCATGGCAAGTGGGGGTTGGGAATTTCGTGGGGGAGAGGGGAGGGGTGAGGGGGTGTGCACCTTGGACCATGGGGGGAGGGAGACCAAGGGGAGGGGAAGGAAGCTTCCTCCCTTTAAAAATTCAAAGGAGGGAAGTCCAAGTTTGGTAGGTTACCTACCTTGGACCAAGAAAGGGGGGGGGGGGCGCCCCGTTCCACTAGCCATTTTAGCCCATTTTCTTTTAACCCCATTCACACATTGCCACTAAACCCTCTAGACTTGTTCACATTGAACCTCGTTGGCCCATTTAAGGCCAAAAGGCCCATTAACACTAGCCCAACATCTAGCCTAGCCCATTTGCCATATTTAACACAATTGTCCAACATGGACTACAATAGGGCCCAACATGGCCTAAAAATGTGAAATAAAGGTGACGGCTCGGCCGATGCGTCCACGTCCTCCGTGAGCTAAGCGGGCCCCGGCGTATCCTCGACCACCGATGCATATTGCGGCGTGTGTCCGTACCAATTCTCCCCGGGTGGGAGGAACTCGACCCCGTCGAGTAAGGGGTGTGGCTGCTCGTGTGGCTCCGGCAGATGGCTCCAAATGAGGTGGTTCTGAATAAAGATCGGAAGGTGAGGGCGGTGGCAATGGAGCTCTCATAGGTGGGGAAGGAACCTCCTCCTCGAGGGGAAGAGGTCCTTGTGGGGGGTTGGAAGGTTCGGGCAGGAGTCCGTCAATTTGAGTTCACATCCTATCCAACCAATCCGACATGATTTTTAAGAGTTCGGCAACGGTGGGGGTTGGAGTAGGGGCATCGTGGTGGACTCGCTCATAGTCTCTCAGCCTAGTCTTATGTTTAGGCTCGTCAACTTGCGGGGCTCTTTGCCTCCGGCTATGACAATCCCGGTGGGAGGTGACTGGGTGAGGAAGGTTGGAGGTGGTTGGGTGGGACTGGTTGGGGAGGACCGGGTGGGGAAGGTAGACCCTCCTAAGCTCCCTCTTCATGTCCCACCATGACTCGATGGGCCATTGCCTCCTAACTTCTCTTAAGCGTTCAATGTCGTCCCATTTTTCGGCGGCTTCATGAAGAAGCTGCTCCTTAGCAAAAGTGAATTCCACGGCCTCGGACATGGGATAATAATCAAAGTATTTGTCCATAGTGGCTTCCCAATGTCGGTAGTCGCTCGGGACCTTGGAGCCATGAAAGTTCGAGGCCTCGGGCCTAATGAAGGAGATGGGATAGTTTCCAAACCCATGGGTGTGCCAATGGTCATATCGCCTGGGCGACCGGGAGTCCATTGGAAATGGGGAACTACAAGATGGACATGCCGACATTTGGACAAGACACTAGACACAACTCTAAAATGCGTTGCAAAGTTGGAATGCCGACTCGACTACAAACCTAGACTTAACCAATAGACGGTACTTGGCAGAGTTACGGGATCCGAAGATCCTCTCTCGCAAATGTGCGACCTTCCCGATAGGCGTAACCTAACATTCGGGTAACAGCTTTTGATATACCGAATAAAGGAATGCAAATGAGACAGACACTCTCAAGATGACTCTTTTTTTTATTTTTTTTAAGCAAATGCTACCCTAGACTCAACCTTACGCTCTGATACCAATTTGATGCGGGACGGACATGCGACCTGGGATTCTAGCTCACAACTCGTCCCTAACGAGGGAAAGGCGGGATCGTGCGCAGTTGAGGAACCAGCGATAAGTCAGGTAGTCGGCTCTCTTTCTTCCCCGGATCGGGTCACGGGACGGGTTTCGCTCTCTCTCGCAACGGTGATAAAAATAAATATTAAGCTAGTAACCTATCACTCGCAGCGGCATATACAAATAAATACGAAAGAAGCAAATGCGATAGAGAGAGTGGCGAGTTTACCTCCACGCTACCAGGCGTGGGGAAGACGATCCCGGCCAAGACAATAACTCCCGGTACAGACAATTACAATAATTACAGAAATGAATTCTACTGCCCAATCCACGCAGGGAGGTAAAGGGCTACAAGTGGGGCCCGAGAGGACCGATCTTGGGTTGACGGGCAACGTGTTGGACAGCTCCGTCGGTGCCATCCGGTGGCCGGGTTGCTTGATGTCCCGAGCTGGTTCTGCTGTTTCAGCACTACGCGACTCGGCGATAAAAATAGCTGCGATCAGCACGGACGTCGAATCGACGCGAAACCAGCGCCATTGCGAAGCTGACTCAGAGATCTACAACCCTCTATTGTTATAGTAATTTTGTTGGGGTCGTACTTTTCATGGGCGATTTTTCAACAGGAAATGTTCCTGTCTCAGATCTGGCAGGGCATACTGAGATCTGCCTGAGAAAGGGCGTTGACCACGACTCAAACTTCGGATCTGGATGATGGGATTTTTATGGAAGCTAGAGGGGGAAGTAAGGAAGATGGGGATATTTTTTTTGTAATATTTGGTGGAGGTTTGATATGGGAAATGGATTTTATGGTGGAAGTGGTCGGATCTGGACTGCATAGGACAGAACATATTTTGAGAAAATGCAGTGATTTTTTGGATGGGAACGAAAATTCCTAAAATCATCAAAAAAATTAGAGACGATAGCTTTGGTGGACATAACTCCCAGTTAAAATTTCAGATCATTCTAAAATTGGAAAGGGGGTGAAAGTGGCGAAGAGGAAACTTGTTGGTTGGTGGATCTGCACCGGAGGCAGATTACTAGGGTGGGAAGAACATATTGGGAAAAATGATAAACGAGGGGTAAATAACTTGAATTTTTTTTGTGGAGGCTGGGGTGGACGTGGGGAACTCACCCTCTAAATTTCATCATGATCTGAGCTCCTTATTGAGAGCTAAATTTTTTGAACTAGGCTTCTTTCCAGAGTGGACAGAACACCGAAGAAGTGGCGGTGGCGGCACGACGGCGGCTCGATGGCGGCGGCGGCGGTGGAGATGAGCTTCTCACTCAAAGGGGGACTGGTAGAGAGGAATCACACCTCAAGAATTGAAGCTTTCACAGCTGCAAGGGGAGAAATGAGAGAGGAAGGGGGCGCACTTGGCCTTCTTGGCTATTTTTTTCACAAAATTCTTCATTAATTCTACAAATGACACTATACATCTCCTTATATAGAGCATGGCAACGGGTGGGGGTTGGGAATTTTGTGTGAGAGAGGGGAGGGGTGAGGGGGTGCGCACCTTGGACTATGGGGGGGGGGGGGGAGGGGGAGACCAAGGGGAGGGGAAGGAAGCTTCCTCCCTTTGAAAATTCAAAGGAGGGAAGTCCAAGTTTGGTAGGTTGCCTACCTTGGACCAAGAAAGGGGGGGGGGCGCCCCCTTCCACTAGCCACCTTAGCCCATTTTCTTTTAACCCCATTCACACATAGCCACTAAACCCTCTAGACTTGTTCACATTGAACCTCTTTGGCCCATTTAAGGCCCAAAGGCCCATTAACACTAGCCCAACACCTAGCTTAGCCTATTTGCCATATTTAACACAATTGTCCAACATGGACTACAATAGGGCCCAACATGGCCTAAAAATGTGAAAAAAAGGTGACGGCTCGGCCGATGCGTCCACGTCCTCCGTGAGCTAAGCGGCCCCGGCGTATCCTCGGCCATCGATGCATATTGCGGCATGTGTCCGCACCAATTCTCCCCGGGTTGGAGGAATTCGACCACGTCGAGTAAGGGGTGTGGCTGCTTGTGTGGCTCCGACAGGTGGCTCCAAATAAGGTGGTTCCGAATAAAGATCGGAAGGTGATGGTGGTGGCAATGGAGCTCTCATGGGTGGGGAAGGAACGTCCTCCTCGAGTGGAAGAGGTCCTTGTGGTGGTACCGGGTTGGGAGGTTCGGGCAGGAGTCCGTCAATTTGAGTACACATCCTATCCAATCGATCCGAGATGATTTTGAAGAGTTCGGCAACGGTGGGGGTTGGATTAGGGGCATCGTGGTGGACTCGCTCATAGTCTCTCAGCCTAGTCTTATGTTTAGGCTCGTCAACTTGCGGGGCTCTTTGCCTCCGGCTATGACAATCCCGGTGGGAGGTGACTGGGTGAGGAAGGTTGGAGGTGGTTGGGTGGGACTGGTTGGGGAGGACCGGGTGGGGAAGGTAGACCCTCCTAAGCTCCCTCTTCATGTCCCACCATGACTCGATGGGCCATTGCCTCCTAACTTCTCTTAAGCGTTCAATGTCGTCCCATTTTTCGGCGGCTTCATGTAGAAGCCGCTCCTTAGCAAAAGCGAATTCCGTGGCCTCGGACATGGGGTAATAATCAAAGTATTTGTCCATAGTGGCTTTTCAATGTCAGTAGTTGCTCGGGACCTTGGAGCCATGAAAGTTCGTGGCCTCGGGCCTAATGAAGGAGATGGGATAGTTTCCAAACCCATGGGTGTGCCAACGGTCATATCGCCTGGGCGACCGGGAGTCCATTAGAAATGGGGAACTACAAGATGGACATGCCGACACTTGGACAAGACACTAGACATGACTGTAAAATGCGTTGCAAAGTTGGAATGCCGACTCGACTACAAACCTAGACTTAACCAATAGACGGTACTTGGCAGAGTTACGGGATCCGAAGATCCTCTCTCATAAATGTGCGACCTTCCCGATAGGCGTAACCTAACGTTCGGGTAACACCTTTTGATATACCGAATAAAGGAATGCAAATGAGAAAGACACTCTCTAGATGACTCTTTTTTTATTTTTTTTAAGCAAATGCTACCCTAGACTCAACCTTACGCTCTGATACCAATTTGATGCGGGACGAACACGCGACCTGGGACTCTAGCTCGCAACTCGTCCCTAGCGAGGGAAACGCAAGATTGTGCGCGGTTGAGGAACCGGCGATGAGTCGGGTAGTTGGCTCTCTTTCGTGCCCGGATCGGGTCACAGGACGGGTTTTGCTCTCTCTCGCAGCAGTGATAAAAATAAATATTGAGCTAGTAACCTATCACTCACAGCGGCATATACAAATAAATACGAAAGAAGCAAATGCAATAGAGAGAGTGGCGAGTTTACCTCCACGTTACCGGGTGTGGGGAAGATGATCCCGACCAAGACAATAACTCCCGGTACAGACAATTACAATAATTACAGAAATGAATTCTACTGCTCACTCCATGCAGGGAGGTAAAGGGCTATAAGTGGGGCCCTGGAGGACCGATCTTGGGTTGACGAGCAGCGTATTGGACAGCTCCGTCAGTGCCGTCTGGTGGCCGGGTTGCTTGCTGTCCCGAGCTGGTTCTGCTGTTTCAACACTACGCGACTCGGCGAGAATAATTGCTACGATCAACATGGATGTCGGATAGACGCGAAACTAGCACCGTTGCGAAGCTGACTTAGAGATCTACAACCCTCTGTTGTTACAGTAATTTTGCTGGTGCCGTATTTTTCATGGGCGATTTTTCAACAGGAAAGGTTCCTATCTCAGATCTGGCCGGGCAGACTGAGATCTGTTTGAGAAAGGGCATTGACCGCGACTCAAATTTTGGATCTGGGTGATGGGATTTTTATGGAAGCTAGAGAGGGAAGTAAGGAAGATGGGGATAATTTTTTTGCAATATTTGGTGGAGGTTTGATATGGAAAATTGATTTTATGGTGGAAGTGGTCGGATCTGGACTGCACAGGATAGAACAGATTTTGGGAAAATGCAGTGGTTTTTTGGATGGGAAAGAAAATTCTTAAAATCACAAAAAAATTTGGAGACGATGGCTTTGGTGGACAGAACTCCCAGTTAAAATTTCAGATCATTCTGAAATGGGAAAGGGGGTGAAAGTGGCAAAGAGGTAACTTGCTGGTTGGTGGATCTGCACAGGAGGCATATTACTCGGGTGGGAAGAACAGATTGGGAAAAATGGTAAACGAGGGGTAAATAACTTGAATTTTTTTGTGGAGGCTGGGGTGGACGTGGGGAACTCATCCTCCAAATTTTATCACGATCTGAGCTCCTGATTGAGAGCTAAAATTTACGAACTAGGCTTCTGTCCAGAGTGGACAGAACACCGAAGAAGTGGCGGTGGCGGCGCGACGGCGGCGGCGGCGGTGGAGATGAGCTTATCACTCATAGGGGGACTGGTAGAGAGGAATCACATCTCAAGAATTGAAACTCTCATAGCTGCAAGGGGAGAAAGGAGAGAGGAAGGGGGCGCACTTGGCCTTCTTGGCTATTTTTTTTACAAAATTCTTCATTAATTCTACAAATGACACTATACATATCTCCTTATATAGAGCATGGCAAGGGGTGGGGGTTGGAAATTTCGTGGGAGAGAGGGGAGGGGTGAGGGGGTGCGCACCTTGGACCATGGGGGGGAGGGGGAGACCAAGGGGAGGGGAAGGAAGCTTCCTCCCTTTGAAAATTCAAATGAGGGAAGTCCAAGTTTGGTAGGTTGCCTACCTTGGACCAAGAAAGGGGGAGGGCGCCCCCTTCCACTAGCCACCTTAGCCCATTTTCTTTTAACCCCATTCACACATAGCCACTAAACCCTCTAGACTTGTTCACATTGAACCTCTTTGGCCAATTTAAGGCCCAAAGGCCCATTAACACTAGCCCAACACCTAGCCTAGCCCATTTGCCATATTTAACACAATTGTCCAACATGGACTACAATAGGGCCCAACATGACCTAAAAATGTGAAATAAAGGTGACGGTTTGGCCGATGCGTCCACGTCCTCCGCGAGCTAAGCGGGCCTCGGCGTATCCTCGGCCACCGATGCGTATTGCGGCGTGTGTCTGCACCAACCGCCTCCTTGCCTGCCCTCGCCGCTTCGGCCCTAGCTGCGGCGACCATCGCCTCGAGTTCCGCAACCTTGGCAGCAACCACCTCTGCCTGCTTCTACGCTAGATCGACTGTAGCTTCCAACTAGGCCGCCCCCTCTTCCGCTGTCTCAGCGCGGGCCTTTATCTACCTCCAAAGGTCCTCGGATGCTTGGACCTGCACTTGGAATGGGTTCCGGTCACACTCGGCCTCCTCTAGCTTGCATCCCTGGGAATCGAGGAGCTGCTAAAGATCGATGTGCTCAGCCTTCATTTTAATTCTATAGCTGGGAGTCTAGCAATGACTCCTCGACGTTGCTGTCGGCTAGTTGTCGAGCAGCCTCTCGGAAGTGGACCCCCCATATGCCGAGAGCCTGGGTCATCGAGCACAGATTCATGGCCAACAGACCAATCAGCTCCCCATCAATCTCCAGGGAGAGAGTGGTCGTGCGATCCCTTGGCTTCAGGGCCTTCTCCATCAACGTATATGCCTCAAACTGATGGGCGAGGACCCCCGGGGCGTCCTCGGTCAGGGCAGAGCTGAGATCAACAGCGGGGAGGCCGCCTTCCCCCTTTCGATCGGCTCCTCGATGGGAACTGATGGGTCAGCCCCCGTCCTGGCAAGTAGATGGGGTGAGATGAAATTTGTAACGACCCAAGATCTGGATACCGAGTCAAACCCGATACCATTCGGATCCTATGCCGCCACCCATGATCTGGAAAGCTCGGAAGCGTCGTTTGGAATGTTGTGGTTATGCATTGAAATTCTGAACAATAGTATGAAACAAATTACATGATTAATATATAACTTATAGAAATAAAATTAACATTTTATAACAATTAATATAACTACAGAGTCCAGTCCACAAGTACAGTCAACTAGAAAAGAAACTTACTTTGCTATGAGGCACACCCCGGCACTAGAAAGCTGGCTACTACTGGCCCTTCGATCGAAAAGCTCCACCTTCAAGAGAAGCGCCACACATGAAAAAGTAGGGAGTGAGTCTCATCTCATTGGCTTAGTAGGGGTCCTGTAGATCCCCACCACAACAAAAACGGCAAGCAGTAACAACAATAATAAAATAACGACATCAATCAGAACAACAAAGACAGTAAACGGAGGAACCACGAAGTTCTACGCTACCCTAAGTCTCGCAGTCGTACAACCCGTCTTCACTGACGGAAGCTCTAATAAGGCCACGCAGCCCAACCTGTAACCTCCACCCACGGGAGGATATCTAGACACTGGTAAACCTTGGTCTTGAGATAGAACCAGTGAGAGAACCATGTCTCATACATAGGGTGACACCAGCCCATCTGCCGGAAGGGCCACGACAATGCTGTCGGTAACTCAACCTTCACCGACATAGAGTCCGCTACTCAATTATTTACAACAAGGCCAGATGCGTCCACTGACGTCTTATTCTATGCCAAGGCCTCATATGCATGCACATTGCCCACACCCGGTCTCGGGAGGAGCAGAGGAGACACACACACACACCACACCCTGGGACTGGCTAGGATCTGTACCTCTGCGTCCGTCAGTAAGGCCGTGTCCAGCTACCTGACACGAGGTACGCGCCACTGCGTTCGTCAGCAACATACTCTTGTCCCAACCAAGGTACATACGCTCAGGCGGTCTCTGTAAGGTTTCGCACAGCACCTACGGGCGACGCAGCGGATAACAAAAATTCATTTGCCCGATTCCGGTGTTATGGAAAGCTTAATATGTGCTCTAATCGGTGTTTCTAAGACCCTAATTACGGGTTGCGTGTTTCACCTTGCGCGGAACGACGCTGTCCGCTAAGCCCGATGCAGAGAAACCGAGCCGCACAGATGTACGGCCTCTAGAGTAGATCCACACGGACCCTTGCGCAGCGACGGTACCTCCCCGGCACAACTTTCCCCAGCTCTATCACCTTCTGGAGAGAGAGAGAGAGTAAGAGGGAGAAAGGGGGAGGCTAATCCTCCTCTTAAGCTTATGTGCTTGCTTAAGCTTAAGAGGTTGGAAGAAGTGAAGGCTCGAATGAGCTTCACGTAGGTAGCTATATATAGAGTTTAGGTTTATTAGAAAAGGGTTCTAAAAGACCAAAACTGTATATATGTCCTATCTCATATTATACATATGTATTAAACTCCGTTTACACTCCTTTCCAAAAGGAATTAAAAGGAAATAATACATACATTTGTATAATAATTATCCGTCACCCAAGAATCCATTGTGTGTGATCCTCTAGGCCCACAGTCACTCTAGTTTAAGGCCAATTAACTTCTAATTCCAAATTAGAAGTAAATTAAATATATTATTTGCTTCTACAAGAGCCGAATAATAGTTTAATTCATTCTGAACCTTCGATCACGTTGGGTCAAGCAAATCCGCGTGATCCTAGAGGACGTCGGGTTTAAACCAGCCTGTCTGGTACCTGTAAGTCCACAGTTACCGCATCGATATAATCCCTCGCTCCTTCTATGAGTCTGGTACGATCGAGGGTACGGTATCTGTCAAACCCCATGATCGTGCCATTTGACTATGACCTCCTTAAAGTGTATGACGTCCTTCCTAAACGAACTCATACGACCCTGACCAGGGATTTAACGGAGCGTCAATGTCATGACCCATTAACTATCTGATATATACCCGACAGTGAGCGATCCCCTCTTGACCATTGATGATCTTCACACGTATCCTGGAGTGGTTAATGACTCGGCAACTCATGACTTAAGGTTAAAGTCACTTAGCTAAGTAATTAAACCATTCCAGTCCTCGTGTAAGATCCGATCAATGTCTCAGGTCAAAGTACTAACGATGCTACTGTGACCGTTGGATCTTCAGTTGACATTAGGTATAATCAACCATCTGAAGATCCAATAGCGGATCAGTTCAGTGCACATCTTCCAAGGACATACACCTACACATATGTGTTGGTGCCCCGCACCAATGACCATGAGACTGGTCACTGACACATCATGTGTACTGGTTTAATAGGTAATCAAAGTCCCCGAGTGATTACCCTCCAACCAGGAACAGTTTAAGGTATGTGTTCATGTAAAGTAAGTCTCATGTTCGAGATCCAATCTCGAGCTGACTTTACAACCACATATCCTAGGGACAACGTAAAGTAACACAATCGCATATTTACGCTCAAACACCACTTTATTAATGAACAAGATCGTACAACTATTGGGCCTACCCGACCCGAAATTGGCCTGTAGCACACCAACACTAACAGTCTCGCCTCTGAACAAGGAGCGTCGTACACACTGGGTAGTCTCTCCCGGTCCAACCACAATCGACAGTTAGGATCTTCCGCGGTCTCGTAGAATCCCGCCGTAACTCTATCATCCACGATCTCGCAGAAATCTCGATAAGGGCGTACACGTGCACGCAAACCACCGTAAACCACGGTATGACACTATATGTGCTAAGAAAACTACCCACGACCGGACGATAGAAACTAGTGAGTACCGGCCCCCTAGACTCAAACAAGGACTACTTACTGCGATCACGGAACTCACGCGGAGTGGTCACAGGACTCACGCAGTATATAACTCACCACGGGCGCACAAGCCACGTGAAAACTAAGCTATGCGTATATAGCTCAACTCACCATAGGGAATCTAGAAATCTCGTATTACGTGAATCCATTCTCGAGTGACCACCGCCCTCTTAAGGCTGAAATAGCCTAATTTCCAAGTGATTATGTGAGTATAGTGTTAGTTTTCATGTTCCGGGGTGAACAATAGCAAAAAAATAGTCAACGAGGAAATGAGAAAAAGATGTAAACTTGCTAACAAAATTGAGGGAAGAAAAGATATGGATTATTATAGGTAGTGTTTAGTTGCAACCTTAGATATATAGTTATTGTTAGGGGGAAACAAACCTTAGATATATAGTTAATCTATTTGCATCCAAGATGCCGCGGAGGGGGTTGGACGACGACATTGTAATCTGGATAAGAAATAAAAGATAACTTAGCATGTGTTCAAATTCTAACTTAGATGTGGTTTCTTATCTTAGTTAGTCCCACTATTTTTCGATCGAACTATATAACCCTCGGTATATAGAACGGGAGATCAACGAGATCAACCTAGTGGGTCGGAATCCCAACGAGACTGATGTACGACCTTGTGGAAAGCACAACAAGCCATACACCATCTCAAGGGCAGTCAACAAGCACTTGCATCTAATGCAATATCCGATATTCGGCCCCCGAGAAATCATCCCCTTGTGGAAAGTACAACAAAGGATATTCTCGGTTAGATCTAACCATCATTACAACATAGCAATGAGTTCATGACCCGACCCTTGTGGAAAGCACAACAAAGCCGAGTTCAATTCCTCACCCCATTGAGGCCGAGTCTTGGAGTTTAATCCCGTCCCCAAACTCATGGACCTTGTGGAAAACACAACAAATCCATGAAATGAAGACGTTCATTCACTCCATAATGATGGAGGGCCACGACGACTCCTAGAGCCACGCTTACCAGATCTAAAATTTAAACGCGAGTGTGGATGGGCATAAATCCCACACAATCACAAGAGAATAATTATGTGAAAAAACAGGAGAATAATGATGATTAATGCATAAATAAGGGGAAGAAAAGCTTGCACGTGGTGCAAATATGGAGATGTGATCGCCAGAGGGGTTACCTCAATGATAATAAAAAAAGGGAGATCACGAATACCTGGTGAAGATTGGAACGCGGGATGATGTGAAGTTCCTTCCTCCTTCTTCAATCGGCCGGCCGATGAGAAGGGTTATCCTTTTGATTACCTTGCAAAAAAGACAATGAAACAAAGCAAAAGATGGGATCAGCCAACGTGCAGTAGTATCAATCCAAATAAAACATATGATGATGAAAAGAAATCAACATGCGCACTTTTATTTTTTTGTTTTTTTTTAAAACCCCTAGAGAGATTAGGAGAGGAGATATGATAGAAAATATGCAACTGATGCAAAAGGGATGGAAATAATAGTAGACAGGATGGAGATACGATGAAAAAAAATGCAAAGCAATAGAAACAAGATAAAAACAACACTGAAGCCCCGCTGTCCCTTGATGACAGTAAAAGGGGAACCGAGATAGGAAGAAGAGGAAGCAGCAGGATGCAAAAGCTTGATAATCTCGGCCTCGGTACCTTCGTAACCTTTCAAAGGGTCGATCAGGACTCCCTTAAATAAGGTTCAGATCAAAGGATAAACATGGACAGGAGATAACAATGGTAATGTTTATCAAAAGCAAGAGCCCAATCGAGTAAGAACGTCAAACAAGGCAGGACTCTGTGAGGGAAAGATGGAAGAAGGTAGGACACCGGAGGTGAAACACGCCCTTCAACAGGGCGTCAATTCTTGATTTGACGACCTACCCATACGGCGTTTCATAAAACACGACCCAAGCCAGGGCGTTTCTTCCTGGATTCAATTTTGGCAATTCATTTGAAAAAGATTAAAAGACGCCTGAAAAAGAGGCGTTTCTTAAAAACACGCCCTGAGGAAGGACGTTATTCATAAAATGTATTTTATTTCATTTTATTTTGAAACAGGATAATACCAGGAATTGACGCCCTAATCATTGGTCGTCCTTTCTTTAAAAACGCCCTAGGGAAGGTCGTTATTTAAAACGCGCCCTACTTCAGGTCGTGAATCACAAAAATGCAACAAAATGCAACGGAAAACCCACAAAAATAGAAAAACTTTATGTTATGGGAATATTGAAGTTCTCTTTGGG
Source organism: Amorphophallus konjac (assembly GCA_022559845.1). Classification (NCBI taxonomy): domain Eukaryota; kingdom Viridiplantae; phylum Streptophyta; class Magnoliopsida; order Alismatales; family Araceae; genus Amorphophallus; species Amorphophallus konjac. The sequence goes on from CM040120.1 coordinate 402,754,344, forward strand.
GCGTCAACATAGTGACATGAGATTTAATCAACAAAGTGTCAATTTTGGCGTGTCTACAGCTGCCCCGCCTTGGCGTCTGCTTTGCAAGGGAGTGAGACGGAGATGAAGTGAGATGGAGATGAAGTGGAACGAACTGATAAGTAGATGCCAAGGTGTGATGTGACACGTCTCAGACACTAAGTATTAGAAATCTTTCCAAGATTCTGAACGAAACAACTCTGAATGATTCCAAGGAAGCATCGATTTTCTGGATAAAGGAGACTAATCTAAGCAAGTAAAAATGTAAGGCAAAAGGATGTGCGCGCGGGCATGATAGGGAAAGACCATTGGAGAGCGGTTACCAGCCAACGTGGACGTGCTACAACCAAGGTAGATTTGCAGAAGAATAAAGAGAATTAAGATGGAGATCCAACAAAGGGACATTTTCAAGGAATCAGCCTGAGCGGCTTCAGATAGAACAAAGTACTTGATTTGGAATGGAATGTCTCATGCCAACTCAATAAAGAGCGAGTGACCTTCATTATTGCCATAATATGAAGATTTTCATCATGAAGCTCAAAGTCCTATATGATGCATGCTGGGCTAAAAGAAAAGATTAAAACAAACTAAAAATATAGAAAATAACCAAGGATAATATTGCTAAGCCATCTAGATTTGATCAAGAATCCAGATCTCTAAGCTGACACTAGGCCGAAGCCCGTTTGTCCGCGCATCAACTCAGAAAGTGGAACCATCGTCCCAGACCTTGAACGACTTAACGGCCTATCCGTGTGATCAAGACTCTCCTGGAACTATCACTGTTTTTGATAAAGGGGAACTCAAATTCCAGGTTCATCAGAACCACAAGGTCCTTGATATGCTATAATAGCGTAGAATATCATATAGTAAAATGCTTACATCAAACAAATACAAGATAATGAACGCGATGTTACTTCCATGAGCAACCCAAGCGTCTCGAAACCTGCACTTTCCTGCACTTGAAACTTATCAGTCTTCACAACTTCAACATCAATAATCTTCAATTCAAAGTATGACATGATCATACGTGCTAAATAAAATAGAATTCCAATGACATAATGGCACTTAAGTTCATCAAAGCACACGGGGAAGCAAACTCATAAACTTATAAAACACGCCTTAAGTCATGGCGTCAAAATCGTGAACATCGCCTTATCATGAAGGCGTCAAAACATGGAACACGCCCTTCACTAAGGCGTGAAATCCATCGAGAGGCCAAAGAGAAAACGACCCCAGCAAGGTCGTCAATTCAAGAATTGACGCCCTAACAAAAGGCGTTAATCAATCCAACGCTTCCGTTTCCAAATCGAAAGTAAAACCAAATCCTAATAGCCATCAACTTGCTAACTCCGAACAACCTTAAGCCCTCCAGCCTCCTATAAAAGGCAGACTCTTCCTTAATTGAATCAAAACAATCTTCTGATTTCTATTCTTCTGTTCCTTCCCTTTTACTATTCTGTTCTTCTTCTGCAGCAACCGTCCAAACTCCTCCCCGCAAGCTGAAGATGGACCGGGCAATGAAGAAATCCAAGACCTCGACTCCCAGGTTGACTGAAATTAATGGGCATATTAGCAGCAGAATCACATCTAACCAGGTATTGTTCTATCCTCCTATTCTTTCTCTGCTCATATCTTCCTTCTTTTCTTTCTACTTCTCATGTATGCCTCTGTTCGGTCTATCTGTTCTTCCCCTCTCACAGGAATACCCGAACCTTCCAGGAGCTAGAAGATTTACAAAAAACAAGTGGTTGCCTCTCATCCTTTCCAAATTTTCTTCTGACATGAGGGCCTACCTAGCAAGATGGCATCTTCTTGGCCTCGTAACCCATGCCAAACACTATGACCAAATTCACTTAGATTGGGCTGCCATAGGAACATTGATTGAACTTTGGCACCCTTCCACTCATACCTTTCTCTTCTCAACATTTGAAGCCACCATCCTATTGGAAGAATTAGAGTTGATATTAGGCTTGAAAAGGATGAAACAAGGAGAAGAAGACAAGATGGCTATCATGCCAAGGCCAATCTCCTCTCACGAGCTATTAACGAGCTTGATACCTAGCCCAAACCTAGTTAATCAAATCAAGGTTACTAAAGGAATCAACATCTTGAAGCTCGCCTCATGGGTGTACAAAAGAGCGGATCAAGCCAAAGAGGAAGAGGAGATAAAAAGAGTGACCAAAGCCTTCGTGGTGTGTTTAGTAGGAGCACTCCTATTCCCATCCACGGAGGACTTTCTAGAGGAGGCCCAATTGAGCGCGGTGGTGAGCTTATTGGAAGAGGAAAAAGTCGGACCGGCGATCCTAGCCTATCTCTATAGCGGACTTACTTCGGCGGCCATGGGAAGGCCCATACATGGATGCATGCTAGCATTTTCTAGTTGGATAGATCTCCATTTCAAATTCGATCCATGTAATGAGACCCAACAACCCTCAAGAATTTTCTCAAAAAGCCCCCTCTCTTATATAACCGGTTCTTTAGGAATAAGCAATAGGGTGATGAACCGCATCCCTCAAATCAAGAAGAGAGGGGATTGGAGAGAGCACCTTAAGGTAATGCCAAAGAACCTCTTTACTCGTGCCCCGGGAATACTCAAGACTCAAGATATCCATGCAAGATTTTCTCCCGGGATGGACCTTCGTCTCATAGGCGCTTCGGAATTCGTGCTATATAATTCACACCGGTGCCTCCCTCAACTCGGGCTTCCACGACAAATCCTCGAAGATCCCTCTCATCTTCCTCCAATCAAGACACGAGATTTAGGCGGCAATGAGGATGGTGAAGAATGCACCACAATTCAAGCTCTGTGGAAAATCTGCAAGACTTATCAACCTGTGGAGAACTTAGAAGAAGACAGGGAACAGTGGAAGACATATGTAACAGCCTTGAGAAAATTGAGGCCCAAGGTGGCTCATTAAACATTGTAATCTTTCTTTCAAATAAACCAATGATCTTTCCTTACTGAGCCATCTTACTATTTTTCTGATCAAATGTCCAACGTTCTGTGATTCTGCTGCAAATAACGCCTCTAGCAAGGCCGTTAATTATCAAAAGGACGCCTTAGACAACGTCACCTTCAACATTCCAGTTCACACATTTGACGCCTTCCCCATTAGGCGTTAACTAAACAACGACTTAGAACATGGCGTTAATTGATTCAAATTCCCCAAAAGTATTCGTTGAAATTCTAAAAGTAACGCCCTTAGGAAAGTAACGTTTTAACAAGGTAACGCCTCAATTATAGTCGTTACTCAAAAACAGTAATAATTGTTCAATCACATCAATCAACGCCCATTGAATACGTCTGACGACGGTTATCATTCCCCATGCAGATAGAATTAACGCCTCAAGACACGTCGTCTACCTTGTAAAAACGCCCACTGTCGCAGTCGCAACTTCAACAAAACACGCCCCTCCTTAGGGCGTGACTTCTTTTCGAATGCTAAAAAGGGCTTTTCCCCTTTCTTCTTCCTCCTTCGTTCCATTTCCTTGTTCTGCAACCCTAACCGAAGCTCCCCCCCATCTCCTCTATTCTCTCCCTCTCTCACCCAAGCCCTAGCTATGGCCAGAGGAGGATTGAAACGGCAAAGGGTCAACGCCCCCGAGGTCGTTGATCTAGATGAAGAAGGACACGCCATGGAGGAAGCCCCTCCCGTGGCGGTTGAAGACGCACCGGCGGCGGCGGCGGCCGGCGGCGAGGCCGAAGGAGGTCAAGAGGCCAACGAAGAAGATGATGCTGGAGCGGAGGGAGAAAATGAAGAGGGAGAAGAAGGAGAAGAAGGTGAAGAAGAAGAAGAAGAAGAAGAAGAAGAAGAAGGAGAAGAGGGTGGTGATGAACCACCGCCCGCGGCGGCGCCCCCTCCCCGTGCCGGCCAACTTCGACGGCCACGGCAGCCACGGCCTCAGCCACAGGAACCCAAGCACAAGAAGCTAAGCCTCAACCCAAATTTCCATTTTTATTTATTTTAATTTCATTTTTATGCAGTTTCCATAGCCCTCGGGGTATAAACCCTACAACCCAGAAAGAAGGCGCCCTCAGGGGCGTCGCGATTTCAAAATACACGCCCAACCCAAGGGTGTTAATCACATTATTTTATTGAAAAACTAAATAATTCTATGAGAACACGCCCTAAAGCATGTCGCACATTTAAATTTGTTATGATGTTGTTCATTTTCGCATGCTGTTATTTTTCTTTCATTTTCTGAAAAACTGGAAACCACGCCCCACACCAGGGCATCAATTCAAAACAGACGACCAAACCAGCGGTCGCCCATTCATCAATCCTTGATTAATTAACGAACCCAAATTGAAAAACGCCCCACCCAAGGGCGTGAATTGATAAAACTTTTAGGATTTTTAGAAATTAACCACAAACACACGCCCAACACCGAGGCGTTTCATAGATGAAAAACGACCTAGGGTAGGTCATTAACTTAAAGCACAAACGGAACCACGCCCCCCTTAAGGGCGCCACTTCAACAAAAAAAATGACCTGAGGAAGGTCGTTAATCAATAATAACATCAACATTCAACCTGGGGTAATCAAAATGAAATAAACATGAATAATCAAAACAATTAAGCCAAAAATCTTATCTTATGCATGCAGGGGCTGATGAGGACGCGCATCTCATGGGTTATGGTCCGGGCAGCATACTACGGCCTCCCCGAGTTTCAGAGAGCGAGGGTAGATGCTATGGGGTTTGGGGCCTTTCTTAGCATAGAGCCAGTTAGGCCAAACCTATCACTCATTCAGGTTCTACGGGAGAGATGGGATAGGACTAGCCGGGCATTCTTGATGCCATGGGGGCACATGATTCCTACCCTGGAGGATGTGGCTAGGATCACCGGGTTGAGGGTAGACGGTGAGGCTGTGAGTGGGATCACCTACCCAAACTACACCGAGTTCGCCGAGAGGTTGCTAGGATTGGAGATGGTTTATGAGACGCCTAGCGAGTGTAGGACGATCTTCCGCACCGACCTCACTACAGTGATGGGCTTAGGGAATGCTAGGCACAGGTCAGGGGAGACCCTAGAGCAGTTCTCGCAGAGGTTGATCGACCGAGCTAGGGCGGTCTACTGCCAGGACCCGGCCGACAGAGAGAGAGCAGACCGAGACCTGAGGAGGTTCTTGCTGCTGCTACTGGGGAGGCTATTGCTCGGGACAAAGGCCGACGTCATCAACTGCCGATTTCTAGGGATACTCGAGGACCTAGAGGCAGTTGGCAGCTACGCCTGGGGAGCGGCGCTGCTGGCGCACATGATGGCCGACTTGTCCACGGGGACAGGTCGAGAGATGACCGTAAGTGGCTTCTCACCTTTTCTTCAGGTATGCATTTTTCTTCTTTTCTTTTCTTTTTATTTTTGTTATGCATGTGAATGCCTTCCTAGTGTGATGCATGGATGCAGGTTTGGAGCCATCTCTACATGCCGATGGGGCGCGTTGACCCACGGCCTGGAGGTGAGGGAGCTTTCCCTCTAGCACGGCGCTGGGTGCCGATCGTGTTTGGTGCCCCACTCGGCTACGAGTTGTGGGTTTTACGGAGAGAGTTCCGCGACTTCCCTCCCTCGTTGGTATGTATGAATGTTATGCATCTTTCTTTTTTTATTTATTTTGAATTTATTATGATGATGAAATGATGACATGTATGTTTATGAATGTAGGTGCAGTGGAGACCCTATGAGGGGATGACGGACGAGGGCCAGCCGTGGGTCGTAGCGGGCCGTCCTCGTTTTGAGCGTGAGCTTTGGGTTCACTGCTTGAGCGAGATCGAGCCGTTACGGCTTAGGTTGGTGATGAGGACGCTGGGCCTCCACCAGGAGTGGGTGGAGGTAGGCGAGCCGCGGGGCATTGGGAAGAAGACGCGCGGTCGTACGAAGGCGACCGACTGGAGGGTGCGGTTCGAGGAGCAGTACGCCAACTGGCAGCGAGGCGGGACTAGAGTCACCTCCCGGGCGACTGACAGCTCCGAGTACCTCCGGCGCTACTGGGAGGTTTACGCCGGCCGACCCCAGATGAGGGTCTTAGGGGTATGTATGAATGCACTTATTTTTAAATTGAATGCAAATGCTTATGTGACTATCATGTGATTAATATGTAATGGATGCAGGATGCGCGGGACATAGCAGCGATAGATGCCCAGGCCCACCTACACAGCCTGGAGGACCAGCTGGCCGCCACACGGGCAGACCTAGAGACCCTGGTGAGTGTTTAAATTATTTCTATATGCAAATGAATTTTTTTTGTTGAATTACTGATGATTAGCCACTGACGATCTCAATGGATGCAGCGTGCCCAGCAGGGAGCGGTGAGGAGAGACCCAGGGGAGGCCTCTAGCTCGAGAGGGCCCAGTGCAGAGGTGACTGCACTGGCAGAGCAGCTAGCGGGAGCGGTGGCACGAGCTGAGGCAGCAGAGCGCGACCTCGCTTCACGGGTAAATTCCAAAACACAGATCCATTCAAATATGATTATATAATTATGCACTGATAAAAATTCATTTTTACAGACTGAGGAGCTTCGAGCCGCTCTTACCTGCGTAGATGAGGGCTTCCGCACGACAAGCGCACAGATTACTGAATTATTGCATTAATTGTGGAATTGATGATTTTACCTGCTTGCAGGCGACTCAGCTTCAGGCGGTACGTACCGAGTTGGCGATCCGTGATCAACGGATCTCAGAGCTTGAGAGGTCCCTGAGGCGACGAGAGGAGCTTCCTCAGGACGTGGCCGAGCTGCGGGTGGCTCTTGAGCTGGAGCGACGGGAGCGTGCCCGGGAGCGCGAGGAGCGTGCTCGTGAGCGGGAGGAGTACCAGGCGGAGCGTGCTCGGTACCAGGAGCAGGTAGCAGCACGCGAGCGAGAGCTGGCAGATTCGAGGACTCAGTTGATCCTTTCCCAGGAGCGGCTACGAGTGTCCGAGGAGCGTCTTCAGCGGGGATGTGAGCGAGCACGGGCTGCGGGGTACTCCTTCACCAGCTCCACCTTCGTGGCGGGCTCTTCCCTCCGAGAGAGGAGCGAGGCAGGGGGACACGCTCGGGTTCCTGCTTCTTCACGGGGGCCCATGCCTCCTCCACCAGCGCCAGCTCGGGACGGTGAGGAGGAGGTTGAGAGTAGGAGAGAGGAGGGTGGAGGCGAGAGCTGAGAGACTTACTTGTACTCCTCCACCCTCACACCTGTACTTAGACATTCATGATGTATATATATATATGATATTGAGATTCCTTTGTTACCTGAGCACTTTGTGTGGTTGTGGCCTTGTGTTTGTGTCCTTTCTGCTCTTCGTGTTCTTCATGTTTGCTTTACTGTGCCATGTTTCTACAACTGCTGTTCACACTTGAATAAATAGGTTAATTTATCTGTTTGACTTGGCCCCTTGCCCGATAAGCAAGGGGTAGCAACATTCTGACCTTAATGATGGGTCAAGGGGCCAAGCCTTTAATCAAATAAGGTAAATAAAATAGCTGATAGCGGGGAGATGCATCATGCAAAGCACGCATATGCAAACCATAAATAAAAGATGCCCATGCAAAAGAATGCAAGCATACATCGTGAAGAAATGCATTTTTTTCTTTTTCTCTCATTTATATTTTTTTGTTATTTTTCTTGAAAAACGCGCCTTAGAGTAGGTCGTGATTCGCGTAAAGACGCCTATGGGAGACGGCGTGAATTTTAAAAGGAAATCTGATTTTTTGAGAAAGTAACGACCTGCTGAGAGACGTTATTCTGAAAGAGACGACCTAATCTAGGATGTTAATTCTATAAAAAGCGCCTTTGCCGAAGGCGTTAATTAAATTATTCTGCAAAAAGGGCTTCAAGGCTATCAAGACCATGAGTCTTACATAGTCACCATTTAAAATTCATTAACCTTTCTTGAGTAGTTAAAAGGGGGTTGACGTGACCATAATTGACTTGTATTCGAGATTTCGCACAATGCAATTTCTTAAGTCCGTCTTGACCATCCTGCCAGTTCGTGACTTTACCGCATAGAAAGGATGGAAGAAAATATAAGGGAAGCCCATAAGGGATTCTGAGATGCTCAAGGCAAAGTTACCTCCCCTACCTTATGCCTGTTGGGGTTCGGTCTTTGGCGTAGGGAAATTTATTGCCTTTTTGCCCATTGCACGCATACGCCCAAGGTTTTCCTTGCGGGGACTTTGCCCTCTTGACATGCTTTTCTTTTCATAACTTGACTTTCACTTTAGAATTGATTTGCATTGATGAAAATGAACCTAATTGTACTTGGGCTTTTGTGGCATTTGCTCCCTTTTGGGCCTTGACTTCCACCTACTAGGGCGGCGGATAGGCTTGGCGTGTCTACCTCGAGGTCTCCCTTCCTCCCTTATGGGCCGAAGAAGAAGAAAAGAACGGGTATTGTCTTTTCACTTTTAGTCAGGTTTTTGACTTTCCATCGGATTTTGCACTGCTTGAGCTCAAGAATAAAGCGTGTAGTGTGTGCGGGAATCAACCCCCTTTTAAATTAGCAAGACTGATGAATGAATTCTGAATTTTGACCTTTCGGACCTTGATCCTTCGTGTGCCATGGCACCAATTTTGGAGAATCTCTCTTTTTGATTTTGATTTTGAAGAATTTCTATTTTATTATTTTTTTTTTGGAGATTTTGAATCAAATTTTTTTTTGAATTTTGAAGATATATATATATATTTTTGGATTTTTTGTTGAATCAAGGGTAGTATTTCTTAAGATATAAACCATTCCAATGGTGAGTTAACTCTTCCCCTTCAGCATTACTCAGTTTATAAGCATTACCAGGATAAACTTCTTTTATGATAAATGGTCCTTCCCAATTGGGTTGGAGTTTTGAGCGGGGGCCACCCGGCTTTACAAAAATCCTCTTAATTACCATCTCACCGATTTTAAATTTTCTCTCAATTGCTTTCTTTTGATAAAAATGCGAGAGCCTATTTTGATAAACGCGCGCATGCTCAGCGGCGACCAGACGCTTCTCATCTAGGAGTTCCAATTGGGCGAAGAGTGAATCACGACGTTCATCAATAGAAAGTTCCTTATCCAATTGTACTCGCAGAGAGGGAATAAGAATCTCATAAGGGACTACCGCCTCCATTCCATAAGTAAGGGCGAAAGGGGTTTGCCCAGTGGGGGTGCGAATGGAAGTGCGATAGGCCTAGAGAGCTTCAACTAGCTTATCTGGCCAATCCGAAAATTTATTAGCCTCACACATCTTTTTGACAATTTTTATCAAAGTTTTATTAGTAGCCCCTGCTTGGCCATTGCCCTGCGGATAATAGGGGGAAGAATGATGCAAGGCAATGTTATACCTGTTGCAGAGATCCTTGATTTCTTGAGAGATAAATTGAGGGCCATTGTCGGTGACGATGGTGCTTGGGATGCCGAACCTCGTGATGATGTTCTTCATTATAAACTTGCAGACGGTTGACGCTTTGATCTCCACGTAAGCTTCTGCTTCCGCCCACTTGGGGAAGTACTCCGTTGCCGTGAGGATGAATGATTTTTGCTTGGTCAGGAGGTTCCAATCACCAAGAGGTCCAATGATATCAAAAGCCCACATGGAAAAAGGCCATGGGGAGGACGTAGGATGGAGTGAAGAAGCAGGAGAATGAATCTTGTCGGCGTGCAGTTGGCACTTAACACACCTTCGAACATAGATGGAACAATCCTCTTCTAGAGTTGGCCAATAGAAACCTAGCCTAAGGATTTTCTTAGCTAGCATCTGGCTATTCACATGACCACCACACACTCCAGAATGCGCCTCTTCCACAACTTTCCACGATTCACCATCATCGAGGCATCTTAATAAAACACCGGTGAGCCCTCTCCTATAGAGCACACCTCCAACCAAAACATATCGTTGAGCCACTCTTCTAATTGCTTTCTTTTCTTCTGCGGTGGCTTCCTCGGGATAGGACTGATCATTGTAATACCTGGCAATCTCATAATACCAAGGTTTTTCTTTGTCAGCCAATTCTTCTTCCCAGTTTAAAAGCATGACCTCCTTTCCTTTAAGAGCTTCCTTCAGCTTGACCTTCTCGAGCACCTGATCCCTAATATCAAGGAAAGCACGATCCTTAATAGCTGGAGTGTCACGTTGATGAATCAGAGGGACATGAAAATCACGCTCAGGAGGGAAAACTAAAGCGGAAGCTAAAGAAGCAAGAGCGTCAGCCAAGATGTTCTGGCTACGCGGGACATGAACAAAGATTAATTTAGTGAAGAGTTTGGCATAAGCTGGAGCGAGTTCCTGGTAGGGCTTGAGCTTAGGATTGATGGTGCGGCACTTGACAAGCACCTGGCGCAGAATAAGCTGACTATCACCCACAATCCTCAAATGGGTGACACCATATCGATGAGCGGTTTGAAGACCGGCCAAAAGAGCTTCATACTCGGCTATGTTGTTGGTGACGGGGAATGTGAGCCGAGCAGCAAATGGAATGGTGACCCCTTCTGGTGTTAAAAGAACCATGCCGATCCCTCTTCCTTGAGAATTAAGAGCTCCATCAAAATGTAATGTCCACATAGGCTCGTGGGGTTGATTAATGGGCATTACTTCTTCATCTGGAAACTCCGAACTGACAGGATCAAAACGGGGGAGAGGGTGATGAGCAAGATGTTCGGCAATGGCGTAGCCTTTGATGGCTTTCTGCTGAATGTAAGTGATGTCAAATTGAGAAAGGAAGCTTTGCCAGCGTGCTAATCGATCAGTGAGGACAGATTTTTCAAGGAGAAATTTAATTGGATTCATGCGAGCAATGAGGTGAATCTCATGAGCTAGGAAATAATGTTTTAACTTCTGAACTACCCAAACCAAAGCTGCACAAGTCTTCTCCATGGCTGAGTACCTCTGTTCACAGGGGTTAAGAAGTTTAGACAAATAGTATGCTGCCCTCTCCTTACCTTCTTCGTCCACTTGAGCCAAGACAGCACCTACAGAGCCATCCAGGACAGAAACATAGAGAATAAGTGGTTTGCCTAGAATTGGCAGCCTTAGGACAGGAGGATTGGCCAAATGATCCTTCAATCCGTCAAAGGCTGCCTGACACTTGTCATCCCAATTAAACTTGACTCCCGGTTTAGTAAGCTCGTAAAACGGCCTACATCTTTGTGAATGCTGGGAGACGAAGCGGCGGATGAATTGCAACCTCCCGATTAATCCTCGAACTTCCTTCAAATTCTTGGGAGGAGGCATATCTCTGATGGCCTTTGCCTTGTTGGGATCAACTTCAATTCCCCTCTTGCTAACAATGAAACCCAGCAATTTCCCTGAAGAAACGCCAAATACGCACTTCTTGGGGTTCATCTTCAATTGATATTCTCGTGATCTCTGTAAAACCTTAGCCAGAACCCCAGGATGCTCAATCCTTGTTCTTGATTTTACAACCAGGTCATCTACATACACCTCGATATAAATATGAATCATGTCATGAAAAATCGCCATCATAGCCCTCTGGTAGGTGGCTCCAGCATTCTTAAGTCCAAAGGGCATGACCACATAACAATATGTGTCCCACGGTGTAGTGAATGATGTTTTCTCTTGATCCCCTTCAGACAGACGAATTTGATTGTAACCTGAAAAGCCATCCATAAAAGAAAGAGTCTCAAATCCTGCCGTGTTATCAATCAGAACATCAATATGAGAGAGAGGGAAGTCATCTTTAGGACACGCTCGGTTGAGGTCCCGGAAGTCTATACAAATCTGAACTTTTCCATCTTTCTTCATAACCGGGACGATGTTAGCCACCCAATTGGGGTAGAGGACAACTCTAACAAATCTAGCCTTATGGAGCTTGTCGACCTCTTCTTTCATCTTTAAAGCCATGTTAGGGTGGAAACGCCTCAACCGTTGTTTGACCGGGACAGACCCTGGCTTAAGTGTAAGGCGGTGTTCAACGAGCGCAGGGTCTAATCCAGGCATATCTTCATAACTCCATGCAAACGTGTCCTTATATTCTTGAAGAACCAAAATGAGCGCCTCTTCTTCAGAGGGCGGTAAATTCTTGCTTATGAGGACAATCCTAGGGTCTTCCTCGGTACCCAAATTAATTTCTTTGGTAGGCTCTTCTACAGAGGCTGATGGTTCGTCAAACCGTCTTATGCCGCTAGCAAAGGCATCAGCCTCGTCCTCATATTCTTCATAACTTTCTTCCCCCTCTTCAATAGGGTCTTCATCATTCATCATTTCATAGACACCCAAACCCTCATAAGAGACAACAGCAACATCCTCATATTCGAGCTCTGGCAGGATGATTGGATTTTCCACAAACTCAGGGATTGCTAAACAAGCTTGGCATCTGATAGCCAATTCCAACAAAAATCTGCGAGGAATCTCCTTACCCTTAGATTTCTTATGTGAATCTACCCCATGAATTTTATTAGAAGAAGAGGAGGAGAAACTAGCTTGATTAGAAAGAAAAGAAGGTGGTGAAAAAGCGGGTACAGGGGGTGGTACAGAGGAAGACCCCTCGCCGGAGGGGGAAAAGAGATCTATCAAGGAATCTTGAAAGAGCGGCCCTTGGGTCGGGACACACTCGGGAGAGAAATAGGAGGTTTCCTCAACAGAGATGGAGGATTGTAAAGTTGGAAAATCGGCATTTTTTTTTCATTTTTATCTTTTCCTTCATTTTTATTTTCTTTTTCAAGAAGAAAGTAATGTGTGGGGGGAATAGCGAGAGGAGTGGAAATTGCAAGATTGGAGAAAGATTGAATCAGTGACGGCCCGCGCGGGGGCATGATGGAGATTTCAGAAAATCGCTCGAGGAGCGAAGGAGGTATCGGAAGAGAGACTTGGATTGAATTTGGAGATAAATTGATCGTGATCGGAGGTGGCCATGGTACGCGACCAAACCAGCAAGAATATAAGGAAGCCAGAACAGAGGGATGCATGGAAGTGAGAGAAAAGAGGCCGGCCCACAGCCTATCCACAGTGAAACCTTCTTCAAAGGGGACATCTGGCTCCCCAGTATCTGTGTAGTCACTCAGCAGCTGCCTCTTGTCTGTGATCACTGCTGGCATTTCAATCAATTCCTGTATGAGCGGCGGCCATTCCGGATCTGTCGGCATGAAGAGGCGGCTCAAAGAAATAGTAATGTCATTCATGTCGAACCACCTGTACCGGTCACATCCTGGATCACCCATTTTCCTTCTTTTGTCCGGCCTTAAAGACTCCAGGGCTCTGTAGGTAGCCAGTGGGGCAATGTGACGAGCAAACTGTCTGGCGTGAACATCTTGATAGTCAAGCAATGAAGTAATTATGGTAGTCTGCTCATTATTCTGAACGCCACCAGTAACAAAATGTGTCTTCAGTGTCCAGGAGAGTGGCTGGCGATCAATCTTCAAAGTAGAAGTCATAAATGCCCATGGCTCTTCTTCATTTTTGCTCGGCCCTTTATAGCCTAAACCGCCTCGTACAAGCAATTTTTGCGGCTTAATGGGCCTAATCCTGCCCTGACAGTTGGCACCCAGGCCTTTGCCATCTTGATACCCCATTTTTAACAGAATGTTCCAGCCAGGGGTGTTAATCATGTTCTTTTTCTTTTTCCCCTTAGAAGGCAGGGGTGTCATAGCAACCGTGGTAACGGTCTCAGACGGCATCGGCTGCGGACGAGGGACGTCCAGCACAGATAAAAGTGGCTTGTTAGCTGGCCAAATAGAAGGAACTGATGATGCTGCATGAATATCTTCCTCTGGCAAAATCGGCATACTGGTCACCTTGATAATGCGACCCTTGTGTGGGAATTTGAGACACTGGTGATTTGTAGAGGGCACCGCATGAAGTTGCTGGATGTACGGGCGGCCAAGAATGCCATTAAATGTTGGATCCATGTCCAAGATGTGAAAATCTGCTGTGATGGTGGCAGGACCCAAGCTAACTTTCAATGTGATCATGCCTAGAGGAGGCTTCTTTGTGTTGTCATATGCAGTGACCGTTATGGTGGACGGCCGAATCTGGCTTTCTGGTATGCCACATAACTTCAAGGTGCTCGGTGGCAAAATATTGATGGATGCCCCAGTATCCACCAGACATTGCTTAACAGCCACCTTATTGATGTCGACTGTGATGCATAAGGCATATTTTCTTGCTGAGATTGGTGCCAGTTCGTGCTCATAAAAAGTAATTGCCGGCTGACTGCTAGCAGGTGTTAACACTGTGACTATCTGCTCAACTGGAATGTCTTCATTAACCATTACCTTCTGCAGATATTCCTTTAGAGCCAGCTGATGAGTGGTGGACCGTTTGATCAATTCGAGGATCGAAATTCTTGCCGGAGTCCGGTCCAAATGCTTTAACAAATCATATTCGGTGCCCGGTACAGACCCTTGTTCTTGTTCTTGCTCTTGCGGACCCTGCACGGGCTCTAGCTCTCTTTGTGGAAAAATACGGTTGAACATCCGTCCACTACGGAGCGGCGCCACGCCTTGACGTGCCTCTGTCGCCAGTATGGTAGAAGAATTGGAAGAAGAAGAAGAAGAGGGAATGCCGGTGGCAGTGTTCAACAATAGGGGTGCCCCCGTAGGAGGCGTGGGAGTAATGTTTAGCAAAGATGCCCCCGTGGGAGGCGTAGGAGAGTGATTTGATGAAGATGCCCCCTCAGGGGGCGTGTAAGTAGAAAGGGATACCCGAATGCGAGGAGCATTGGCGGGTGGTCTAACAAGAAGAGATCTGGGTATGAGAGGTGGGGGAACTGATGGCGGAGGAACCCTTGCCGGTGTAGGAGTGGTAGAGGGTGTAGCGGGTGCTAGCAGTGAGCGAAGTAGGAGTGGCCTGGACGGCGGAGGTATAGAGTTGGTGGTGGAAGGTGGGGTTTGTCGTGCGGTAGGTTGTGGAGGTGGCAAATGGGTAAGAAGCGTGCGGGCCGGCAAGGCCGTAGAACTGGTGGAGGTAGATGGGTTGACGGGGCGTAGAAGAGGACGTCCCGATTGGAGAGTAGAAGAAGAAGGAAGGGTGCGCAACAGGCGCGGAGGTTGATTTTGATTCGGATCATGATGAAATGCCCCGACAGAGACGTTTTCTTCGTGCCATCCCTGTCCTCTCTGCACTTCGTAGAGGGACGTGACAGGGTTCACATGTTGATTAGGGGCGTGCTCCGGCAATGGATTACGGACAATTCCCATATCCTGCTGGGGTGCTGGAGCTTGCTGTGGTTGAACCTGTTGTGGAGCGGGTTGCTGAGGTTGTTGATTTTGCCGTTGCCGAGAAGCCCTTCTTTCTTTCATAGCGGCTATGAATTGTCTCATCTCATCCCAATTGATGTCACCCTGGTCATTTAGATCGTAGATGTAATCTCTGAAGTGGAAGCAACGATCAAGGTTGTGACCAGGGCCGCGATGAAAAGCACAATAACGGGATGTGTCAACATTAGCGGGCCACACGGTTCTTTCCCTTGGCAAGGCGAGCAAGTTGGCGGCCATCAGGGCATTAAAAATATCGGGGAGACTTTCGGGAAGTGGAGGATAGTGGTCCCTTTTGGGACCAAGTGGTGGTCTCCGTTGTTATTGTTGGCCATAGTTGGCAGGTGGGGGCATTTGATGGTATTGTGGTGGAGCTGGAGGGTCTACGCGGGGGACTTGGTTTTGCGGTGGAGCGAAAGAGTGTTGAGGTGCGAATTGGGGTTGTGGAGTAGGGTTAAAATGAGAGTTCTGTCGTGGAGGCGGTGGTGGACGTGGGTTAGCTTGATGGTGGGGGTTGCCAACTGCGCCGACTTGCTCATTTGTGACGGTGCCCTCAGTTGTGGGCCCATTGTTAACATTGGTGGTTTTCTTAAACAGCCGAGGCTTCGGCTCAAACATGCCCATAATGGGCGAATCCTTCATCTGTGTTTGGATGTAACGAGCCCTCTCATAGAGCTCTTCCATAGTAGTCAGCCGGTTCATGGCCAAAATATGGCGGAATTAAGGAGTTGCATTAGAAATAATCATCTTTACTTGCTGCTGTTCCGACAATGTGTCTTTCAGCTTCTCGGCCATCGACCGCCATCTATCAGCAAATATGATGAAGTCCTCCTCAGGCTTCATTTTCTCCGCAACTAAATCTGTAACGGACAGAGAGGGTCCAACACGGTCTCTATACTTTTGCAAGAATTTCCTTTGGACAACATCGAAGTCACTGGCATCAGCTGACTCCAAGGAATAAAACCATTCGAGGGCTGGCCCCTCCAGAGATCTTCTGAATAAATAGGCCAGAGAAGCCTTGTTGCCTTGCCAGAAGGAGGTCTCGTACATAAAATCCTTCAAATGAATGAACGGATTGCCAGTTCCATTGTACCGCCGAAAGTTCGGCATCTCAGACGGAGGGAGGTGGAAAACTGGCAGAGTGGGGAGCGAGATTTCTGGTGCATTCTTGGCCGCAGTGACTTTCTTAAGCTGTTCTTCCATGTGGGCCATCTTCTGAAGTAGCAGAGCATTAGAGTCGGACTCGACTGGGGCCTGAACAAAAGAATGTGGTATAGGCGACCGTAAAATCTGAGGAGGTTGGGGGAATTGGTGCCTAACTGCGGAATAACTCGCCTGCTGGGCCGGTATGACCGTGACAGGCGTTGGTGGACGAGAGGGGGGTTTATGCAAGACCGCCTGGTCATTGATAGTCTGGTGGCCACTCGCGGCCGGAGGGGGGGTGGAAGAAGAAGAGGGAACTGACTTCCCCTTTAAAGCGGCCTGAATAGCTTGCCGCTGGGAGTCATCTAATTGAGAGAGAGCTTGGATTAACTCTGTAACGTTGATGGATGGGGAAGAGTTCCCCGAAGTATTGGAAGGTAGAGCCTGAGAGGAAGGCTCAACCCCTTGAGAGGTGGAATCGACCACATGAACTTGTGAATAATGAGGGTGAGGAGGGGGATAGTTTCCCTCGTAATAGATGGAGTCTTGGTGGTGGCCCTCATAAGATTGACTAAAAACATTTTCATCCACATCATCGTAAGTGTACCCATAGTTTGCCATGTTGATGATCGTACCTGAACGGAGTTTCATGCTTAAGGGAGAGAGAGCTTAATGAAGGAATTATCACACAAAGCAGTTAATCCAAACAACACAATTAAATCGACCCAACTAAGTTTATGCAAACAATGTTGGAAAGTACCGCAGAATTTTAATGTTTGATGTTTGAGATTAGAGTGGATTATTTGTGAATAGTTCACTCCTTTTGCCAAATGAAACCTAGTTTGATCCAAGTGTGACCTCTGGGTCAACTAGGTTTTTCTCTCTCTTCACCAACGGATAGGTTCTCTAGAACTCCGGTACTTCGAGGGTACAACCAGCCCGACGTCCGTGAGGGAATCCACGGGTGCGGGGACTTATGGAGGTCTTGGAAAAGGGATTCCCAGTCCAAAGAGACGGAATGATCAATGGAGGGTCGTCCCGATTCCAAGAAGGGTGTGTGGAATCCTAATGTAGAGAGAGGAGGTCTCTCAACCAAAAGCCACCAAGTGCAAAGCAGACATGAACAAACCACAGTAATATATCCAAATAATCAATATGCCAACCAATGAATCAGAAATGAGCACAGAGAGCAGCGTCTGTGAAAAAGCAGGAAAGACACGACCTGGGAAAGGTCGCTACCAAATCAGGAGACGGCAACGTGGCTGTCGTGAATCTCTGTGAGGGGCTCACAGGCAGTGAAACAACACGCCTTAGTGTAAGGCGCTATAAGGAAAGGACGCCTCCACTGGAGGGCGTCAAATCAAATAGACGCGCCCTGATTAAAGGCGCTAAAAATAAATAACACGCCCTGGAGGGGGGCGTTAATTCTCAAACAGTATAATGAGCAAAAAATAAAGCAGCAGATATGCTAGAAGACGTTCTGGAAAGAGGCGTTAATAAAATACAACACGCCCCTGTGAAGGGCGTTAAATCGAAAAGCGCCCTCGTGGAAGGCGTTAATTCAGGGAAATACGCAAACACAAGCTGGCTGATCCCGGAGTGTGCAGTGTGCACAGTGGAGGGTGCCCGAGGGACACAAAGGAAAGGGTACCGAGGGTACCAAGGGGAAAGGGCACGCGTGGGTGCCAAAGGGGAAAGGGCACGCGAGGGTGCCAATGGAGATGGTAATCAAAAGGAAAATAGTGGAAGTCCCACCGTGATCGCCAATTTGTGGATGGGCATAAATCCCACACAATCACAAGAGAATAATTATGTGAAAAAATAGGGAGAATAATGATGATTAATGTATAAATAAGGGAAAGAAAAGTTTGCACGTGGTGCAAATATGGAGATGTGATCGCCAGAGGGGTTACCTCAATGATAATAAAAAAAGGGAGATCGCGAATACCTGGTGAAGATTGGAACGCGGGATGATGTGAAGTTCCTTCCTCCTTCTTCAATCGGCCGGCCGATTGTAGACACGCTAAAATTGACATTATTTTGAGTATATTTCATATTACCTTGTAATGCCCCATTTGACCCTCAAATTAGCTTGTTTGAGTGGTTTTTCCCACTTTTCTTAAATTTATCTTCTTTTTTCTTCATTTTCTCCGTTTTCCTATTTTTCTGGATTTTATGGGCATTTATCTCAATTTTTGAAATTCACGACCTGGGCAAGGGCGTGTTTTTGAAATATACGACCTGATCTAGGGCGTTTCTTGGAGAAAGGACGCCCACGCCTGAGGGCGTCAATTTTTGGTGTTTGACCGACTTCCCCGTTTTAAAACTTGAAATTAACGCCCTTCCCAAGGGCGTGTTTTTAAGTCGTGACTTTGATTGAGGCGTGTTTTATATTTTTCAAATATGGGGAGTTTTTATTTCTAAAAATTGGTTTTGAAAGAAACGCCCTTGTGCAGGGCGTGTTTTTAAGAAACGCCCTCTGGGCAGGTCGTCAATTCAACAATTGACGCCCTGAACCAGGTCGTGTTTCACTTTTGTGCTCCGAACGAACGCAGCCTTTCCCAGAGAGACTCTGCTTTGTTTGGACTCTTGCCCAGCCTAATCCTCCCCTCTTTGGGCTCTTGCCCGTTCTTATCTCTTCCTCCTTTGGACTCTTCTCTCCTTGTCTCCTTTTCTATCTTATTAATAGAGCTTCTGAGCTCTGTTAATAGGTTGGATCCCTTTACCGATTCTTCTTTTTTTCCTCTTCCTCTTCTGTCTTCTTTTCCTTCTTCTTCTTTCGTCTTCTTCTTCTTCCCTTTCTATTCTTCTTTCTTCTGTCTTCTTCTTATTCTTCTTTCCCCTTCTTATTCTGTTTTTTTTTCTTCTGTTCTTTTTTTGTTGTTGTTTTTCTTCTTTTTACAGGAACCGAAGGGGCTTTTTGGCTAAGGAGGAGGACTTTCAACATCAACCTCTTCATCCCTTTTGAAGCTTTCTCCCCATTGAGCATTCAAGCCAAGGAGCACCAACCACAAACAAGATTTTTTATCTCATCTCCTTTTCATCATCTTGTATTTTCATTAATTCATGCATGCATCATATTTCATTGTTTTATTGATTTTTCTCTCCATCATTGAGATCTCCCATAAGTGCAACTCATGCACTCTTTCCCCTTAATTTTTATTCATATTTTCATGCATTCATCATATCTCTCCACACCCTTTTTGCATAGGGGTTTAAGGGCAACCACCCTTAAGGTGTGTTCTTGCACATATTTTCATGCTCATATTTTTTTTTATGAATTGATGCTACACTCACCATGTTCTAATTCCTATCTTTATTTGGTGTTTGTCTTTTCTTGCAAGGGTAATCAAAGGAAGAACTCTCTTCATCGGCCGGCCGATCTAGAAGAGAAAGGAGCACTCACAATCCTCGCACTTTTAAAGGTATTTTTCGCGATCCCTCCATGATTTTCATTATTATCATTTGAGGCCTTCGTGTCTCTGGCGATCACGTTATTCCACCTTAGCACCTCGTGCTATTTCATGCTTATTTATTCATATTCTTAAATTTTTCCTTAAGTGGATTTATTAGAATCTACAAATTGGCGATCACGGTGGGACCCCTATTGTTCTCTTTTTTGGATTACCCCTTTCCCCTTTGGCACCCTCGCGTGCCCTTTCCCTTTGGTACCCTCGGTACCCTTTCCCTTGTGCCCCTCGGGCACCCTCCTTTGTGCTTTGCATCTCCCCACTAGTGATTGGCTAGTTTGGATTAGATTCTTCTTTTTAGAAACTCCACTTATCCTCTTAAAAATAATTTTTTTGATGAGCATGATATCATGTTGATTGCCATGATTATGTTGTGACTGTGAGTGTTTTTATTTTGCTGGCCGTGGAGCTTTCTGGTAATTAACGCCTTTATCGCAGGCGCGTTTTAATTTCACGCCCTCACCTAGGGCGTTTTATGTGTGTTTTATGCCTTCTAACAGGGCGTCTTTCAGCATTGATCCTGGTCTCTTAGTCTGCTTGTGAATTTACGCCCTGCCCAAGGGCGTTGCTTTATTTAATAGCGCCTCACATCAAGGCGCTTTTTTGGGATTTGACGCCCACACCCCTGGGCGTCCGTTTATTGGCCAGCGCCTTTTCACAGGCGTCTTTCTTTATATTTTCTGGCTTCTGTGAGTAAACGCCCTCATCCAGGACGTGTCTTTATTTAAAACGCCTCACACTAAGGTGTTTCTTTGCTACCCCTGAGTTTTGACGCCCTCATCAGGAGGCGTTTCTTTGATTTGTAGCGCCCCATATCAGGGCGCGTTTTTCTCTGCCTGTGGGCCCGCCACAGTGATTCACGCCCTGCCACAGGGCGTCTCTTTTCTGATAGCGACCTTACCCAGGTCGTGTCTTTCCTTAGTTTTCACAGAGCCCGTGCTTATCTGTGCATTGATTTTATATTGATTATACCATTTATTTGGCTCTATTGGTGGATTTGTTTATATCTCCTTGCATTGCATTCATTCATTTCATTTGCATTGGTTTGGGAGACCTCCTCTCTCCTCACTAGGATTCCACACACCCTCTTGGAATCAGGACGACCCTCCATTGAGCATTCCGTCTCTTTGGACCGGAAATCCCTTTTCCAAGCCTCCATAAGTCCCCGCACCCGTGGATTCCCTCACGGACGCCGGGCAGGTTGTACCCTTTGAAGTCCCGAATTAGTTAGCCTAAACGTGGTGAGAGAGTGTTCCTAGTTGGCATTGGAGTTAAATCATATTGAAACTAGGATCCCACCTTGTGTGAATCACATCAATCTTGTTAAAATTCATTAATTCACCAAGGTTCAAACATAAAAATCAAGGTAACCATTTTAACTTGGGTGTGTTTCTTTGCCAATTGTTTGCACATTAAATTGCTTGCATGGCTTACTTTGATAGACAAAACAACATGTTCAATTCAATTAATGTTCATGAGGGTGATCAACCTGGCACATCTTATTCCCCTCAAATTCAACATGTTCATCATTCTCACCATACTTTCAAGGGACCACGTCCTCATTCTTATGGTCATGCCCGACCCATGGGCAATGTCCTCCTCATGGTCCCCCTACTCAATTTCAAGCCACTACTCCTACGGGACCGCCTCGTCCCAATGATGAGAAGGTCTCCCAAATTTTGCATGCATTAGATCATCTCACCCCTCAACAGATCCAAGCCCTTAAGGCCGCTGTTGAGGGTGCATCTCCTTCATCTCCCCCTTCCAATCCTAATCGGGTGGCCCATCACCCACCTCCCTCTTCTATTCACGACCATCCACGGGTGGCCCATCACCCACTTCCCTCTTCCACTCATGTTCCTAATCGGGTAGCCCATTACCCATCTTCTTCTATTCACACTCCTCCTCGGGTGGTCCGACACCCGCCTCCTTCTATTCCTCCTCCATCACGGCCCCGAGGCCCATTTACTCCTTGCAATCCGGCCCGTCCGGGTTCTTTTACGGGTCATCCCGTCAACTCCCCTCCACGGCCTTTTTATGCGGCCCCTCCTCCTTCAAAGCCCTGCCAGCCCTCGGTTGTTCAAGTCACACCCCTCCAACAATCTCTGCTTGATAAGATTACTTTGATGGAGGAACAAATAAAGAGGGTCACGGCTCCTCCTGCTCCAGTCAATCCTCTCCATGCCGCTCTGGACGAGATTACAAAGATGGAGAGAAAATGGAAAGACAGGAGGGATGATTACGGCGTCGGCGGCTCAAGTGAGCAAGAGCCGGCATTCGAAGAGTCCGAGGCAGTATACGATGATGATGAAGCTCCGCAGGCACCACTTCCGAGTTTCCTTAACTTTCCGCTTTCCCCATTTTCATTCGATGAACCCCCTGCTCAGGAGGAAACCACTCCTAATTCAACCCCTATTTATGAGACTAGTTGGTGTTACGACGATGGGTCGATATTCCAATCGCCCGCGCTGGCGCCTATTGAGTCTCTTCCCATTCCCACTCCCACTCCTAACACCGCTCGCCCCGTCCGGCATTTCCTACGCACCAAACCTTCACCCATTAACCCTCCACTAATTAAATCTCCACCTATTAAGCCATCAACCTCCACACCATCGGCCTCCACCGAGCCTACCATTGAACTGTCCCCAATTCAACCTCCCGTTATCCCATTACCACCATCCCTAAAACCCACTTTACCTACCCCACCATTTAACCCTTCACCCTTACCTATGGTTAATCCTGAGCAGGATCCACCACTTTTTGCACTCGAGCTAACCCCGACCGCTTGCAAGCAAAGGGAGAAACTCGATGTGTTTGAACCTCCGCCTCCACTTACGCCAACACTTTCCATTATACCTCCACCACTCACAAAGCCTTCCGCCTCCGCTTCACCTCCTTCTACTACTCGGAATGTGGGTGCTTCTGCAAGTATATGTGCCGAAGATGATCAAGAGCCGGACAAGACAGATTTGGCCATGGCCGTGATGTTCAAGACCCAAGAATTTATTTGCCGGATGCCAATCCGGATTATTGTGCCAAGCATGATTGAAGAGGCCAAGTCGCCACCACGCCAAGCATTGATGCTGCGTAAGGGCCGGGCAGGGCACCCATTGTTCCAATTTCCAAATCTTGAACTCCTCGGCAACATGATGCTTCCAAGCCTAACTTTCCAACTCCCTCCCGCTATTACTTTTCACCTTCCAAGGGAGTTGTTATTTACCATTGAAGCTTCATCATGGGCTTATGCTTTGTCCATTAAGCCAATTGGCTATACACTTTCGCTGCCATGGAGGGGCGATTATTTTGGCACTAAGGGGCCTTCCACTCCTTTATCCACCCCATCCATATTCTTGTCGATCGCATTTTCTTCATGGGCCACTTCCAGGGGAAAGAGGAGGACCTCGCCCTCTCACCCTTCGTATTCTTCTTATTTTTCATCTTCCTTCATGCATTCATTCTATTCACTGCATTCGCTGCATTCATCGCATCCATCATATTGCATGCAATTGCACTTCTTCTTTTCCGGTTTCCGAACCCGTATCTTCCCCGCCTTCCGGCACCGCCGGATCCTCCGCATTTCCCATCTTATTCATATTCATCTTCATTACTCGGGCGTCGCGCCCCTTTCCAACCTTTTCATCTCCCAGATTTCTCTCCCTTCTTCCCAGGGCATCGCGTCCCTCGGCATTTGCTTCCTCTGGAACCTCCGGACTTTCCCCTCGGGCATGACGCCCCTTTCCATCTTCTCCTTCCTGATTTGCTTCCTCCGGAACCTCCGGACTTTCCCCTCGGGCACGACGCCCCTTTCCATCTTCTCCTTCCTGATTTGCTTCCTCCGGAACCTCCGGACTTTCCCCCAGGGTATCACGCCCCTTTCCACTTTATTCTTCTGGAGTCTCCGGATCTTTCATACCTTTCCCTCGGGCATCGCGCCCCTTTCCATTTTCTTCCTCCGGAACCTCCGGACTTTCCCTTTGGGCACGGCGCCCCTCTCCACCTTTTTTATTTGCTTCCTCCGGAACCTCCGGACTTTTCCCTCGGGCACGACGCCCCTTTCCACCTTCTCCTTCCTGATTTCATTCCTCCGGAACCTCCGGATTTTTCTCTCCTCCCTGGGCATCGCGTCCCTAGACATTCCATTCCTCCGGAACCTCCGGACCCTCCATCTTTCTTCCGATTCATCTTTCTAATCTTCCTGAACATCACATCCTTCATTTTTTTCTTCCTTTTCCATCATCTTTTTCCCTATTTCGTCTCAGGGCATCGTGTCCCTTCTTTTGTCATCCCTCCGGAGCCTTCGGATTTTTCCTCTCATGATTCTCCTTTACTCCCAGACCCTCCGGATCCGCCTCTTTCTATCTACCAATTTCTTCTTCTAATTCCTCCTGATTCTGGGTCCGACCCAACTTCTTCCACATCCACTGCCTTGGGCATCTGCCCTTTCTCCCATTGCTTTCGAGGCTTTAGTCCTCACTCCTCCTTCTAATTCTCATCTCCTTCTGTAGACTGTTCCATGTGATCAGGGTCTCCGCGCCTTAGTGAGGGAGTTCTAGCCCTCGCCTCTTTTCCTTTTTTTCCTTATTCGTCTGAGTCTGGTCTTGGCACCACTCCTTCTTGTTAAGCCACTTTCAATCCTTTGCTTCCAATCCTTTACCTGCCAAAGAGGACTATCCCACGATGATCAACCTCTCGCGGCAGCTGCTTTAACAAAGGTTGCAAGGTAATATATTGACGTAAGTATGCATTTATATGATATCATTACCTCTTTACTTCACGCATGATTTTCAAAATGAAGTGCTTCCTAACAAGATTAAGAGTGGTGTTTTAGATCTTTATCTTAGGCTTTTGTTAAAAAGAGTCTTTAGGCTTGCTTATGCAGCACCTTGGTTAATAAGAACCCCGCGCTGGGAATTCAACATTCTCTCCCTGCTTGTTAAGATCAACCCTCAGCTGGGCACCTCACACACTTCACGGCGTCCTTAGCCGGCTCCTTTGGTTAAACACCGTTGCTACCTTGGCCATGCCATGAGTATATCTGAAAGTCTTTTCTCTTCTTTACTCGGCCACGTGCAGGGGCAAGAGGTTGACGGATGAGATGACCAACCTTGGTAATCCTCAATACGAGAGGAGTCTCAAATAGGGGCAGTCTTGACCCAAACTAAATATGAATTTCATGATATACATCTCGCCAAAAGGGCTATTATGAAAATCAAGTCAGAATTTCGATAAAAGCAAGATTGTGAATTATGGCATGACAAGAGTGGCAAAGTCCCCGCAGGGAAAACCCTGGTCGTATACATGTCAAGGGTCTAAAAATCAAAGGCACAAAGCCCCAGCGCAACAGACTACCTCTTTGAGGGGAAACATCTTGGAAGGGATTCGAGCCCCGACATCTCCCATCCTGCATAAAGCTTATCTCCAATTATTCTTCTCCTCTCCCTCCAAGACCGAACATTTCTCGGGTATGGCCTTGGTAGGGGCACCGTTGATCAAAGACGGTCGGTTATAGGGCGCCACCCTTCAATGCACGCCCAGCTTTGGGCAATTTTTAGTGAAAGGGGAAGGAACGAGGACCCCTAGCCAGTGGTTTAAGACACCCTTTGATGCTGCTTTAGCAATGTCTAACCAAAATCAAACAAAATTGAATATTTCTTGTCCAAAATCTATAAAAATTTGAATATCTTTCCCAAAATTCATAAAAATTGAAATATTTTTCAAAACCCATAAAAATTTGCATATTTTTCCAAAATTCATAAAAATTTGAATATCTTTTTCAAAAACCACATAAAAATTTGCATATTTCAAAACTCCATAAA
Organism: Amorphophallus konjac; assembly: GCA_022559845.1. NCBI lineage: Eukaryota > Viridiplantae > Streptophyta > Magnoliopsida > Alismatales > Araceae > Amorphophallus > Amorphophallus konjac. Next base: position 402,779,951 of record CM040120.1, read on the forward strand.
AATTACATTGTATTTTCTGATGGTGTTTTGCAGGAACAGCTTTGCAAGGACTAAGAGCACGGGATGAGTCCTATCTCCACTCATTGCTATCAATCTATTGATTCTCCCGATATTCTCATGACATGCCACCTTGGGCATTTTTGGTTATCACCTCCTTATATCATTTTGGTTATATCTCCTGATTATCATTCTGATTATTCATCTCCTGATCTTTCAATCAACTCCTACTAATTTCTCTTGATCAATTCTGCCGATGGGCATTATCAGATCTTGATCATTCAACTCCAAATCTTGATTAGCCAAGTTGGCATCCTCATGACAAAATAACAAACAATGATGCTTTGCAATATCATGATTCAACTCATAATGGTTACTATGTTGTGACATGCTATTGATGCTTTGATTCATGCTATGCTTGCTACGCTTGAATGCCTTATTCATTGCTTGTTATCTTTATATCTTGGCTGATGAATTTTTGAGCGCAGGATAAGAAGCTCTTGGTCCCACCGACTGGGCATCATCATCCAAGCCCCACGGTGCTTGTAGCTCAGTTCTCAGTTCCCATGCTCATTGCACCACCATCTCCTGTATGCATTTTACTATATGTTACATATGCTACTAGATTATATCAAGGACCTTGTGGCTTTGGTAAATCTGGAATTTGAGTTCCCCTTCATCAAAAACGATGACGATTCCAGAGGAGTCTTAGTCATACGGATAGGCCGTTGAGCCGTCCGAGACTGGGGACGATGGTTCCTTTTTATGAGTTGGTGCGTGGATAAACGGGCTTCGGCTTAGTGTCAGCTCGTGAAATCGGTTTCTTGACTCAGTCTTGGCAGCTTAGCAATATTATCCTTGATTATCTTATATTTTCATTTGATTTAATTTTCCCTTTTAAACCCAGCATGCATTCATGTAGGAATTTGAAACAATTGTTGAAAAAATCATTCTGATAAGCTTCTTTTGAGGGTTGAAGTTGATCTTAATCTTTCCAGATATGAGATATTCCATGCCGGATTGAGTCCTCAGTTCGTTTTGTCGCTGTTTTGGGTCATGTTCTCGAAAGCTCCTTGTTTGGATTTTTATCATCTTATTTCAATCCTTTCCTTTGATCCACCTTGGCTGCAGCACGTCCACTGGCTGGTAACCGCTCCCCAATGGTGAAACTTACAGGTTTGTGACCTGGGGTACTTCCACCGCGCTAGAAGTTGATCATTTATTTTATCTCCTTCGTGCACCGCGTGCACAACTCCCCTTTTATCCGAACATTGTTGATTTCATTGAATTTCTTGAGATTTGCTTCATCTCGTGCTTTTGATTTGATTCTCATCAAGTGATGTTGATTGCGTGTCTCATCACACCTTGGCATCTACTTTTCAGTTTGCTACGCTCCCTTGCAAAGCAGACGCCAAGGCGGGGCAGCTGTAGACACGCTAAAATTGACATTATTTTGAGTATATTTCATATTGCCTTGTAATGCCCCATTTGACCCTCAAATTAGCTTGTTTGAGTGGTTTTTCCCACTTTTCTTGAATTTATCTTCTTTTTTCTTCATTTTCTCCTTTTTCCTATTTTTCTGGATTTTATGAGCATTTATCTCAATTTTTGAAATTCACGACCTGGGCAAGGGCGTGTTTTTGAAATATACGACCTGATCTAGGACGTTTCTTGGAGAAAGGACGCCCACGCCTGAGGGCGTCAATTTTTGGTGTTTGACCGACTTCCCCGTTTTAAAACTTAAAATTAACGCCCTTCCCAGGGGCGTGTTTTTAAGTCGTGACTTTGATTGAGGCGTGTTTTATATTTTTCAAATATGGGGAGTTTTTATTTCTAAAAATTGGTTTTGAAAGAAACGCCCTTGTGCAGGGCATGTTTTTAAGAAACGCCCTCTGGGCAGATCGTCAATTCAACAATTGATGCCCTGAACCAGGTCGTGTTTCACTTTTGTGCTCCGAACGAACGCAGCCTTTCCCAGAGAGACTCCTGCTTCGTTTGGGCTCTTGCCCAGCCTAATCCTTCCCTCTTTGGGCTCTTGCCCGTTCTTATCTCTTCCTCCTTTGGACTCTTCCCTCCTTATCTCCTTTTCTATCTTATTAATAGAGCTTCTGAGCTCTGTTAATAGGTTGGATCCCTTTACCGATTCTTCTTTTTTTCCTCTTCCTCTTCTGTCTTCTTTTCCTTCTTCTTCTTCTTCCCTTTCTATTCTTCTTTCTTCTGTCTTCTTCTTATTCTTCTTTCCCCTTCTTCTTCTGTTTTTTTTCTTCTGTTCTCTTTTTTTTGTTGTTTTTCTTCTTTTTACAGGAACCGAAGGGGCTTTTTGGCTAAGGAGGAGGACTTTCAACATCAACCTCTTCATCCCTTTTGAAGCTTTCTCCCCATTGAGCATTCAAGCCAAGGAGCACCAACCACAAACAAGATTTTTTATCTCATCTCCTTTTCATCATCTTGTATTTTCATTAATTCATGCATGCATCATATTTCATTGTTTTATTGATTTTTCTCTCCATCATTGAGATCTCCCATAAGTGCAACTCATGCACTCTTTCCCCTTAATTTTTATTCATATTTTCATGCATTCATCATATCTCTCCACACCCTTTTTGCATAGGGGTTTAAGGACAACCACCCTTAAGGTGTGTTCTTGCACATGTTTTCATGCTCATATATTTTTTTTATGAATTGATGCTACACTCACCATGTTCTAATTCCTATCTTTATTTGGTGTTTGTCTTTTCTTGCAAGGGTAATCAAAGGAAGAACTCTCTTCATCGGCCGGCCGATCTAGAAGAGAAAGGAGCACTCACAATCCCCGCACTTTTAAAGGTATTTTTCGCGATCCCTCCATGATTTTCATTATTATCATTTGAGGCCTTCGTGTCTCTGGCGATCACGTTATTCCACCTTAGCACCTCGTGCTATTTCATGCTTATTTATTCATATTCTTAAATTTTTCCTTAAGTGGATTTATTAGAATCTACACCGATGAGAAGGGTTATCCTTTTGATTACCTTGCAAAAAAGACAATGAAACAAAGTAAAAGATGGGATCAGCCAACGTGCAGTAGTATCAATCCAAATAAAACATATGATGATGAAAAGAAATCAACATGCGCACCTTTTATTTTTTTATTTTTTTTAAAACCCCTAGAGAGATTAGGAGAGGAGATATGATAGAAAATATGCAACTGATGCGAAAGGGATGGAAATAATAGTAGACATGATGGAGATACGATGAAAAAAAATGCAAAGCAATAGAAACAAGATAAAAACAACACTGAAGCCCCGCTGTCCCTTGATGACAGTAAAAGGGGAACCGAGATAGGAAGAAGAGGAAGCAGCAGGATGCAAAAGCTTGATAATCTCGGCCTCGGTACCTTCGTAACCTTTCAAAGGGTCGATCAGGACTCCCTTAAATAAGGTTTAGATCAAAGGATAAACATGGACAGGAGATAACAATGGTAATGTTTATCAAAAGCAAGAGCCCAATCGAGTAAGAACGTCAAACAAGGCAGGACTCTGTGAGGGAAAGATGGAAGAAGGTAGGACACCGGAGGTGAAACACGCCCTTCAACAGGGCGTCAATTCTTGATTTGACGACCTACCCATACGGCGTTTCATAAAACACGACCCAAGCCAGGGCGTTTCTTCCTGGATTCAATTTTGGCAATTCATTTGAAAAAGATTAAAAGACGCCTGAAAAAGAGGCGTTTCTTAAAAACGCGCCCTGAGGAAGGACGTTATTCATAAAATATATTTTATTTCATTTTATTTTGAAACAGGATAATACCAGGAATTGACGCCCTAATCATTGGTCGTCCTTTCTTTAAAAACGCCCTAGGGAAGGTCGTTATTTAAAACGCGCCCTACTTCAGGTTGTGAATCACAAAAATGCAACAAAATGCAACGGAAAACCCACAAAAATAGAAAAACTTTATGTTATGGGAATATTGAAGTTCTCTTTGGGGCGTCAACATAGTGACATGAGATTTAATCAACAAAGTGTCAATTTTGGCGTGTCTACAGCGAGGGAATTTAATTTTATCTTGATCTCACCCTAGGTGGTAATATAAATATATCCAATATATTTACCGTACCTAGTAGTTTGCACAAAATAAATGCATCCAATGCAAAAATAAACGCAAGTGATCATGGACTTTAACCCTAATGTAACTAAGACATCCGGCCCGCTTTCGAAGCAGCTGGATCGTCCTCGTCGGGTGTGCTCCACGCTTTCAGACTCCGACGGCGCATTAATTATAACTTTTACATGGCACGCAGGCCGGAAAAATTAAATTACATGTGACTCAAATTCCAGCAGCCCTTAGGGCGAGTACAACAATGGAGGAAGATAGAAGTACATTGGAATTTTAACAGAGAGAGAAAGGAGGTTCGCAGACCCCAATTAATTACATTAATCCAAGTCCATGATCACTTGCCAACCCATTCAAATAAAATCAATCAAGGGTTATTTTCTGAAAATAATCCTTACTTTTGAATTTAAAAATGGGATGTGCAAACAAAAATAGGCTAGCTTTGTTTAATTTTAAAAATCAAAGCATAATTAACTAAAATTAAACACACAAGCAGGCCAATACAAGATAATTAAAGTAGAGCACGTAAAGAACCATCATTTTCTACGGGGGCATCTAATTGAGATAATTAATTAAATTTAAATTTAAATTTAATTATCCAATAATCAAATTTAAATTCAAAATTTAAACATGTCAATAATTTAAATTTAAATTCAAACTAATTATCCAATAATATTATTTGAAAGTAAATTTAAAATAATACAATTATCCTCAATTAGTAATTTTCTAAAATTCAAAATTTGAATTTAATAATTATCTAATAATTAAAATTCAAATAATTGAATTTTTCACATTTAACTTCAATAATATTCAAATTTTGAATTTTTTAATTATCTAATAATTAAAAATTCAAAAATTAAAATTTATTGAAGTAACTTCAATTATTACCATTTTATCTTAAGGTAAATAGTAATTATCTCACCTCAGTAAATTCAAATCGATAAATAAAATTTAACATTTGATATTTACTTTTGAGATAACACTATTTAACCTACTAGATAAAGTCCGGTTTAATTTAATGTGTATTTTCATATATATATATATCTAATATATATATTAATATACCTGAGCACATTAAATTAAAGAGGGTAAAACCAATTTTTTTCCCAAAAAAAATTAAATTTTTTTTTTAATTCCGGTGCAGGCGATGCGGGCGACCCGCGTTGCGGGCGCCGCCTGCGGGCGCCCGCCGGCGCACTGCGCCTAGCGGCGCAGTGCGCCCAGCGGGAACCAAAAATTTTTTTTTTAAAATTTTTTTTAAAAAAATTTACTATTCGGATGCCCAGCATCCAGAAAGAACCGAGATGTCTAAATCTCTTTCTACAAATCATAATTGAAGATTTAATGCCCCTAAAACACGGTTCTTAACGGCGATAAAAACACCGACCAGAGCGCGAACCTGGCTATGATACCACTGTAAGGTTTCGCACAGCACCTACGGGCGACGCAGCGGATAACAAAAATTCATTTGCTCGATTCCGGTGTTATGGAAAGTTTAATCTGTGCTCTAATCGGTGTTTCTAAGACCCTAATTACGGGTTGCGTGTTTCACCTTGCGCGGAACGACGCTGTCCGCTAAGCCCGATGCAGAGAAATCGAGCCGCACAGATGTACGGCCTCTAGAGCAGATCCACACGGACCCTTGCGCAGCGACGGTACCTCCCCGGCACAACTTTCCCCGGCTCTATCACCTTCTGGAGAGAGAGAGAGAGAGCAAGAGGGAGAAAGGGGGAGGCTAATCCTCCTCTTAAGCTTAAGCAGCTTATGTGCTTGCTTAAGCTTAAGAGGTTGGAAGAAGTGAAGGCTCGAATGAGCTTCACGTAGGTAGCTATATATAGAGTTTAGGTTTATTAGAAAAGGGTTCTAAAAGACCAAAACTGTATATATGTCCTATCTCATATTATACATATATATTAAACTCCGTTTACACTCCTTTCCAAAAGGAATTAAAAGGAAATAATACATACATTTGTATAATAATTATCCGTCACCCAAGAATCCATTGTGTGTGATCCTCTAGACCCACAGTCACTCTAGTTTAAGGCCAATTAACTTCTAATTCCCAATTAGAAGTAAATTAAACATATTATTCGCTTCTACAAGAGCCGAATAATAGTTTAATTCATTCCGAACCTTCGATCACGTTGGGTCAAGCAAATCCGCGTGATCCTAGAGGACGTCGGGTTTAAACCAGCCTGTCTGGTACCTGTAAGTCCACAGTTACCGCATCGATATAATCCCTCGCTCCTTCTATGAGTCTGGTACGATCGAGGGTACGGTATCTGTCAAACCCCATGATCGTGCCATTTGACTATGACCTCCTTAAAGTGTATGACGTCCGTCCTAAACGAACTCATACGACCCTGGCCAGGGATTTAACGGAGCGTCAATGTCATGACCCATTAACTATCTGATATATACCCGACAGTGAGCGATCCCCTCTTGACCATTGATGATCTTCACACGTATCCTGGAGTGGTTAATGACTCGGCAACTCATGACTTAAGGTTAAAGTCACTTAGCTAAGTAATTAAACTATTCCAGTCCTCGTGTAAGATCCGATCAATGTCTCAGGTCAAAGGACCAACGATGCTACTGTGACCGTTGGATCTTCAGTTGACATTAGGTATAATCAACCATCTGAAGATCCAATAGCGGATCAGTTCAGTGCACATCTTCCAAAGACATACACCTACACATATGTGTTGGTGCCCCGCACCAATGACCATGTGACTGGTCACTGACACATCATGTGTACTGGTTTAATAGGTAATCAAAGTCCCCGAGTGATTACCCTCCAACCAGAAACAGTTTAAGGTATGTGTTCATGTAAAGTAAGTCTCATGTTCGAGATCCAATCTCGAGCTGACTTTACAACCACATATCCTAGGGACAACGTAAAGTAACACAATCGCATATTTACGCTCAAACATCACTTTATTAATGAACAAGATCGTACAACTATTGGGCCTACCCGACCCGAAATTGGCCTGTAGCACACCAACACTAACAGTCTCGCCTCTGAACAAGGAGCGTCGTACACACTGGGTAGTCTCTCCCGGTCCAACCACAATCGGCAGTTAGGATCTTCCGCGGTCTCGTAGAATCCCGCCGTAACTCTATCATCCACGATCTCGCAGAAATCTCGATAAGGGCGTACACGTGCACGCAAACCACCGTAAACCACGGTATGACACTATAGGTGCTAAGAAAACTACCCACGACCGGACGATAGAAACTAGTGAGTACCGGCCCCCTAGACTCAAACAAGGACTACTTACTGCGATCACGGAACTCACGCGGAGTGGTCACAGGACTCACGCAGTATATAACTCACCACGGGCGCACAAGCCACGTGAAAACTAAGCTATGCGTATACAGCTCAACTCACCATAGGGAATCTAGAAATCTCGTATTACGTGAATCCATTCTCGAGTGACCACCGCCCTCTTAAGGCTGAAATAGCCTAATTTCCAAGTGATTATGTGAGTATAGTGTTAGTTTTCATGTTCCGGGGTGAACAATAGCAAAAAAATAGTCAACGAGGAAATGAGAAAAAGATGTAAACTTGCTAACAAAATTGAGGGAAGAAAAGATATGGATTATTATAGGTAGTGTTTAGTTGCAACCTTAGATATATAGTTATTGTTAGGGGGAAACAAACCAGATGGCAACCCTCTTTCACACGATCCACACACGAGATCAGAACAGAGAAATAAGGAAAGAATAGAAGAAGAAGAATCACACAAGAACACAGGGATTTTTACGTGGTTCGGAGGCAAGACGTCTCCTACGTCCACGGCCGCAACAGGATTCCACTAAGAAAGCCACCAACCAGAGTTACAATACAATGACAGAGCCCACCCTTTTATACTAGGAGATTAGGGCATCATTAGTCAGGACATTAAGGATAATAATACCCATGTTGAACAGAAATCATCTTCCGGGGTATATCAGACGTGCATGCTCGCCTGTCTCCAAGGATGCTCTCCTGAGACCGAGTATGCCCTCCAGAGACTTCTAATGCTCCCCCACCACCAGTCAGGTTAATGCATTGCCAAGACAAGTGTCGACACCTCTTCATGCATTGCCAAAATAAGAGTCGACACTTCTTCATGCAGGTCGGCCTACTCCAAGTGACATTGAAATGCCTTGAGCCCGCAATACATGCTCCCCTGACATTGAGGATGCTCCCCTGGAGTAGCGATTGCTCCCCAGAGACAGCATGTGCTCCCCATGCTCCCCTGACGCTGGTGATGCTGTCCAGAGGCCATAGATGCTCCCCTGAGACTTCATATGCTCACGTGCGAGAACGCACAAAGACATGACTACATGCTCTCATGAAGTAGCGATTGCTCTCTTGACGCTGAGAATGCTCTCCAGAGGCGGAGTGTGATCCCGTGCAGAGGCGCGCGATGAAGAGTTCTGACTCCACACTCTAACAGTTATATCCCTATAATTTTGATATCGTGATTGGTACTGGGTGAATGGTTTCTTTCTCTGTCTAATTATAGATTAGTAGATTTATTATTATAAAAAAATAATACATGTCCAAACTTATAATAAAAATATTGATGATGACTTGCTTTGACAAAGGGATGGATTAGGGACGGGTATGCCATCCCGTGTGACCCACCCCTCACACACCTAGAGTGATCTATTTCATCTTTTTGATTGGATTCCAAAAATATAAATTTATCTCTAATCGACCTTAGTTAAAGAAAAAAGAGTCGAACAAGAATAAAGAATGAGTTACTTATTTATATTTGATTTTTGGATCCTGAATCATCTAACTTAGTTTTTTAGATGACGTAAACTTAGATGAAATACTTCATTTGTTTGGTCTTAGATTTCACATTATCTATTTTAGTTATCTAGGTGACATAAGATAAGATGGACGATCATCTAATTTGTTAACTTGGGTGTTGTTGCTTCCATATGAATCTTAGACGCCGTAACATCTAAATTCATTTTAGACGATGTTCCGCCCAATTTTGAACTATCTTTATTTTGACTCAGTATCAGAAGGCCTAGGTTGGCTTTAAACTATATTTAACTTAGTCATTGACTAAGATATTACAATATTTATTTTATAATAATTTTAAGATATTTAAAATCTATTTATTTTATCATAAATTTAAAATAATTAATTTGTAAAAAATTAACATTTTCTCAACGGTTCAATTAACCCCGTTACATCAACGTCTCTTGTGACTTTCCATACTGTAATACGTACGTCATCTGACCTAAGGCTTTATCTACTTTTGATCCCCCCCCCCCCTTCTCTTGTGCTTCCTCCACTTTTCATGTCTTCGTAATCTTGTAAAAGTATTGGTAGTCTCTTATTTCCGGCGGCGCAATAGCTCCTTTTTGAGACAGGCCAGGTCTCCATACGCCTTCTTTGGCTGGAATATGACTTTCGATAGAGTATTAAATTCAATATTAATATTCTTTATGTTTATATTATCAATATTGAAATTGACATGGGAGAAATAGGGAGGAGAGGCCCCAACGAGAAAGAGAGAGAAGGGTGGGGAAAGGGTAATTATAATGGAGAGTTAAGGGTGTAGAAGTAGGGTTGTCAATGGGTCGGGCCAGCCCGACATACCCGCAGGTTTGGCTCGATTTTGAGTTGGGTTCAGGATCTTTTTCGATCCGTGGGCTTTTAGTTAGTTTTAAAAGCTTAACCCGACTAGACTCGCGGGTAGAACTTGGGCTTTGAGTTCGGCCCGCGAGCTGACCGGCCCGTTCTTTTTTTTATTCTCATTTTAAATTTTAAAAATTATTTAGTTAAAATTATATTATTTTACTTAATTAGATATTTTAAATCTTTCTTTTCGCACTAACTATATAATTAATATCAAAATTTTAAGTAATTTAGTGAGATTATAAGTTTTATATTATTAAATATTTTATTTTTTTATTTAAATTATCGGGCTGACCTAAACCCGACCCATTGACAACCCTATGTAAAAGGGGGAAGAGAGAGAGTCTCGAGACTCTTAGCCTCACTTTGATATATGGTTAGTCCTGGGTTAGTCATAGTTTAATCTAAGTTTAACTATTTTTGAAGTCTAAATTACTTTGATACTTAAATCTGGAATAAACCGGGAGGATGAGTATTAAACCCGGAATAACTCTGGACTTCGAAATCCACCTCCAGAGGTGGATTTAGAAGGGTTAACCCAACAATAAATGCGTAATAAATGCATCCTCTCTCTCTCTCTCTCTCTCAATATTTTACTTATAAATATTATTGGGTTAGCTCACTGACTATCAAATCACAATAGATTCAAACTAGGTTAGTCCACCTACTTATTTCCGAGTTAATAGTCTTGCTATCGAATCAAAAATATGCTAACTATGGATTAACCCAAGTAATTTAATTTAACCCAAATCCCCCGTCAAAGCGAGACTTAGGGTCACTTTGATAAAAGGATAAATCCGATTAAAATAGATTCTCTCCGGTGAGATGACTTCAAGTCTGTTTTATCTGAAGACTTGAAATCATCCGTCTAATCCTACGTTACCTAAAAAGTCAAGTTAGATGACGTAAGATCTAAGGCCAAATAAGTAAAATATTTCATCGAAGTCCACGTCGTCCAGAAAAGTAGGTTGATAATTTAGGACCCAAAGGTCAAATATAAATGGAGAAACTCATCCAAAGTCTACTCGGTCTAAAAACTCAAAATATACGATGGATCATCTAACATTCTAACTCAGAAGAAATAACGTCCAAAATCTTTTACCGACTAAAAATATATATTAGACGAAGAATGCACGATCTATTTTGCAAAGTTAGAAGGGAAACAAAGCCCTTCGCTTAAAAGAATGTAAGTTCAGAGTTAGAAAGTTCAACTTAACTCTTTCGTTCGAAACAGTAAGTAAGTCAGACGGTACATCGTCTAAGAATCAAAATATTAGACCAAAGATTGCTCCGATTACACAAAAAAAAAAAAAAAAAAATTAATAGGAAAAGACTTGGTAACAAAAATCTTTCGTCCAGAACCTTGTGTTGGGATATAGAACGGCCAAGACCCATGTTGGACGATGTAACACCTGCAAGAGAACCTTTTCGTTCAAAACTTAATCAGTCCAATTAGGAGAACGAATTATTTTATCCGAGTGAAAAGTTAGCCGATGCAACACTTAAATGTTCAAACTTTTGAATTTTGGAATTCTTTTTAGGCTCTGCTTCACTTAACTTTATTAAATAAAAAAACTTACGACTGAGTTAGAAGCACCCTGACATAAAAGAAGTTGGACGATGAGTAGTGCCGTACAAAATGCGGACAGAATGTTTCGTTGATAACGTATACGAATTTGTTGGCGCTAAACCTACACACTACGCGATAAAGGATGAGTTGCCGTTACAATATTTTATGCTAAAAAACACTTAGATGATATGTTTTGCGCCCAACGTGGTCTACCGTTACGGGGAAGTGAGATATATTTACGGGTAAACACGGGATTATCTTTGTATCTATACAGCCTGAGCCTCGATGCTAACAGAACTGTATAAAATAATTGGTTTAAATATGTTTTCAGGATACACGTATCGATCGCTGTCGAAGGAACATATACATCGTACAGAAAAACAACGAAAAGATATGTGACGGACATATTGTCGTGCGGCATAGTCTGATTCCGGAAGAAATCAGGACTGTTTAACATTGCAAAGGAAGAAATTAGGCCGTTGAAGGCAGGCTCTAGTAAAGTCTAACCGACACACTTCGAGGGAACCAAGTTTGAAAATACGGGCTCTTAGTTACGTCTAAAATCTAGATCGGGAAGATTCGTAGGTCGGACTCGGGCTTTTAGTTCGACTGTTTGGTCGACCCGTTTCCTCTTGTTCTTTCTTTTCTTAAAATTTTTTATTTTACTTAATTTTAAATTAAGAATTCTTATTTTACTCAATTAAAAACTTCTTTTCAAATAAATGAACATCTACAACTCTAATTTAGTAAGTGAGATCGTAAGTCTTATATTTTTATAAATAATATTTTTTATTATTTTTTTAATTATCAGGTCGGGTCGAACCGCGAGCAGAAGTCAGACCTTATATAGTCCAGGCGCGGGCCAGGGTTGGACTTTAAAACAAATGAGCTAGGCCAGGGCTCAGCCTATTTACAATATTAGAAAAATATCTTTCTCACAGATTAATTATTTTGAATTATGATAAAATAAATATATTTTATATGTCTCACTTTTTATGACGTCCTACATTTGACTAAGTTAATTTGCATATTTAACGTGATTTAGTTCTTCTAAATAATTGGCTTACAGTCCAGTTATTTTAGATTTGAGAAAACTAGGTGACATTAGACGGCGTCACGTCTAAGTGTCAAAAATAGAAGAAATAATGTCTAAGACCTTTCGTCTAAGATGAAAGGTTAGAAGTTCCGTCAACCACTCTGCGAAGTTAGATAATGTAACATCTACTTTATACAGTAGAAGGTTTCGTGTAAATCTTTCACCAAAAGTGTAAGTTAGATGATACTTGGTCCACAGATAAAACTTAGACGATAGATTGCTCAACGGTTAAAGATGAAATTTAAACAAAGCATCATTTACATTGAAAAGTTAGACAATACTCTGTCTATCTGTTAAGGGTTAAAAGGTTAAGTCTAAGTTTGATGCGAGATGACATGAGACTCGGTACCAATTGAATGCGAATCTGGGACTCTAGGTGACGACGCGACCAATTTGATATTGCGACCAGTAATGACGCGACCAACTCGACACCAACATATTTTCCAAAAGAGGAGGATATGTCCTCAACAAGAGACACGAGCTCGCGGACGTCCCTAAGGGAGGGAAACGTGTGGATCCGGGCAGTTGAGAAACTGGCGTAGAGTCAAGAGTTTTCGGCTCTTTCACGTGCTCGGGTCGAGTCACGGGACGGGTCACACTCTCTCTCTCACAGCGGTGATCAAATAATATATCAAGTTAGAATCCTATCACTCAAGCGGCGGCATTCAAACATATATGAAATGAGCAATGCGACTAAGAGAGGAGCGGAAACGTACCTCCACGCTCCGGACGTGGGGAAGACTATCCCGGCCAAGAATCATAACTCTCGGTATAGTAATTACTAATAATCACAGAAGTGAATTTATGGCCCACTCCACGCAGGGAGGTAAAGGTCTACAACAGCGACCCGAGAGTACCGATCTCGGGTTGACGGGCAGCAAGTCGGAAGGGCTTTCGGGCCGGAGGCGGGCTGCTGGTCCGACTCGGAACTGTTCAAACTTGCTGGATAGCAAGCGTGTGCGGCTTGTGGGACGGCGACTTCCGGTCGTCTTTTGGCCAAGGCGGTTGGCTGGGACGTCGGTGGAAGGTTCCTCTTCGATCCCTGAAGTCGGCGGCGGCTGAATCGCAGCCGGCGTATTTTTAGAAGATGTAACCAGGGACTGCTTTTGCTGGTCTGTCACGGGACAGATCTGGGCGAGCCCACGAAAATGACGACCACGCCCAGATCCGGTGTCGGATTGGGACGAAATTAGCGCCATTGTGAAGGGCACTCGGAGAGATTCGCTATATGTGAATTTCAGATCCGTCCAACGGTCTGGATAGAAGTGAGGAATTCTGCAACTTTGTAGCTGTTTCTAGCTCGGGTTACAGAACAGGCAGGACAGAGTGAGATCTGCCTGAGAATGAATTTTGACTGAAGGGAAGTTGGCAGATCTGGACTTTAGAAATTTTATGGGTGAGAGGGGGTGGTGAGGATCACGCACAAATATTTTTATAATTTTTTGAAGTGATTTTGGGGGCGGGAAAAATATATCTACATACTACTATCTCGCAGATCTGCACACAGGCAGACTGCGAGGGGTAGAAAGAAGTGACTGGAAGGAGGGGCAAACGGGGGCTGATGGAGGTGAAAATTAATCTGGAAGAAGGGAGAAACACGGGGAACAAACCATCAAAACCTCAGCTTAATCAAATGTTTGGATCTAGAGATACAACCTCTTATTTAACCTTCTATTCTGCAGGTCGCAGATCTGGACAGCTGGCCAGAAATTGGCCTGTGGCGGCTCGATGGCGGCACGAATGGAGGCGGCGACGGCGGTGGCTGGAAGTCGCATCCAGAAGAGGTGATAGAGGTGGGAATCACTCCCAAAGAATAGGCTTGGGAAGGGAGACAAGAGAGAGAAAGAGGGTGCCCTTGGCAATATTCCTTGAATTTTTTATTAATTCTCTCCAAAAATGACACAAGAGAGATTTTATACAAAACCCTAGACCTAGGACAAATGACCTAAGATACCCTTGGTCAAGGGGGCATATTGGGGAAGGGAGACAAAAGGAGAATAAAAAAAATCCCACAAGGGGACAAAGGAGGGGGCGCCCCCTTCCCAAGTCAATAAAAGCTCCTTGGTCCACTATTCTCCCTTGGACCATGGACCATCATATGGGACCCACACCTTGACCTAAATTAAATATCCTAATTAAATCCCTTGGACTTAAATTAAACTCAAAATTATAAATACACACCAAATACACTAATACAAATACACACCAATGACACTCTAAACAAATACAACACTCCCAAAAATTTGTGGCCTAGCTCCGATGTCCCATCAATTCTCCTCGGGTGGGAAGAAGTCGACCCCGTCGAGTAAGGGGGGGTTGTCGCTCGGGTACCACTCCAGTAGATCCGGATCTGTCCTCTGTAGCTCTGCCCGGATGATCCAAGTGTCAGCGGACACGGGTCGTCCTCTCCATCGTAACCGGTAGCACTGGTATGCTCCACTCTAAAGCGTCACCTACTCATCCAGTATATGTTCTATTTGCTCACGCTGCTATTGGAATGAGGCGGGTGGTGAACACTCCGGGGTGGGGTCACTCTCAAGGGAAGGAGACGCCTCAAACGGCTCACTCGGAATCACCGCTAGGTCCCTGTAGGTAACTAGATCCGAGACATTGACGGTGGAGTTGATCCCATAATCTTCAGGCAAGTCCACAACATGCGTGTTAGATCCGACTCGCCTCAATACTCGAAAGGGATTGGCACCGCGAGCTTACATTAGACCGACTCGACTTGATGCATGCAGACTCCCAACAGACTGTACGAAACAAAAAAGAAAGAAAAGAAAAAGACTCACACATGACCCTAGACCCATACATAATGCAGCGGTGGTCTAGGCCACCCATATGTGTAACTAGTACACTGGCTACTGAGCATCTTGGAGGTCTGAAGGATCCCCCTGGACATCTTCCTCCTCACGAAAGAACTCGTTAGCTAATTCTTGCTCGGCCTCAAAGCTGACAGACACAAGCCCAGAAGTTGAGGCTTCTCCGACTCGTGTGTCCTCAATGACTAGTGATGTACGAGTGGGACATTGGCCTGTAAAGTGGCCAGACCCATGGCAGCGATAACACTACTGTCGTGACCCACTAGTCTCCCCAATAAGTGGCCCCATACCCTTATCCTCCCGAAGGACAGGGGGTGCAGGCAACAGTGGACGATCAGAGGGTGTGGGTGCCAGGGGTGCAGGCAACAGGGGACGAGTAGAAGGTGAGGGTGCCGGGGGTCGGGTAAAGGGTGCAGATGGTTGGGGTTGAGATGGAATATCCCTCGGTGGGGGAGGGCGAGACCTTGGGGCGGGTGGCTCCTGACGGGCGGGCTCCAGGGGTCGAGCCATGGGAGCCCTCTGATATGGGCCCGACGAGCTACGAGGCTCAACCCCACGATGAGGAAAGGGTCCCAATCGTTGGGCAGGCTCGAACTCTGCCTCGAACTGCTCCAACTCGAGAGCAATCTGATACGCCTCTTCCAAAGTGTTCACATTGGGGCGAAAAAGGTCATACTGGTAGTGCAGCCGCAGACCACGTCGGAAGCAGGAAACAGGCATGGAGCTCTCTTTCGAGATGCCACATCGCAGAAAATACTCATCAAATTCAGTGATGTACTTGGAGGTGGACCGATCCCCCTGGCTGAGGCTCTGCCACCTATCGATGAGTCGCTTACGGTATATGGCAGGAAGGTACTTTTGCTAGAGTTTGACCTTCATCTCACCCCATGTATCAACCTGGGGCTCCATACGCTGAAACAACAGACTCTCTACGTTCTTCCAATAAGTATGCGCCTGTCCTATCAGCTTCATGGTTGCGAATCGGACTCTTCGGCGGTCCGTCATATCGAACCACTCGAAGTACCGATCCATCCCGGCCTCCCAATCTAGATAGACCTTCGGGTCCAAAGATCAGTCAAAAGTGGGAGGGTCCGGGCGAATGGTCCAGAGGATCCGCTCATCTCATCATAATCACTATTCCGCTGTTGAACACGACGGTCACAACCATAACCCCCATTCTCATTATCGGACTCATAGTCATTCACCTCGGGGACTCGACGCCTCCTATCATCTACCCCTTGAGCCCTTGCATCAGGTTGCTGAACTGGCTCCTGTTGACCAATCGTCGGCGCGTGTGTGGACATCAAAAAAAAATGATGATCATACGGCACGTACGTCTCGGCACTCGAGAGCAAGTCTGTAGCAGCCCTGGTAAAATAAAAGAAATAGATCCAAATAGATCCAAATAGATCTGAATAAATCAAAGTAAATCAAAATAGATTAAAAGATTTAGTAAATAAATGATAAAAAACCAAAAGTGCATAAATAATAAGCCAAAATGAAAATAACGCCTCTCATCAAGGCGTGATTTAAATAAGAAACGCCTTCACCTGAGACGTTAATTTAAAAAGAGACGCCTACACCAAAGGGCGTCAAATCTAAAAGGAAGGGGTGAAATAAAAAGGAAAGGGAAAGAAACGCCCTCTTCTTGGGCGCGAATTACAAAAATAACGGCCCAGGATACGACGTCAATTAAAATTAATGACCTAGTTTAAAGCGTTAATTCCAATTGTGTTCCGTTCGAACCAGGACATTATCTAGGGTAAGTTTCTGGATTAGCACGCGTTAGTAGAATTATAGTAAGGACTCTAACGGGGAAATAGATCTTCCAATCAAACTCTAACTCCACTAGGGTTCCTAAAACTCTATAAATACCCTTCTAATCAACCTTGATCACTATTTTGGCGATCTGCTGCTGCTGTCATCCGTGAAGAACACATGTTTGTTCTTCCTTGTTCTTGCCTTACCTTCGGTTATGTATGATGAAGGAAAATTAATGATCTTCAACTTTTCCTTCTGTAGGAAGTCTGCAGCAAATAGTAACTCTATTGTCGAAGTGAAGAACGGGGGTTCTTCATCAAAATCGTCTTCATCCGTTACAAAGAAAGCTGGGGATTTCTCTACACACGGAGCATTAGTGAAGTCTGCTTCCGGACCATCAGAGGGGTGTTGAAGTTCTTCTGATTCGGTAGTAGCTGAATACATCGTTCTTCCAGAAAACCCTGTTTAGAACAGAGTTCTCTTCACAACCTTCACGTACACTCACCAAGATCTGATCAATCAGGTAGGTTTTCTCAAGAATTGTAGCCCCAAACCATCTTAATAACATGATGATAATATGTGTATTTCATGCACATCGTTTCACTGCGTTTTATGAAGTTTTCTATTAAATATGTAAGAGGCGACCCTGACCAGGGCGCTAATTCAAGAACTGACGCCCGACAGAGGAGGCGTCAATTTCATATAATTAGTAATTACTTATGTTAGAAATTGAATATCTATGAAACCATAAATCTAATTTAATGCATGATCATAGATTTGGAATCCTGGTATTTTTCTCGTCCTATCCATATAATTGTTCCCTGCAAATTATTTATCATGAAAATTCGTTACTATTCATATCCTTGGAAAAACATTGTGAATTAACGACCCTCAGTAGGTCGTCTTTTATGAAAGAGACGCCCCTGGCTAGGGCGCGTTTAATCAAAATTACAGAATAAAGAAAATCTCAGCAAAAATAGAAATTTAAATGGACGACGGTTACAGAAGTCGTCAAATGTCAAAATAACGACCCAGTGAAGGGCATTAATTTACTAAGTAGTGACTTGTGTTAAGACGTTAATTTCCTGTGTACATATATTATGCGGTTTACTGTTAACCGAGGGTTTTATATAAATATATATGTATATATAGGCACTATATTCCATTCCGTGAGTATAGTCCCACGTTCCACAATATTTTATCGATTACCCCTCAATTCTCGGTGACATACAAGCTCTCCATTGGACATTCCGTTCCTTTGGACTAGCAAGTTAGTCATGGAGACCTCCGTAAGACTCCTCGAGCCTTGGATTCCCTCAAGACCGACTGAGCAGGTTGTACCATAAAAACCTATTACACTATTTTGCCGTGTCACTCTATAGAAACATGGTATACCGGCCCTCATGATATGCTATGTGGATATCATGGGAATATTCTTAATGGGATGAGGATATCATGCCATTAATATGCTGTTCTTGTGGACCTCAATTCTATATAAAAAGGGGTGACCATCTACGTATGGGCACTTACTTGATATGGTACCCGATTGGGGAACCAATTCCACCCAGTTTTATGATACGCGTGTTTATACCGTTATTATCGTTCTTCTACATCAAGTTCATATTTTTGAACTCTATTCTCTCAAGATCTATCTTGAATATCCATAAACTTTTTCATTCCATATTGGCTATACACAAAAGTGGATGTCAAAACACATGATCAATGCCTACGCATGTAGGGCCCGATCTGGTCCTGGGAGGAGCACCCGAAAGTACTTGTGCCCATGGGAGTTGAATGATCACGGTATGGCATTGTACCGAAGTGCATGACTAGCTTGATTGGACATTCCATAAATCTTGTACTTGATTCGTACTTGACATGACTTGCGTGACCCGAAAAAGGGTATTTATATACTTGCTTGCTTGGAATGTGATAGCCAAAACTTTCGACATGACATTATGGATACACTTGCTTGAACATCTGGACATCTACTTGATACTAGTACTTGAAAGTTCATGAATAGTTCACCTTGTTATCTTGTTGATATACTCTCTATCTTGTCGTTTTACGCGAGCATGCATAGCTTATTGCATTCATGGAAAGATGTAATTACTTAAACACATTGCTAGTTCTTGAGATATAATTTCCTACTGAGCGTTCGCTCACCCAATTTTTCCCTACTTTTCAGGTAAGTCCGATGACGAGACCCAAACAGACGGGGAAGGTCAAGAGTGAAAGAGATTTGAACTTCTCAAGCGTCAACTAGTCTTGACTTTTCTATATTTTCTTGAGTCAATGTTGTACTTTTCTTTTAGCATTTTCAAGGGATTGTAATAGAAGTACTTTTATGAAGGAATTAAAGGATTGGGTTATCTTTACTTTTGCGCATCTCTGATTTTGTGTCGAATACACTAATACTCTGATTGACATGATCGATATAAACTCGTCACGCGTCTCCGGGTATCTTCCGCGCTCGGGGCGTGACAAAGTCAAAGACGGAAGGGCCGAATAAACCCCAGACTTCCTCCAAGCAGGACGAGCGCATACTGGGTGCTCCGCTACCCATCAAAGAAGCCCATCGGGCAGAAGAGACGGCCCCGGCTTCCCAGTCGGTGGTGCCGAAGGCCGAATCAAAAGAAACGTGGGAATTCAAACACATGTTCGGCATGCACCGGAAATCACTTAAAGCCCTAAACTGGGACTCGAAGGCTCACAACTGAAGCAACACGGAGGGCAGGCGTCCATCCGAATCACTGCTAAGCTGGGAAGAAATCTAATGGGCCTTAAAGCGTCGCGGCTATACCTGTACGGCCATTAAACTGGCGCTCCCCTTGCAAGAGCTTTAAACTGGCGCCCCCCCTCCTATGGCCATTAAACTGGCGCGCCCCATTCAATGGCTTGTAACATGTGCGCCCCATTCATGCTATTAACCCGGCGCGCATAACCCCGCGCCGGTTTAACCCCAAGGCGTCCCATCCTACCTACAGTCCCTATTTTCTACAAACGGAATGCTGTTGCTTTCCCTGAAATGGTCAGGTCTCCTGTGTCCGACCAGTGTGCAACCGCCAGAACCACTGAAGCTCCCTGGAATGGCAATCTTCGAGCTCTGCACCGGCCACCCGTCTCCACTGGTCACCATCAGCCAATCCCTAAAGAGCACCGTCCCTACTCTACCGCCCTACACTTCTGTAGGCCACTCGATTGCCTTCAGTTGGGGAGAAAGAGAAGACACCTGTCGCTGGCTTTAGGGGCTTCTTCCTCCCAGCTTCACTGATATATATATGCAACGAACACCCCACTGGAAGCTCTCTCGGCTGGCTGCTAGATAACTGGGCGGTTAGTCAGAGGTTGATAGCGAAAGGAGAAGGCCACCCGAAGAAAAAAAAGCTTCGTCCCTTTGCCGTAGAGGTGAGGTGAAGAAAGGAGAGTGAGGGTGAGAGGTGACCCTGGGGGGGAAGAGCTTATGCTCTGTTTGCCCTTCCACCAGTGTATCTGCTTTCCCTTTTCCTGTTGTTTCTTTGGTTACGGGGTAGATCCCCTTGTTGTACTCCATTTCCCCTTTTCTTCTTATGGATGAATAAAAGGAAAGCGTTTGCAACACACATTGTTATACTTCATCGATTTCTTCCCTTTCTCCACCTCTACATCACCCGGGGTCCTCGGAAGCTTGCCCTTCTGTGGCATGACGTTTGAGGGAACCCATTTGAAGGGTGAACATTCATAGCCGTTCATGGCGAACATCCGTCCCTGCGGAACTTCCACAAAATCATCACCCGTGAGCTGATGGAACTCTTGAAGGCTAGTCCTCGTGCCTCCGCACGCACTTATGGGTTAACGGAGGTCTCACTCCGAGTTTTGAGGTTCACCCCGGAGTAATCCGTTTGGTGTTCCTCTATTTTTCTCTCGCAAAGCCTCAGTCCGGGGGAGATGCTGCCCAATTTTTACCAGAGCCAAGAACACTACTAACGAGGAACAAGAACATGCAAGAACGAACAAACGAACTACTCCCTGTGGACAAGAACAACACATGTTGGAAGCCACTGAAACAAACTGAACCTCCCAGTTTCTGCACAAACCTCTCTAAACAAAACACTTGAACCCTCATGCTAATTCACCATAACAAACAATTAAAATACTTAAAATTCTTCTTCACAAACTTAATCCACCAATTGGGTGAATAAACCAATCATCAAATCGACTTGCAGGTGAAGGAGAGAAGAAACAGAACCAAGAAGGATGAAAGAAAACCTCATATAAGCTATCCCGGCACGCCCCTAATCCGGCGCGGGCTAATCCGGCACGGTACCCCCCGCGCCGATTTAGCTTTACACTCAAAATTCTCTTGGTGTATACCCGACGTGCCCCTCCTCCATTGGCCATTAACCGGTGCGCCCCTCCATCTTCTTGACCATTAACCGGCGCACACCATGGCACCACTTAAACCGGCGCGCCCAACCTTTGCACCTCCTATTCCGGCGCGCCCTCTTGGGCATCCTTAACCGGCGTGCCCTTCTCTCCCCTTGGCATTCCCTTAACCGGCGCGCCCCTTGGCATCCCCTTAACCGACGCGCCCATTTGCTTCGTTAAATCGGTGTGCCTCATAAAAGAAAACATAAATTAACTAAAATAGAAGAAAAGGTTTGAAACTAATGAATAAAACAAAAGAGGAGACCTAAACTAATAAAAATAAATGAAAGGAATATGAAGCCAATAATCAAAACATCACCCCTGTCATAATTAAAAAATTTCTTTCGGGGGCACTGCCCCCAGAGACCCCCGCAAGGGACGTTGCCGCAGGTCAATCCGCGTGCGAGGGCGCATGTTGGCGAGTTCGGGCTTCACACTTAACAATTCGCTTCCCTGGACTGTGCGTGAAGAGAAAAGCAACGATACCCCCATGGTATCAGATGTGGACCTCGGAATCCCTGACATGGCCATAGTCTGAAACCGTCTCGGGTCAATAGTCTATCAACTTGACCCACTTCTATCAGGATCCAATCCCGCAATCCCATTAAACTTGCCGTACTCGTGGCGGACATTCATACGGTTTATCGTCGTCTTCGATGCTTCAAATGCGGACTCTCATCCTAATAATGAATGGTCCGTTAGTGACCGACATATATATATCGGGATCTAATCCCGATATTGAATTAAACTTGCCGTACTCGCGGCGGACATTCGTACGGTTTATCATCGTCTTTGATGCTTCAAATGCGGACTCTCATCCGAACAATGAATGGTCTGTTAGTGACCGACATATATATATCGTGATCTAATCCCGGTATTGAATTAAACTTGCCGTACTCGCGGCAGACATTCGTACGGTTTTGTCGTCGTCTTCGATGCTTCAAATGCGGGCTCTCATCCGAACAATGAATGGTCCGTTAGTGACCGACATATATATACCGGGATCTAATCCCGCACCCACATTAAACTTGCCGTACCTACGGCAGACATCTGTATGGCTTTGTCGTTGTCCTCGATGCTTCAAATGCGAACTCTCGTCCGAACGACGAATGATCCGTTAGTGACCGACATATATATCGGGATCTAATCCCACGCTTGCATTAAACTTTCCATACTCATGGCAGACATTTGTACGTGTTTATTTCCGTTTACATCGTGCCTTCAATACGGATCTTTGTCTGAACATAAAGTGGTCCATGAATGACCAACAAAATCTGAATGGAACGAGATGGCTCTCGTCTTCCCCGAACCCTACGTGTGGGAATATCAATAAGACCTTCGTGAGTCACGTTTGGACCTCGGGTTCGCCCCAACCATGGTCATTGCCTGACCCACATCCTAGGCCTATAGCCAGCTATCTCTGTATACGTCTTTGTTTTGGAATCTAGTCCCGGGACACTTTCCCGCTGCCCTTCGGCACCGAAAATATTAACGATGCCCACGCAAGCCTCGTTTGGACCGCGGGAGGCGCCCCCGGAATGGTCCTGACTCAATCTCGCACCGGGCCAATAAACTCGCTGATTTTTGACCACTCTAACCGGGATTCAACCGAATGTCTCCTATCCCTTTGAACAATAAATTTGTCATACCCCGGCATACATATGCTCCGGTTTTCCCTATAACGATCATGATTTTCTGAAGCCGGATGCTCGTCCGAATATCAAAATGGTCCCTTGAGTGACCGACATATTTTGAATGCTTGCTTCCCTAGACATCAGGCTTTCCGATTGATTCGAGACCGCTATCGACTTGTTTCTCTCGATATAGTTTCCTGGCCATGAGGCCCTGATTCCCGGCGATTAATTAAGGGTGTTCCCCTCTCCGAGGGGATGTAAATGACGTCGTGACCTTTACGGCGCGGCGGGTTTTGGTCCCGACACGAACTACACTATCGTATGATTAGTCAGATCGAGCGCACAGCGTGGTGCGCTCCAACCGGGGGTCTCTCTAGGACGGCGACTCTCCCTGTAGATTATGAAAAATCCACTTAATGAAACAGAAGAATAATATTATGGAAAATATAAGGGGATGAATGGGAGCATGCGCAGGATGCTAAGGGGAATGTGATTGCCAGAGGGGTTACCTCAAAGAAGAAGATGATCGCATGTACCTTGTGTTTAACGGGGGAGATTGTGAATCCTTTCTTCCTCCTTCTACCGGCCGGCCGATGAAGGGGGTTTTTTAGCTTTGATTACCTTGTAAGAACACACAAAACAAGCAAAGATATGGATTAGCCAAAAGGGTGTAGTATCAACGTTCTAAGAATATGAAATTAATCGAATTGAGCATGAACACACCTTGTGTGTTTTGATTTTAAAACCCCTAAGAGGAGCAAAAAGGTTTGGAAAATATGGATGAATATGCTAATGCAACAAGATAGATGTGATGTTGGATCTAGCAAAATACTAAAGGAAGGGATGTGTGATGATGATATGTTAATGACAAAAGCAATTAAACAAGCTAAAAGGGATGGTTCCTTTCTGCTGTGTGTGCAGCAGTGAAGGGAAGAAAGGAGTCTTCAATATGCAAGAGAGGTAGCAGTAGACTGTGGAGAATTAGCCATGGAAGTAGCAGGATCCGCCTAGAAGAAGAGAAAATAACAACCTGCAATCAAATAAAACACTCTCCTCTCCATCAACTATCTCCCTTCTTCTTCTTCTCATCCCTTGCGCGAAGAGACCCAGGAGGTGTATTTATAGGGCCAAAAATCCTTGCTAAACAAGGATTAAAACAAGGTAATAATCCTCCATCAAGAAACCCTCTTCCCAATCGAACAGGAGGCTTAAGGGAAAGAAGGAAACAAAAGGGAGACGGAATTGAAAATGACGACCCCTTGAAGGGCGTCAATTAAAAATGACGACATAACCAAAGGCGTTAATTCAAATAACGACTTCCATAACGTCATCAATTCCTGGATTTAATTATAGAAACAATTAACTTTCCTTATTTAAAATGATGAACTAACGCCGGTCAGACAGACGTCAAATAATCAACGCCTTCAAGAGAGACATCAATTTCTCAATTTTTATTTAATTTGTGATTCAAAATTTCCAGTAAATCCAGAAAATGATGCATGTATTGGTAGTCGTCCATTTTAAAAGAGGCGCCTTTAGCCAGGCCGTCAATTTAAAAGACGCCCCTACTTAAGGCGTCAATTCCAAAAAATGGCAAGAAATCACAATTAATTCATGAAAAATAGAAAATTTTCATATTAAATCAATATTGAAGTCCGCTTTGGGGTGTCATATGGTGACATGAGATTTACTCAACATAGCATCAATTTTGGCGTGTCTACAGCTGCCCCGCCTTGGCGTCTGCTTTGCAAGGGAGTGAGAAGGAATGAAGCGAAAGTGAAACAAGTGGAATGAGGTGGAACGTACTGATAAGCAGATGCCAAGGTGTGATGTGACACGCTTCCGACACTAAAAAATCTTTCCAAGATCCTGAATAAAATAACTCCGGGTGATTCCAAGAAAGCATCGATTAGCTGGATAAAGGAGACTAAACTAGATAAACAAAATGTGCGCGAGGGCACGACAGGGAGGCACCATTGGAGAGCGGTTACCAGCCAATGTGAACGTGCTACAACCAAGGTGGATTTGCAGAAAAGTAAAGTGAGTTGAGATAAAGATCCAGCAAAGGGATGATTTTCAAGGGACCAGCCTGAATGGTTTCAAGGAGAATAAAGTACTCGATTTGGAATGGAATATCTTATGTCAACTCAGTTAAGAGCGAGCAACCTTCATTATTGGCGTAACATGAAAATTTTCAGCATTAAGCTCAAAGTCCTACATGATGCATGCTGGGCTAAAAGAAAAATTAAAACAAACTAAAAATAAAAGATAATCAAGGATAATATTGTTAAGCCATCTAGATTTGGTCAAGAATCCAGATCTTTGAGCTGATACTAAGCCGAAGCCCGTTTGTCCACGCATCAACTCAGAAAGTGGAACCATCATCCCGAACCTTGAATGACTCAACGGCCTATCCGTGTGATCAAGATTCCCCTGGAATTATCACTGTTTTTGATGAAGGGGAACTCAAATTCCAAGTTCATCAGAACCACAAGGTCCTTGATATAATCTAGTAGCGTAGATACCTTATAGTAATAATGCATACAGAAATGCATACAGGAAGATGGTGATAACATGAGCATGTGGAAACTGAGAAATGAGGTGCAGTCACCGTGGGGCTTGGATGTTGAGACCCAGTTGATGGGACCAAGAGCTTCTTAACCTGCACTCAAAATTTCATTAGCCATGATATAAAGATGCATAGAGCATACTTAACAACATTGATTTGAATTTGAGAATTTTTTTTGGATTTATTGATTTATTTATTTTTTTGGATTTATTTGGTTTTTTAGAGAATACTTTTATTGGAGTTTTTTTTAGAATTTTAGAATTTTTTATGAGATTTTTTGAATTTTTATTGAAATTTTGAGAATTTATTGAATTTTTATTGGAATTTTGAGAATTTTTGAATTTTTTATTGGAATTTTTGAATTTTTATTAAAATTTTGAGAATTTATTAAATTTTTATTAGAATTTTAAGAATTTATTAAATTTTTATTAGAATTTTAAGAATTTATTGAATTTTTATGCAACGTACAGACTTTTAGAATGTATAGACTTATGGAATGGAGTGTATAGACTTTGGAACGTATAGACTTAGGTGGGTAGAATGTATAGACTCAGAGAATGTATGGACTTAGGAACGAATGTATAGACTTGGGGATGTATGGACTTAGGAATGAATGTATAGACTTGGGGATGTACAGACTTGGTGAAGAGAATGTGGATGTATAGACTTGGTGAATGGATGAAATGTATAGACTTAGTGAAGAGAATATGGATGTATAGACTTGGTGGAGAGAATATGGATGTATAGACTTCAGAATGGATGAAATGTATAGACTTAGTAAAGAGAATATGGATGTGTAGACTTCAGAATGGATGAAATGTATAGACTTAGTGAAGAGAATATGGATGTATAGACTTGGTGGAGAGAATATGGATGTATGGACTTCAAAATGGATGAAATGTATAGACTTAGTGAAGAGAATATGGACTTATGAAATGTATGGACTTTGGAATGCAATGTACAGACTTGTGAAGGGAATGTTTAGAGTGTATAGACTTTAGAATGTGAATGTATAGGCTTGAAACGAATGTACAGACTTCAGAATGGAGTAACTTTGGACGTACAGACTTTGAGAATGGAATGTATGGACTTGGGTGAGTGCAATGTACAGACTTATGAATGGAATGCTTAGAGTGTATAGACTTAGAGACTTTGCACCCACGATGCTCAGACTTGCACAACCTGCACTTCAAAGCTCAAAAGATCATTAGCTCAAAATATGATCATAAGTGCTTAATAAAAACAATTTAATCATGATATGATAGCACTTAAGTTCATGAAATAACCAAAGCAATTTAAACGCACAAGCTCAGAAAATGACGACCCTTCTGGTCGGCTTCAAAACAAGAAATGACGACATGCACTAAGGCGTTAATTGCACTAAAGGTTTAACTTGGAATCGGAACGAAAATGACGCCCTCCATAGAGGCACTGGATAAATGACGACCTTGAAGATGTCGTTAATTGAATAAATGACGCCACGAAGCACATCGTTAATTAGCTGTTTTCGTTTCCTGCTCAGAGTTAAACTTCCAGCAAATCGTTTGATTTGAACACAAACTATAATACCCGTTAACGTTCAAAACACTATAAATAGGGCAACTGTTGGTGTTTCCAAACATCAGAACATCGAGGTACAGAGTACCTTAGCCATCTTTTGTTAGGCAGTAGCATAAAACCGAAGCAGAAGAATTAGTAGCATAACACTATCAGAAGGATGAACCAGGTGATGCAACAAAGGCTTTCCAAGAAGCCAAGGATGAGTTTCCCAAGGATTTGTGAAGTGCCAGGCCATATCAGTGGAAAAATCATCAACAGCCAAGTAAGTGTTTTTATTATTAAAACTTTTATTTTATTATGTCTTTCTTTCTTTTCAAAGTTTCTGATGTTATTCTCTTTTTTCTTCCTTTCTTTTAATGTTTTATGTTTTCAGGATTACCCCATTATTCCTGGTCCAAGAAGATTTCTGAAAATCAAATGGCTTCCTTTATTACTTTCAAAACTTTCATTAGATATGAAATCCTTCCTCTCTAGATGGAACCTTCTTGGCCTCATCACCCATGCCACTCATTATAATGACATTCACCTAGATTGGGCTTCAATTGGAGCTCTTATAGAATTATGGCACCCTCATACTCACACTTTTCTCTTCCCAACCTTTGAAGCTACCATACTCCTAGAAGAAGTGGAGATGCTCTTGGGTTTGAAAAGGATGAAGCAAGGAGAGGAATCAAGGATGGCTCATATGACTAAGCCCATACAAGCTCATGACATGCTCATGAGTCTCGTCCAAAGTCCAAATTTGGTGAATCAAATGAAGGCCAATAAGGGAATCAACCTTTTGAAGTTGGCTTCATGGGTATACAAAAACATGGACAAGGTTCAAGAAGATGAAGATCTTTTGGAGAGAGTGATGAAAGGGTTTGTCATATGTGTAGCGGGAGCTATATTATTCCCTTCATTGGAAGACCATTTAGAGGAGCAACACCTAAGTGCTATAGCTAGCATGTGGGAGGGGAAAAGAGTAGGTGGGGCAATATTAGCCAACCTATACAACGGGCTCACTTTGGCTTCACTAGGGCGGCCCCTATTTGGGTCAATGCTTCTTCTAGCTTGTTGGATAGATTTCCACTTTAAATTTGATCCATGTCAAGCAAACCAAGCGGCCTCCAAAATCTTCTCCAAGAGCCCACTTCGGTATATGACAAACTCATTGGGCTTATGTGAAAGGGTGACCAATAGAGTTCCCAAGCTCAAGAAGAGGAATGAATGGAGGGATTACTTCAAATCAATGCCAAAGAGCAATTTTACATGCACCCCGGGTTTTCTTAAAACCCAAGAACTTCGCTCAAGGTTATCTTCCGGCATCGAGCTTCGTTTAATTGGCGGTACCGACTTCTTCCTTTACAACGTACACCGGTGCCTCCCACAACTCGGGCTTCCTCGACATCTCTTCGAAGAACCTTCTCACCTTCCTCCAATCAAGAGAAGAGAACTATGCTCAAACGGAGATCATGAAGAAATCAAGACCATAATGGTTCAATGGAAGGTGGGACTTCTCCACAGATCCAAGACTCATGTTGAATAAGAAGAAGATAAATGTAAAGCTTATGTACTGGCTCTCAAAAAGATAAGGCCCACAGTGGCTTAGAGAATGTAATCATGATTTCTTTCAATGAAATAAAGATTTTGTTCTTATTTGAGCCAAAACAATGAATTAAAATGATCATCTCTTCCAATTTATGCAATTCTGTCTGATAAAGATGAGTTTCGGGCTTTCTGTTCTTAACATCGCCTCCATCAACGGCGTCAATTTCTTAATACACGCCTCAGCTAATGTCATCCATTACATTTCAAAATCGTAATTGACGCCCAGGACACTGGCGTTTCTTAACTCACGTCCTTAGATAAGGCATTAATCAATTCAAATTTTTAAATTATCTTCAAAATAATTCCTTAATTTCTCAGAAAAACAACGCCTTTTCTCACGCCGCGTGTTCAAAAATGGACGCCCGTTCTGGTCGTCGTCAAATTAAAAGGGGCAATAATAACGCCCACTCACATCAATCAGTTCCCATTAATGCGCCTGACGACGATTACAGATTCCCATGCAAATAACAAATGACGCCCAACCTCAAGGCGTCAAATCTAAAAGCCACGGCGTTCCTCAAATCGTCAATTTAATAAGAGACGACCCTTATCAGGGCGTCAATTATTCTCGACCGTTAAACCCCACTTTCCCCCTTTCTCCTTCCTTCGTTCATTTCCATTTCTTCTTCTGCAAACCCTAACCGAAACCCCCGTTTCTCTCTCTCCCATTCTCACTCTCTCCACTCTCTCTCCCTACTCAACCCTATGGCTAGCGGCGCTCATAAGCGGCTGAGGGTGTCTGCCCCGGCCGTGGTCGACCTAGAAGAAGAACACGCCGGGGAGGAACTTCCTCCCGCGGCGGTCGAAGAAGCACCGGCGGCGGCGGCCAGTGAAGAAGAAGAATGCGATGATGGAGAAGAAGAAGAAGGAGGAGATGACGAAGATGGTGAAGAGGGAGAAGAAGGCGATGAAGAAGATGGTGAAGATGGAGAAAACGGTGATGGAGAAGATGGCGACGAAGAAGATGGCGACGGAGAAGAAGAAAGACCACCGGAGGCGACGGTGGCACCCCCTCGGCCCGGTCAACTCCGGCGACCACGGCAGCCAAGGGAGCCCCTCCGTGGTGGATTGATTGGACCCAGACGGCAGAAGGTAGGCTTCCCCACACCCATTTTCCCATTTTATTTCCATTTTTATTTTCATTTTCTTTCATTTCCATAGCTCTCGGGAGAGGGAAAACCAGTGACTCAGAAAAATGACGCCCCCAGGGGTGTCGCCAATTTAAGTAACGTCCCAGAATGGGTCGTCAATTTCAATTATATATTTTTTTGAAAATAATTAATCGTATGAAAACCACGCCCTGCAGCATGTCGTTATTTTTTTTTTAAATTCATCATGTTTAGCTCCATGCTGTTATTTCCCTGTGATTTTATTACATTTAAAATGCATGTGTCTTTGTTTATTTCAATTTCGCACATTAACCGCCTCAGGAAAACCACGCCCCCCATCGGGGCGTTAATTCAATAAACAACGACCAATGGCGTGGTCGCCAATTAAAAAAATGTCCAAAATTTCTTTTCGTGCCAAAATTACTCATTTTGAGCAACGTCCCCCACAGGGGCGTTACTTAAATAGCTGACGACCCAGGGATGGTCGTCAATTTAAAAAAACTCTCGAAATTTAGGAAATTAGTTTCAAAACAACGCCTCCCATAGGGGCGTCTTTAAAATAAACAACGACCCATGATGGGTCGTTAATTTAATGAACGCACAATATCACCAGAAACCCATTTGGAAATAACGTCGCCCCTAGGGGCGTCAATTATAAAAACCACAACCCTAGGTAGGTCATCCATTAACCAAACAGCAAATATCTCATCAAATGAACTTCCACATGAAAACTTAAACAAAATGTTCTCTTTATATGCATGCAGGGGTTGATGAGGACGCGGATTTCTTGGGTCCAGGTCCGAGCAGCTTATTAGAGCCTCCCCGAGTTCCAGAGAGCTAGGATAGATGCCATGGGGTTTGGGGCCTTCCTTAGCATTGAGCTAGTCAGACCCGACCTACCCTTGATCCAGGTGCTCAGAGAGAGGTGGGATAGGTCTAGCAGGGCATTTCTGATGCCGTGGGGGCATATGGTTCCTAGCTTAGAGGATGTGGCTAGGATTACTGGGCTGAGGGTAGATGGAGAGGCGGTGAGCGGGATCACCCTACCTGATTATAGTGAGCTTACCCAGAGACTGCTAGGGCTAGAGACCGTCTACGAGACACCTAGCGAGTGTAGGACCATCCTCCGCACTGACCATACCATAGCTATGGGATTGGGGGACTCTAGGCAGAGATTCAGGGAGTCTTTAGAGCAATTTTTGTAGAGATTGATAGATGGGGCTAGGGCTGCCTACTGCCAGGACCCAGCCGACAGGGAGAGAGCAGATAGGGACTTGAGGAGATTTCTATTCTTGATGCTCGGGAGGCTGCTGCTCGGCACGAAGGGTGATGTCATCAACTGCCGCTTCCTGGGGATACTCGAGGACTTGGAGGGCGTTGGCAGATACGCCTGGGGAGCAGCGCTGCTGGTGCACTTGATAGCCGACCTGTCCATGGGGACAGGTCGAGAGACGACCATTAGTGGCTTTTCACCTTTTCTTCAGGTATGCATTTTCTTTCTTTGTTGTTTTCTTGTTAGAATGCATATGCATATGAATGCTTTGCTAATGTGATGCATGAATGCAGATATGGAGCCACTTGTACATGTCGATGGGGGGCGCTGACCCACGGCCTGGAGACGAGGGATCTTTCCCCTTAGCACGGCGCTGGCTACCGGTGGCGATCGGAGCCCCACTCGCCTACGAGTTGCGAGTGTTACGACGGGAGTTTCGAGACTTCCACGCCTCACTGGTATGTATGTTTGATGCAATTTTTTTATGTTTTATTATAGAATGTGATATGATGGATGATTGATATGTGTGCTTGTGAATGCAGGTGAGGTGGAGGCCCTATGAGGGTATGACCGATGAGGGCCAGCCCTGGGTCGTAGCGGGCCGACCTCGTTTCGGGCATGAGTTTTGGGTTCATTGCCTGAACGAGATTGAGCCACTACGGCTTAGGCTGGTGATGAGGACCCTCGGCCTACACCAGGAGTGGATCGAGGTAGGAGAGCCGCGGGGGATAGGCAAGAAGACGCGCGGTCGCACAAAGGCGATCGACTGGAGAGTGCGGTTCTCGACCAGTACGCAGACTGGCAGCGTGGCGGGACTCGGGTCACTTCACAGGCGACCGACAGCTCCGAGTACCTCCGACGCTACTGGGAGGTTTACGCCGGCCGACCCCAGATGAAGGTCTTAGGAGTATGTATGAATGCACTTATTAAATGCAAATGCTTATGTATATCTATTATGTGACTAATATGTGGTGAATGCAGGACGCACGGGATATAGTGGCGATGGACATGCAGACCCAACTCCATAGCTTGGAGGCCCAGTTGGCTGCCACCCGGGCAGACCTTGAGACCCTGGTGAGTGTTTAATTTATTCCTATATGCAAATGAAAATTTTTTTATTGATGATTAGCCACTGACAATCTTAATTAATACAGCGTGCCCAGCAGGGAGCAGCAGAGAGAGAGACGGGAGAGGCCTCTAGCTCGAGAGGGCCTAGTGCAGAGGCGACTACACTAGTAGAGCAGCTAGCAGGAGCAGTGACATGGGCCGAGGCGGCAGAGCGCGCCCTCGCCGCACGGGTACGCCTTTAAACTCAAACTCAATTTCATTCAATTGTTTATATGATATGCTCATGAAAATTATTGTTTACAGACTGAGGAGCTCCGGGCCGCTCTTACTTGCATCGCGGAGGGACAGCAGGCGATGGCCTCTCGGGTGAGTTTTATTTATTTTTAGTTGTATATTGCCTATTCCATGAATTATTGAACTGTGGAACTGATGAGTTGTTTACCTGTTTGCAGACCTCGGAGCTACAGGCATCGCTTACCCAGACTGCCCTGGCCGGGACAGAGTTGGCGATCCGTGAGCAATGGGTCGTGGAGCTGGAGCGGGCCTTGAGGCGGCGAGAGGATTTGCCTCAGGACGTGGCGGAGCTGCGAGTCACCCTCGAGATGGAGCGGAGAGAGCGTGCTCGGGAGCGCAAGGAGCACCAGGCAGAGCGTGCCCGGGATCGAGAGCAGCAGCAGGCGGACCATGCTCGTGATCGAGAGGAGCAGTCAGCTTGCGATCGGGAGCTTACAGCCTTGTGGGCCCAGCTAGCCATTGCACAGGAGCGGCTACGAGCGACCGAGGAGCGTCTTTAGCGAGGTCGGGAGCGGGCGCGAGTTGTAGGGTACAGCTTCACCAGCTCTACTTTTGTGGCGGGTTCCTCTCTCCGGCAGAGGAGCGAGGCAGAGGAGCCAGCTCGAGCTCCAGCTACTTCCCGGGGGTCCATGCCCCCTCCACTAGCGCCTCGTCGGGAGGACGAGAGTGAGGCAGAGAGTAGGAGAGAGGAGGGTGGAGGCGAGAGCTGAGAGACTTACTTGTACTCCTCCACCCTCACGCCTGTACTCAGATAGTTATGATGTATATATATATATGAAATTGAAATTTTGTTACCTGAGCACTTGTGTAGTTGTGTACTTGTACCTTCTTTTCCTTCTTGCCTTTTACTTTTGCCCTGTGCTTGTAGTTCACACTTGAACAAACAGGTTAATCCATCTGTTCGACTTGGCCCCTTGCTCAATGAGCAAGGGATGTCTTAACTGTGACCTTGATAATGGGTCAAGGGGCCAAGCCTTTAATCAATGAAGGTAAATGATAGATATAAAATGCACCATGCAAGCAGGCAAATGCCAACTGGAAATAAAAGATGCAACAAGCATATGAGAAACAAAGGGCTTGCAATTCCACAATTTTTTTGTTAATATATATATATATATATATATATATATATATTGTATTTTTGTTTTGAAAGTGGCGCCTACGATAGGGTTGTTAATTTTGAAAAGAATGCCTATTCTAAGAGGCGTGAATTTTGATTTGACAAATTTGCTTTGGAGGTAAGCATAGTATAGAGCTTTGAAACCTTAACCATCATAATCAAAAATTCATTAGACTTTCTCAAAAAGACTTAACAAAAGAGTCAACGTGACTTGTACTTAGGCGTTTACTCATATTCTCCTGCAGCCCATCCTTCTTAGTCGGTCTTTGCCATCCTTCGAGTTCACAACCCACCATGGAGGGAGAAAAGAAGAATGATTAAGGAAGCTCACGAAAGGTTTTCAAGAATGGGGCACGCTCCTCCCCTGCCCTAATGCCTGTTGAGATTCGGTCTTTGGCTTAGGAAATTTTGTTGCTCTTTTTGCCCTTATTCATGCATGCTTACGACCAAGGTTTTCCTTGCGGGGACTTTGCCCTCTTGACATGCTTTCTTTTATCATAACTTCCTTTTCTTTTCTTCTTTTCTTTCGAAACAGATAAAGACCTAATTGTACTTGGGCTTTAAGCATTTTGTTCCCTTTTGGGCCCTGACTTCACCTACTAGGCGGCGGGCAGGCTTGGTTGGTAACCCCTAACTTGTATTCCCTCTCGTGAGCCGAAAGGAAGAGAATAGGTAAGGCTTTACACTCTTAGTTTGGGTCGGACTTTCCTCGAATTCCGGGCTGCTCGAGTTTAAGAATAAAGCGTGTAGTGTGTGCGTGAATTGACCCAAGAGTTAAACCGTCGAGAGTGAAGAATGAATTAAGGATTTTGATTATTCCGGTATCGTGGCCCACGTACCATACCAGCCTCAAAGATTTTTTTGCTTTTTTCTTCTCTCTTTTTATTGCTTTTTGTTTTTCTTCTTTTGTTTCTTTTTTTTTCTTCTTTTTTCTTCTTAGTTTTTGTTTTAGTTTTGTTTAGGGGTAGTATTTCTTAAATAGAGACCATTCCAAGGGTGCGTTAGCTCTTCGCCTTCAGCATTAATCAATCTATAAGCATTGCCAGGATAAACATCTTTTATAACAAAAGGACCTTCCCAGTTAGGTTGGAGTTTTGAACGTGGTCCACCTGGTTTTACAAAAATTCTTTTAATTACCATCTCACCGATTTTGAACTTTCTCTCAATTACTTTCTTTTGGTAAAAACGTGAAAGCCTGTTTTGATAAATACGCGCATGCTCAGCGGCGACCAAATGCTTCTTATCCAAGAGTTCCAACTGGGCAAGGAGAGATTCACACCGTTCATCAATAGAGAATTCATTGTCCAATTGTACTCGCAGAGAGGGAATGAGAATCTCATAAGGAACTACTGCCTCCATTCCATAAGTGAGGGCGAAAGGGGTCTGCCCAGTAGGAGTACGAATGGAAGTGCGATAGGCCCAAAGAGCTTCCACCAGCTTTTCTGGCCAATCCATGAATTTATTAGACTCGTACGTTTTCTTAACAATTTTAATCAAAGTTTTATTAGTTGCCTCTGCTTGGCCATTGCCCTGCGGATAATAAGGAGATGAATGATGCAATGCAATGTTATACCTACTGCAGAGATCTTTAAGCTCCTGAGAGATGAATTGGGGTCCATTGTCGGTGACGATGGTACTTGGGATGCCAAACCTTGCGATGATATTCTTCATTATGAACTTGTAGATGGTTGATGCTTTTATCTCCACGTAAGCTTCCGCTTCCGCCCACTTGGTGAAGTACTCCGTCGCCGTGAGAATGAATGACTTTGGTTTTGTGAGGAGGGTCGGATCACCAAGAGGTCCAATGATATCGAAAGCCCACATGGAGAAAGGCCATGGGGAGGAGATAGGGTGTAGTGAAGAAGCATGATAATGAATTTTGTCGGCATGCAATTGGCACTTAACACACCTTCGGACATAGATAGAACAACCCTCTTCTAGAGTGGGCCAATAGAAACCTAGCCTAAGGATCTTCTTAGCTAGCATCTGGCTATTGACATGACCACCACACACTCCCGAATGGGCCTCTTCCACAACCTTCCAAGATTCATCATCATCTAGGCATCTTAACATAACTCCAGTGAGACATCTTCTGTAAAGCACACCTCCAATCAGGGTGTATTGCTGGGCAACCCTTCTAATGGCTTTCTTTTCTTCAGCCGTAGCTTCTTCAGGATATGATTGATCTGGCAATACTTAGCAATTTCATAATACCACGGCTTTTCTTCATCGTCCAATTCTTCCTCTAAGTCCAATAGCATGACCTCCTTATTCTCAATGATCCTGCCTTGCTCAACCTTCCTAAGCACCTCTTCCTTAATCCTAAGGAAACTGGGATCTTGAATAGTGGGAGTGAGCTGCTCGTGAACAATGATGGAGTGGGAATCCTTTCGGGAGGGAAAGCCAAGGAAGAAGCAAGAGAAGCGAGAGCATCAGCCAAGATATTATGATTACGAGGAACATGGACAAAGGTTAATCTAGTGAAAAGCTTGGTGTAAGCAGAGGTCAATTCCTGATAGGGTTTGAGTTTAGGATTGAGCGTGCGACACTTGGAGAGCACTTGGCGAAGAATAAGCTGACTATCACCTACAATTCATAATTGGGTAACACCAAATTGATGAGCGGCCTCCAGTCCGGCCATAAGAGCCTCATATTCAGCTATATTATTTGTAACTGGAAATGCAAGCTAAGAGGCGAGTGGAATAGTGATACCCTCCGGTGATAGAAGAACAACGCCAATCCCTTTCCATTTTGAATTCAAAGCTCCATCAAAATGTAACGTCCACATTGAGTCGGACTGATTGACGGACATTAGTTCCTCATCTGGAAACTCTGAGCAAACAGGGTCAAATCTAGTGAGAGGGTGATGAGCAAGATGTTCTGCTATGGCATAGCCTTTAATCACTTTTTACTGAATGTAGATGATGTCGAACTGAGAAAGGAAGCTTTGCCATCGTGCTAATCGATCGGTGAGAACATATTTTTCAAGAAGGAACTTGATTGGATTCATACGAGCAATGAGATGAACCTCGTGAGCTAGAAAATAATGCTTAAGTTTCTGAACTACCCAGACTAGAGCTGCACAAGTCTTCTCTATGGCTGAGTACCTCTGCTCACAGGGGTTAAGAAGTTTCGACAAGTAGTAGGCTGCCCTCTCTTTTCCTTCTTCATCAACTTGGGCTAGAACAGCGCCTACAGAGTCATCCATGATAGAAATATAAAGAACAGGCAGTTTGCCTGGAACCGGCGGCCTCAGGACAGGAGATTTGATAGATAACCCTTCAATCCGTCAAAAGCTGCCTGACATTTGTCATCCCAAAGAAACTTGACTCCCGGCTTGGTAAGCTCGTAGAACGGCTTGCATCTTTGTGAATGCTAAGAGACAAATCGGCGAATAAATTGCAGCCTCCCGATTAATCCCCGAACTTCCTTCAAATTCCTGGGAGGAGGCATTTCTCTATGGCCTTCGCCTTATTGGGATCAATCTCAATACCCCTCTTACTTACAATGAATCCAAGCAACTTCCTGATGAAACACCAAATACGCACTTCTTAGGGTTCATTTTCAACTGATACTCCCGTGCCCTTTGCAAGACTTTGGTTAGAACCCTGGGATGCTCAATCCTTGTTCTTGATTTTACTACCAGGTCGTCAACATACACCTCTATATAAATGTGGATCATATCATGAAAAATAGCCATCATAGCCCTCTGATAAGTGGCTCCAGCGTTCTTAAGTCCAAAAGGCATGACCACATAGCAATAAGTTCCCCATGGTGTAGTGAACGATGTTTTCTCTTGATCTTCCTCAGCCAAGCGAATCTGATTATAACCTGAAAAGCCATCCATAAAGGAGAGAGTCTCATATCCTGCCGTGTTGTCAATCAAAACATCAATATGAGGGAGGGGGAAGTCGTCTTTAGGACACGCGCGGTTGAGGTCCCGAAGTCTATACAAATTCGAACCTTTCCATCTTTCTTCATGACTGGGACAATGTTAGCCACCCAATTGGGATAGAGGACAACTCTAACAAATCTAGCCTTATGAAGCTTATCGACCTCTTCTTTCATTTTTAATGCCATATTAGGGTGGAAACGTCGCAACCGCTGCTTGATTGGAATGGACCCTGGCTTAAGTGTAAGTCGATGTTCAACGAGCGCAGGGTCTAGTCCAGGCATATCTTCATAACTCCACGCAAACGTGTCCTTGTATTCTTGAAGTACCAAAATAAGCGCCTCCTCTTCGGAGGGCGGCAAGTTCTTACTAATGAGGATAAACCTAGGGTCTTCTTCCGTACCCAGATTTATTTCTTTGGTAGGCTCTTCTACTGAGGCTGATGGTTCATCAAATCTCCTCATGCCACTGGCAAAAGTATCAGCCTCGTCCTCATATTCTTCATAACCTTCATCCCCCTCTTCAATAGGGTCTTCATCATTCATTATTTCATAGACACAAAAACCTCATCAAAAGCACAGGTATCCTCATATTCTATCTCTGGCAGGATAATCGGATTTTCCAAAAATTCAGAAGTGCTAAACATGCCTGGCATCTTCTAGCTAACTCCAACAAGAATCTACGGGGAATCTGTTTACCCTTGGATCTCTTATGTGAAGCTACCCGATGATTTTGAACACTAGAAGAGAAAGAACAACTAGCCTGATCACTAGAATTCAATAAAAATGAAGGAGGAGAGGAAAAAGCGGGTACATGAGGTGATACAGACGAAGTCCCCTCACCGGAGGGATAGGGGAGGTCACTTAATGAATCTGGGAAGAGCGGCCCCGGGATCGGGACACACTCAGGAAGCAGATAGGAGGTCTCCTCAATGGAGATGGATTGGGAAGTTTGAATTTTGGCATTTTTTTTTTCGTTTTCAAGGAGAAAGCAATGAGAGGGTAAAATAGGGTGGAGTGTTGAAATTGACAGATCGTCAAAGGATTGGGTGAATGATGACCCACGCGGGGGTGTAATGGAGAGTTTTGAAAATTGCTCGAGGAGCAAGGGAGGGATCGAAGAGAAACTTGAAGTGAATTTGGAGAAAACTTTATTAAGACCGCGGGCGGTCTGGGAATATCTGAGAAAAACACTTGATCAATTAAATGGACAACAGCCGTTGGATGAATGGATTTGGTAAAGAAAAGGCCGGCCCACAGCCTGTCTATATTGAAACCCTCCTCAAACGGCACATCAGGCTCCCCAGTATCTGTATAGTTACTCAGAGCTGCCTCTTATTTGTAATCACTGCTGGCTTCTCAATTAGCTCATGAATCAATGGTGGCCATTCTGGATTAGTCGGCATGAAGAGACGACTTAGGGCAATGGAGATATCATTCATATCGAACCATCGGTACCAGCACATTCAGGATCATCCATCTTTCTCCGCTTGTCTGGCCTTAATGACTCCAATGCTTTATATGTCGCTAACGGCGCTATATGGCGAGCAAACTGCCGTGCATGCACATCTTGGCCATCCAGCATGGAAGTAATTACCGTTGTATGCTCATCATCATTTTGAATACCCCCTGTTACAAATGTGTTTGTAGGGTCCATGTGAGAGGTTGACGGTCCGTTTTGAGAGTGGAAGTCATGACGGCCCACGGCTCTTTTTCATCCTTGTTCGGTGCTTTATACCCTAGACCACCTCGGGGAGTCATCTTTTGAGGCTTGACAGGCTTGGCTTTCCCTTGGTGATTGACACCAAGGCCTTTGCCAATTCTATAGCCCATTTTCATCAGAATGTTCCATCTTGGCGTATTCATCAAACCTTTCTTCTTCTTGCTTGTGGATGGTTGTGGTAGCACTTGAGTGATAGGAGGGGTTAAAGGGGATGATCTTACCAAATCTTGCCGCAGATCGGAAACATCCAAAACTGAAAGCAAAGGCCTATTGGAAGGCCACATAGAAGGCACTGATGTTGCAGAATGTATGTCTTCGGTCGGCAAGATGGGCATGCTAGTGACTTTAATGATGCGCCCTTTGCGTGGAAACTTTATACATTGATGATTCGTTGAAGGAACAGCATCAAGTTCTTGAATGTACGGGCGACCCAAAATTCCATTAAAGGTCGGGTCCATATCCAGAATATGGAAAT
This sequence comes from Amorphophallus konjac, assembly GCA_022559845.1. Classification (NCBI taxonomy): domain Eukaryota; kingdom Viridiplantae; phylum Streptophyta; class Magnoliopsida; order Alismatales; family Araceae; genus Amorphophallus; species Amorphophallus konjac. The sequence goes on from CM040120.1 coordinate 402,819,650, forward strand.
CTACTGTGACCGAGACTGGACCCAAACCAACTTTTAAAGTGACCATTCCCAATGGCGGCTTTCTAGTGTTGTCATAAGCAGTGACAGTAATTATGGATGGCCTGATCTGACTTTCTGGAATACCACACATTTTCAAAGTGCTTGGTGGCAGAATATTAATGGATGCCTCAGTATCAACCAAACATTTTTTCACGGCTATCTTATTAATATCAATGGTGATGCACAGTGCATACTTCCTGACTGGCTGCAGAGCCAATTCATGTTCATAAAAAGTGATGGCCGGCTGATTGTTAGCTGGATTTAAAACTGTGGTGACTTGTTCGGCTGGAATATCTTCACTCACCATTACTCTTTGAAGATATTGTTTCAAGGCTTGCTGATGTGTGGTAGATCTCTTGATTAATTCCAAGATAGAAATTCGGGCCGGTGTTCTGTCCAAATGCTTCAATAAATCATATTCCGTGCCCGGTGTAGACTCTTGTTCTTGTTCTCGTTGCTCTTGTGTTGGCTCCTGCTCCCGCTGGGGAAACACTCGGTGAAACATCCGTCCGCTATGGAGTACCATCGTTCTTGGAGCCTCTGTCGGGCTTGGAGTGGGTAAAAGGGTGGAGGAAGTAGAGGGAGTAGAGGAGTAGTGTTGGGTGTAGGTGCAAGAATGGTGAGAGGAGGGGTTCTTATAAGAGGCCTCGCCGGCTGGAGGTTATCAGAATGTGGTGACGGGGATTGGGTAACAAGGAGGGGCCTTGGAATCATAGTAGTGGTAGCTGGAGGTGGAACGGGAGGAGCGACGGCTACCGGCGAGTGGTGAATAAGGGGAGGTCTATTTAGTGGAGGATTTTGGGATGATGGAGAATTTGTGGATTGGCGTAAAAGAAGAGGTCGTGAAGGGATAAGGTTCGCAGTGAGTGTCCCTGAAGAACGTATGAGGGGACGTTGTGGTTGGGAAGGAGGGATAGGCTGGTGCCTTCTTAACAATGACGGTGGTTGTGGTGGATTGGAATTTTGGTTAATAGCCCCGACAGAGGCGTTTTCATTATGCCAAATTTGCCCTCTCTCCACTTCATGGATCGAGGTGACAATGTTCACTTGTTGATTTGGAACCGGGTGCTCCGGTAGCGGATTATTAACAATCCCCATATTGGGTTGGGGTGCAGGAGCCTTTTGTTGTTGGAAGGCTTGTTGTTGTTGACCGTGCTGCTGATGCTGTTGAGCCGATGGCTGCCAAGGAGGCCTTCGGGCCTTTAGAGTAGCAATAACTTTCCTCATCTCATCCCAGTCAATCTCACCTTGGTCATTCATGTCATGTATGTAATCCTTGAAATGAAAGCAATGATCAATATTGTGCCTCGACTATCGGTGGAAGACGCAATACCGGGAGGTGTCTACATGTTGCGGCCATATTGCTCTTTCCTTTGGCAATGTGAGCAGGTTGGCGGCCATGAGGGCATTAATGTCTAATAGGCTTTAAGGTAGAGGTGAGTATTGTGCCCTTCGAGGACCCAATGGCCTTCTGGATTGTTGAAATTGTTGCGGTGCATAATTGGCCGGTGGGGGCATTTGGTGATATTGTGGGATTTGATTTTGTGGAGCAAAGTGAGGTTGTTGTTGAGGAGGTGGAGGAGGCCGTAAGGTCTGGGGAGTGTTGTTATTTGGCTGGTGGACTTGACTCTGGAAGGCGGGCTGTTGTGGTGACGGCCCTTGGTTTGGAGGGTGGCGGAAGGGTGTGGAATTGCCGAACTCGCCCACCTGCTCGTTAGTAACAGTACCTTCGGTGGTCGCACCAGTATTGCCAATGTTGACATTCCTCTTTATCACCTTCGGCCTTGGCTCGAACATGCCCATAATTGGTGAATCTTTCATTTGTGTCTGTATATATATAGCTCTTTCATAGAGCTCCTCCATAGTGCTTAATTTATTCATGGCCAAAATATGACGGAATTGCGGAGTGGAGTTTGATATTATCATCTTGACTTGTTCCGTCTCCGACAATGTGTCTTTCAGCTTCTCGGCCATGGCCTCCACCTATCAGCAAATGAGACGAAGTCCTCCTCGGGCTTCATCTTCTCAGCAACTAAATCAGTAACAGACAAGGAGGGACCCACACGGTCCTTATATTTCTGTATGAACTTCCGTTGAACTATATCAAAATCGCAGGCATCAGCCGGCTCCAGAGAATAAAACCATTCTAGTGCGGGGCCGTCCAAAGACCGTCTAAAAAGATAAGCCAACGAATTCTTATTATCTTGCCAAAATGATGCTTCATACATAAAGTCCTTCAAATGGATGTTCGGGTTGCCCGTGCCATTATACCACCGGAAATTCGGCATTTCAGACGATGGTAGATGAAAAACCGGCATAGGGGGAAGCATGATCTCGGGAGCAATCTTGGATGCAGTGACCCTCTTAAGCTGTTCCTCCATACTAGCCATTTTTTGGAGGAGCAGAGCATGGCTATCAGACTCGGCTGGGGCCTGATGAAAAGAGTGTTGGTTTGTCATAGGCCTTCTTAAAATTTGGGAAACAAGAGGTTATTGAGGCCTAGCGATGGAGTGACTTGCCGGTTGGGCCGGCATGGTCATAACAGGGGTTGATGGGCGCGAGGGCACCCTAGGGATGACCGTCGGGTCGTTGGGGGAATTAACGGAGTGGCCACCTATGGCCTAGTGAGGGTTAGAAGATGACGGGATGAACTTTCCTTTTAGAAGGGCGGCTTGAGCTGCCTGACGCTGGGAATCATCCAGCTGAGCAATAGTTTTGAGAAACTCATTAAAATTAAAAGAAGGGGAGTGTCCCCGGGAGTATTCTGAGTAGTAGGTTGGGCCTGGGAAGAAGGCTCAACCTCCAAAGCAGTAGTGGTAGCATCCACCATGTGGACCTGATTAGAAGAAGAATGATAGTTTCCCTCATAATAAATAGAATCCTGAGAAGGAATCTCATAGAACGGGTCAGAGTGACCCTCCTCGTAACCGTCATAAGTGTACCCGTAGTTGGCCATATTGATAATTTTACCTGAACGTAATTTCATTCTTAAGGAGAAATAAATAAATTTTTAGCAATGAGATATAATCAATGAATATCACCTTCTCAAGCAAAAGAAACACACAAGTTTTAATGAGCGCAAACTTTTAAGATCTCTTTTGAAAATTATGGTGAGTTCAATATTGGGTTCTCTCTTTTGAAGGTGGATCCTGGTTGAAAATTCGGGTATAATCTCCGGGTTTCTAGATTTTTCTCTCTCATTTCCAACGAATGGGCCAACTATACTCCGGGTACTTCAATGGTACAACATGCCTGGCGTCCGTGAGGGAATCCACAGGTGCGAGGACTTACGGAGGCTTGGCTTAGGAATTCCGGTCGAAAGAGACGGAATGCTCAATGGAGGGTCCTTCCTTTACCAAGAGGGGTGTAACTCCTAAAAAGTGTGGGGAGAGGAGGTCTCCCAAACTGTATGCAGAGATGAATGCAAACAGGTAGTATCAAACAACAGATATATAATCAGTCAAGTAAACAGACAGAATGAGCAGTTCTGTGGGCACAAAACAAAAAGATGACCCAGGGCAGGTCGCTAAATGAATAAACAGCGCCTGGCTTGCAGGCGCTAATTGCTGCGAACAGTGGAAATGACACCTCTGGGCAGGGGCGTGAGGCACTGTAAACAATATTCAGGAAATAATAATGAAGAAAATGACGACTTGATCTAAGGCGTCCAATGAGCAAATGACGCCCGGGAATGGGGCGTCAAAACAAATACACAATGATCGAGCAACGGCAGAGTGAACAGTAACAATGCAAATGACGCCTCGCTGTAAGGCATTTTATGACGAAATGACACCTCTGTACAAGGCGTGAATTATAAAATTACGGTAGCAGGTAGGGCGTTATTTCAGTTCAAAGAACCGACAGCCCTGGCAATCAGACAGAAATCAGAAATCACAAACAAAGGCTAATCAGTGGAGGTGTGCACGCGGTGCACAATGGGGAGTGTGCTACGTGGAGCACAAGGGAGGGACACGCGAGGGTGTCAAAGGAGGGGCACCGAGGGCGCCAATGGGAGGGTGCTACGTGGAGCACAATGGAGGGGTACGCGAGTGTACCAAAGGAGGGACACGCGAGGGTGTCAATGGGAGAGTACTACGTGGAGCACAATGGAGGGACACGCGAGGGTGTCAATGGGAGGGACACGCGAGGGTGTCAACGGGAGGGTGCTACGTGGAGCACAATGGAAGGGTAATCAAACTAAAAACACAAGAAGTCCCACCGTGATCGTCAATTTGTAGATTATGAAATATCCACTTAATGAAAAAGAAGAATAATATTATGGAAAATATAAGGGGATGAATGGGAGCATGCGTAGGATGCTAAGGGGAATGTGATCGCCAGAGGGGTTACCTTAAAGAAGAAGATGATCGCATGTACCTTGTGTTTAACAGGGGAGATTGTGAATCCTTTCTTCCTCCTTCTACCGGCCGGCCGATGAAGGGGGGTTTTTAGCTTTGATTACCTGGTAAGAACACACAAAACAAGTAAAGATATGGATTAGTCAAAAGGGTGTAGTATCAACGTTCTAAGAATATGAAATTAATCGAATTGAGCATGAACACACCTTGTGTGTTTTGATTTTAAAACCCCTAAGAGGAGCAACAAGGTTTGGAAAATATGGATGAATATGCTAATGCAACAAGATAGATGTGATGTTGGATCTAGCAAAATACTAAAGGAAGGGATGTGTGATGATGATATGTTAATGACAAAAGCAATTAAATAAGATAAAAGGGATGGTTCCTTTCTGCTGTGTGTGCAGCAGTGAAGGGAAGAAAGGAGTCTTCAATATGCAAGAGAGGTAGCAGCAGACGGTGGAGAATTAGCCATGGAAGCTGCAGGATCCACCTGGAAGAAGAGAAAATAACAACCTACAATCAAATAAAACACTCTCCTCTCCGTCAGCTCTCTCCCTTCTTCTTCTTCTCATCCCTCGCGCGAAGAGACCCAGGAGGTGTATTTATAGGGCCAAAAATCCTTGCTAAACAAGGTAATAATCCTCCATCAAGAAACCCTCTTCCCAATCGAACAGGAGGCTCAAAATGGGGAAGGAATCATTAAGGGAAAGAAGGAAACAAAAGGGAGACGGAATTGAAAATGACGACCCCTTGAAGGGCGTCAATTAAAAATGACGACATAACCAAAGGCGTTAATTCAAATAACGACTTCCATAACGTCATCAATTCCTAGATTTAATTATAGAAATAATTAACTTTCCTTATTTAAAATGATGAACTGACGTCGGTCAGACAGACGTCAAATAATCAACGCCTTCAAGAGAGACATCAATTTCTCAATTTTCATTTAATTTGTGATTCAAAATTTCCAATAAATCCAGAAAATGATGCCCGTATTGGTAGTCGTCCATTTTAAAAGAGGCACCTTTAGCCAGGCCGTCAATTTAAAAGACGCCCCTACTTAAGGCGTCAATTCCAAAAAAAGGCAAGAAATCATAATTAATTCATGAAAAATAGAAAAACTTCATATTAAATCAATATTGAAGTCCGCTTTGGGGCGTCATATGGTGACATGAGATTTACTCAACATAGCATCAATTTTGATGTGTCTACACTCCCTACCAAACCCTGGAAAGACTGGTCCGACTCTTCGGCCCGATCCTCTAAGGCCTCCATTCTCTCTTCCAAGCGTGTGCCTAGGCCATCCACACGCGTACTCAACCCATCCAACTTATCCACTCGCGTACTCAGCCCATCAATTTTTTTCATAAGAGTTTGAAACATGTCGACCACCGATGGCTCATCGAGACCATGGACTCGGGGATCTACCATAGGTGGTGGTGGTGGTGAGTATTGAGTACCTCTACGAGTGGACATGTAAGGGGACCTAATGGGAGCTAAGAGGTGACTCACTATGACCTATCTGTATGGACCAATGCAAAATGAAGGACGTCATAGACTCCAATATCTGGTACGTGACAGAGGTATGATCTGAAGATAGAACTCACGCAAGTGTGCAACCTTCCCAATAGGCGTAACCTATAGTTCCGGGAACACCTTTTAATATACCAAGTATCGGAATGAAATGCACATCTAAGACAAAACTAGCCTAGACTCAAACTCGCTCTTATACCAATTTGATGCAGGATGACATGAGACTCGGTACTGATTGAATGCAAACTTGGGACTCTAGGTGATGACGTGACCAATTTGATATTGCGACCAACAATGACGTGACCAACTCGACACCAACAGAGTTCCCAAAAGAGGAGGATATGTCCTCAACAAGAGACACGAGCTCACGGACGTCCCTAAGCGAGAGAAACGTGTGGATCCGCGCGGTTGAGAAACCGGTGTAGAGTCAAGGGTTTTCGGCTCTTTCATGTGCTCGGGTCGAGTCACTGGACGGGTCACACTCTCTCTCTCTCACAGCGATGATCAAATAATATATCAAGCTAGAATCCGATCGATCAAGCGGCGGCATTCAAACATATACGAAATGAGCAATGCGACTAAGAGAGGAGCGAAAACGTGTTGAGTAGTGGACAGTGGATCTAGAGGGGAGGGGTGAATAGATTTGTCCCTCTTTTCGCAATGTAACCCTCTATATAGCTAGTTAAAAATAATTGCAGCGGAATACAACTAGCTTAGCGACGTATAAAATGATTTGCTTAGAAATATGATTTCACAATATGGATATTGAACCTAAACATGCATCTAAAATAAATCAATCACACAATCAAATCACAACACAAAGGATTTTAAGGTGGTTCGGACTAAATCTCCAGTCCTACGTCCACCCCTCACCAAATCCGGTGAGGCTCCACTAGTGCCACGCACTGAATCGTAAATCGAAAAAACCTCTGATTGTCTTCCTACTAACTGTAGGTAGGGACGTCAACACCGCATATAAGAGAACTTCCGATTGCCTTCCTACTAACCACCGGTAGGGACGATCTTCAGTTTCGATTGTTTGAAAGAAATGGAAAGAGAACAAATATCAAGCTATTCAAACAAGATATGGAATATGCTAAAGAAGAAAAATCTTGTCTGAGATTGCTGGAACTTGAATCAGATGCTTCAATGGTGTCTTCTTCCTTGAGAGATGATCTCCCTTGAGTTGATGAAGAAGACTATGGATGTAGCTTTGATCTTCCTTTTGATCTTCTTGAGTTGATGAAGAAGATGAAGGATGCAGCTTTATCTTCTCTTGGCTTGGGCTTGATCTCCTCTTAAAGAAGCTTGAATCACTTGAGGATGAAGAAGCTTCTTCCCGTAGTACTGTTCACAGCTACAGTACTCGAACTCCTCTCCCTTGAACCCATCCTTGTAGCCTCCCTTGAATCCCCTTGAAGCATTAGGGCTTATAACCCTCCTTGTGTTGGTTTTATAGACTTTGAATGGTCCTTGGACATCCCCCAGACCAGATCCACATTTTGTGGGTGATTAGGTGACTTTAGGATTAAAGAAATCTATGAAGAATGGCCCTTCTCGAAGTGGAAAATAAAGTCAACAATTGATGGCTCGGGGCTGGCGATCGACCTGCAGAAGCTGGCGGTCGACCACTACTGAGAAACGCTGTAGACGGATGGTCTCTGGAATTTCCGGTCGACCGCTACTGGGCTGGCGGTCGACCGCCAGCTGGGCAGACCCCGGGTCTTCCCGGTTCAGTCCGTTAACCCCTTTAGCTCAGTCGCTTGAGTCCTTTAGCAGTCCGTTCTCATTTGTGACATCAACCTTGACTATCTTGAAGTTTTATTACTGAGTCTTCAATCAAAATTTTGTTCCGGGGGCTCCGCCCCTGTAAACCCTCGCAAGAGGCACTGCCCCCTTGACCCCCGCGACATGACCGGGCAGGTCGATCCCCGTGACATGACCGCGCAAGTCGATCCGCGTGCAAGGGCGCAATCATTGAGCTTTCACTTTTGTCATTTCTACTTAATTCCTTGTCCATTCATTGGCATATCTGTCATGAACAAAACATCACGTATGTCAGTCATATGAGAGTGGAAAATAATAATGACTTATAGTGTTTAGCTATTATCAAAACCAAGAATATCCAATAACTCAAATGACCACAAGATGATGTCGAATGACCCAAACCACAGGAAGACTGAATTGATCACATGGGCACAACATTCTTCCACTTTTTGATGATGGCAACACTGTGAGTCATTATGTGACAGTAATATCCAAAATGGCAATTATGATAGAAATGCAACATATGCAGCTCAAGATCCATGATAGTAATAGTATGTGAATGCAATTATGAAGGCAGATATGAATGCTATGCAATTATGCAAACCCCATCACATACACATATGAGATACACAAAACGCACAAAGGATTCTGCCCCTTGGACTCTCCCCCGTACACAATTCACTCATCCCACAATGACAACTCACAAAACAAAGGACGACTCACAACAAAATATTCTCCCCCTTTGACGGCAGTAAAAAGGAGGGATAAGTTAGAGAAGCGACAAATGTCGGTGAGACCAGTTCTTAAAGGAGTGGAGAGCACGCCATTACATGCAAACCGGAAACATACCGCGAGCAACATATATGGTTCAAAGCTAATGAAATCTGAGATCATCAACATAGTTCGAAAAGTAGCTACATCCAAGATTTAATAGAAATGAACCAAAGGTGCATATCATAACAGTGTTTAACATTCCCTTGTCTTATATATCCATATTCAACAACTACAAAGGGAATAACATAAAAATTAGTATTGAGGCTAAACAATCATGACTAAAGCATGGAATTTTATGACTTCAACAAATTTGATTTTCAATATCTTTTGAATTTGAAGGCACATGACTCATATTTTACGAGCAATCAAATCTAGTACATGCCTCCTAGCTGTAAGAATACACGTTGTTTAGATGTCAGTATCCCTAGGTAGTTGTCAAGACTGACGGTTATACTTCAGAATGAACATAGATAGCAAAGTCATGTCATGACATATCCAATCTCATTTCTGTGATGAGAAGATATATTTCTCAGCAATTATGCCAGTGCTCTGCCTAGAGTCCAAATACAATTACGACAGAGATAATAGGGGCACATCATGACATATATTTCGTCACTTGATTTGATGACGTGACATATTTCTCCGCGCAATAATATCATTGCTCTGTCAAATTGATTTTCAGGAATTCCAGCTCATCAAGATGTTTAAAAATAATACTTAGCTCTAGAGTATCACCAAGATGGTCATGAATTTTGAATTTTCAGATATCATGATAGTCATTCAAAGCACAATATGCAATCTCTAGTTAAGGTCTATTAAAACCATAGAGCATAGATGATTTCAAAAGATATTTTAGAACTTTAAGAAATCATTAAATCTGAATCATTTTTATTGGATAGGCAATCATCATTGCATATAATAGAAAGCTCTTACGTCGTAGTTCTGTCAGTCTCATGATCTCATTTTTAAACTGGAAGCCAGTGAAGTTCAGATTGCAAGAGATTAAGAAAGGCAGCAAGACTCCTCCTAAGGATATGCAATGAATGCACTCAAGGAGTTATGTTTGCAAGTAAAAAGATAATTGTGAAGGAGAGGTTGACTAGAACCATGCAAGGCTAGACCTGATCGAACATGAAGTTGGCAGAAATGAAATGCATGACCCAACACATGGTTGTACACTTGTTAAAGTTAACAGAATGAAGATGAAATATATGCATGAATGCTGCAAAGAGACAACTCCCCCTTACTATATGGCCTATATGCGACAGTGACGCATGGTACTTGGCGGAGGTGAAACCTCACACATATTGAGTGCTTCTAGACAAATATAGCTTGCCTTTCCATACATCAACATGTAATATACCATGGCCATGCAAGAAGGATGCTACACAAACCATGCAATGCATTATGAACATGAACTCAATTCATTATTATGCATCATGACTACATGAAATGCCACACCATATGCAAAAAGACATATTTACATATAAACAATGCATGAAACACCAATCTGCAAAAACACACACTAAATTGAATAAGATCATCATTTCAATTTTTATTGGCCTGAGGTCGACAAAGACCAAGCTCCCTTCTGAGTGTTGAAAACATGTTGATGCGCACCGACTAGTGTCATTAAGAAAGCCGTGCCACAATTTCAAAATGTTCACACTCACTCACTTTAAAAGATTGGAAAATCAAATTATATAGTGGTAAGCGGAGTCGATCCCACGAGAGTAAAAATCCTTATTTTATCAAGTTGGAAAAACACCTTATGCTTTGAAAATCAAATTTTAAGTGAGATTGAAACTAAGGAAAATAAAGTGTAAGAAAACTAATTAAAGAATGTGAGGGTTTAAGAAAAGAATTTGAAAGAGATAGAGAGACAAACACAATTTCACAAATGATGAATTTCATTAAGATGATAGTGAAAGGTCACACTATGAAGCTAAAAATTACAACATAGGAAGATAAAAGATAAGAAAATATAGCCAATGCATGAAGAATAACGCCGCCTCCTTGCCAAGCCTTGGATGAAGATCGCCTCACCTTAGATGTCGACGCCGTGAGAAGACTAATGGATGAAGATCCGCCTTGGGATATGAGAGGAAAAAGGGAAAGATAGAAGGAAGAAAAATTTTACTGTGACAACATGTGTGTGGTGTATTTTGAAAAGAGAGAAAGAGAGATAGAAGAAGAAGACTCGATGGAGATAAACAGTGAAAAGAAATAGAACTAAAAATAGAGGTATATTAAGAGAAGAATAACTTTAAAAATCAGAAGGAATTAGGAAAAGTGGAAAACATGAAAGTTGTAGAGATTGAGAAGATTAAGAAGATTGATGAATACCTCAGAGATAGAAAATAAAAGGAAGATGGAGAAAAATGAGGATGAACAGGAGGTGATCGCGGATGAATAGTGCAGAACTCTAAAAATCTGAACTTTAAAAGATTGACTATAGCTTTAAAATGGTGAGGAATTGGAAGATGAGGTAGAATAAGAAGTTGGAGAACTTTTAAAAACCTACAATTTTTGTGGAGACAGCAGAGAGAGATGAGGATCATAAGAGGGAGAAAAACGCTAAAGAACAGTGTTTGCAAAAATCGGATGAACAGTAGAAAACGTAAAACAACAACTTTAGAAAATTGAGAATAGCTTCAAAAACAGGAAGAATTAGAAGAATACTAAGAAGAATAAGATGTAGATATTTAAAAATATAAGAACTTTGATGAAGATAACAACTTGAAAAGATGAGAGGAAGATTGATAAAAATGATGAAGAACAGAAAGTATGAAAATCGGGTGAACAGTAAAAACCATAGACAGAGCTTTGAAAAACTAATTATAGCATAAAAATGAGAAAGAATTAGGAGAAGAGGAAGAAGAAGAAGTTGGAGAAGATATAAAAATAAAAAACTTTAATGAAGAACTTAATTGCAAAAGACGAAAGGAAAGGCTTCGGAATTAATCCTTAAGGCAGATCTCCAACCTGTTCTCCTCAGAACCCTGCGACCATGGCATCCTTTTATAGGGTTTTTGGTCTCTCAGGATCGTGGACTTCCCAAATCCACTCAAATCCAGGTTTTTAACAATGCAACTTGATCCATTAGACTCCTTTCCATCATTAAACTCCTCCTTTCCATAAAAGGTTGCTTAGATAAGAGCAAACATGGAAGAACAGTTCGATCGGGAGCATGCAGTTGCCTTTTCTGGTTCAACTTTGAATATCAACTTATATTGAGGCGTCCTTTCTTTAAATGACGCCTTAATCTGGGGCGTCCTTTCCTGAAGTAGCGCCTCTTCACTCGAGCGTCAGATTCTTATTTCCTTATTTTGCTATTTTCCACATTTTTCGTAAAATAGGAATTGACGACGGTTCATATGGGCGTTCTTTCAATGATTAGCGACTGCATCTCGGGCGCTAATTCTTTTTCTTTTTTTTCTTTTTCCACTTTCTTCTTTCAAATGAATTGACGCTTGTGACACTGTCGCTTCTTGCTGAAGACACGCACTTGCATCAGTCGTTATTTAAATAGCGCCTTGATCTAGGTCGCTGTTTCCTGAAAATTAAAATATCAATCCATTTAATTCTAAAAAAATTGTGTAAATATTTAAATATTTCTCACATGGTCTCTTAAGCTTAAAAAGATGATAAAATACATGAAGACTCAAATAATGTGTGAGAATGTCATTAATGCTCATGTTGCACAAATATACTCAACTAATGCTCAAAGATGATGAATGTGATGTAAATTATGATGTAAAATATAGCACTTATCACACCCCCCAACTTACTCATTGCTAGTCCCTTAGCAATACAATTAAATTAAAATTTAGGACCCACAAGAGTTCACAAAGATCATACTCTTATATCCAGCTCTCCCTTCATAGAATCAACCAAAGATTAGGAATCCAGAATCATTAATGCTCATATTAGCCTTAGATTGGAAATTAAAGCACATGACTTAAGAATACAAATCAAAGTTCAATAGCACTTGTGCATGTGTAATTCTAAATCTGCAGTTAAGATAATTGCATCCCTCATTTGTTATTCTAAGTAAGTACCTTTCAACCCTGCACCTCTTAGATCAGAGCATTTAAGCGTACTAGCTTTTGTCTATCTTTTTCTTTTGTCCCTTTGGAACTTTTTTTTTTCATTTGCACAACCATAATGTTGCACTACCCTTCACCTTTTTGCGCGAATCTCAACACGCCTTAGGTGAAGCAGGCCCGATTACTCAGATCAGGGGCATTTTTCATGGCGTGATCTTTCTATTTCATCATTTCTTTCTTCTTCAACAATATGCCTTTGCATTTACTTTTCTTTTTTTTCTATATAACTTGGCAGAAAGCTTTTTCTTGAAATAGATCGCATCCTCAAGAAATGCAGAGTATCAGATACAGTTCCCAAAATAACAGAGGACTTATCTTATTTTGCTTCATCAGAGTGCATAGTGAATATTTTTTCTAATAGTGCGCATGAACTTTAAAGAGATTCTTATATCAGTTTTCCATGACTAGATCGAACTTAATTTTCCTTCAACCTTCTCCCTAGCCTTTTCTAATTTAGAATTACTTTCAATTCAAGTATGAAACAATAAAACTCAGTCGGGAATTTCATCTTTTCATTTTCATGCAAATTGTAAGAATTTCATGTAAAAACCCTACCAAATTGTATTATATGCAATGATGAAATTTTTCTCTCCCCCCCCAACTTAAATGACATTGTCCTCAATGACATGGAAAGTTGAAATGAAAGAACAATGTAATAATAAAGTTTGCTGAGCAGGAAAGAGACAACCTGGTGTGTGGGGCAGAACCTCCTTTGTTGATAATGGCGACAACTTCCTCTCCTTGGCTTGAATCTAACAACTAAAACACACTGAAACAAAAGCATCAAATAATAAAAATCTTGGGTTGCCTCCCAAAAGCGCTAAGTTTTCCGTCTTCAGCCAGACGCATGAAGGCTCACAAATAATTACTCCAAATTACATAAATCAATTGATTCTTTTGCAGTTAACTGTTCATTCTCCAAGTAAGGTTTTAACCTTTGACCATTGACAGTGAAAATGTGACCATTTTTAGGATCCAACATCTTAACAGTACCATGGTCAAAAACTTTAACAATAATGAACGGTCCATCCCATCTGGACTTTAGCTTACCGGGGAACAAACGCAGCCTTGAATTTAAAAAGCCAAACCTTTTGATTTTCTTGAAAACTCTTTTTGTGAATGCGTTTATCATGAAATGCTTTGATTTTAGCTTTCTAAATCTTTGCATTTTCATAGGTTTCGTTCCTTAATTCCTCTAGTTCATTAATTTGTAGAGCTCTTTGGGCACCAGCTTGAGTTAAATCAAAATTAACATGTTTTATGGCCCAATATGCTCGGTGCTCTAATTCTACTGGCAAGTGGCAGGCTTTTCCAAAAATGAGACGGTAAGGGGACATGCCAATGGGAGTTTTGTATATAGTTCTATAGGCCCATAATGCATCATCTAGTCTCTCAGACCAATCTTTCCTATCCGGCCTAACTATTTTATGCAGAATATTTTTAATCTCCCGGTTCGACACTTCAACCTGACCACTAGTTTGGGGATGATAAGGAGTAGCAAGCTTGTGAGTGATACCATACTTACGAAGTAAAGCTCGGAATTGAAAATGAGTGAAATGAGAACCCCCATCACTAATCAGAGCCCGAGGACAACCAAACCTAGAAAAGATATTCTTCTTCACAAACTTCATAACCACCTTATGATCATTTGTCCTAGTAGCAATGGCTTCAATCCATTTGGAAACATAATCGACCGCCACCAAGATATATTCATTCCCAAAAGAAGATGGAAACGGTCCCATAAAATCTATTCCCCAAACATCAAAAATTTCAACCACTAGAATGGGATTTAGCGGCATCATATCTTTCTTCGAATTATTACCCACGGCTTGACATCTCAAACAAGATTTAGAAAATGCATAAGCATCCTTAAATAACGTGGGCCAATAAAATCCACTTTGTAGCACTTTTGCCGCAGTCTTCTTTCCCGAGAAGTGTCCCCCACAAGCTAAATTATGACAAAAATTCAATACATATTGTTGTTCTTCTTCAGGGACACATCTTCTAATGATCTGATCGGGACCCATATAAAATAGCTCAGGGTCCTCCCAGAAATAGTGTTTTACTTTAGAAAAGAAATGATCATTCTCCTGCCTAGTCCACCCTCCCGGGATCTGACCTACCGCCAGGTAGTTAACAATGTTAGCATACCAAGGAGTTGAAGAATGAGAGAGGGAAAGAATCTGTTCATCGGAAAAAGAATCGGACATTGGAGTACTTTCAGGGATCACTATCCTGGATAAATGATCAGCAACTACATTGGCCAACCCCTTCTTGTCTCTAATTTCTAAATCAAACTCTTGTAACAATAGAATCCATCTAATGAGACGGGGCTTAGCATCCTTCTTGGAAAGTAAGTATTTTAAGGCAGAATGATCGGAGTAAACAATAACCTTAGCCCCTAAAAGATAGGATCTAAATTTTTCTAGGGCAAAAACAACAGCTAGCAGTTCCTTCTCCGTTGTGGTGTAATTCAACTGCGCATCAGTGAGATTGCGACTCGCGTAGTAGGTTACCACGGGCTTCTTATCTATCCTTTGACCTAGGACAGCTCCAACAGTATAGTCCGAAGCATCACACATTATCTCAAAAGGAAGCGACCAATCGGGAGATTGAAGAATCAGAGTTTGAGTAAGAGCCACTTTAAAGAACTAAATGCCTTGAGACAAGAATCATCAAAATGGAATGAGCTATCTTTAGCAAGTAACTGTGTGAGAGGGCGAGCAATGGTAGAGAAGTTGTGAATGAATCTTCTATAAAATCTAGCATGGCCAAGAAAGGATCTGATTTGCTTGACAGATATAGGGGGAGGAAGATTGAAAATCAAGTCTACTTTGGCTTTATCGACCTCTATTCCCCTTTCCGAAATCACATGGCCTAAAACTATGCCATCCCTCACCATAAAGTGGCTCTTCTCCCAACTTAACACCAAATTGGATTCAATGCACCTTTTCAAAACCTGAGTCAAATTTTCCAAGCACCCCTCAAATGAATCTCCAAACACTGAAAAATCGTCCATGAAAATTTCTAAAGTTTCCCCCACCATGTCAGAAAATATAGACATCATACATCTTTGAAAAGTAGCAGGGGCATTGTAAAGTCCAAATGGCATCCTTCTGAAAGCAAATGTGCTAAAGGGGCACGTAAAAGTGGTTTTTTCTTGATCCTCCAAATAGATGGCCACTTGATTGTATCCGGAATAACCATCCAAGAAACAAAAATATTGTTGCCTAGCCAGTCTCTCCAGAATTTGATCAACAAACGGGAGTGGGAAATGATCTTTCTTTGTAACAGCATTTAATTTCATGTAATCAATACAAACCCTCCATCACGTCTGTAATCGCATGGGCACCTCTTCTCCCTTCTCATTTGTGACCACAGTCAGTCCCGACTTCTTAGGAACCACTTGTGTTGGGCTAACCCATTTGCTATCAGAAATAGGATAAATTATCCCAGCATCTAACCACTTGACAACTTCCTTCTTCACCACTTCTTTCATATTTGGATTCAGCCAACATTGCATCTCTCTGCTCGGCTTGGCATTGTCCTCTAAATAAATATAATGCATACATACATCTGCATTTATACCCTTCAAATCTGCCACAGACCATCCTATCGCCCCTCTATGTTCTTTAAGAACTTCTAAGAGTTTAGATTCCTGAGTAGAGGTGAGATTAGAAGCAATGATAACAGACAAGGTATGATCTGTGCCTAGATAAGCATATTTCAATGAATCCGGCAGAGGCTTAAGTTCCAAAACGAGCGGATGATCAAGAGATGGAAGAATTGGTTCAGATCTTAATGGAGGAAGAGGCTCCACACTAGAATAAGAAAGAGGTGAATCTTGAAGCAAACTACCCTCTTCAATCACATTCTCATTCATATCCGCATTTTCTTCAATTATTTCCTCAAAAATATCAATAACATTACATTCTCCCTCATGATCTGGGTATTCTGAAGCTTTAAAAACATTCAAAGAGACCTTCTCTCCTCCAAAGGTAATATCCATCATCCCTGTGGCACAATTAATATTGGCCTTCGCCGTAGCCAAAAATGGGCATCCCAAAATGATTGGTGTATGCTTTAACTCTTGGGATGAGGCCATATCTAAGATTAAAAAGTCCACTGGGAAATAGCATTCATGAATTTTCACTATCACATCCTCCAACAAACCCTTTGGTGTCTTAACAGACCGATCCGCTAGTTGAAGAATTATAGAAGTGGGCTTCAATTCCCCTAGATCAAATTGCTCATAAATGCAGGTGGGTAACAAATTAACACTAGATCCAAGATCTAGCAAAGCTTTATCAAATGTCACCCCACCTATATCGCATGAAATTAATGGAGCTCCGAGGTCCTTCAACTTCTTTGGTAAAGAATTCATTAAAATAGCACTAACATCTTCAGATAGACAGATCTTCTGTGTTACTGCCTTCGGCTCCCTTCTTGGTGTACAAAGCTCTTTCAAAAACTTAGCATACGCCGGCACATGTTTAACAGCATCTAAGAGTGGAATATTAATATTGACTTGCTTAAATAATTCCAACATCTCTTCTTGTTGGACCGGCTTCTTTTGAGCTTTTGACTTTAATGCATCCGGAAAAGGTACCTTAAGAACATATCCTTGAAAACCTTCATCAACCTTAATCTTTCCTTTGTCCATTGTCTTCTCCCCCCCATCCGGCTTCTTTTTCTCTTGAACAATTATCGGCTCTTCTTCCTCATTATCACTTTCCTCTTGGGCATCTTGGCCCGAACTACCACCCACATCCTTAGCCTGATATGAATCATTAAGAACTTTCCCGCTCCTAAGGGTAGAGATAGCTTTGGCATTCTCGAATTGAGGAACGATAGGAGGGGGTGGCTGAGGTTGATTGGGCTGATTTGGAGGGGGAAGAATAGGAGCTCTTTGCTGAAAACCCGAAGGTTGTTGATTGCGGGGATTAGCTATGGGTTGACTAGGTAGCTGTCCAACATCTCTCCTCATATTACTAGCCGCCAACTGACCTATTTGACCTTCTAACTTCGCAATGGATTGTTGCTGAGAGAGAATAAGTTGTTGAAGTTGGTCAAATTTATCCTCAAAATGAGGCTGAGTGGGTTGAGGAGGCGTTTGATAAGGAGCTTAAAATGGGGCTTGATGTTGATAACGATGTGATGGAAATTGATTATATTGGCCCTGAAATGATGAAGCTTGTTGATATGGGGCTTGAGCATGATGGAATGACGATTGCTGAAATGGAAGTTGTTGTTGTTGATTATGTTGAAAAGGATTTTGAAGATGTTGGTGAGACTGGTTCGGAACTTGAAAAGATTGTTTTGGAATTGAGGGATTGACTTGAGTAGATGGGCCTTGTTGTGATTTCCAAGAAAATTTTGGATGATTTCTCCAGCCCGGGTTATAGGTATTAGAATATGGATCATAGGTGGGCTTAGAGACACCCTGAGCAGCAAAGACTTGTTCTTGGATAAATGGGGGAAGTTGGGCCACCGTGGGGCAATCAATGACAGCATGATTTGGGCTAGAACATAGAACACAAAGTTCTTGAATGTTGGAATCTGAGAAAGATTGATTTTGTTGGATAAAAGGAAAAGAAGGTTCTTGTTTATTCATGGATAACAATTGATCTAGTTTTTGTGCTACCAAATCTACCTTCTCCATCTTTGCGCCAACAAGTCCACTTTATTCAACTTTTGAGTAAGTGTATTAATATCCATCATATTCTCCAACTCTCCTTGACTTTTGACTTCATATAGCCTACCCTTCTTAGCAGGTCCAATCATCCTTTCATAGGAGGAAAGTGAAGCATGACTAATAGAATTTTTACTTAACATCTCAAATAAATCATAAGTTTCATCCTCACTTTTACTCATGAAAGCACCCCCACATGAGGCATCTACCATTTGTCTATAGTTTTCTGTTAATCCCTCATAAAAGGCTTGAACGATTTGCCATCTAGATAGGCCATGATGGGGACATTTTCTCAATAGATCTTTCAACCTGTCCCAAGCCTCATGAATTTGCTCCCCAGAATTTTATGTAAATCCAGTGATGGCCCTTCTCATGGTATTAGTCCTACCAATGGGGTAGAATTTCTTCAAGAACTCTTTTTGCATCTCTCCCCATGTGTCAATTGTTCTACCCAAGGCTCCCAACCAATATTTAGCTTTGTCCTTAAGGGAGAATGGGAAGAGAGTAAGCTTAAGGGCATCATCTGAGAAGTTTTGAATTTTGACAGTTGAACATATCTGGAGAAACTCATCGAGATGTTTATATGGATCTTCATTAGTATTGCCATAGAAGGATGGCAACATCTGAATGGTGCTGGATTTAATTTCATAATGAACCGCCTGGTTTTGAGGTGCTTGAATATAGAAGGACGGTTGATAATGATTAGGAATGAAGTAGTCCTTCAATTGCTTAGGAACTTGTTGGTTTTGATTTTGATTCTCCATGAGGTTAGGTTGGGGTTGGGACTTAGAATGCACTAACCTTTCAACTTCACTAATGGGTCCTATCAAATGAGGGTGGAGGGATCTCCTACCTTGCATGCAATGCAAAGGGCCCAAAAGGTAATGATGATTTTTTTAAAATGCAAAGAATTCCTATTGAATGGGTTATGCAAATGCAAGGATTAACTATATGAATGCAAGAATGATGATTTTTTTTATTTTTTTTTTAGAAAACCTTCTAAGGGCACTCTAACTCCAAGGTGCTTCGTGGTACAACCTGTCCGGCATCCGTGAGGGAATCCATGGGTACGGGGACTTATGGAGGCCTTAGAAATAGAATTTCAAGTCCAAAGAGACAGAATGCTCAATGGAGTGTCTTTCCAAATCCAAGAGAAGTGTAAAGATCCTAATGCCCTTAAGGAGGGGAAATAGATGAGAAGAGAAAAAAAAATTTCAAAAGATGTTATAAATAAAGAATGAAAAAAAAAAGAACAACTAAGTGCACAAATGCATGAAAGTAATGCAACTAAGATGGAGATATGCTAGCATGATGAATTTTTTCTATTTTCTGATTTTTTTAAAGAATTTTTTAGATTTTTTTAGAATTTTTAGAATTTCACAAAAAATGACATTTTCCTACGTATACTGACCTTTTAACGACGCTTGATTTTCCTGGATTTTTCAGAATTTCTACTTTCTGTGACAGATCTGGGCTTTAGCGACGCTTCCTATGACAGATTTTTTTCCTTGGATTTTCAGATCCGAATTTCTTTGAATTTTCTGATTTTCTGATTTTTTTTACTTTTTCATGCAAAGTAAAATAGAAAAATAAGTAAAACTATATACAAATCAAACACAAGAAATTTCCCAACATAAAAATTAATTTCCTTCCCCGGTAACGGCGCCAAAAATTGATGTGCACCGACTAGTGTCGTTAAGAAAGCCGTGCCACAATTTCAAAATATTCACACTCACTCACTTTAAAAGATTGGAAAATCAAATTATATAGCGGTAAGCGGAGTCGATCCCACGAGGAGTAAAAATCCTTATTTTATCAAGTTAGAAAAACACCTTATGCTTTGAAAATCAAATTTTAAGTGAGATTGAAACTAAGGAAAATAAAGTGTAAGAAAACTAATTAAAGAATGTGAGAGGGTTTAAGAAAAGAATTTGGAAGAGATAGAGAGACAAACACAATTTCACAAAAAATGAATTTCATTAAGATGATAGTGAAAGGTCACACTATGAAGCTAAAAATTACAACATAGGAAGAGAAAAGATAAGAAAATATAGCCAATGCATGAAGAATAACGCCGCCTCCTTGCCAAGCCTTGGATGAAGATCGCCTCACCTTGGATGCCGACGCCGTGAGAAGACTAATGGATGAAGATCCGCCTTGGGATATGAGAGGAAAAAGGGAAAGATAGAAGGAAGAAAAATTTTACTGTGACAACATGTGTGTGGTGTATTTTGAAAAGAGAGAAAGAGAGATAGAAGAAGAAGACTCGATGGAGATAAACAGTGAAAAGAAATAGAACTAAAAATAGAGGTAGATTGAGAGAAGAATAACTTTAAAATCAGAAGGAATTAAGAAAAGTGGAAAACATGAAAGTTGTAAAGATTGAGAAGATGAAGAAGATTGATGAAAACCTCAGAGACAGAAAACGAAAGGAAGATGGAGAAAAATAAGGATGAACAGGAGGTGATTGTGGATGAACAGTGCAGAACTCTAAAAATCTGAACTTTAGAAGATTGACTATAGCTTTAAAACGGTGAGGAATTGGAAGATGAGGTAGAATAAGAAGTTGGAGAACTTTTAAAAACCTACAATTTTTGTGAAGACAGCAGAGAGAGATGAGGATCAGAAGAGGGAGAAAAATGCTAAAGAACAGTGTTTGCAAAAATCGGATGAACAGTAGAAAACGTAAAACAGCAACTTTAGAAAATTGAGAATAGCATCAAAAACAGGAAGAATTAGAAGAATACTAAGAGGAATAAGATGTATATCTTTGAAAATAGAAGAACTTTGATGAAGACAACAACTTGAAAAGATGAGAGGGAGATTGAGAAAAATGATGAAGAACAGAAAGTATGAAAATCGGGTGAACAGTAAAAACCGTAGATAGAGGTTTGAAAAACTAATTATAGCATAAAAACGAGAAAGAATTAGGAGAAGAGGAAGAAGAAGAAGTTGGAGAAGATATAAAAATAAAGAACTTTAATGAAGAACTTAATTGCAAAAGACGAAAGGAAAGGCTTCGGAATTAATCCTTAAGGCAGATCTCCAACCTGTTCTCCTCAGAACCCTGCGACCATGGCATCCTTTTATAGGGTTTTTGGTCTCTCACGATCGTGGACTTCCCAAATCCACTCAAATCTAGGTTTTTAACAATGCAACTTGATCCATTAGACTCCTTTCCATCATTAAACTCCCCCTTTCCATAAAAGGTTGCTTAGATAAGAGCAAACATGGAAGAACAGTTCGATCGGGAGCCTGCAGTTGCCTTTTCTGGTTCAACTTTGAATAGCGACTTATATTGGGACGTCCTTTCTTTAAATGACGCCTTAATCTGGGGCGTCCTTTCCTGAAGTAGCGTCTCTTCAATAGGGCGTCAGTTTCTTATTTCCTTATTTTGTTATTTTCCACATTTTTGTAAAATAGGAATTAACGACGGTTCATATGGGCGTTCTTTCAATGATTAGCGACTGCATCTCGGGCGCTAATTCTTTTTATTTTTTTTTCTTTTTTCACTTTCTTCTTTCAAATGAATTGACGCTTGTGACACTGTCGCTTCTTGCTGAAGACGCGCCCTTGCATCAGTCGTTATTTAAATAGCGCCTTGATCTAGGTCACTGTTTCCTGAAAATTAAAATATCAATCCATTTAATTCCAAACTAATTGTATAAATATTTAAATATTTCTCACATGGTCTTTTAAGCTCAAAAAGATGATAAAATACATGAAGACTCAAATAATGCATGAGAATGTCATTAATGCTCATGTTGCACAAATATACTCAACTAATGCTCAAAGATGATAAATGTGATGTAAATTATGATGTAAAATATAGCACTTATCACCTGTCATTACATAAGGGCTTGGTGAAAATATCAGCAATTTGATTTAGAGTATCAACAAAATGCATTTCAAAATTTTTCTTAACGACATCATCTCTAATGAAGTGATGCCTAATCTCAATATGCTTAGTCCGAGAGTGCTGGACTGAATTTTTGTCAAGGTTGATAGCACTGGTGTTATCACACAGAATCGGGACACAACCAAGATCCACTAAGTAGTCTTGGAGGTGGTGTTTAATCCACAACACTTGGGTGTCACAGCTCCCCGCAGCAACATATTCTGCCTCTGCGGTTGAGAGGGCAACTGAGTGTTGTTTCTTGGGGGCCCAAGAAACTAAACATCTGCCCAGAAATTGGTAGTAGCCACTAGTACTTTTGCGATCCAGCTTACATCCAGCATAGTCCGCATTAGAATAAGATATAAGAGATAAATCACATGATGACGGATACCACAATCCCAAATCTTAAGTGCCTGCAAGATATCTAAGGATACGTTTGACGGCAGTCAAGTGGGATTCTCTAGGACTAGCTTGAAATCTAGCACAAAGGCATACACTAAACTCGATATCTGGTCGGGATGCAATCAAGTAAAGTAAAGAGCCGATCATATCTCTATAGATCTTTGCATTCACTAATTTATCATTTTCATCAGAATCCAGTGATGTTGTGGTGCTCATAGGAGTTGCAATGATTTTACTGTTCGTCATGTCAAATCTTTTCAGCAGCTTCTTGATGTATTTGGCTTGACTTATGAAGCAACCATCTTATCTTTGGTTGACCTGCAAATCGAGAAAGAACTGGAGTTCTCCCATTAGGCTCATCTCAAATTCGCTAGTCATAAGATTAGCAAATTCCTCACACATTTCAGATTTAGTAGAACCAAACACAATATCATCAACATAAATTTGAACAATCAAGATGTTCTTACCTTACTTCTTGGTGAAAAGTGTTTGATCTACCTTACCTCGTGTGTACCCTTTTTCAATGAGGAACGAGCTTAGTCTCTCATACCAAGCTCTTGGTGCTTGCTTAAGTCCATAAAGTGCCATGTCTAGCTTGTATACAAAATTTGCATGGTTAGAATTCTCAAAGTCATGGGGCTGCTCAACATAGACTTCTTCTTTGATCAAGCCATTCAAGAAAGTACTTTTTACATCCATTTGATACAGCTTTATTCTAAGGGAGCATGTAAAGGCAAGTAAAATTCTGATGGCCTCAAGTCTAGTAATTGGGGCATAAGATTCCTCAAAGTCTACCCCAAACTCTTGATTATACCCTTGAGCCACCAATCTAGCCTTGTTTTCTTATTATCTTGCCATCCTCACTTAGCTTGTTCCTAAAAACCCACTTAGTGCCTATGACATATTGTGATGAAAGTCTAGGACCAAGATGCCAAACTTTATTTCTTTCAAACTGGTTTAACTCATCTTGCATTGAATTTATCCAGTTTTCATCTTTTAATGCCTCATCAACACTCTTGGGTTCAATCTGGGAGACAAGAGTAAGTTGATCTAATTCTTTCACAATTCTAAAATGTGACCTTGTTCTATGTGGGTCATTCAAACTACCAATGACATTTTCTAAAGGATGATCCTTAAGAATTCTAATATTTATAGCATCATTACCTTCTACTGGAGCTTGATCCCTTGCATTACTTGATTCAGCTAGGTCACCATCTTCTTTTATTTCTTCTTGTGGAGAATCACTCTTGTCCTTCATGCTTAGGAATTCCACGTCTTCATCATTTTTCCTGCAAGAGTTATCATTGTTAGACTCATCATGATATTCATCAAAAGAGACATGGGGTGATTCTTCCACAGTTTGGCTCTTAACATTGTAAATTTTATAAGCCCTAGATCTTTCAGAATATCCAAGGAATATACCTTCATCGCTCTTGAGCTCGAACTTATCTAAATCTCTTTTGTCATTATTATGGATGAAGCATTTTGACCCAAACACTTTCATATGTGTGAGAGAAGGCTTTTTACCTTTCAGCAACTCATAAGGAGTTTTTTTGGTGTGTGGCCTTACCATAGAGCGATTGATAATATAACATGCCAAGTTTACCGCTTCAGCCTAAAATTTCCTTGGGAGTTGCCGTTCGGCAAGCATTGTTCTTGCCATCTCTTTGAGTGTTCGGTTTCTTCTTTCAACTACACCGTTTTACTCTGGGGTTCTTGGTGAAGAAAACCGGTGTGAAATGCCTTCAGCCCTTCAAAGATTATAGAAGTCAACATTTTCAAATTCACCACCATGATCAGATTGAATGTTAGAGATTTTGAACTCACCGTCTTACTTTATCTTTATATAGAGTGCCTGAAACTCATCAAAAGCATCATTTTTATGTGTGAGAAAGAAAATCCATGTGACCCTAGAGTAATCATCCACCAAGACATATTCATATTTTCTACCACTTAAACTAGCAGTTCTGGTTGGACCAAACAAATCCATATGAATCAGCTCAAGTGGTTTAGATGACATGTTTGCAGATCTAGCCTTGAAGGATTTTCTTGTTTGTTTACCTAGGACACATGCATCACACAATTTATTTTCTTGTTTAAAAGAAAGTTCAGGCAACCCATTCACCATTGAATGCTTTAACATTTTATGTAAGACATTGTAGCTAGCATGACCTAGTCTACGATGCCATAACCATGCAAGTTCAGATTTTGGTGCAGCAAGACAAACATTTAAATGAGCAGGATCATCTAAGTCAATCATGTAAACATTGTTGACTCTCTTACCAGAAAATTTTACCTTGTCAGATTTTGGTTCAAGGATTCTACATTCATGAGAGTCAAACAGCACTTTGTGACCTTTATCACACAATTGACTTATACTAAGCAGGTTATATTTCAAACCTTCAACTAGCAGCACGTTACAAATGGAGTTGGAGATGTTCTTACCTACATTACATGTTCCAATGATTTTTTCCTTATTTTTCCCTCCAAATGTGACATATCCTCTTTCATTTTCTTCCAAGAGACAAAATTTTATTTTGTCTCCAGTCATGTGTCTTGAACAGCCGCTATCAAGGTACCACCTGTTATGCATGACTGCAAGACACTCCTGCACAAATAATTAAGTAATTGTGTTTGGAACCCAACCAAATTTGGGTCCCATCAAACTCTTCATATTTTTAAAACATGAAACCATTTCTTTTGGAATCTAAACCTTCCTACCATTCATGTTTTGTTTGCTTAGAGCAGGGATTTAGTTTTTTTTTTCAGCTTTGACATTCACATTTTGTTTAGAAGCTCTTTGTTGAATTTTGTGGAAGTTTGAAGAAGTTTGCTTCTTAAACCATTGAGACCTTTAGTTGGTTTTGGGTTGAAAGTGATTCTTTTGCCACCTAGGGGATTGAGACTTATAAGATTGGTGAACACATGAATCATAATTTCCTCAAAAGTAGGGTGGTATTGGCCTATATGAATGTGCAATCCAGTTATGGTGATATCTGGAAGATTGAGCATGCAATGGCCAAGGAAGTGTTCACCTATGCTGCGGGGAAGGTCGACCTTTCTTAGGCTTTTGGACAAACTTTTTCGAAATTTCAGTGACTGTCTCTTCAATCTTTTCTTTCCCTTTCTCCTTTTGTTTTTGCTGGTTTTGTGTGGGAGTTGTGTTTGAGGTGGAAGCTTCGGAAGATGAAACAAATGTGACAGTTTTTAGCCCAAATGACCTTTTATTTATTGGATCAAAACCCAACCCATCTTTATTGTGGTTCATTCTAGTTCCTAGCAATGCATCTAAGTTTTATCTTCCATCCATAAACTTTTCTAAAGATTATTGTTTATCCTTCAACTCTTTTTGTAGGTTTTCAATATTTTGAAGAAGTTGAATGTTGACTTGTTTGATAGCTTCATACTTTTCATTGCTCAATTTGTTATCCTTTTCATAGGTTTACATTTTTAGCTTCATGCTATCAATCTCATTTCTTGAATCATCATTTTCAGTTTCCAAGTCAGCCATTTCTTTTCTTCCTTCCTCCAAGTTCTCAATCATTTTCTTAAGATCTTCAATTTTAGTTTCAAGTAGAGCATTCTTATCATTCATATCATGATCATGCACAAAGAAGTTAATTTTCTTTTCCAATGATTTATTCTCCTTTTTGTACATGTCATATTTTTCCATGAGCATATATATGCTTCCTCCCAATCATCAAGTGTGTAATTTTTAAATGGAGAGTTTACCTCAGTTTCTTCGTCACCTTTGGCTATGAGACAAAGATCTTCTTTTTCCTTGTCCGAGGAGATAGTTCCACCATCACTTTCTTCCTCGTCACTCCAGGTGGACACCATGGCTTTGTTCTTCTTCTTGCCCTTCCATTTGTCAGCCTTTTTGAATCTGTCAGGATAATCAGTCTTGAAATGCCCTGGTTTGTTACAAGAATAACAAATGATTTTGTCAGATTTCTTAAAGTTTTCAGAAGTAGATTTGAAACCATTTCTTACCTTTGACCTTCCTCTCATGAAGCTCTTACCTTCCCTTCTCAAAAATTTCTGAACTTACGTGTGAGTATGGCTACGTCATCCTCATCTCGCTCACTTGTCAAATCCTCACCTTCATCAGAAGTGCCTTGACTGCTGGGTCCTACTTTAAGAGCTAGGGGCTTTTTCTTAGGCACCTCAACCTTTTTGTTCTTAAGGTTGATCTCATAGGTCATCAATGACCCAATGAGTTCATCTACCTTGGTAGTTGCGAGATATATCGATTCTTCAACCACGGTAGTCTTTGTGTGCCATGCAGGAGTCAATGATCTGAGAATCTTTTTCACAACTTTCTGTTCTGAGTATTTCTTTCCCAAATCAGTCAGACTATTAGTAAGCACAGTTAACCGAGCATACATATTTTGAATTGACTCATCAGGCTTCATGCGGAACATTTCATATTCAAAAACTAAAATATTGGCTTTTGCGTACCTAAGATGTTCCTTCGTAAATTACCTCTAACTTGTCCCACATTTGTTTTGCCGTTGCGCAGGTAGCCACTCTTGAGAATTCTACTGGATGGAGTGAGCACTGCAAGATATATTTAGCACTCCAGTTGATAGTGAATTGTCTTATTTGTTCTTTGGTCCACAAGTCCTCATTATCTGTAAGCTCATACGGTCCTTTGCTGATCACTCGCCAAAGTTCATAGTCTTGGGCGCGAATGAACACCTGCATGCGATGTTTCCAATAAGGATAATTAGTTCCAGTAAAGTAAGGAGGTCTATTAACAGAATATCATTCAGGTAAGAAACATTTGGACGCTAATCCACCATTTCCCTCAAGGTCGTTGGACCCCATAATGAGAGATTAGGCTCTGATACCACTTGTTGAGTAGTGGACAGCGGATCTAGAGGGGAGGGGTGAATAGATCTACCTCTCCTTTCGTAATACAACCCTCTATATAGCTAGTTAAAAATAATTGCAGCGGAATACAACTAGCTTAGCGACGTATAAAATGATTTGCTTAGAAATATGATTTCATAATATGGATATTGAACCTAAACATGCATCTAAAATAAATCAATCACACAATCAAACCACAACACAAAAGATTTTAAGGTGGTTCGGACTGAATCCCCAGTCCTACATCCACCCCTCACCAAATCCGGTGAGGCTCCACTAGTGCCACGCACTGAACCGTAAATCAGAAAAACCTCCGATTGCCTTCCTACTAACCGTAGGTAGGGACGTCAACACCGCAGATCAGAGAACTTCCGATTGCCTTCCTACTAACCACCGGTAGGGACGATCTTCAGTTTCGATTGTTTGAAAGAAATGGAAAGAGAACAAATATCAAGCTATTCAAACAAGATATGGAATATGCTAAAGAAGAAAAATCTTGTCTGAGATTGCTGGAACTTGAATCGGATGCTTCAATGGTGTCTGCTTCCTTGAGAGATGATCTTCCTTGAGTTGATGAAGAAGACTATGTATGTAGCTTCGATCTTCCTTTTGATCTTCTTGAGTTGATGAAGAAGATGAAGGATGCAACTTTATCTTCTCTTGGCTTGGGCTTGATCTCCTCTTGAAGAAGCTTGAATCACTTGAGGATGAAGAAGCTTCTTCCTGTAGTACTGTTCACAGCTACAGTACTCGAACTCCTCTCCCTTGAACACACCCTTGTAGCCTCCCTTGAATCTTCTTGAAGTATTAGGGTTTCTAACCCTCTTGTGTTGGTTTTATAGACTTTGAATGGTCCTTGGACATCCCCCAGATCAGATCCACATTTTGTGGGTGATTGGGTGACTTTAGGATTAAAGAAATCCATGGAGAATGGCCCTTCTCAAAGTGGAAAATAAAGTCAACAATTGATGGCTCGGGGCTGGCGATCGACCTGCAGAAGCTGGCGGTCGACCTGCAGAAGCTGGCGGTCGACCGCTAC
Organism: Amorphophallus konjac; assembly: GCA_022559845.1. NCBI lineage: Eukaryota > Viridiplantae > Streptophyta > Magnoliopsida > Alismatales > Araceae > Amorphophallus > Amorphophallus konjac. Next base: position 402,848,136 of record CM040120.1, read on the forward strand.
TGAGAAATGCTGTAGACAGATGGTCCCTGGAATTTTCGGTCGACCGCTACTGGGCTGGCGGTCGATCGCCACTAAGACTCATGCAGACTGGGAGCTGCTGGCTGGGGCGGTCGACCGCCCCTGTGCTGGCGGTCAACCGCCAGCTGGGCAGACCCCGAGTCTTCCCGGTTCAGTCCGTTAACCCCTTTAGCTCAGTCGCTTGAATCTTTTAGCAGTCCATTCTCATTTGTGACATCAACCTTGACTGTCTTGAAGTTTTATTACTGAGTCTTCAATCAAAATTTTGTTCCGGGAGTGACCTGACTGGTCGATCCCCGCGACCTGACCGCGCAGGTCGACCCGCGTGCGAGGGCGCAATCATTGAGCTTTCACTTTTGCCATTTCTACTCAATTCCTTGTCCATTCATTGGCATATCTGTCATGAAAAAAATATCACGTATGTCAGTCATATGAGAGAATGACTTATAGTGTTTAGCTATTATCAAAACCAAGAATATCCAATAACTCAAATGACCACAAGATGATGTCGAATGACCCAAACCACATGAAGACTCAAATGATCACATGGGACGAGGTGCGGGTGGGCCTTGAGCCGCTCCCGGGGGGTCCCCATGTGACATTCTATCTAACCGTCCAACTAGATCTTGGACAGACCTGTCGGATGTCTCCATGCGTTCCTCCTTGGCTCGAAGGCGACCATCCATATTTTCGGTGAAGTTTCGAAAGGTGGCTTCGAACCGGTCCATCCGAGCCATAATGGCCATCATTGCCTCATGTAAGGAGTGTAAGTCTCCCGAGACGGCATCTCGTGGGTTAGCCATAGAAGCGGGGCGATGGTATTGGGTACCACGCCGGGTGGGCATGCAAAGACACGAAGGTTGGAATGCACTAACTAGGAACCTAGACTTAAACCGATATCCGGTACGAGGCGGAGGTTCGATCCGAAGAACTCCTCACGCGAGTGAATCACCTTCCCGATAGGCATAACCCAACGATCAGACGACACCTTTTAATATACCGAATATTGGAATGCAAATGCAACCTTGGACTTACATGACCCTAGACTTAAACCGACGCTCTGATACCAATTTGATGCGGGACAGATGACACGACCGGGCTAAGACGTACGACAGACTCGGATTGCGACCATCACTAACACGCTAAAGGCAAGCCGGACGGCTGACCACCGTAGTGTTCTCCTGGTGGAGACATCTTTCAACAGTAACTCTAGGTAGCCCGACGATCGTCCCTTGTAAGAGAAACGCGGGATCGCAGCGGTTAAAGAACCACTGTCGCCTAGGGTGGTGCAATCCGAGCTCGGTGCTTGACTGGAGCTAAGGAACGGCTCTCATTCACACACAATCACGGTATTTGCAACTAGCTAACGGCCCTAATCTCACAAACGCAGCATAATAGACCATATACTAAATCAGCAATGTGAGAGAGGAACGAGCACGTACCTCCACGACTAGGCGTGGGGAAGAATTCTCAACCGAATCCAAACAACCCCCAATACACACAACTGTCAAATTACAATTTCAGAACCTAATGCCCACTCCACGCAGGGAGGAAAAGAGCTACAAACACTAAATTTGGGGTTGCTGGAACCCGGGTTGACGGGCCGTACTCGCAAGAGGCGAGGGAAGCGAGCCAGAGCCGATCGGGTGGGCCGAATGGAAGTCGACTCGGTTCTACCCACGCTGATCACCCTGCGCGACGAATTTGCGAAGGACGATGCTCCAAGATCCGATGCCCGATCGGAGTTCCGTTTGTTGGAGAACGTCGGTGACGGGACGTAGTTCGTCTACTCCGAAGGGCGCGATCAGATCTTTTCAGATCTGGGGGCAATAGCGATTGAATTCGGCTTCTGATTTTGTGCACTCAGAACTGCACATGAAGATAATTAATTATGGAAAAATTGGTTGCCAATGTCGGATCGAGGCACCATTTGTGGGGGCTCGTTGGCGACGTCCAGAGGAAGACGCAGACCAAAGCGCTTGCACAGATCTACACGAGATGAGGCGGGGCAGACTCGGGAAGTTGGCTCGAGTGCTGAGTCGGGCCTGCACAGATCAGCTTACGCGATCCCACGAGAATTGTTGCCACGATCAGCACAGATCTCGGATCGAGACGAGATTGGCGGCAGCACAAAGAGGACTCAAAATCCTACGATCATTTCAAAAGGTAGATCTTGATGGCTTGAGAGGAGATCTGGGAAAATTTGGAATCAGTAAACTCCAGATCTGGACAGCAGGCTCGGGCAGATCTGCGCGTTGTCACGAAAAGAATTACTGCCGACGATCCAGAACTCTGATCGACGTGAAACCACCTCTGAAATCTTTCTGACTCGATGAGCTATCACGGATAATTTTCGTGGAACCAGATGAGAAGGGCATGGGGAGGATATAGGGGCGAGTCACACTCCCAGATTCAATCCCGTCATAGGATTGGGCAGGGCTTCACACCCAAGGGGAAACAAGAGAATCACTCTCTCTATGCAATTTTCTCTCACAAAATTTTCATTAGCTTCTTCCCTAACACTATACACATGTTTATATAGGAATTGACAAGGGGTAGGGGGTGATACATTTGTGGGATCAAGGGGAGGGAGAGGGGGCTGCGCCCCTTTGACAATGAGAGGGGGAGAGAGGGGGAGAAGGGGACATAGACTTACCTACCTTTGAAATTCAAAGGGGAGGGGAGACAAGGTGGGAGGGTGGCTGCCTAACCTTGACCAAGGAGGGGGGGCGCCCCCTTCCACTAGCCACCAGCCTCCAACCTTTGATCCCATTCACACCTTAGCACACCTAGCCCTTGGCCTTGTTCACATGAACCCCTTTTTACACTTAGCCACTAGACTCATGGACCTTTTCACACTATGGCACATTCACATTGGTTAACCCATTTGACCCATTCATACCTATCCCATAGGTTTGGCCCATTTAAAGGCCCATTAGTGAAGCCCAATACTATTCTAGCCCATTACAAGACCATAGGCCCATTATCCTTATTACAACCCATTAATCATCTATAAGTTCCAAATAGGGCCTAGCAAGGCCAAATAAATGAGAAATGAAGGTGAAGGCTCGGCCGATGCGTCCACGTCCTCCGCGAGCTATCCGGGTCCCGCCATGTCCTCGTCCACTGGCGTGTATAGTGGCATGTGTCCGCACCAATTCTCCCTGGGTGGGAGGAACTCGACCCCATCGAGTAAGGGTCCCGAGGCTTGAGCTCTCCGCATGTGATCAAGGCATTGTTCATCGAGGGTCATCCTCGCCAACGCACTATGAAGTGTTGGTAGGCTCCGTTCCTGGTGGTGATCGCCTACTCATCCATTATACAATCTATATGCGTGCGTTGGGGCTGGAAGAGGTGGACTCTCGGGTTGTGTGTCACTCACAACAGGATGAGAAAGCCCGAAACTCACTAGGGATCACCGCGGGTTCCGATATGCTACCAGATCAGAAACATTGAACGTCGAACTGACACCATAGTCGCCTGGTAGTTCAATAACGTACGCATTCGAACCCATATGTTTCTTGACCCGGAAGGGCAGGTATCGCGGACCTAGAGTTGCTTTACGGCCCCCAAGCAGAAAACGTTCAGGTATGACCCTGATCTTGACGTACTCTCCCTTTTGAACTCACGGGCATGTAGCATGCATCAGCTAACTCCTTATACGTGCATGGATGGCCTTTTATTGGGACACGAGTTAATGCAAACCATATGCATGAAAGAAAACAAACTGTAGAAATAAACAGACACACACATGACCTTAGACAAACCTAGACACCAAACAATCAATGTAACCCGAAGTTGGAGACTCTTAGACATCTAACATGAACCTACAGACTTCTAAATGGGGGTTCAGAGGTTCGGGAGGATCACACCCAAGTGCACATTACCCTGGGTACCCGGGTCGGCAGCATGCTCTTCTAAAAGCACATCAAAATACTCCTTCTCGAGTTCGGGGTCCGCCTCATAGAGGACCTCCACTAGCTCCGGTGTGGTGTCGCGGACTGGAGTGTCTGAAATAGCCAATGATTCCCAAGTGGGACACTTGGCCGCAAAGTGGCCAATTCCACCACACCTATAGCACTGGTCGCATGGCCCTGTGCTAGAAGATGCTCCACCGGTCATCGGTCCCTTTCCCTTGTCTTCTCGTCGGGTCGGGGATGATGGGAGCTGAGGTCGGGCAGGCAATGCGGGCTGCTGGGGGTGTGGGGTGGGGATTGGTGCCTGTGGGCGAGGGAGAGGGTCCCTTGGAGGGAGGGGCCGAAGCTTAAGAGCAAAGGGGTCCTGGCGAGGGGGTTCCAGAGGATGAACCACCAGAAATCGGCTATAGGAACTTGGTGTGGTCCGAGAGTCGGACCCACGCTGAGGGATGGTTCCCGGTCGCTGGATAGGAGCAAAATCTGAATCAAACTGCTCTAATTCGAGAGCAACTTGATAGGAGGCCTCCAGGGTGGTTACATTTCGGCGAAAGAGTTCGTACTGATAGTGGGGCCGCAGACCACGATGGAAGTGGGAAATAGGCATCGTGCACTCTTTCGAGATGTCACATCGCAAAAAATATTCATTAAACTCTACGATGTACTCGGACATAGACCTATCACCTTGGGTGAGGTTCTGCCATCGATCAATGAGCCGTTGACGGATCGAGGTGGGAAGATACTTAGTTCTAAGCCTATCCTTAATTTCATCCCAAGACTCAATCGGGGGATCTCGACGCTGATAGAGCAAGCTCTCCACATTGTGCCAATAAGTTTGCGCTTGCCCTAACAACTTCCATTTTCAAACCCGACTCTCCGGAGGTCCGTCATTTCGAACCACTCGAAGTACCGATACATGCCGGCCTCCCAATCGAGATAGGCCTTTGGGTCCAAAGACCCGTTGAAAGTGGGAGGGTCTGCTCACACGGTCCTAAGGGCTCTATCGTCCTCCTCATCTCTTGGCTGATGAAAGCCATGACGGCGTTGGCCATTCCCACCATACGCATTATCGGACCCATAGTCTTCTAGACCAAGGTCACGATGTTGTGGTTCGATGGCCCGTTGTCGGGCGTTTTGAGGAGCGGTTGGGGGCTGGTTTTGGGCCGCGGGAGCGGCCTGGACTTGGGCCATGGGAGCGGGTTGGCCTTGGACCACCGCGGGAGGATGTGCGGGTGGGCCTTGAGCCGCTCCCGGGGGGTCCCCGTGTGACATTCTATCTAACCGTCCAACTAGATCTTGGACAGACCTGTCGGATGTCTCCATGCGTTCCTCCATGGCTCGAAGGCGACCATCCATATTTTCGGAGAAGTTCCGAAAGGTGGCTTCGAACCGGTCCATCCGAGCCGTAATGGCCATCATTGCCTCATGTAAGGAGTGGAAGTCTCCCGAGACGGCATCTCGTAGGTTAGCCATAAAAGCGGGGTGATGGTATTGGGTACCACGCCGGGTGGGCATGCAAAGACACGAAGGTTGGAATGCACTAACTAGGAACCTAGACTTAAACCGATATCCGATACGAGGCAGACGTTCGATCCGAAGAACTCCTCACGCTAGTGAATCACCTTCCCGATAGACGTAACCTAACGATCGGAAGACACCTTTTAATATACCGAATATTGGAATGCAAATGCAACCTTGGACTTAAATGACCCTAGACTTAAACCAACGCTCTGATACCAATTTGATGCGGGACGGATGACACGACCGGGCTAAGACGTACGACAGACTCGGATTGCGACCAGCACTAACACGCTAAAGGCAAGCCGGATGGCTGACCACCGTAGCGTTCTCTGGGTGGAGACATCTTTCAACAGCAACTCTAGGTAGCCCGGCGATCGTCCCTTGCAAGGGAAACGCGGGATCGCAGCGGTTAAGGAACCACTGTCGCCTAGGGTGGTGCAGTCCGAGCTCGGTGCTCGACTGGAGCTAAGGAACGGCTCTCATTCACACACAATCACGGTATTTGCAACTAGCTAACGGCCCTAATCTCACAAACGCAGCATAATAGACCATATACTAAACCAGCAATGTGAGAGAGGAACGAGCACGTACCTCCACGACTAGGCGTGGGGAAGAATTCCGGCCGAATCCAAATAACCCCCAATACACACAACTGTCAAATTACAAGTTCAGAACCTAATGCCAACTCTACGCAGGGAGGTAAAGAGCTATAAACACTAAATTTGGGGTTGCTGGAACCCGGGTTGATGGGCCGTACTAGCAAGAGGCGAGGGAAGCGAGCCGGAGCCGATCGGGTGGGCCGAATGGACGTCGACTCGGTTCTGCCCACGCTGATCACCCTGCGCAGCGAACTTGCGAAGGCCGGTGCGCCAAGATCCGATGCCCAATCGGAGTTCCATTTATTGGAGAACGTCGATGACGGGACTTAGTTTGTCTACTCTGAAGGGCGCGATCAGCTCTTTTCACATCTGGGCGCAGCAGCGATTGAACTCGGCTTCTGGATTTGTGCACTCAGAACTGCACAGGAAGACAATTAATTATGGGAAAAATGGTTGCCAATGTCAGATCGAGACGCCGTTCGTGGGGGCTCGTTGGCGACGTCCAAAGGAAGACGCAGACCAAACCGATTGCCCAGATCTACAAGGGATGAGGCGGGGTAGACTCGGGAAGTCAGCTCTGGTGCTGAGTCGGGCCTGCATAGATCAGCTTGCGCGATCCCACGAGAACCGTCGCCGCGATTAGCACAGATCTCGGATCGAGACGAGATTGGCGGCAGCGCGAAGAGGACTCAAAATCCTACGATCACACCGAAAGGCAGCTCCTGATGCATTAAGAGGAGATCTGGGGAAATTCGGAATCAGTAAACTCCATATCTGGACAGTAGGCTCGGGCGAATCTGCGCGCCGTCACGAAAAGAATTACTGCCGGCGATCCAGAACTCCGATCGATGCGAAATTACCTTTGAAATCTTTTTACTCGATGAAGTATCATGGATAATTTTCGTGGAACCAGATGAGAAGGGGCTGGGGAGGATATAGGGGTGAGTCACACGTCCAGTTTCAATCACGTCACAGGATTGGGTAGGGCTTCACACCCAAGGGGAAACAAGAGAATCACTCTCTCTATGCAATTTTCTCTCACAAAATTTTCATTAGCTTCTTTCCTAACACTATACACATGTTTATATAGGAATTGGCAAGGGGTAGGGGGTGATACAATCATGGGATCAAGGGGAGGGAGAGGGGGCTGCGCCCCTTTGACAATGAGAGGGGGAGAGAGGGGGAGAAGGGGATATAGACTTACCTACCTTTGAAATTCAAAGGGGAGGGGAGACAAGGTGGGAGGGTGGCTGCCTAACCTTGACCAAGGAGGGGGGCGCCCCCTTTCACTACCCACCAGCCTCCAACCTTTGATCCCATTCACACCTTAGCACACCTAGCCCTTGGCCTTGTTCACATGAACCCCTTTTCACACATAGCCACTAGACTCATGGACCTTTTCACACTGTGGCCCATTCACATTGGTTAACCCATTTGAACCATTTATACCTAGCCCATGGGCTTGGCCCATTAAAAAGGCCATTAGTGAAGCCCAATACTATTCTAGCCCATTACAAGACCATAGGCCCATTATCCTTATTACAACCCATTAATCATCCATAAGTTCCAAATAGGGCCTAGCAAGGCCAAATAAATGGGAAATGAAGGTGAAGGCTCGTCCGATGCGTCCACGTCCTCCGCGAGCTATCCGGGTCCCGCCATGTCCTCGTCCACTGGCTTGTATAGTGGCGTGTCTCCGCACCACCCGAGAGTTAAGTTCGGTGGCTTGTTGCCACGTGTCTGAGGGCAGGGATGGCCCCGACTTGCTGGGGGGTCATTGTAGGACCCAACTGGCGTACTGGAATCACGGGCTGGCCCGTGGTCTTGTGTAGAAGGGTTGAAATATACGCGCCCACAAGGTGTTCGGAAAAATGCCGAACCTACGTGTGTGAGCCGTACGTACATGTTGCGGGCCTCCAAAGCCTGTGGTTGACTTGCTCGGGTCTCCCTTTGACCTTGGAGGGTTGAATGAAGAGTCTTGGAGTGGGCCCGTGACTCTTTTGCTGGATGCCACGTGGTGTGGCTTAACGTCGGGATGCCCCCAGGTGATCCCGGGCGGCCATATAGAATGCGGGCAAAGCCCGTATGAGAGTGGCCGGGATTGACCCCGAACACTTGTTTGTGCCGCCGCGCGTCACGGCGAGTTGGTCGGGACCCTTGTGGGGGCCTTTAGGGTAGTAGAAAGGGCTAGGTAGCCCGTGCCTTGAAGGTGTTCGGGGAAATGCACGGACCCTTATTCCTTGTCGTTTTGGCTGGGAAATAGTCTAGGTAAAACAAATGCCCCCCACGGGGCGTGCGACGGAGGTGAGGACGAGGGCATACGGCCCGTGAGATCTTCTTTCCGAGTTGTTGTAGTTGTATTTTGATGCTTCATATGTCTTTGTTTTGCTGTGTTGTACATGTGGATTTTATGGTATGCTGACTATTTTTCTGGGCACCTTGTCTTGCAGCTATGGTGCGCTTCGGCAGAGACGGGCGGGTCTCGAGGCGGCTGGCTTGGGAGGAGGATCACTGGGTGCAGCGGACTAATCGACCGATGCACCCTTTAGATGCACCTGTGATCATCGTGGCTGCTATAGAGCAGTTGGACCGGGGCCATCTGGTCGTGGCGGAGGGTCCGATTGGTGAGCGGACAGCTGGAGCAAGGGCCGTGGAGGTGGCCCGAATTCTTGAGGCTGGCGACTTATATAGTTATGACCGGAGCGGGGGCTATCCATTGGAGTTTCCCCTTGATCGCCACTTGCTTGAGTTCATCTGCAGTTATGTCCCTCCTGGCGCGGAGGAGGGTGACTCGCAGATTCCGGGAGCTTGCCGCCGGCTTGAGAGGGCCATACTGATTGGCAGGGACAGCCTGCTTGGCACCGCTTTCTGTAGCTACCCGAGCTTTTTGGAGGACTACTGGAGGCAACGCCAATTTCCTAGCATCGAGTGCCTGGGGTTCTTTGGCATGGCGGAGCAGTCTGGAGTCAGGGTCGGGCCAATTAGCCCTGCTAGCTGGGATCTGCATGGCCACCATCGCACAGAGAAAGAGGGGATTACTGGATTGGTGTTGGATCCCGCTGGTGTGCAGTATGCTGAAGAGGGGTATGATGACCATAGTATGCTGAATGGGATCATGCGGCAGACCGTCACTAGTTGGTACGGCCGCTGGACAGTGATCTCGTCGCATCACTATCGCCAGGGTGCCACAGAGTGGTTGATGGGAATTATCCACCATTACCGGGTGTTGCTGCATCGAGCTGGGATTAGGTACGCGGTGACTGTTGCTCTGTACGCGTACCCATGCTATACTGGATTACGACAGGGCTTGCTGGAGCGTTTCAACCGTCGTTGAAACACGGTGGCAACATCAGAGGGGGAGACCAGTCTCTACTTGTGGACTTTGTTCCAGATCTCTGGCTTGCCAGTTGTCGGTGAGGGATATGAGGAGGTGGTGCTAGATGACCTCCACCGCAGTCACACTGATGGACTAGGGAGATACCAAGTGCCTTACAGTTATTGGTATCTGATAAAGACTTAGAGATATTTGGCTCTGGCCGGGAGAGAGAGAGCTGCTCAGACTCCCCGGGTTCCACTGAATGTTTCGGTCCGTCACTTTTACAACGGGCCATTTTGCTTCTACCAGGAGTTCGCCAGGGACCAGACTCTATGGGAGGAGTACACGGAGGTGAAGCTACGCTTTCGGACATACTCCAGATATGTATATGCGCCACGGGAGGGGTGGAATCCCCATGGTCTGCCAGATGTGACATATCTTGCAGCGTATCTGGCATATTGGCTGGCGACTTTTGTAGTTCCTCACGGGGAGGACGGGCTGTTGAGAGCCGAGTTGTTGTGGCCGACTTGCTTGTTGGCTGAGGGGAGGCAGTTGGCTCTAGCTCCTACTGCCCTTGCCAACATCTACCAGGGGCTTGGAGTTCTGGCAGCACACTCAGCGACGAGGGAGAGGAGTATACTTCTGCCGACCAACTACCTTAGTGTGTGGGCCAGGTTACTGTTCCCGGGACTGGTGACGCGGGGTACTATGGCGAATCCGAAGGCACCACTTTTGTTCAGCTTTACTGGGCAGCCGGATGGCGACACAGAGGAGCAGCTTGAGGGGGCTAGGAGGGCCCTTTATTACCTGCCCACCCGGGGCGAGGAGGGACTGCCCTTTGACAGTGCAACGAGGGACTCTGGCCTCTTTCTGGGGGCTTCGGGTGGAGGGGTGAGCAGCGCCCACCCTAGCCAGGGGACCGCCGATGCGAGATCACAGACTGAGTGGATACTGAGCACTCGAGCAGCCATGTTGGCATTGCACCGGTAGGCGATGAGCTTCCTGGAGCCGTACTACCCACATCGCTTTGCCAGAAACTTCGGGTACAACCAGGGGATTCCGCCGAACAGGGAGTTCGATCTGACGGGCAGACAATATAAGGGCAAGGACACCCACCTTCTTGCAGCGGCCTGGTGGGATTTCTACTACCGTCGGGAGCCGAAGCAACTCCCGATGCCAGAGCAGGGTCGTCGGGGATGATTTAACGTGCACTACGCCCGGTGGTGGTTCGGGCACAGTCACCTCTATCGACAGAAGGCCTCCGCGATTAGGAAGGCGGAGGAGAGTTGCTTGTTGAGGGAGGATCTGCCTCCCGTTGCACTGGATGAGGGGTACTTGAGGACCGTGTTGCTCAGATCCGCCGAGAGGTCAAGCGGATTGCGGCACAGTGGCCCCGGAGTGGCCGGGGTTCGTCTTTTGGGAGCCGAAGCAACGGAGGGGCACTAAAGCCCCTGGGATGAGCATCGGCGGCAGCGACCAGCGCGAAGGTGTCTCGACCGAGGGAACCTAGGGCTTGGTGGACTCAGTTCCTGGCGGATTGTGGCATCCGAGGCAGGGGGTCGCTAGACCGGGAGCTCCCACACGGGAGCTTTGCCGATACAGCGGTCGATGACTGGAGGCGACACATCGCCCATGCGGTTGGGTCAGCTGGACCCGTGGAGTTTGTGTCCCAGATTGAGTGCTCCCGCACCCCACGGGACATTCGGGAGGCCGTGACGATGGCGGCCCGAGCCCTGGAAATAGGGATAGAGCAGCTGGTGCCCCTACCATTGACCCCCTTTGGGGCTTCAGGTTCGGCTTTCCTCCCTTGGTCTATTCTCTTTCTTCCATTCTGTATGTCACGCCCCGACGCGGAATATTGGAACTGGCAGTAGAGACAAGTAATTATAATAATAATAATAATAATAATAATATGTTGATTTGTAAACATGATATGTCAAAGCTAAAAGATCACACATCACCATAAATAGAAACTGCTCCATTCGTTAAATAGCACATAACCAAACCATGATCCATGATCTTACTTAACATAATCTTGACAACATCCACTTAACACAATTACATTGGCTAACTCCAATTTACAACTCTTCCAAAAAACTCTTAAACACAAATAACTCCACAACTAGAACTAGTTTCACATGCTTCTATCAGGTTCACTCCACGGTCGTCACTCTTGCCCATTCCCATCAGATTGTGAGTCCTCACCTGAGCTACCTGAAAAGGGGGGAAAAACTAGGTGAGCGAACGCTCAGTAGGTAATAACAGGCAAGTTTAAGTAATTAACTAATTAAATTGTATGTTTGAGCGCGAAAAGAAATAACCATGCAACAGAATAATGAAAGGAAGGCAAGAACATGATGTAACCGGGAATTTGGCCAACAAGCAACATTTAACCAAGTCGAGAGAAATTCAAGTAAGAGATTATTGTCTTAGACATCACGCTAGTCATGCACTCGGTGCAATGTCTCACCATGTCATTCAAACTCCCCGGGGCACAAGTACTTTTCGGGCGCTCCTCCCAGGACCAGATCGGGCCCTTAAGATGCGTTGGCATTGATTTGTTGGATCCAAGATCCCAAGTTATGCCTAGACATTAATCAAGTTAGATGGCCAACACTTCAAGATATGGAACTTACCAAAGTTTCAAGGGCAAGTTAAAGTAGACATCATGTCTGGAAAGTTCAAGTTATCAAGAACCAATCAGGTCCTTGGATTCAACACGAAAAATCACGGAAATCACTTCTCGATGATAAGCGGTCAGAACAGGGCCACTCAAGCAATACACGGTCTAGAATGGACCGTTCAGGATAGAGATGGGCTTAGGACTAGCCACACCGAAGTCAAGGATGCACGGTCCATGTAGGGCCGCTCGAGTAATTGGGCGGTTGATAATGGGCCGCTCAAGACTAGTAGAGTTGGAAGCCCAAGAACACGATAAACAGTCCATATAGGGCAGTCCAACAGACAGACGGTCCAATAAGATCCGCGCTATAACATCGGAGGTTCCAATAGGTCCGTTCAACTTAATCAACTAGAAATCTACTCAAACGGCTCCGGGCCGCCATAAGTGGGGCAGAACTGAACCAGGGTCCAGCCCACTCTCCACTGGTCAACCTAGGGCTTATTGGGTCGATCCAAACACAATTTGGTCGAAGATAGATCAAGGTTAAACGACCAATGTAAGTGGCACTTGGCCAGGGATGTACGGTTCGTTATGGGCCGCCCAATAGGATGAACTGTCCCTTTCGGGCTGCGTAATTCTCCGGGGTCCAAATCGAGCCGTGACTTACAATACGATAGTTCAATCGATTCAATCATGTACACAGGTTCAGGTCTTGATGGTACAACCTGCCCGGCGTCCTAGTGGGAATCCCAGGCTCGCGGGGGCTTACGGAGGTCCCGTAATGAAGGTCCTAGTCCGACAGAAGGAATATCCGGTGGAGAGTTCCAACCATTACAAGGAATAGAGTCTAGTAAAACATCATAAATCAGTGTAGCGGTCAGTCAATCCTACCGGAGTAGAATGACTGTCAAACATCCCTAATATCATGGTTCATACAATCATGTTGAAATTTACTTTGTCGAAATACTAAATCAAGGTCATGAAGAAAATAAACCAGCACTTATAACATTTAATCTTTCGTATGCTAGCTTATCATTAAGATTAAGTAACTAGAGAGAAAATATCCTAGATTTCAAACTTAACACAGTCTTTGGGGAGATGAACGGTTCGTCCAGAACCTTTCAAAGACATGTGCGGTCGTTCATAGGCCGTTCACGCTCTGTAGGCATGTGCCCGACCGGGGATGAGCGGTCTATAGATGGCCACACGACTCGTTGAGCGGTTCCGATTTAGCCGTTGACTCACGAAAACTCAATAACGTAAAGAACACAGGCGGTTGCAGTTTGGCCGTTCATATAGACATGCAGTCTATCGAGTGGCCGCTCATCTTCTAAAAATATGATAACACAAGTAACATAGGCGGTCATGGACTAGCCGTGCATATAGACAAGCGGTCTATCGCATGGCCGCCCATCCCAAAACAGTCTATGCTACCGTCACCTTGCCCGCCTCCGACGAGTTCGGCTAGGGTTAGGAATAATAGCTAAATACACAGTATATAGAGCATGAAAATTGGGGCTTTTATAATCAATAGAACGAGCACGAAAAGTCACACAAGATAAGATAATCAATTTAATGTTTAAGGCCTGAAATTTCTACTTAAATTGAGATGGAACAAGTATAACCCCAGATATGACATGCTTCTACTAAACCCCAAAATCCTCGCATGATACTAAGTAACTTTTAGGGCTTTTGCATTCAATAGAAAGAGCACTCGATGCTGGTTCTAATCATATATAATACTTAAGATTTGGCTTGCTATAACCTACCTTAAACGGAGGAAGAAGGAAGAAGAAGGGACGACTACACGCGAAGAACACCCCACCGGTGATCGTCAGAATCTGTCCTCGTCCACGATCCTCGTCAGCCGCCACAGCACCCAAACAAAAATAGGGTTCCTGAGGGTCATTTTTATAGGTCACACAAGATCTAGAGTCTTCTATTCGAGGAGATAGAGTCCAATCAAGTTGGACGTGCGCGAACCGTGCGGATAGGGTTAGTCGCCGCCTTCTAAACCGAAATTCACTTTCTAGGGTTAGGGTTTCAGGGAGAACTAAGAGGGGAAACGATCTTCTCATCCTAGCCTTCCATTTGGATCCGGTCTCAGCCTAAATGATCGGGTATTGGGCTCAAATTTTACGTTCTAAGGTCCAATTAGATTAAGTGTGGATTTGGGCCTTAATCAGTTGATTTGGCCAAATTACGGATTTTATTTGGGTCCGTCACAGAAGACACTATTATTAAACATTTTATCCTTTACAAGATTCTAAATTTTCCAGATTTTTACGAAATAGTCAAAATTTAACTTATTTTATTTATTAAAGATTTTCTAATTAATTTCTTATAAATTTCTAGAAATATTTATTTGTTTAATAAATCGGGATATTACACAGTAATTCTTAGATATAGAACTGAGATGTTGTATATTGCTGTGTTTGTCAGCAGGTTCTGCGGCGGAGGGGGATCAGCCCTCCACGGGAACATCCTCAGGGAATGGGGACGGAAGCCTACGGCCTCGGAGGAAGCGCCCCCGTGTGGCGGGTGCCGCGGTTGAGATTGGTGGGTCATCTGAGGGACCCCAGACTGGAGATCCAGTTGAGGAGGAGACGGCCTTGAGTGAGTGTCACCCCCAACCCCTTTGTTTTATCTAGTTTAGCCCAGATGATTGACTAATCCTATTTTGTTGGACTCGTCTGTCCGTTGCAGCTCCGCAGGTGGCTAGTGCGGAGGCGACTTTCTCGCCCCCTCGAGATGCAGATCCCCCGCGTGAAGAGGAAGCCGGAGGGGAGGTTGACATGGAGGAGCTTAAGCGCCTGATGGGCGAACCTTTCCCCAATATAGAGGACTTCCCCGACTTTGAGTCGTGGACAGCCGCGGGAGGAGCCCACGTAGATAAGAGTTTCAAACCTTGGACGTATGCCGCAACTTTGGTTTGCCTCTGATTATTTTTTGTGAATCTCCGGATTATGCAGGAAGGGCAGAGGCACCAGGGGCCGAGGCCTCTGCTGGGACACAGGGTGAAGTGCCTGGCCAGGCCAACGAGCCAGGGTCTACGGTGGCCAGCAGTCGTCAGGGTGAGTGTCCGACCGCCGTCGAGGGGGCCTTCTTGTTGCTGTTGATCCCCCTTTTTAGCAAGCCAAAATTATTGACTTGATTTATGTCACCGGTTTGGCAGGTGAGGACGCGGCGGCGACCCTGGAGATGATCCAGGAGTTGGCGACTGTCGGGCTGACAGTGGCCCTGCCATCCTTCGGAGATGAGCCCGAACCGGTGACCTTCGTGCCCTCAGCCACCGTTGAGGACCCGTTGGGTAGACCACCGCCGTTGTTGACGAGGGTGCCTCTCCCACCTTTGCCGATCGTAGTGTCGGCCTGTACGGTGGGGCTGCTAGAGTCCTCTAGTGTGGGACCGTCAGGTATGTAGCTGAGCACTTGATTGTTTCAGGGTGGATTATTTGACTTTCCCGACCGTGCTGAGCCTTGACTGGGATGCATTGCAGGTATTTCTTCCCCCTTGGAGGAAGGAGAACTTCCTCGAGACACAGGTCGGCTATCAGGAGACGAGCCTCCCGTCGTAGCTACTACTGAGGGCGACGGGGAGCTCGTTGATATTGAGGGGGTTTCTGAAGGAGACGCCCCGACTGGTGAGCTTCTTCCCTAGCACCTTTGACTAGGGAGCTGTCTTTATGTGAGGATGGACTTGATGATAGCCTGATCTGGCTTCTTGTTGTATAGGTGCCCTTGATTTGCCCACGGCTGAGGGTTCATCAGGGAGCTCGTCTAGTTCTTCAGAGGGCAACAGCGCCACGATGGAGACTAACGAGAGCTCGAGCTCGAGTTCTTCTTCTTCCTCTGAGGCCTCTTCTGCCGGGGATGCCAAGATGGAGGCGGCGCTGGAAGGTATATGCGGCTTCTCCTTGTCTCCACATTAGTTTTGATACAGAGTTTATGGAAGAGTGTTGACATTTTTGTGTTATGTCCAGGATCGTCGGCTCCCGCCGAGGAGGGTCAGGAGGAGTCTTCCGTCACTCCAATGGTCATTGGGGAGGATCGGGTTGCAGGGGAGTCCCTACCCTCTCCAACTCCAGCAAAGGACACTACCGGGGTGGAGGAGAGGTTGCCTTTACCGACCCCGAGCGGGGAAGTCACAGGCACGGCAGGAGCTACATTAGGTAAGAGTCAGAGCCTTTGTCAGGTTTTCCAGCTTATCTTGTCATAGGGAGACCCTGAGCATTGATGACATGTTTACTGTTTGGTGGGATTGTATAGGTCCTTCTGGGGTGCTGGCTGAGATGGGTCACTCTTCCCTCGAGCTGGAGGTTGAGTGCCCTACATCTGTTTCCCCACCGGAGTCGCTGCTGGACGCCAGTGTAGGTGCAGCCTTACTGCAGCGCGCCTAGGGCTATGTAGGGGGTGACCCTCTGCCTTCCCCGGAGGAGCTTCGACACCGGTTGAGGGAGTGCACGCACGACTACCACGGCCTTGTGTTCCCTCATGGGCCTTGGATGTCTGGCTTGGCCGGCATCTGGGTGGAGTACATGCGGCTTCAAGAGGCTCAAGAGCAGCAGGCACAGTGGCTAGCGGCCATCCGGGAGGTACGGGAGTAGCATGTTCAGCTCGTGGCAGTTGTGACAGAGCAGAGGAGGCTTGGCGACACAGCCATGTCTCTTGCTCAGGACCGTGCCAGGCAGCTGAGCGAGGTGACTAGCAGAGCGGAGGCCCTGCAGAAGGCCTTGGAGGAGCAACGGCAAGCTGTAGAGTTTGCTAGGGCTGAGTGGCAGACTGCCGAAGCTGGAGCCGAGGCCAGCGTTCAGCTTGCGTCGACCTTGGAGGCGGAGCTCGCAGCTACGGAGTCCCGCTTGGCGGAGCTGGAGGGGAGTGAGGCTAGGCTGTGATTGTATGAGTTCCCTTTCCCCTTTTTGGTTTTTCGGACTATGTATTTTTGTTACCCCAAGGGCATGTCTTGGGCTCCCTATCATAGAGTATCAATGACAAATTCCAGACTTTTGTGTTGTTGTTTGTTGAATTGTTCTTCTCCCTAGTCTGTGGAATAGGGTTGGATACAAGGGATGGCTGCCACTTACTATTGGTTGTGCTTGATCGTTTTAACACGTACCAGTATAGGGAGCAGCGAACTGGGTTTTATTCGGGCCTGGAGCTGAGGTAAAAGGCTGGGTGAGGAGAGTAGTATGACTAGATATTGGGTACTGGGTACTGGATGCTAGTTGTTTACATGTTGTTAACCGGTCACGTAGCTCTTCTGGACTTGGGAGATTGGGACTGGGCTGGCCGGATGACCCAAAAGGGCATCACAGCCAGGGGCCGCAAGCGAGACTGGGATTGAGTGGTCCACCCATAGAGGAATTGCGACCGAAACTGGAACTGGGGCTGGCGGCTGGCCCGTAAGGGCATTATAGCCAATGACTGGAGATAGAAATTGGTGGCTGGCCTGTAAGGGCGCTATAGCCGAGATACTGGGACTGGCGGCTGGCGGCTGGCCTATGAAGGTGTTCTAGTCAAAATTGGAGTTGAAGGCTGGTGGCTGGCCTGTGAAGGCGTTGTAGCCGAAATTGGAAGCTGGGGACTGGCGGCTGGCCTGTGAAGGCGTTGTAGCCGAAACTGGGACTGGAGACTGGCGGCTGGCCTGTAAAGGCGTTGTAGTCGAAATTGGAAGCTGGAGACTGGGAGCAGGCCTGTAAAGGCGTTGTAGCCGAAACTGGAAGCTGGGAACTTGCGGCTGGCCTGTGAAGGCATTGTAGCCGAAATTGGGACTGGAGACTGGCGACTGGCCTGTGAAGGCATTGTAGCCAAAACTAGAATTGAAAGCTGGCGGCTGGCTTATAAAGGCGTTGTAGTCGAGGCTAGAATTAGGAGACTGGCAATTGGCCTATGAAGGCGTTGTAGCCGAAACTGGAAGCTGGAGACTGGCGGCTGGCCTGCGAAGGTGTTGTAGCTGAAATTGGAAGCTGGGGACTGGTGATGGCCGACCCTCGGGGGTGTAGTGGCCACCATTTTTGTGAAGTGATGTTGAGCTAGCCATCGGGACGTGTTATGGCCGATGGCTTTGTAAGTGAAAAGTGGAGAGGGAGAGAGTTTTTTTTCTCTCTCTTTACCAGCTCTACCGCCCTTGCGGGTTTTCGCTAGAGCTGGCCCCCTTTAGCTTTTTCCAACGCGCCCTTGCTGATTTTCACGTCGAGGGATTACCCGATTTTGCCTGAGGTGCCCTTTCGGGTTTTCACCTTAGCTGGGTTGGTGGCAATTGTTGCCCCCAGTCACCTCGTAGAGGGAGTTGACTGAGGCCGCCGGGGTATCTCTATTTTTAATCCCATATATATATATATATATATATATATATATATATATATATATATTGAGACTGTCGTCCATAGCATGTTGCTGTCAGGGGACGTGACCTGAGACTGGAAGGTGAGGATAGCCGAATGTTTTCCGACCATTCATAAAGGTTTTTTAGAAATCCCTAAGCCATGGTGGCGAAGGGCCACTTTGCCATGGCAAGGTATGACTGGAGTTGTAACTGGTGGATCTGGGATTGTATAGGGAAACTGGGATTGTAAGAAATCGGACGGCTCTGGATTTGCAGGGTGTGTAGGGTGTAGGGGCAAAGACTGATAAATATCTGGGAATGTGTCAGGATATAAATTTACCGGGATGGTAACTGGAAGCTTGACCGTTACTGGGACTGGTTGAACTGTGACATTGAGATGAGGGCCAAGGGTTGGCCGAGCTGAGCAGGAGCAATGCAGGGTTAACTGGAGATTGGGAAGTTTTGCGCCGTAGCGGTGCAAGTGTATTGGAGACTGGTTCTGGGTGAAGCTAATGTCCTGCTAAAGAATAGGCGGGAGGCCGTCCTGACTGGTAGGGAGAAGAAGATTTTCTCATTATCGGCTCTACCGCCCTTTCGGGTTTTCGCTAGAGCCGACCCCCTTTAGCTTTTTCCGACGCGCCCTTGCGGGTTTTCACGTCAAGGGGTTACCCGATTTTGCTTGAGGTTCCCTTTTGGGTTTTCACCTCAGCCGAGTTATTGGCCTTTTTGCCCCCAGCCACCCTATTGTGGTGAAGATGACTGGGTCTACCGGGGCATCTCTATTTTTAACCCTAATTTTTGTTGTTGTTTTTTTTGACTTACCTGGGAGCCTGACGGCTAGACTGGTGCCAGTGTAGAAGTGCTCGTGCTCCTATAGTGACAGGAACGAGGGCAGGAGACCGGTTCCCGCGGATGCTTGGCGGCGGTTCCGAGGAGCTGAGCTGGCTGGTTGACTGGGAACTGAAGACCGGGAGGATTGGCCGGTGGGATCCTCCACGGGGGAGGACCGGCCTTGTTGGTAGTAGCTGGGGCGTGCGCCTTAGTCTGGCTGGGGCTCGAACTCGTGCTCTGGTACATAATATAGCTTCGTGTGTTTGCCGTTGAGAGGCGGGAATGGTCTGTGTTCTTTGTGATCAACAACCGTGTAGGCCCCACCCTCATAGACATTTTGGATGATGTACGTACCTCGCCAATTTGACTGTAGTTTTCCACTGGAGCGCCCTGCCATGGTCTCTTTTTCCTTGATCATGACAAGGTCGCCTTGCTTGAAAGTTCGCTGCCTCACGAGCTTATCGTAGGCCCGGGCCATGCGGGCCTGGTATACCTACAGGTGTTTGTGGGCTTCAAGTCGCTTTCCTTCGAGATCGGCAAGCTCTTCTAGCCTTCTTTGGTACTCGTTTTCGTCAGGGCCGGCAAGGCCGGTGTGGATAGCCACATGATAAGAGGCTAACTAGACTTCGATGGGGATAACTGCTTCTGCCCCGTAAGTAAGGGAGAACAGTGAGCACCCCATGGGGGTTTTGTAGACCGCCCGATAGGCCCATAATGCTTCGAAGATCTTTTCACCCCAATCGCGTTTCTGGTGGCTAACCATCTTAGCCAGGAGCTTACAGAGGGTTTTGTTGAAGGCTTCCGCTAAGCCGTTAGCCTGGGGGTTGTAAACCGAAGAGGTTCTCCAGTCGATGTGGAATTTGGCCGCTAACTGGTACACGACCTTATTCTTGAAAGGTGTCCCGTTGTCGGACACTATGCGACTGGGAGTACCAAATCGGTATATAATGTTGTGCCGGACGAATCTAGCAACGATTTCGCCGGTGACCTCTCACAGGGGTAGAGCCTCCGCCCAACGAGAGAAGTAGTCAGTGGCGGCCAAAATGTATTTATGGCCCTTGGAAGATGGCGGGAAAGGCCCCGCAATGTCCATGCCCCACTCAGCGAATGGCCAGGTGGGGGCTGTGGGACGTAGTGGGTTAGGAGGTCTTCTGGGTACTGGGCCAAAGGCTTGGCATTGATGGCATGTACGGGCATACTGGATACAATCCGCGTACATGGTTGGCCCGTAGAAGCCTTTGAGCTTGATGTTGGGTTTCGTCCGATCTCCGGCCTGGTGCGCGCCCCACAATCCGGAGTGGACCTCCTGCATGATGGCTCGAGCTTCCGCTAGAGAGACACATCTCATGAGAATCGACTTATCCTTCTCGTGGACGAGTCGGTATAGGGAGTCGCCGATCAGCTCGTAAGAGGTTGCTCGGTGGAGTAGCTGGACCCTTTGAGCTCGGTTAGGGGGAAGCCACCCTTTCTTGAACTTGATGATGGGCGCACGCCAATCATCCTCTTCTAGAGGTGTGTTCCGGTCAAGGTCATGGACCTCGTAAATGGTGAGGCCGGTGTCACCTTCGAGTGAGCTCGGCATCAGTCTTCTATGCTTGATGACGATGTCGACCTCACCCTTGGGCGGAAGCTTGATGGCCACGGCCAATTTTGCTAAGGCATCCGCCTGAGCATTGCTGCTTTTGGGAATGTGATCTATTTCAAAGAAATAGAACTTCTGGGTTAATTTGGTGACGGCGGTATGGTATGGAACCAATTATGGCTTCCAATGCCGGCACCTGCCATGGTGGCTGGATCCTGGTCGCTCCGGGTGATCCCTCGGGAAGCACCGTCGAAGTAGAGCTCCCAGCAAGGCACGCTGGTTGTGAGAGCACTGGGCTACCAATAATGCAAGACATCTCCGCTCTGTTCACTTGGTGGTCGTGATTGAGCAGCAAGGGACTCCTCGTCCGGGAGCTCCGAGCTGAAGGGTGAATCGTCTGGCACTGGATGGGCTGCCAAGAATTCAGCCATACCCTATCCTTTGATTACTTTTCTGGGGACATAGGTGATGTCATACTCCATTAGTAGGAGAGCCCACGTTCCGAGTCTGCCTGAGAGGATAGGTCGTCGAAGGAGATACTTCAGAGGGTCGTGCTTAGATATAAGCTTGACTTGATGGGACAGGAGGTAATACCACAGCTTCTTAACTGTGAACACCAGTGCCAAGCAGACCTTCTCCATGGGGGAGTAGCGGTAATCGGCACCGATTAGCTTCCGGCTGAGGTAATAGAGGGGCTGCTCTTTACCTTCTTCATTGGTCTGTGCCAACAGAGCTCCCAGCGAAGCGTCCATGGCTGCAATGTATAGGATGAGGGGTTTACCCTTGACTGGTGCTCCCAGAACTGGGGGAGTAAGGATATACTCCTTGATTTGCTCGAAGGCCGCCTGACATTCCGAGTCCCATGTGAATGGGGCGTCTTTCTTCATCAGCTTGCTGAAAGGCGCACATCGATCGGAGAGGTTAGAGATAAACCTCCGAATGTAGGTCAGCCTCCCTTGGAAGGACCTAAGTTCGGTGATGTTGCTGGGTGGTGGAAGTTCCCGGATTGCTTTGATCTTGCGGGGATCCACCTCGATTCCCCGGTACCTGACGATGAAGCCGAGGAATTTTCCGCTGGATACGCCAAAGGCACATTTCATGGGGTTCATTTTGAGCCCGTATTGTCGAAGACGCTCGAAGACTTGGCGAAGGTCGCGCAAATGGTCTTCGCGCCTTTTGGTCTTGACGACGAGGTCGTCGACATAGCATTCAACGATGTTGTGTAGCATCTCGTCGAATATTTTGGTCATGGCCTTATGGTAAGTAGCACCGGCATTCTTCAAACTGAAGGGCATGCGTTTGTAATTAAAAATCCCCTTGGGGTATCTGAAGGCTGTGTGGTTCTTGTCTTTGAGGGACATCCGTATTTGATTATAACCAGACGACATGTCCATAAAAGACAAGGCTTCATGACCGGTGGTCATATCGACCATCGTTTCTGTAATTGGGACTGGAAATCATCCTTCGGACAAGCTTTGTTGAGGTCCTGGAAGTCGACGTAGATGCGGAATTGACCATTCTTCTTCTTGACCAGAACTATATTGGCGAGCCAGATCGGGTAGATGCACGGCTCGATGAAGTCGACCTCCACCATTTTGTGGACTTCGGTCGAAACTTGAAGCTCCAGCTCATGGCGCATGCGCCGCTGTGGTTGCTTGACTGGAGCGATTGAGGGAGAAATGGCAGGATCGTGCTCCGCTACGGAGGGGTCTAGCCCTAGCATCTCCTTATAGGTCCAGGCGAAACAATCTTTGAACTCGAGCAGGAGTTGCTTGTAGTTCTGCTCCTCTGCCTCGGTGAGAAGAGCACTGACGAATGTAGGCTGAGGGGCTTCATCTTTGCCCAAGTTGATCTCCACAAGATCGTCGAAGGTCGCCTGGCCGTCGTCCTCTAGCTCGGGAGGAGCGGGTTGGAGGTCGATGAAATCATCATCATGACTATCGGCTTCGTGTATTTCTTGGTTCTCGAAACCACCGATTGATGCGGAAGGGACCGGAGAGTGGTTGTTACTGGAATCCACCGGGATTAATCTAGGCCGCCGGCTTTTGGCCAACAGTCATCAACTGGTGTTGCTGAGATTTCTCTGGGGTTGCCTGGCAAAGCTGACAATCTTTTGCAGCTAGGAGCGGCGATATCCCCCCCTCAGGAGGGTTTATTGAACTGGGTCCCTCAACTGGCTAAGAGACTGGCGAAGCTTCTCCCGCCCCTTTGTCTTGGCAGGGAGGCAAAGAAGGTTCCCCGATGGCTTGAGCCGAGGTTCTGGCTTTGGTGGAGATCAGAATCAGAATTTCCTCTTCCTCATCCCCGGAGCTGTCGTATTTAGCTTCGACTCTTGTTTGGTCGTCGGTTGGTAGTACCAAGCCCACTACGTTAACTGCGTAGTGGACGCGGAATTCCGGGTCCTGGTCATAGCCAAGCCCCCTGGTATCCTTATGGAAGGACAGGGGTTGCCCCCGGACCTGGGAAGGGTCCCACAGTCGACGGAAGTATCTTTGTTGGGTAGAGGTCTGCCATAGGGGAATGTGTTGTTTCAAACACACTTCTTCAATATGCGGCGACAGGTCGCCCCACACCTAAACTACTTTAGGGGTATCATCGAATTGCCTAGACCAGCCGAAGTCGTCATCTGGCGGAGCTTGAGGGACCATGTCTCTTTGTAGAAGACAATAGGTTTGTCCCTGTTAGCCTTCTTCTTGTTTCGGCGTTGTGGCTTGAAGGTGACAATGAATGTTGTCAGCGACTCGACACTGTGCTCCTCGGATGTGCACGGGAGCTGGATGCAGGCTGGTGGCAAGCATATACTCTTGCCGATATATCGGCTAATAAGATTAGCCTTGAAGTCGATCTGGCACCTTTCAGGGCGATCTAGGGTTGACTTGGAGCTGAGACGCAGCCGGTGAAGCTTGGCCTTCTCCTCGTTGACAGACAAGAGATCATCATCGTCTTCCTCTGAAAGCCAACCATTGCTTTTGCTCTTGATCATGAGGTATGGACTAATCCCCCTGAAGTAGAGCGCAACGTTGGCTAGGTTGCATTCTGTCGGTGTGAACGGGGACAGGTCAACAAATACCTTGTATTGCTCCCCGTCCTTGGCATATTTGATGCATTGGTGGAGAGTTGACGGGACGACCCAGTTTTCATGGAGCCAGGGTCTACCCAGTAGCATCTTATAAGACGTGTTGGAGTCGATGATGTAGAATGTGTTGGGATCGGTGCGATGGATTCAGAGGGGGGTGAATGAATCCCTCTTACATAATTTGCCCGAATTAAAAAACTCAACCTGATGAACTTAAAACTGATGCGGAATTAAACACGTTCATGACATTATGTTGACATCGAGTCTAGCATACATCTATCTTTAAACACAAGAACATACATTGTTGTTAACCGAACCCATTCAAGCAATCAACTGCAACTTAGACACTCAGATGGGTTGAGCAAATCAGAAGCACTCCAGAACAGTGATTAAGTAATTGAAGTGACTTTCTCAAGACCAATATCAGATGATTGATATGCAATCAAATTCCTTGCTAGATAGAAGATTCAAATTGGCCTATGCATACATCTAGCGAATCGAATATGACAATCAAACCATAGTAGACGAAGGATTTTTAGGTGGTTCAGTCCACTGACCTACGTCCACCCCACACTCCAACAAGAGTGTGGATTCCGATGATACACAGCTTAACCCGCTGGGCCTCATAGCTTGCCTACATCCGCTGAGCATCACAGCTTGCTTCCGCTGGGCAATACAGCTTAGCCATCCGCTGGGCAATACAGCTTGGCCGTCCAGAGGATATCACACCTCTGCAACTACTGGGGACTACAGCTTAACCCGTCCAGAGGAATCCTCCTCTGCCCGCTGAGCAACATAGTTTACTGTCCGAGGTATCCACCTCGTCCGCTGAGCAATACAGCTTAGCTCTGCTGACTAACAGCTTGAAACAAAGGTAAAAGGAAAAACAAAGGATGATGAAACACAGCGACTGGAAGCTGTAAAAGATATAACACAACGTGGCTCTTAAAGAGTTGACTGGCTTGGATCTGATCCAAAGTCCAGTGAAAATAAATCTTCCGATGAAGCTTTTCTTCTTCCCCTAGAGCTCTCTACCTCTCTCTTACTTTCTTTCTCTTCTTCTGCTTCTCTATACTTCTCTACTGCTCACTCTTTTCTTCTCTCTTCTTCTATTTGTATCGTGCATGCTCTCTCTCTCTCTCTACTTCTGCTCTTTCAGATGGGCTCCCCTACTTCGATCACTCTGCTCACGATCTCCACACATTTCACTCGAAGGAGACGCTTCCTTTTTATAGCAGTAGCAGGTAGGTGGGCGTGTGTCCTCCACGAATTCCCGCCCTAGCGCCTTGAACACGTGGCAGCATTTCAGCCTACTGCATTACATGTGTCACAATCCTGAGACATCTCCATTCTTGGATCAGGTGCCCTTATTAAGCTCCTCGAGCAGCAGTCCTGTCAGATTAGGCTTGACTATCAGAAAAAAAAAAGATGCATCGGGTAGGTTTGAGATTTGAACTTAGCATGTAAAGACTTGCTAGTGGGTAGTGCAGAATGCATTTAACAAAGTATACACAATGAAGATGAATGCACAGACATGTCATCAAGGAGTGCATGGACTTAGTGTGCATGCGGCACCAACGTTCAGACTTGCTGGAGTGCTGATGCATGAACTTAACCACTCGTATCAGCAATGGAATGTATAGACTTTGAATGCATGGTAAAGAGTGTATATACTTTGTTTTGAAAGATTGCACAAATGCCATTGAAGAATGTACAGACGTTGAACGTGTGAAATGCAGTTTGCATCTATCAAAGTATGCACAGCAAAGATGAATGCTCAGGCATGCTGTCAAAGAATGTACAGACTTTGCGTGCATGAGCCAAGACGATGTATAGACTTTACGTGCCTGAAACAAGACAATGTACAGACTTGCTACCTAGCATTTAAGAATCAATGCATCATGTATAGACTTGCTTAAATGACGCATGGACATAACAGCAAAGACTGTGCAGACATTGTATATGCATGAAACAACCGAATGCACTGACTATGCCTATGCATTAAGCAAACAAATACACTGACTATGTATATGTGTAAAGGATATGATGCAAAAGGATGCACTGACTATGTTCACGAATGTATAAACTCGCAAAGTCACCATGTGCAGACTTAGTGTATGTGCGAGACAAATCAATGCATAGACTATGTATATGCATGAAGACCACTGGCTGTACTGACTAGTAGAGTGAGACACCGTAGGTTGTACAGACTAGCCACAAAGTAATGTACAGACTTGAGTTGATGCAGTCTAGGCAAAACTTTGTACAGACTTTATCCCTTGAACATGCATGAGTCTAGGCATTCACTGACTTATAGCCATCATAAAACACAGTTATAAAATGCACATGCCTAGACGGTTAACCCTGCACTGATGTTGTATGCATAATGAACACGCATCGACATTGAATTGAATCGACTGATGAATGCACTGATTCAGTGTATGCATATGGCAGATAATGCACTGATGCAATGTGCAGAAGAACCAACAAGTGCAGACACATGGTGATAAATCATTCATACTCATAGTGCTTGCTGACATCAAAACCACATGGGCACAACAATCTTCCCCTTTTTGATGATGGCAACACTATGAGTCACACAGACTCAAACTATTCTCCCCCTTTGACTTCATCAAAAAGAGAAAAGTTTGAGAGAGAAATAAAAGTGTGCATGATATGAATGAATAAAATCTCCCCGAGATAGCAGCAAAGAGAAAGGGACATGAAGGATGCTGAGAAGATCTCCCCCTTTAATATGCAGCATGATTCATAGACAAGGAAACTCCCCCTGAATAGATGCTTCTTTATAGCTTCAGAGGAGATGGATTCTCTCCTTAAGAATAATGAATGCAATTCATGGAGAACCTGATGCTTACATGATGCAAACAAGACAAGAACCAATCAATCTATCCTCCTCCTTTGCAAGACGAACAAACCTCCCCCTTTAAAAGGTAATAAGACCTTAACAATCCAATGCTCCCTGATCTGAATGAAGTAAGGCTTTCAAGGGTGTAAGGAGAGGGATATGTCAAGAAGACATTCAGGAAGGATGACATGGCAGCATTCAGAATACATGATCTAAGGAAATAGAAGATTTTCAATAAGATACTTATTTCATAAATCTGAATAAGCGGATGGTTCAGACTCTCCCATTATAGGGGCTTATGAATTTTTTATTTGAACATCATGGTTTAAATATGATGTATACACAGTTTGTCAATAAACTTCTGTACTCATATCTGAACATCAATGTTTAATAAAAGTTAACCAAGTCCTCATATTTATATCTTAACTAACCTCCTTTCATCTTACTCAGTCAATTTCAATGACTTCTTTAGAAATTACAATCATTAGTATTGAGGTTAAACAATCATGAAGGAATTCAAATTTGGTTCCTGAGGATCAGCCATACTTCTTCAAATAATCTTAGATTTTTTCTTTTTGCACGTATTTTCCAGTAAGTTTACCAGGTGCAATTAAGTTCAGGGCACACCTTGTAACTAGAGGATACACGTTGTTTGGACGCCAGTATCCCTAAGCACTTAGTATGACTGACTGTCATGCTTCAGAGATAGCATTGTCACCTCATGACATACTTCACCATATTTCATTGATAAGTGAGGTATATTTCTCAGTATTCAAGCTATTGCTCTGCCTGCATTTTCCATGAATTTAGCAGAGTTAGTTATGGCACTTCATGACAACAGTAATTTTCATAAAAAGAATTTGAAATCTGTTGCATCATGCCATTACTGTGGTCAAACAGGTCATTCAATGAATAATTGTTACTTGATGAGATT
Organism: Amorphophallus konjac; assembly: GCA_022559845.1. Lineage (NCBI taxonomy): Eukaryota > Viridiplantae > Streptophyta > Magnoliopsida > Alismatales > Araceae > Amorphophallus > Amorphophallus konjac. The sequence continues at coordinate 402,875,740 of CM040120.1, forward strand.
TGATGACCTTCATGCACAAAAACTATTGAGAAAACCTGCTAGGAATGTCACTGTTAATTAAGGACCCAAGACCTCTTGGGTATCTTTTTGTGCAAAATAAACTTTGTTTCCCAGGTGTGTCTTGGATTAGAAAATGAGTTGGGGAAATAAACCAAGGCACTCAAAATAAAACCCCGTTCTGAACTTTTCAGGAAAATTCTCTGCACTTCCTGCTCATAGATACATTGCATATCTTGTTAAAATAAATGTTCATCTATATAAAATTGCTAAAAACATCAGTTTCTGTCTGAGTCTGAAAATTGTGAACGTTATGCTTTTGATCTAATGCTTGAATCTGCATTTCACATTCACTGAAAATTTGATAGGACTGCATGTTGTGTTGCACAACAGAATGTCACCTTGAAAGCAAAATCATCGAGCATCAGATCGATGTCTACCCAGCCGAGGATGTCCTCGGTGTTCTAGTTGAAGCCGGATATCTTGACCGCCTGAATCTTCTGGAGGTACGGAGTCAGATATAGAGACTTGAATGTCTTGAGCGGCATGATGTTAACAGCTGCACCAGCATCCACTAGGATCCGGTTCACATCATGCCCGTTGATCGTCCCCTTCATGTAGAGAGGGCGGTTGTGGCATGGAGGGGAAAGCATCATGTCTTTCTCCATGAAGGTGATGGTGGCTGCGAAGGCCCCATAGGCAGCCGCCTTCATTTCTGCGGCGTGCGCTTCATAGATTTCCAGCTCTTGGAGTATTTTGATAAGGGTTTTCCCTCATATCCTTACTTCAAGCGATATCTTCCCAAATTGAAATGCTGGCAGGGAAGCGTTTCATCTGGTGGAGGACCTTACGGTCAGCTCGGGCTCGAGCATCCTCCAAAGAGGGTAATATGTCAGGCTGAGCCTTTTGCGAGCTGCCGTGCTGTTCCCCATCGGGAAGTTGCACTGCCTTGCCCTTATCACCAGGATCAGACTGACTTTGATCGCCAGCGGACTCCTGGAATAGGGATGCCAATGATGGCTCTTCTGGGTGTGACTGGTGGACTGGTTCGTCCTTGCCGGACGGTCCCGCTTGTTCCACCACAGAAGCCGGTACTGGTGTAGGGGCTGGAAGACTGCTAGTAGTCTCGTCGATGCCGACAGGGTTGAAGATACCGGGTCCGATCTGAACTTCTACTTCCGGAATGGGAGCCGGTTCCTCCCCTCGAAAGAGGATGATTCGCTCCGGGTCGAAAGTGGATGGGGAGAGGGGTAGCTCAGGAGTTCTCCCACGGCCTCTGCAGCGTTCCCGGCCACGACCTCGGTCGCGGACGGTGTGTTCTGGAGCTGGCTGTAGCCCAAGAGGGGCGGTATCCCTTTGTCTTGTCCGGGAGGCTACTGGCTCGCCCCGTCGAGAAGCATTGATATTGTCGGGAGGTGGAATGGCCACAATGTTACAGGTGCAGCATCGAAGCATTTCTTCTAGCTGCTCTGTGGTGATCTCCTTGTCTTTATAGCACAAGGAGAGCTCGTCAGGGATCACGAGTCTTTCGCCGTTCTTGAGCTTTTGGATCATTTCTTGGACCCAATTTTTGAGGTGGGCTCGTTTCTGCATTTCTTCCCACGGGATGTAGCTGTCGAGTGGGAGAGCCCAGGTAGGACGAGGAGGAACATATTCCTCCAGGTCGTCAATGAGCCGCTGGAGCCTTTGGAGGGGCGTTGGGTCGGTCGGGAATTGCAGGGTGGCTGCTTGTTCAGCTTGTTTCTTGAGCCGCCTTCTGAGGTTCTTCCTCCTATTTCTCTCTTGTCTCTTAGTGATAGCCGTCTCCAAAGGAGTAAGAGGGAGAGGTGCTTGAGCCGGAGTTGACGAATCCTGATGAGGATATCTCTGAGCTGATGCCTTTGTAGGGCGAGGTCGATGACTCTTTCTCGCCCGGATTTCAATCCAGGCGCCTTCCGCTTGTTGTATCTAGAAGGTGGCATTGATCGCCTGCTCGATCACCTCGAGCGGCAATTCCTGGTACGCCGAAATGCTGGGGCTGGCGTCCGAAGATGTGTGTGTGGTTTGGTGCCTTACCCACGGTGGCGACGGGAGCCTACGGAGAGTTGGTAGGCTGGTGCTGGCGTCCGAGGACGTGTGCATAGTTTAATGCCTTAACCGCGGTGGCGATAAAGATGTCTTCTGCTGAGCCGGAACGTTGGGACCGGTGTTGGAGGACATATGCGTGGTTTGATGCCTTACCCGCGGTGGCGGCTGCTTTTGTTGAGGAGTGGGCAGAGAGGGGCACTGGTCGTCCCGCGCCTTAGCCTTGCCTTTGCAACCATGCTGAGGGCTAGGCCTGGCGACAACTGGCAGTGTCGCAGGACATTATCGGTCTGCATAGTTATCCTGACTTTGCGGAATGAAGGAGCCATGCGGCGGTGGGCCCGCCAGTTGAAGCGAAGCCGCTGAAGACCCCGAAGATGTCTTCTTCGTACTCCGGGTTGTGTCAACAGGTAGGCAGAGAGGACCGGATGGCCCCTCCGCTGGGGAGGTGCACCGAGGCTGAGGCGGGGCCTCACCCTGTTTTTGCTTTCCCTTCTTATCTGCGGCTATCGGCGATGAAGATAGGGCGGGAGGAGGACGAGAAAGAGCCGAAGAGCTTGTCATCGTCTCGCCCACCAGAACGTCCTCTCGGCCGAGAAGGACCCGGAGGAGCCTGGCAGTGTCTTCTTCAGAAAAAGGGAGAGACTTCAGCTCCCGCCAGGAGCGCCACTGCACAGCCAGAGTGGCTGGGGTAGGCTGGCTAGCTGTAGATGCATGAGAGCCCTCAAGGGCCGAAGGAGCAGGAGAATGGATGACGTTGACCGAGAAGTTAGCCGGTTCTGCCTCTTGACTGGCGTCCTGCTCTCTATGCCTTTGCAGTCGCTCGAGGGCCTCTTGGTTGTCAGTCCGGAACTCGAACCATTCTGGAGGATGCTGGTAAGGCAGCCTGTGCCCATTTTCTTGAGGAGAGTCTGGCCGCTCTGGCGCATCCCTGGCGATGCTCAGGGTCTCTTCGACAGCTTGCCGAAGCCTGACGAGCGACATGGAGTTTCCTTCCGCATCGATCTTCTCCCATCAGATCTGTTCCTGGATAAGGTGCTGAACTTCCTCGCATGACTCGATTGGGTGGCAGATTCTGGCGTGGAAGGGACAGTACTAGAGGTGACTACGATCCCAACGGGTGTAGTCGACAGGCGAGTCACGGGGCATGATTTGCCCATTCTCGACGAGGATATCGAAGAGTCGCCAGGTTCTCTCCCTAGGTAAGGAGAGAGGTCTCTGATCATGCCACGGTCTCCACCCTAGATACCAGATCGAATGTTCCCTTCGATTGGCTCTGGGCTCCAATGACTCGTCATCAGAAAGAGAGAATGCGGCCATCATGTGGATGACATTGGCCTAGGGGTGAGCCACGCGGGCTGCCTTAGCTAGCCTGGCCCACGTATGTGGCTGCGGGGGATCGATGAGACCACTCTTCATTTTGACGAGACCATCTCGGATCAGCTTCTGCGCCTGAGTCTTGAAGACGTAGCAATCTTTAATTGAATGACCCAGCATGCGATGGTACAGGCAGTAACTGGGATCGTCCGTCTTCAGAGCCTCGTCCGGCTTGTGGATTTCTGGCAGCTCGACGATCTTCTGAGCCATGCAGAGGTCGAAGAGAATCTTTGTGTGTTCCTTCTTGAAGGAGAAGGGTGTCTTCATACGCTCCGAGAAGGAAGGAGCAGTCGGCTTGTCTGCTGGCCTTTTATCAGAGCCACTGGGCTCGGCCACTTTACTGGCCTTGGTGGCAGGGGTGAATTCTATGATGTTCACCACCTTGCCAGGCTGGCGTTCTCGCGCTTGCTTACCCTTTGCTGCAGTATAGCTCGGGTTGTCGGCGAAGAACATCTCTATCTCGGCGACTACCTAATTGAGTTGGTCGAAGCCTTTGATGTTTGTGCCGAGAAGCTTTTCGCTGACCTCGGCCGCCAGACCCCGACGACATATGGTGATGGCATCCTCCTGGACGGGTGGATGGACACACCTCATGCTGAGGTCTTGCCATTTTTTGATGAAGTCGAGGGCACTCTCCCCCTTTTTCTACCGAAGGGAACAAAGTTCGGCTTGAGAGACCTTTCGCTCAGCCATCTAAAATCGATCGAGGAATTTCTTCTGGAGATCCGCCCAATCGATGACAGAGCCGGGCTTCAGGCGGGAGTACCATTGGAAGGCCGTTCCCATGAGCGAAGTGGCAAAGTAGTGGAGGAGGTAGGATTCGTCCAACGCTAACTCGCCCATAGCCGTAACGTAGTAGGCCAAGTGCTCATGGGGCGACCCCTGCCCGTCGAACTTTTGCAGCTTCGGGGGCTTGGAGTATTCTGGAGGAAGCTTCTTCAACTAGTGGTGAAGCAAGTAGGGTACACTGTAGAGATCCACTGTGACCGTCCCTTTACCATACTAGGCGAGCTTTGTCTCGATAATGCACTCGATCATCTAGCGTTGCGCCAAGAGATTCTCTGGCACTGGCGTGTTAGAGGCTCGTGGTTGAGTATCAACCGGGGGAGTGCCAAATGCAGCTGCCAGCGGGGTTCGGGTAATCGCTGCTGAGGTGTTGGCAGCATCGTGAGCCACCGGCGGTGCCGGTGCCTCGGCCTGAGGCCTAGCAGGTTGCTGCGGATGAAGGTCTCGCTCCTGGAGGAGGTCCTGCAGGAGGGCCTTCAGATGTTGGTTCTCCTTCATAAAAGTGTCGAGGGTTACTTCCTGAGCCTCGTTTGCAGGAGGGTTGTTGTTGACCGGCTCTGCGTTGACAGGAGGGTCGCGGCCTTCCACCGGGACCTCTTCTGCGCGTTCCGACGCTTACAGTCCGACAGAAGTGCCGATGTGAACTGTTGGAGGAGGCGGCGGAGCTGGATGGCGCGGCCTCCTAAAGTGCAACAGAGGCTGGTTCAAGTCGTCAGACTGGGTGTCTGGCTGGTGTCCGGTGGTGTAGCACACGAACACTCGAACCGCATCAGTGATAAACTGGGCCGTCCGCTTCCTTCATGGGTGTCGCTCGGGGCGGACAGGCATCCCTAGTCTGTCAAAGACCGAGGTACGTTGCGGAGGGGGCTCATTCCCGATGTGGGTCGGAGGAGAACCCTGGGCCGATTGCTGGATGGCCCGAAGACGGGCTCGCCTTTGCCTCCGCTTGCTTGTGCGGGGGACATTGGACGACTGGGCGTCATCAGACGATGCTACTGTAAGACCAGCCGTATCCCGTCTGATGCCACGTCTGAGCGCTCGCAGGGGGTTTGTGATCCACGCCCTTCGAACAGCTTGAGCTTCTTATGGGGTGACCCAGATTCTCCTCAAGTCCGGTTGTTGGTCTCCCTTGTCACCATTTTTTCGGCGAGTTATCTTGGGAGGCTGTGTGCCGGACTGCGGTGGGTGCCCCCGGGCTGCCGTCGAGGAATCCGCTCCTTTGAGCTTCGCCCCGTCCTCTCGTGTTTGACGCAAGAGGTCAAAATGATCGGGAGTGGGGATGGTGGGCATGGTCCGTTCTTTGGGTATGATTGGTTCACCCCCGTCGAGACGGATCCGCAAGTCACCGACAAGGACTGTCCTGCCGGAGTTGCTGGTTGCAGCGGCAAGTCGCCTGGCTCTGCGGCCATGGCGACGCTTCTTCTTAGGAGCTGAGGAAGACTCTGCCCCAAAATGGTAGACCGAGAAGACATGGCCCGGAACGACCAGCAACATGAAGCTGTCAGTTCGAAGTGCCGGGATCAGTCCCTGGGGCAAGTAGCCTGCACCGGGAGCCGATGGCTGGGTGACTCGGGTGTAGGCCTTCGCCCGCGTCGATAGGAGTGTCGCCGATGTTCGAGATGACACTCTTGCGCCGGAAGGCAAAGCCGTTGAAAGTGCTGGAGCGCCGATGCCCCTGGGTCGAGGACCCATGGTAGGTGCCGGCGTAGTCCGGGCTCGGGTCGGGATGCCCGAGAAAGGCGTTGAGGAACGTTGCCCTTTGGGTGGAAGACCCACGTGGAGAGATGGTTCAACTGGAGCTCGGGACTGGGGTCCCGAGTGTGATACCCGGGGGCCGCGAACTCTGCCCCGTGTTGGGTGCCGGCTTGACTGGGGCTCGGGGTTGAGGACCCGAGGAAGGTGCTGGGATGCCGTGGACCCGGGATAGAGAGTCTGTGTCGGGTGTCAGCTTGGCTGCGGCTCGGGGTTGGGGACCCGAGGAAGGTGCTGGGATGGTGACCGAAGTCTGGGGCATGGGGCCCGTGTTGGAGATCGTACGAGGCTGACCTCGGGAGCTGACCTTCACCTGGGCCAGCGTTAACATGGGGGCCCTGTAGGGGCCTGCAGTGGCAGTCTGACGCCCGGCACTCGGGCAAGACACTGGAGCTGGAGGCGCCATGGCGCGTTGGCAGCAGGGGCCATTGGAAAGACTGGAGTTGGCTGAGAAGCAGCCACAGGGATCACACCCAGGAAGTAGGGCGATCCGATAACCGGGGCGAAGCTGCCGAAAGCGATCGGCGTCGCCAAGTAGCCCACCCGGGCATGGGTGGCGATGACGTTGGGGCCTTAGGTGACGGCCGCCATGGTTGCCAGAATGTTGAGTGCTGCGGAGGCGATAGTCGCTGATAGTCGCCGAGGGTGGCCCGACGATCGGAACGTAGACCGGCAGCTACTGGAGAATGCTCACGAGTACCCTCCTCTATCTCTCCTGCAAAGATAGGAAAAGGGCACCGGGCTTCAGGGCTGGCATAGACTTTTCTTCAACAAAAAGAAGGAAGGCGGGAGACGTCCCATTGGGCGTGCCATCCTCTCTGTTGCGTGGGTTTTTTTTATGCCGATTATCGGGGTGAAGAAAGGGATACAACGGGGAAGGAAAATACGGGAGTTTGATGTATCTTGGGTATCCTCCTTACGGGTGCATACCTCTCATGGCGGTGTCGGGCACTCTCCTTTTATGAAAAGTCGGAAAGGGTCGAATGGCACGGAAGTGTCGGGATAAAGGTTAACCGGATAGGGTGCAGGCGTGCCAGTCAATCTCTCGACAATCACTCATGGAACCAAGGTTTGACTGGGGAAGTGCCACCAGGGCGCGGCACGTGGGCTCAGACGATCGGGCGACACGTGGAGAGAAGAGGTTCTATGGGTGCGAGTGCGTAGGCGATTGCGAGAATCGTGTATTGGACGTCTTTCCCCACCGACCGCAAGCAACCGGTGTTTATTTACATCGGATTGAATCTGAATACCTTCGTTCCATGCTGAAGAGAAGTCTGTATGTATGTCTGAAGCCATGGGTGGAGGGCTGGGGGCATTCCGCAGCTAGGGGTGCGTGTTGGACCGAGGGATGTTTACTGGGGATTGGAATGTTAGGCACAGATGCCGAGGAATGTTGATAGAAGGTTGAAGGCCTGGACGCGGGTGCGAGAGCACTCGTCCAATTGACAATGTTGTGCTGAGATGTATATTTCTTTACAGGAAAGCTGTAATGGCCAAAGTACAACTGGCACATGCCACGGGACAATTCCGACGTGCTAATCGGTCCCCGGGTCGATGCGTGATGGATGCACATATGTGCGTTTTACAGAGGGGTCCTCCCGTGGCGTGGGCCATAGTCGTGATACCGAACGGGGGGCCTATGACTGGATGACTGGGGGATACATCAATCCGGTATCTGGGCGAGGGTCGGTCGTGACTCGAGTTGAGCGGTCGGACATGGCCTCGTGACTGTGAGTGAGCATGGCGTCATGGCATGCGTGTGGTTGCGACCGACAGGCGTGCGAGGGGGAATCCCGGCCTGAGGGGACGTCTGCCCATATCACAACGTCTCACATACGGTGGGTGTCGACTTGTATGTGATGGCTACATACGGCGTGAGGGGAGTGCGAATGACATACCCCCGGCGTAGTAGACCGCCGAACAAGCCACCCACACACAATTCTCCTTAGCTCGCTGCTCGGAGCCAAAGCGCTTGAATTGCCTTGAATCCTTTGAAGATGCATGCATTGCCTTTCCCCCTAGGGGGTTTTTATAGGGAAGGTGAAGGGTCATAGGGGGGTTTACGCGGACCAGCTAAGGGGGGTGAGCTGGTCCGCGTAAACCCAATGGAATAGTGCTGGGTTACACGGGTGGAGAGAGGGGGAAAGAGGTTTACGCGGACCAGCCAGGGGGCCCTGGCTGGTCCGCCTAAATCCCCAAGGGTTTAGGTGGGCAGGCTCTTTTTTTAAAAAAAATGTTTTTTTTGTTTGCTGGTCCGCGTAAACCCCCCCCCCCCCCCCCCCCCGCTGGGGGGTTTAGGCGGGTTCGCAAGGAGAGAGAGGGGGGGCTGGTCCCCACCCTATAAAAATTGATTTTTGGGCTTTTTTCTTCCCAATTTGGCTAAGGACAACTAGGTGAAGGCTACGTGGCGGCTTGTGGAGACTTGTGCACGTTGACTTGAGGACGAACCCGTCGTGCTGTCGCTTTGCGCTTCCACGTCCGTGCTTTGACCCCTCGAACTGGTACGACACACGAACCGCATCATAGGACCATAATTGAGCGAACCGGGGCTGAGTGGGGTCGTGGGACCACCGAGCTGGAGAGAGGGCGCGGCCCCCGGGGAGTTCACCCTCCCCGGGGCCGCAGCCAAGCACTGGGGCGAATTGGCCCCGGGCCGGCCGTAACCCCGGGGGATGGCCCCCGGGGGTCTTCTTGTGCTGCCTGGGGATGTCCTTTGATGGACTATGACCTTCAAGAGGCTGACATGGGCCCGTGGGGCCGCTGTTCCTTGAGTCGGAGTAGCCGCTCGCAAGGTGTTCGGGTAAATGCCCGACACACCCTGGGTTGCCGAACGAGCCGTGTAAGTGGCCGACGGGCCTTGGATTTGGCCTAAGGCCAAGGGTAAAAGTCCGTAGGGGTTGGAAGGAGGCATTTTGGGCTCATGGGCCTTACCTTGTGTTGCGTGCCTCATTGTACGGTGGGTTGGCAGGGTAGCCTCGGGTTGGCCCGAGAGCTAAGTTCGGTGGCTTGTTGCCACGTGTCTGAGGGCAGGGGGTGACCCCGACTTGCTGGGGGGTCGTTGTAGGACCCAACTGGCGTACTGGAACCACGGGCTGGCCCGTGGTCTTGTGTAGAAGGGTTGAAATATACGCGCCCACAAGGTGTTCGGAAACATGCTGAACACACGTGTGTGAGCCGTACGTACATGCTGCGGGCCTCCAAAGCCTGTGGTTGACTTGCTCGGGTCTCCCTTTGACCTTAGAGGGTTGAATGAAGAGTCTTGGAGTGGGCCCGTGACTCTTTTGCTGGATGCCACGTGGCGTGGCTTAACGCCGGGACGCCCCCGGGTGATCCCGGGCGGCGGCCATATAGAACGCGGGCAAAGCCCGTATGAGAGTGGCCGAGATTGACCCTGAACACTTGTTTGTGCCGCCGCGCGTCACGGCGAGTTGGTCGGGACCCTTGTGGGGGCCTTGAGGGTTGTAGAAAGGGCTAGGTAGCCCGTGCCTTGAAGGTGTTCGGGGAAATGCCCGAACCCTTATTCCTTGTCATTTTGGGTGGGAAATAGTCTGGGTACAACATGAACAGATCATGTTTTATTATCTATGTTCACTTTGATTTGACAGCATGTATAGGGTAAGAACACATCTAACAAATGGATTACATGGAACAATATAAGATCTATTTCATTTACTGATTATGACTACTAAAATCTTACCCTTCGTTTCATGTTCATATCTTTTCTCCCTTTTAATGTCAATTATAACATTAAATTATAATTTAATTGCCATGTTCTATTCTTATGAAATCATAAAATGATCTACTAGGATTGTTTGACAGTCACTTCACTCCGGTAATGCTGACTGACCGCTATACATTCGTTTTTCACGATTTCATTTAGCCCTCAATTCTTGTAATAGTTGGGACTCTCCACCGGATATTCCTTCCGTTAGACTAGGACCTCTATTATAAGACCTCTGTAAGTCCCCGCGAGCCTGAGATTCCCACTAAGACGCCTGGCGGGTTGTACCTACAAGCCTGAACTTTTTTGACTCGATCAAATCGTGTATTTTTGCTTAATCCCAGAATCGGGACTGTCCTGTTTGATCGCGGCTCTCTGGAGACCGTTCTGTCATTAAGCAGCTCAAACATGACCACCAGACTTTCTGAACGGCCCTCCTTAGACCGTTCTGTCATTATGCTGTTCATTCATGACTGCCCGATTTCTTGAACGGCTCTCCTGTGACCGTGTTTAACCGGTTGTGCGTCGACTTTAGTCCTCTGGACTCTGTAGTGTAAGCGGTTTTTATTGGACTGTTTATCTTTCTAAGCGGCCCAGATGGGACCGTCTAGTTTCTGTATTGTACGTAGTTGTTGTTAGACCATGTATATCTTCCGGCGGCCCAGCTAGGACCGTCTAGTCTTGATCATGGCCCACTTTGGACTGTTTATGTCGTACGCGGTCCTGAGTAGACCGTGTTATTATCTGAGTTGTCCTTTGCTGACTGTTTCACTTTCTAGTTTTCCGAAAATTGATGTTTTCATGGTTTTGATATGTGTAAGCTACTCTAGCCTAACTAGGCTATTGTACCTCAAGTTTTGACCTATCGTTAGGTCTATTGTCAACATGTATCCATTCAAGGGTCGTTTCTTTAAATGACTATTCCTCTCGATTAATGAGCTTGTTATTGGAATCTCAAGAAAATCAATATTCTTACTCATTTTACCTTGATTACATGAGCTTGATCTTGGAACTCTTGGCCATCATTATTCGTGGATGTCTAGATTTCGTGGGATCTATGATCCAAACAAATCAATGCCAAGGCAAACACATTAAAGGGCCCAGTCTGGTCTTGGGAGGGGCACCCAAAAAGTACTTGATCTCCGGGGAGGTGAATGACTAGGTGTGGCATTTGGCACTGGTACTATCTAGCGTGTTGGGTCTACGACATTCCACTCTCTCGTGATACTTGCTATTCATGCTTGAATGCGAGAAGTACTTGCTTGCATGACTTAACTTGACTTGACTTGAAATGGCCAATCATGGAAAAGTTCTTGATAGTGGTGCTTGATATCTAGACTTGCGAGATCCCTTTTCATTTATATATCGTTTACCTTCTGATCGTGTTGATTACTTAGTCTGTTTTAATTGAATTTCTCGCATTATTTATACATTCCTGAAAATGATTAATTACTTAAATCTACCTGATGATAGAGAGTAATTCCTAATGAGCTTCTCGCTCACCCCCCCCCCCCCTTATTTTCATCCTTTTCAGGTAATGCGGTAGATGGAACGTTTGTAACTGGGCTCGGGCCAGCGTGATCAAGTGAACCTGAAACTTAGAGGCAAGAGTCTTTTTATTTTCTTGAGGCTAGTTAGTATAGTGGTCTTGCTATTTTCTCTTCTTTACTTCTTTTATTGAGTCAAATTATATTTTTAAAATTTTCAAATATAAATAAAAATCATATTTTTCTAAAATTAACGGCCTCCATGTGTTGAATATTAATTATTTGTGTTTATTTATTTTCTGCTCTATTTATCATGACTGTTTCGCTGCCACGTTCCGAGCATCGCTTCCCGCTGCTATCGGTTCGGGACGTAACAGAAGTATTGTAACACCCTCAAATATAGCTAAGTTGTACTCTATATCACCGAGGCGCCTTTTGAAGTATCGGCTCAGTTCTTGAAAAGAACTCCGAAGTTAAGCGTGCTTAATGGGGAGTAGTACTGGGATGGGTGACCTCCTGGGAAGTCCTCCATTCTGGAGCCGATCACTATTAGAAAGGGATAAAACCGTGAGGTCGGTAGGCCAAAGTGGATAATACCTCGATGGTATAGAGTACGGGGCGTGACAGAATGGTATCAGAGCTATACCCCAGCCGGAAGTGTGGGAACTAATTGCCATGCAGGGCAAAGTGCTACGCTATGGGAGCCACCTCTTGTGTCTGTAGGGGCCACCTCTAAAGTCCTATCTGCCTGGGGGTTTGATTGCGTGCTATATCTGCCTAGCGACGAGGACGTCGCCTATATAAGAGGGGTAGATTGTAACAGCCTCAAATATAGCTAAGTTGTACTCTATATCATCGAGGCATCTTTTGAAGTATCGGCTCAGTTCTTGAAAAGAACTCCGAAGTTAAGCGTGCTTAATGTGGAGTAGTACTGGGATGGGTGACCTCCTAGGAAGTCCTCCATTCTGGAGCCGATCACTATTATAAAGGGATAAAATCGTGAGGCCGATTGGCCAAAGCGGACAATACCTCGATGGTATAGAGTACGGGATGTGACACATACTCTAGACTTTACAGAATAATGACCCTTATTCATGCTACTTTGTTAGTATTTGCAAGATTCGAGATAGCACTGGAAATTAAAATCCCCGAACAGCCCCATTATTTAGGCTAATTCCTCTTCATCCAGTCTACTGCAGCAAGGGACTTAAACCCTTCCTAATACCTTACAACAAAGATAAATTATATGAAATTAATAGAAGAAATAAGATGGCAGGATTTATGTATGTAACATTTCTGTCCAAGACTTTTTACGGTGATTGTCCACCTTGTTGTAACAAGGATATAAACATGTGATTAAATCTTAACAATGAAACTCATGTGATAACATTTCTATATATAACATAACAGTGGTTGACTTTTAATAACTAATTGAGGAGGGTAGATTTAACTTGGCCCATAATCAGCCCGTCAACGACGAGCCCAATTCAACTCACGGTCAACAACACGTCCAAGGGCGCCCGACAGCCACAGCCCATAAGGGCACGGCCAACTTCAACTCGACATCGGATTCGACAGCGCAGACAGGGCTATGGCCCAGGCGCGATGACCGTCGATGACCCTCTGGCGGCCGACCATTACCCCCCACGACGCTGGCTTCGACCCCATAATAGGCGAGCACGTCCCACGAGTGCCGTAAGACTCGTCTAAGGATCGGCCAACTCCGAGGTAATCGCCCCTCAAAGGGAAACTCCCGCCACGATCGTGAAAAATGTTACTCCATGACTCACTCCCTTCCCTAGTAAGGGATCGGCCACCTCCATTGGGACAACCCTCTATAAAAGGGACCTCGATAGAAAAGAGAAGGACACATAGAGACACGGTGAATCTCACTAGCAAAATGCCCACAGAGAAGCAAACTAGAGAGTTACACGCCCTGCTACTAGAGAGGTCCCGACTGCTCATTTTCAGAGAGAGAACCCCTCCTATACGACCTTATCACCCAGCGAGCACTCTCTGAGTGACCACTGGGACCAACGAGCACTCGTCTAGAGAAACTACACGTCTCTCAGATCTACTACACCAACCTCCATCTCCACTTTCTCTCCTACTCTTCTCTATTCTTTACTTACAACAATTGTTGACTTAGCATGGGAGGGTTGTCCCCTGGGGTAGCGCCCAGGGCTCCTTCTGACGCCCTTTGCTTCTGGTGTTTACAGACTTCTACGAGTGTCGGACGACTTCCTCAACAAACAAATAGAGAAGTGGGGTATGTGATATAGAAACCAGATTCCTACCTCTACACTAATGAATTTGATACTAAACATGGAATCCAATATATGCTACATTTTACCCGAGACTTGTTTCAAAAGGTGGAAGGAAATAAGAAATGGGCAACATTGGATTTGATTACTTGGCGGACAAAAAATTGCACAACAACAGGCCTTGAAGACACAATGGTTCTGTGAAAGTAACCAAAGTATGTATTCATTATACTGTAGACTTTACAAATGATTGTGAAACACCCGCCAATAGTCACACTATAATAAAAATTACAAATTTGTACCCAAGTCGTATAGTCCAGCACCTTACATCTGTGACATTAAACCATATTCAGACTATAATAAAGATTTTTGCATAATATGTACCACTTTTACATTGTACAAAAAGAAAAAAAACCGTCCCCAATGTCATCTCTTGTGCCAATCTTCAACTCCGTAAAACATAAACGACATTCTGCTATAATCCGTGAAGATAATATGATGCTCCAGAAGTTAATGCTCTGTCATGTATCCCACACAGGTAGATGAGAAAAGCTTGATAAAAGGAGGAACAACAAGGAGAGAACTCGCCTGCAGTAGCAATCTAGCAAATGCTTCATAACCATACCGGCACTACATGACATTCTGCACACACACAAAATCGGTGCAATTAAAAGAAAAAAATACATGTTCTTATACTTTCTATCATCAGAGAAGGGAGATGACAAATATAAAGAAATAAATATATAAGAAGCCAAGGCAAGAATGGTTATTGTATAGTTAAAATAAAGCATATATAAGAATAAAACTACAAATTGACTCCACTCAATGAACTGTTGACAGCAACTCCTCGTGTTGAAATTATTCACCTTCATTGAAGAACGCAAATAAAGGGAAAGCATATTTTGAATCACATATTTGGACATTGGCATAACTAAGCAAAGATCCGGTCCATGATACACACATCCTACATATCGAAAGTGTAAAAAAGCCATTTTTGGATCAAAAATCATCATCATTTATTAATACTTTACTTGTTACCTGATAAGTCGGCTAATGTTGATGTAGAAATAAAAAGAAAATAGAATGGATGATCTCTTCAAACCTCAGCTATATATCATGCATGGACATTCGGTGATAAAGAAGCTCGATTTGGATGTTCGCAGTGGGTTCAAGTTAATGATAATCACAATTGGAAATTGGTCATACTTTAATATTCTCTTCTCGAAACAAGGGCACTCAAATATACATGTGCTAAAAAGATAACTTCAAACTGAAAACTGTGTCAAACATAGAAATGGCAGAACATCATACTTTACTCTGAGGCAAAAAAAAATATGCTACATATGTCAAACACACTGACAGATTTATGACAAACAATTCATAAGGATCACGTACCTGGTCACATGCCATGTGAAGGCAGAATGAAAAAAAAGACATGTTCAAAGTGGACTTCCCATTAAAATCTACTACATTACTAGAACACCCATTTTTGACCAATGTCCCTGAAAAATATCACTCGAACAGCTTGTTGCTTTGGCAAGTAGTGGGCTTAGACTAGCATTACCAGTCATAGCATTACTTACATGTAAACATATTAGAGACGTTCTTGATGTAAAGGAAACAAGATTACTTGTTATGTCTCTAGAAATGTAAGAAAAAAAGCTTTACTCAAGGTAGAAAATAAATATGTTGCATGTGTCAAACCCACAGACAGATTTAAAACAAAAACACCTTAAGTCATATTTAAAAGGATCACATACTTGGTCACGTGCCATGTGAAGGCATGGTAGAAGAAATACATGTTCGATTACAACCTTGTAAACATACATGATCAGCAGTTCATTAAAATTTCAGACAGCTAGTTACTTTGACAAGTAGGGGGTTCAGACTAATATGAACAGTTATAACATTGTAAGGTGTTGAGAGAAATGTCAGCCCTCACAATTCAAACCCATCACAACATATACTCCGAGGAATCTCCACAGCTATGTAAAGATATTCACTGTGTTGCTATGGCAATCAATCAACCACCTTCACAATGTGATTGTCAGTTTAAAAAATTACATCATTGCCCTTTAAGCCCTCTAACCCGCCCATAGTAATCATGCTGCTTGAAGGGGTTGCAATCTTGCCATCCAACTATCCAACAACATGAGAACCTAGGGATGCAAGGGTGTGCCCCTGCAAAATGGAAGGTAACACAAATTGATTAGCTAAATATGACCAAAAAAATTAAACATCCTTCATTCAAGTTTGCACCATGATAAAGCTACTAAATCATCCAACTACATTTCATGAATTAATAGTCCAAGCACAAAACAAGTGATGAATGAACTAAAGTAAAGTGTTCCCAAGCACAGGTAGGTGGAAAGTAAAGTCCAATACATAACACACACTATTTAATGGTAAGGAAAGAAATATCCAAGTTCCAAAAACATAGAATAATGTGTAGTAATTTTTAAAAGTCCAACTTCACTCCCAAATACTATTAGCAATCTTATTCCTAAGACGCTCTCCTACAGCAACCTCGAGGTGGCCGATGGGAACTCCAGCGGGAACATCCTAATCATCAGCAGTATCCCCTTGCACATCTTCATCACCAACCCCATTAAAGTGTTGTGCCCATGTGGTTTTGATGATAGCAAACACTATAAGTCATCATATGCATGTGTGCATGAAAGATCTTGTTGATTCATTTAAGTGCATTCATATGTGTTCATGTATTTGTGAATGTGTGTTTGTGAATGACTTTCCATCATATCTATCTAACATCTGGTCGATGCATTCATGTAACAGAGTCAGCACGTACAAGTCCATGCATTCAAGCCTGTACAGCCATGCACTATTTTGCTTGTAAAATAGAGTCTGCACATTGCCTGTAGACTGCACATAGTCTGCACATCGATGCATAGTCTACACATCCTTGGCTGTGCGATCATTCAGCAAGTCTAAACATTGTCTCGCACACACACACATAGTCTGCACATCAATACATCGTCTTCTGCATGCATTACTTCAAGTGTGTACAGCCAGTGCATTCCTTCATATCAAGTCTAGACATTGTGCATTCCTTCATATCAAGTCTATACACTGCATGCTTCAAAGTCGCATGCATCGTTTAGCACAAGTCTATACATCGTCCAGTCGTGTGAACATTGCATTCGGCAAGTCTGTACAGAGTCTGTTGCATCATTCATCAAGTATGTACACTGCATTGCACGAGCTCAAGACAGTACATTGTCTTTGCATAAGGCCACACACAGTCTGTACATGCCATAGTCTTGCATACTTAAAGTCTATACAGCCTTTGCATTGCACGCTAAGTCTATACAGCCTTTGCATTGCACTAAGTCTATACATCACACTGTAGCATGCATTTCATCAAGTCTGTACATCGTGCACTCTCAAGTCTGTATAGCCATCCGTCTCACATAGCGTCTCATTTGGACATGAAGTCTATACATCCACCGTCTCAGTTAAGCCATGAAGTCTGTACATCCACCGTCTCAGTTAAGCCATGAAGTCTGTACATCCACCATCTCAGTTAAGCTTCAAAGTCTGTACATCCGATCGTCTCATGCATCGTCTTTCAAGTCTGTACATCGGTGTGTCTTACTTAGCGTCTCTGTGCTTCAAGCTTTCTAAAGTCTATACATCGCTTGCATCGTTAAGTCTATACATTGTCGCTTGCATCGTTAAGTCTATACACTGTCGCTTGCATCGTTAAGTCTATACATTGTCTAGCATAACACACATCAAGTCTGTACAGCCAGATCGGTCAAGTCTGTACAACCATTGCCTTGCATGCCCTGCAAGCTTTCCAAGTCTATACACTGCACGCCCTGCACGCATTGCAAGTCTATACATTGTCTGCCCTGCACTCACAAGTCCATACATTGCTTCTAGCATGCACATTCACACTTCAAGTCTATACACCTCTTGTGTCTGCATCGCATTCATTTCAAGTCTGTACACTAGTGTCGTCGTCTGCATGATCAAGTCTATACACTGGTGTCGTCTGCTGCAGGGACAGCAAGTCTGTACATTGAGTTCTCATGCATGTAAACATCAAGTCTATACACTCCCTTGTTTCATGTCTATACATTCGGTTGTTAGCATACCTGCACGCATGAATGAAGTCTGTACATCGCTTAGTGCATTACATGCATTCATCAAAAGTCTGTACACTCGTGAATGTAATGTCTATACATTCATTCTCATTGTACACACTTTCTCTTCTATTGCACATGCATCTTTCATACCAAGTCTGCACATCGCTGCATTCTAAGTCTACACATTCTCACATCGTACATACTTGCCTAGATGCTGCATCTGAAGTCTGTACAATCCTTTCGATGCATTCATGCTTTGAACGTTAAGCAGCAACTCTGTACACCCTTCTAATATCCTCTTATGACTACTTGACAGGTACATCCTTCGAGAAGAAAGATGTATGGGCACGTGATCCGAGGTAGGCACCTGGCACGTGATCCTAGGTTATCTGGACAGAGAGGGCACAAGCCCTACACACGCCCTAGTTGCTGATATAAATATGGAGCTTCTTCCATCAGAAGAGGACAGATCGAGATAGAAGAAGTGAGCAGCAAAGAGCAGAAGAAGAAGAAGAAAGAAGAAGAGTGAGCCTGAGCAGAAGAATAGAGATAGCAGAAGAGAGATCGAGATTGAAGAAGTGAGCAGCAGAGAGCAGAAGAAGAAGAAAAAAGAAGAAGAGTGAGCCTGAGCAGAAGAATAGAGAGAGCAGAAGAGAGATCGAGATAGAAGAAGTGAGCAGTAGAGAGCAGAAGAAGAAGAAAAAAGAAGAAGAGTGAGCCTGAGTAGGAGAATAGAGAGAGCAGAAGAGAGATCGAGAAAGAGAAGCTGAGAGCCAGAGTGAGAGAGCAGAAAAATAAAAAGAAAGAGAGAAAGAGAGAGAGAGGGTTCGTGAAGAAGAAGAAAGAGGATTCTTCTGAAGATCTGTTCACTGGCATTTGGATCAAATCCAAGCCAGACTTGCTCCTGCGAGAGCTACATTTTACATTGCGTTTCCAGCTTTCCGATTGCTGTATTTTCATTTCTTGTTTTCCTTTTATTTGATCAAATGTGCTTTCTGATTCTCTGGTTAGAGATCGGTGTTCCTCTTGTGGTCTCAAGAGAAGGGAGACTTGTCTCCGGTTTGCAAGTGACAGGTTGTCACTTGTGGGTTCCCCTCCGGTTTGGAGGAAGGGAGATTCGTCTCCGGTTCTGGTCTTGTGGGTTGCAAGTCCAGGTGTTCCCTCTGAGTTTCAGAGGAAGAGAGACCTTGGTCTCTGGTTTGCTAATGACGGGTAGTCACTAGTGGGTTCCCTCCTGGTCTGGAGGAAGAGAGACATTAGTCTCTGGTTTGCTAGTGACTGGGTGTCACTAGTGGTTCCCTCCGGTTTGGAGGAAGAGGGGAGGTTGTTCCCCTGGTCAAGCTGTTTGGCAGCAAGTGTTTGCAGACTGAGTCTGCTATTCTAGCGTTAGCTAGTGGAAGCCTCACTTCTGTTTGGAGTGAGGGGTGGACGTAGGTCTTGGTGACCGAACCACCTAAAAATCTTCTGTGCAGTGTGGTTGGGCTCGTGCGTTTGCTCCTTGTCTTCTACCTCCTTCACAGGTTGCCTTGAGCATTCTTGTTTCTATCTGTGCTGCTTCCACTAGTTGTTTGTTTAGATGCGCCTTATATATATTTGCTCATTGGTTTAAAAGAGAATTTAACTTGTTCTTCATATTATCTATTTTGCCTTGATAATGTTCTAGTCTTTTATTGAGCGAACAGTTTTTAAGGGTGGGATTCATTCACCCCCCCTCTGAATCCATCGCACCGATCCTATCAATTGGTATCAGAACAGTTGTCTGCTTAGAAGGTCCACCGACCTGCAGATCCGATCCTACTATCTTCGGTGTATTTTTGTTAGAGTTGGTTTATCGGTTTGAATCCACTGCTTTGAATTAGTTTTGATCTGCTTCAATGGCTCATCCACCCGTCTTTAGTGGTTCTGATTTCAACCAGTGGCACAGTGCTTTCCGTGCTCATGTTAAATCTTTTGATCCAGACCTGTGGAAAGTGATTTCACATGGTCCACATAGACTACCAAAAGATCAGTCTAAATGGACTAACAAGCATCGATCTATGTGTGCAGAAAATCAGAAAACACTGGAGTTAATGAAGGCCACGACTAATCGAGCTCTTCATTCATGTTTCCTTGGTTGCAAATCTGCAAGGGATATATTGAAGATGATAAAGAGAGCCGAGAAAGAAAATCAAACGAGCTACATGATGGCTCGAGGAAGTAAACAAAGCAGCAATCAAGAAGAAGACGATAATGATGAAGAGGTAAACCCTTTTGAGAACTATACTTTAGATGATTGGGAGAATTCATATGCTGACTTATTAGAGTCACATGAGAGGTTAAGAAAATAGTATAAAAATTGAAAAAGGGTACTGGGTTAGAAAGTTCAAGCTCCTCTTGTGAAAAATGTCTAGAGTTGAAACAATCTCATGATGCTTTTATGTCTCATATTCAAATGTTGAAAAAATAAATTTCGTTGCTGAAAATTGAGAATCAAGATCATGTAAATGAGATATCTGAACTCAAAGAGAAACTCAGTTCAAATAATGATAATCAGACTCTTGTTAACTATCATGACCAGTATGAAAAATTGCTGAAAAATTTCGAAAGTGTGAACTCAGATTTAAACAAGCTGAAGTCTGAAAAAGATTCTCTCAGAAAATTCTCCAAAGAAAATGAAGAAAAATTAGAGAAACTTAAACGAGAGAATGATTTGCTGATTGAAAATTTTGATGCCATCAAATCTGTAAATATGGAATTACAGAAAGATTTTGAAAAACAACAAAAAGAATTGAAGGAGTTTGAAGCTGGGAGAGAAAGCAAGGTTAACTCAGAAGATCAGACTCTAATAAATGAGTTAATTCAAAATGATAAGCTTAAGGAAGAAAATGAGAAGTTAAAACAGCTGAACTCCACTATGTCTGAGAGACTTCTAGCTTTAGAAAGAGGAAAGTCTGTTCACATAGAAGAGCCTGATAAACTAAGCAATCTGGCACAGGAAGTTGAAAAATATAAAACTGCTAACAAGGTGCTAAGTGAATGTGTGAATTGCAGTGAGCAAGAGATTGCCAGTTACGAGTTACACAATACCTCTCTCGAAAATGAAATTCAAGATTTGAAGAGTTCTCTGTCTAAGTTTGTGAGTGGGCAAGAAAACCTAGACGAGCTACTAGGTGTAAAAGTCAATGTCAAAAAAGAAGGGTTAGGCTACAATAATCTAAATAAAAAGGCTATTCAGAACAAAGTAATGACATCATTTGTAAATGTTTCAAATGTAGCCACAACATCACAGGTCAAACAGCCCATTGTTCAGAAAATAGAAAAACAGGATAAAAATTCGAAAAAGACTTGAAAATAGAAAATAATCAAAAAGGGCTCATCAGTGCATGTTGATTACAATCCTCACACACACTCACATGCATCTAAGAAGAAAATGATCTGTCATTACTGTCATAGATTCGGTCATTTGATGCATGAGTGTAAATTGATGGAGAATGGTGATATGAATACTATGAAATTTCATGATAAAAATCCTTCATCTCAGAAAAAAAAATTTTAATGTTCTCACTGTGGCAAATTAGAACACACAATTACACAATGCTGGTTTGCAAGTGATAAGAAAACATATCATTCATATCATGCTAAATTTCATGCAAACAGTCATGCTATTAACAAGAACAAGTTTGATTCAATAAACCAGCATATGACATGCTTTAATTGTGGAAATTGGGTCATAAGAGATTTAAATGCTGGCTGAATGCTGCTAGGAGAAATTCTAATTCATGCTTTCATTGTGGCAAGATGGGCCACATTGCAGCCCAATGTTGGCATGCTCAGGGAAAGAAGTCTAACTATAAATCTGGTAGATTCCCTGCAAATAGGAAGTTTTTTGATAAACCTGAATTTGTCTCTAACAGAAAGTCTCTTACATGCTCTAACTGTTGGAAGCCAGGCCATCTGGCTAGAGAGTGCTGGTCACCTATTGAGAGAAGAAATCACTCTTCTCATTTTGAATATGAAAAGTCTGGCTACAAAGCTGTAAATTGCTGGCCGAATGATAACAAAGGACAGAACCTTCATGCAAACAACAGAAACTTTAATTCTCATACACATAGATTTCATGATCATGCTAATGTGTACAATAAGAACAAAAAATTTGTTTCATGTCGTTATTGTGGTGGCCTTGGTCATTCAATGAACAATTGCTATGTGATGAAATCTGATGACCTTCATGCACAAAAATTGTTGAGAAAACCTGCTAGAAATGCCACTGTTAATTCAGGACCCAAGACCTCTTGGGTACCTGTTTGTGCAAAATAAACTTTATTTTGTAGGTGTGCCTTGGGATTGAGAAAACAAGAGGGGTAAATAAGCCAAGGCACTCAAAAGCAAATCCCTTTCTAAACTTTTCAAGTAAACTCTCTGTATTTTCTGTTCTGAAATTCATTGCATATCTTGTTTGATGTGTTCATGCATATTTGTCATCCTTTGCACACTATGAGTATTCATGTCTCTCAATGCTCATACTGAATTGTCTGTTTAGATATTGAAATGAGAATAAACTTGCAATTTCTAAAAATCTGAACTGCATATGAATGTGGTTTGAAATCTGTCTGTTGCATAGCTCACTGAGAATCTGGATTACTTATAGGACTGCATGTTGAATTATCATGGTTGACCACTATGGTATATTAAATAGTAAGCTACTAAAAGGCAGGGAAACCTGTCTGGAGGTTCTTACTACGTGTGAGATGGTCTTTTAGACCAGATTCTCCACCTAGTACCATGGGTCATATTGCTTGATAGGACAGTCTGTATGTGCATGAGTCACAAAGACATATGTTCAGTTTTCATGGCAAACATTGCATGTTTTCAGGGGGAGTTAATTGCATGTCTTTGCACGGTAATCAATGTTGAGTCTTTGCATGTTTTTACATACATGTAGTTAATTGCATTGCATCTCATTACATTGAAAATGCCAAAAAGATTGACTGAATGCATATTGTCAGGGGGAGTCAATGCATTGCATGCAGGTGGTCAAGTGCATACATTTCTGTCAGAATTCATTGCATGTTAACCTTGAAGATTCTAAAACATGCCTGACCTCCTGTCATTTTGCTTGGTGTACACATCCTCTTCATTGATTTTAATTGACAAACCTTGATCATATCTGAAAACACTGGGCTTCAAAATCTCTTCTATCAATCTTTCATGAAGATTTCAATGGGACTATCTCGATCATAAATCTGAAAACACTTGAACTAGGAATCTTCTATTATACGATTTTATGAATGTCTGAAATAACTCAGGTGGTTTAAGTTTAATGTATTCATTGAGTTTGACTTTAAAATCTCTTAAAAAATATCTGAATCATGTTTAATAAACTTTAACCAACTGTTTCATGCTGTGTCTTGTAAAAACTTTTGAAATCTGCACTATTGAATACATGACTTTATTTGGTTAAGTACATGAAATTAGTATTGATTTGAAGCAAATGAGTTTTTCTGAAATGTCTAAAGGGTAAATTGTCAGAGCAATGACTTTGGTCACTGAGAAACCATGTCGAAAGGACTGTGTCATGAGGTGCCATAGTTAACTCTACTTAAGAATGATTGATAATCAGACAGAGCAATGACATGCACACTGAGAAATACATCTTACTCATCAAAGAAATGATTTGTAGTGTGTCATGATGTGTAAATGATATCTCTGTTCATATAAAGCATGATTGTTAGTTACACTAAGTGCTTAGGGATATTGGCGTCTGATCAACGTATATCCTCTAGTTACAAGGTGTGCACTGAACTAGAGTGCTCGTAAAATTTGTAGCATGAAAATTTGTTGAACAAATTGCAATATTTGAATATTGATGCAAAAATAAAATTGCTACAACCCTAGACAAAAGCATATGACTTCATAATTGCTTGATCTCAATACTAGTGCATGTAATTCCGAAAGAAGTCAATAAATTTGATTGTGTAAGAGAAAGGGAGATTAATCACGATATAAATATGAGGGCTTGGTTCATTGTTATTAAACTGTGATTTTAGATATAAATACAGAATTTTATTGACAAACTTAGCATACATCATTTTTAAACCCTGCTGATCAATAAAGTTCATTCATAAGCCCTTATAATGGAAGACTTTGAAAACTTATGTTTTGGATTTATGAGATTGATATCTCCTTAAAAATCTTGTTGAATTTCTTATGATTGGAGTCTATTTGAAATTCTTTTCCTCACTGTCCTTGACTCATCATGACCTGAACTTATCCTTGATTGCCCATGTGGTCTCCTTCTCATTCATTTTATAAGGTTCCATTTATTGAGGGGGAGCTTCCTTGTCATTTGAATCGTGTTGCATAGAAATTCTTAAAGGGGAAGAATTGTCTTGCATTCATACATTTAGGGGGAGCTCTTGCATTTCTTGTTGCATCTGCATCTCTGCATTCATACTTCTTCTATGATTTTTTTAAAAAACAAAGGGGGAGAAATTGGTATGAGTCATATTGCTCTTTGGGGAAGAATGTGCTTTCATGTAGTTAAAGGGAGAATTGTTATATCAATCGTTTCATACCTGCTTAATTTTCCTCTCTCTAACTAATACTTTTTTGCTGAAGTCAAAGGGGGAGAATGTTTTTGACTTGAGTCAGTGCGACTCATAATGTTGACATCATCAAAAAGGGGGAGATTGTTGTGCCCCTGTGATTTTGATGATAGTAAACACTATAAGTCACCATATGCATGTGTGCATGAAAGACCTTGTTGATTCATTTAAGTGCATTCATATGTGTTCATGTATTTGTGAATGTGTGTTTGTGAATGACTTTCCATCATATCTGTCTACCATCTGGTCGATGCATTCATGTAACAGAGTCAGCACGTACAAGTCCATGCATTCAAGCCTGTACAGCCATGCAATGTTTTGCTTGCAAAATAGAGTCTGCACATTGCCTGTAGACTGCACATAGTCTGCACATCGATGCATAGTCTACACATCCTTGGCTGTGCGATCATTCAGCAAGTCTAAGCATTGTCTCGCACACACACACATAGTCTGCACATCAATACATCGTCTCCTACATGCATTACTTCAAGTGTGTACAGCCAGTGCATTCCTTCATATCAAGTCTAGACATTGTGCATTCCTTCATATGAAGTCTATACACTGCATGCTTCAAAGTCGCATGCATCGTTTAGCACAAGTATGTACATCGTCCAATCGTGTGAACATTGCATTCGGCAAGTCTGTATAGAGTCTGTTGCATCATTCATCAAGTCTGTACACTGCATTGCACGAGCTCAAGTCAGTACATTGTCTTTGCATAAGGCCACACACAGTCTGTACATGCCAAAGTCTTGCATACTTAAAGTCTATATAGCCTTTGCATTGCACGCTAAGTTCATACAGCCTTTGCATTGCACTAAGTCTATACATCACACTGTAGCATGCATTTTGTCAAGTCTGTACATCGTGCACTCTCAAGTCTGTACAGCCGTCCGTCTCACTTAGCGTCTCATTTGGACATGAAGTCTGTACATCCACCGTCTCAGTTAAGCCATGAAGTATGTACATCCACCGTCTCAATTAAGCCATGAAGTCTGTACATCCACCATCTCAGTTAAGCTTCAAAGTCTGTACATCCAATCGTCTCATGCATCGTCTCATGCATCATCTTTCAAGTTTGTACATCGGTGTGTCTTACTTAGCGTCTCTGTGCTTCAAGCTTTCTAAAGTCTATACATCGCTTGCATCGTTAAGTCTATACATTGTTGCTTGCATCGTTAAGTCTATACACTGTCGCTTGCATCGTTAAGTCTATACATTGTCTAGCATAACACACATCAAGTCTGTACAGCCAGATCGGTCAAGTCTGTACAACCATTGCCCTGCATGCCCTGCAAGCTTTCCAAGTCTATACACTGCACGCCCTGCACGCATTGCAAGTCTATACATTGTCTGCCCTGCACTCACAAGTCCATACATTGCTTTTAGCATGCACATTCACACTTCAAGTCTATACACCTCTTGTGTCTGCATCGCATTCATTTCAAGTCTGTACACTAGTGTCGTCATCTGCATGATCAAGTCTATACACTGGTGTCGTCTGCTGCAGGGACAGCAAGTCTGTACATTGAGTTCTCATGCATGTAAACATCAAGTCTATACACTCCCTTGTTTCATGTCTATACATTCGGTTGTTAGCATACCTGCACGCATGAATGAAGTCTGTACATCGCTTAGTGCATTACATGCATTCATCAAAAGTCTGTACACTCGTGAATGTAATGTCTGTACATTCATTCTCATTCTATACACTTTCTCTTCTATTGCACATGCATCTTTCATACCAAGTCTGCACATCGCTGCATTCTAAGTCTACACATTCTCACATTGTACATTCTTGCCTAGATGCTGCATCTGAAGTCTGTACAATCCTTTCGATGCATTCGTGCTTTGAACGTTAAGTAGCAACTCTGTACACCCTTCTAATATCCTCTTATGACTGCTTGACAGGTACATCCTTCGAGAAGAAAGATGTATGGGAACGTGATCTGAGGTAGGCACCTGGCACGTGATCCTAGGTTATCTGGACAGAGAGGGCACAAGCCCTACACACGCCCTAGTTGCTGATATAAATATGGAGCTTCTTCCATCAGAAGAGGACAGATCGAGATAGAAGAAGTGAGCAGCAAAGAGCAGAAGAAGAAGAAGAAAGAAGAAGAGTGAGCCTGAGCAGAAGAATAGAGATAGCAGAAGAGAGATCGAGATTGAAGAAGTGAGCAGTAGAGAGCAGAAGAAGAAGAAAAAAGAAGAAGAGTGAGCCTGAGCAGAAGAATAGAGAGAGCAGAAGAGAGATCGAGATAGAAGAAGTGAGCAGTAGAGAGCAGAAGAAGAAGAAAAAAGAAGAAGAGTGAGCCTGAGTAGGAGAATAGAGAGAGCAGAAGAGAGATCGAGAAAGAGAAGCTGAGAGCCAGAGTGAGAGAGCAGAAAAATAAAAAGAAAGAGAGAAAGAGAGAGAGAGGGTTCGTGAAGAAGAAGAAAGAGGATTCTTCTGAAGATCTGTTCACTGGCATTTGGATCAAATCCAAGCCAGACTTGCTCCTGCGAGAGCTACATTTTACATTGCGTTTCCAGCTTTCCGATTGCTGTATTTTCATTTCTTGTTTTCCTTTTATTTGATCAACTGTGCTTTCCGATTCTCTGGTTAGAGATCAGTGTTCCTCTTGTGGTCTCAAGAGAAGGGAGACTTGTCTCCGGTTTGCAAGTGATAGGTTGTCACTTGTGGGTTCCCCTCCGATTTGGAGGAAGGGAGATTCGTCTCCGGTTCTGGTCTTGTGGGTTGCAAGTCCAGGTGTTCCCTCTGGGTTTCAGAGGAAGAGAGACCTCGGTCTCTGGTTTGCTAGTGACGGGTAGTCACTAGTGGGTTCTCTCCTGGTCTGGAGGAAGAGAGACGTTAGTCTCTGGTTTTCTAGTGACTGGGTGTCACTAGTGGTTCCCTCCGATTTGGAGGAAGAGGGGAGGTTGTTCCCCTGGTCAAGCTGTTTGGCAGCAAGTGTTTGCAGAATGAGTCTGCTGTTCTAGCGTTAGCTAGTGGAAGCCTCACTCCGGTTTGGAGTGAGTGGTGGACGAAGGTCTTGGTGACCGAACCATCTAAAAATCTTCTGTGCAGTGTGGTTGGGCTTGTGCGTTTGCTCCTTGTCTTCTACCTCCTTCACAGGTTGCCTTGAGCATTCTTGTTTCTATCTGTGCTGCTTCCGCTAGTTGTTTGTTTAGGCACGCCTTATATATATTTGCTCATTGGTTTAAAAGAGAATTTAACTTGTTCTTCAGATTATCTATTTTACCTTGATAATGTTCTAGTCTTTTATTGAGCGAAAAGTTTTTAAGGGTGGGATTCATTCACCCCCCCTCTGAATCCATCGCACCGATCCTATCATAAAGTACCGATCAAACCCTTATTCTCGACGAATGAAATTCTGCACCACACAGCATGTAAGGACTATCTTACGTTGTGTGGGCCAAGAATACATGTTGCTAGGGATGTCAATGGTAACCGATAATCCGATAACCGTCTGTTTCGTTAGCTTAACGAATAGTAAATGGATAGCATTTTTCTTTCCGATAAATTAACGGATATGAATACAGATATATTCGGTTTCTTGGCGGATACAGATACGGATACACCTAATTCAGAATCCATATTTGTCTGTTACCGTTAAACAAGTTTATATTTGACTCAAATAATTTAGTGTCTTGAAGAAAATGATATTGAAGATGAGATATGTGTATAATTTAAGTCATTTCTATTTTCATGATGGTAAAATATTTCTAAATTACAAGATATTTTTATAATTTTTTAAATCATCAACTTAATATATTCTTTATTTTCATGAAAGGTATGTAAAGAATGAGAATACGATGGAGATTAAAGTCTAAAAGAGTTAGTTTATTTTATGAATTAAACTTTATATGTTTCATATTATCTTTTAGGATATTGTAATATTATATATTTGTATACTTTTAATTGCATTATATGTTGACTCATGAATAATGATGATATGAGAACTAAATTGAAATGTGTTTGTTTATCATATAGATTGTTCTTTTCAATTTAAAATTTTTTCTAATTGAGTTAATTTACATCTTAAATTTCAATCTTATATGTACTTTTATATCCGATAACTATTCGCTAACCGTCCGTTAACCGTATTTTTTTGATACTCGATAACGGTTTCGGATACACCACTTTCCGAATACTTAACGAACAGTAAACGGATACGGTTCTTCCTTATCAGATACGGATACAGATAGTCCAATATCCGCACTGTATCCGACCCGTTGACATCCCTACATGTTGCCCTCACGCACTGTATGAAATCGCATCTTCAAGACGCCAAATGTTCACTCCACATTATTTCTCAATTGGGCATGGTGATGATTGTATTTTTCCTTCTTATTTTCGTAAGCCACATTACCACGACTACGAAATTGAGCAAGATGATACTTCACTCCCCTGTACGGGGCCAAGAAAGATGAGATATTTCCGTATCTAGAATCAACCAAATAATAATTCCCTTGTGATATAAAGAACCCTCCTTCATCTAAGGCCCACTTCAACACCTACATATCAGCAGCCGATCCTTCCCATCCAACACACATACTGGAAGAGCATGTCAAATGATACAGCAACCATTACATTTTGTGTAATGCACTACTTACGGTTGCGGAATCAGTCATGCTCTGATAT
The DNA here is from genome assembly GCA_022559845.1 of Amorphophallus konjac. Taxonomy (NCBI): domain Eukaryota; kingdom Viridiplantae; phylum Streptophyta; class Magnoliopsida; order Alismatales; family Araceae; genus Amorphophallus; species Amorphophallus konjac. The sequence continues at coordinate 402,904,529 of CM040120.1, forward strand.
TGGTACATTTACAGGAATGTGCGTGCCATCAATGGCACCGATCGCATCCTACCACAAAAATTGAAGGTGAGTTAAGATACCAATGAAGTGAGGAGCAATAACTAAGTCAATAGAACTCACCTTAAAGTAAGGGTAGAAGCGTTCTTTGCCACGAATATAGGGGTAACTAATAAACACTCATTTGTTTATATTTATTTATATCGCACACATCATTTTTTAGACTTTAACAAAATTAATTATGTAATGTTTACATGATAATCTCAGTCTCACACAAAATAGAGATTTTTCTAAAATTAATGGGACTTGAGACATGATTAAAATAAAAAATTACATAATTAAATTTTAAATCATTTCATAAGAAACTTTGCTATAATTATTTTTACAAAATTCACTTTGTGTAAATTGAGGAACAAAATCAATGGCAAGCCATGTATAAGTTCATTGCTAAAACTTTTTTTGAGGGGCTTAGATATAATCTTTTGCATTTTTACAATCTTTGTGAATAGTGTCCTCTGGGGTCCACAGGCTGCCTCCTCTCGCGTCGACAACGTGCTGGCACCGGATGTGTGAGCATGCAGCGGGCAGGCTCCCACGACATCCACAGGCTGGCAGGAGGCCCCTCTGGCAAGCGTGCAACATGTGGTCATGCGTGCGTGCAGGCAGCGGACGTGCGCACAACGGCGGCCGTGCATGCAGGGATGGTGTGTGGCATACGATGGCAGTGGCATGGGCGAGCGACGCTCACGTGGGCACCTTGCATGGCAGGCTGGGGCATCCCAGCAACACCAGTAGACTTGCAGAAGCAGTGGGTCGACTGGGCCTATAAGGGGACCTCTCCTCCTTCCCCTCCCCGTCTTCTTCTTCCCCTTCCCCTCTTCTTCTTCTCCTCCGACCTCCCCCTCCTTCTTCTCCTTCTGCTTCTCCTTTTCTTCTCCCCTTCTTCTCCTTCTTCTTCTTACTCCTCCTCCCCCCTTCTTTCTCCTCTCCCCCCCGCACCCTTTCACTGGCGGCAGAGCCCCTGTTCAAAACAGGGGCGTTGGCCAGCCTCCTCTCTCTCTCTCTCTCTCTCTCTCTCTCTCTCTCTCTCTCTCTCTCTCTCTCTCTCTCTCTCTCTCTCTCTCTCTCTCTCTCTCCTCATCTCTCTTCTCATCTCTCTTCTCATCTCTCTTTCTCTCTCTATTTCACCTGCACTCACTTGCACCACCCTCCGCCAGTAATCTCTCTCTTTCTGCTCTTCTCATCCCTCTCTCTCTATTTCTCCTACACCCCCTCTGTAGTCGGCCTCTCTCTCTCCCTCTTTCTTCTCTTCTCATCTCTCTCTCTCTCTCTCTTGTGGACCTAATGCACCGAAGCTCTCCCTCCCTGTCTCCTCTTTGCCCTCTCTCCCTCCACTTTCTCTCCTCTGCACTGCCACCGCACCCCTCTCCTCTCTCTTTCCTCTCTTTTCACTCCCCTTCGCTCCCTCTCTCTTCTTACTCCCCTTTCCCTTTGTCTCTTCCTCTTCTCCCTCACATCACTCCTCTCTCTGCTCTCTCTCCGTTCCCCCCTTCACACCATCTCCCCTCTCTACTCCTGTCTCTATTCTCTCTCTGTCTCGCTCTTCTCACACACGCACACACAGCACACATTATTCCTATTTTCATTTTTTCCTTCTTTCTTTTATTTTATTAACTCTCCCCTCCACCTCTATCTCTTTTTCTCTCTACATCTCTCTCTATTTTCTCTCTCTTTCTTCTATCTCCCTAACCCCTCCAAAGACGGCGCAAGACGGGCATCCTCGACTCCGAGTAGAGTGAAAATGAATGGCTCAAGGAGGCGACGTCACTCCGACACCACGGCTGCGACATCCTTGTCCCTCGTTCCTCCTCGATGCTATTTAGGATTTTTATTTTGAGTTGTACTTTTTATTTTCGCACTTCATGTTGTAAACATTATCTTTTAATTAGTTAAAATCATGTCTTTATTTTCTCTCTCTAGATCTCTCTCTCTCACATCTTTCTTCTTCTTCCTCTCCCTCTCTTCATTTTTCTCTCTAAAACTTTCCAAATTTCATTAGATAGATTTATTTAATGCTATTCTTCTTTTAAGTTGCGTATAACCAACAAAATTAGCATTCCACTTAGAACACAAGATCTTCAACTCATAAATATAAACCTCTTCGTAGATTCGACCCTGACTCGCCATTGTGCTACGTTATTTTTTTTGTTGCGAGTTCGATAATTTTTGAGATTGGTCATTGCGTGTATTTTAACGACGAGTCTCACGGCGTATCAATTTTTGGTGTCGTTGTCGGGGAGGTTAATGATTTTTGAATTGATTATCTTGTGTTCTTGTATATCAAATCAGCACTAACATTTTTTCTCTTATTTGCTTTTATGAAAAAAATCAAAAAAATTATTATCTACTAATGAAGTAAGTCGTCTCTTCCATATTCCCCTTCTTTTTATCTTTTTACTTAAGAACGAGGGATCGCGCTCCAAGTAAGTACCCAAAGTTTCCCTTGTTTCATTTTATTTTATTTCTTTAGTTTTATATTTTCCAAGTTAGATAGGTTTACACAAAAAAAATAAAAAAATTACTTTAACTCAAATAAAAGACTTCATTCCAAGATTAGAAACCACACATCATGTTTTCAGTCATACATCATGTAGGTTGCATTAATCTTGTTCCTTATTTTTATTTTAGAAAATAAGTGTTCATACATTTGTATTTTAAACCCTTTATTTAAACTTGTCTGTTGCATTACATTCTTCTAAAACACTCTAAGGGCACTATCCCCTAGATAACATAAAGTGAAAATTTCATCACCCTTCCTTGGCCCACAAACCATTGTTGGGTCTCCTCTGGAGTTGATCAACAGTGTAATATCCCGGACCTTTCGGATCCTTCTTCGTGGGTCCCGGATCTAGTTTTTCAGAGTGTCCGGCTCCGTTGTGTCCGAAATTTCGTTTCGGTCATCTTTCATGTTCGGATCGGCGCGAGCCGGAGTTGTTTCGGAGGCCCGGAGGCGTTCCGCGACTTTTCCGCGCGTGTTTTCCGATTTCCGGTGTGTGTTTCGGCAATTCCTTCGGAACCTCGCTGCGGGTGAACCGGGTCGTTCACCTGGGCACAAGTGGTACCGTTGCGATCGGTGCGTCCCGAGGATTTCGAAATGTAATTTTTTATTTTTCGGTATTTTCTGGATTTTCTGGATTTTTCTATAAATACCCCCCTATTTTCTCTCTCTCCCCCACCTTCTTCTTCTTCTTCTTCTTCCTCCTTTCTCCCCCACCGTGAGCACCGCCCCCTCTTCCTCTCTTCTTCGTCCGGCGAGACCGCGGCGGCGTCCCCTCCGGCTGCAGATGGCACGGGGCGACGGCGTGGTGACGACGGCGGCGACGAGGTGATCGTGGAGGCGCTCGTGGGTCGTGGGAGCTTAAGGAAGAACAAGGGTTTTCAAAGCATTTCCTTGCGATCGGGGACGATCCGGCGGAGCATTCGCTCCATTGAGGTAGGGTGAGGTTCCCTAGCTCCCCGCCGTTCATTTCCATGGTTTATAGGCCGAGGGGAGACCGAGAGGGGCGTGATTGAGCGGGTTTGGGGTTTTCCATGATTTGGGGAGAGCTCGCCCGATCTATGGATTTGATGCATGATTTCCCGTTTTGATGGCCTAGAATCATGCTAGGGGTCCCTAGGAGTCTTCCCCTTTGATTTCCCCCTCTCCGGTGGAGGCACGGGGGCGTAGTCGAAGTTTTTGGGCGGTTATGCCGTTTTCGCCGTCGGGTGCGTGTAACGGTCCTTCCAGGGACCGTTACATGATGTAACGCGCCTTGGAGGGGCCGTTACATGCCCTTTGTTAAGCGTTTGGGGGTCAGGGACTGTAACGGTCCCGCGATAGACTGCCACAGTCGTGTGACGCGCCTGGGAGGGTGCGTCACAGCCCCTGTTAACCAGCTGGGGGCTGGGAGTGTGACGGCCCCCGCCAGACCGTTACATGCCTGTAACGCGCCTGGGGTGGACCGTCAGAGGCATCCGACCATTGGTTTCTGACCGTTGATTTGACCGTGGGGGGTCAAGGCGTGTGACGCACCAGGACTGGCGCGTCACAGCCTTGTGACGGCCCAGGGTGGGTGCATCAGAGCCGTTTTACCCCTAGGAAGTGTAACGCCCCTGGGCTGGGCCGTTACGTTCTGTGACGCACCTGCTTAGGCGCGTCACAATCTGTAACGCGTCAGGGCAGGCGCGTTACATTCTGTTTTGGCGCTGAGAGTGTGACGGCCTGCGTAGGACCGTCAAGCTTCCTGTGACGGTCCTGCCTAGACCGTCACTTGCCTGTGACAGTCCAGGGGTGGACCGTCAGGCGCTTGGTTGCCCCGAGAGGGTTGCAACCCCGTTTTTAGTCTGATTGTGGCCACCATGCGACGGGGCCGGTACGTGGGGTGGTCCCCGTACGTCGTCGGATGTGGACGTTGTTTTCTGTTGACTTGAGAGTCTACTCCTTCAGTGACCCTCCACTAGTCGTAGCCTACCAGTACGCGTGTGCTGGTCGCACCAGGGAGTGGTGTACGGGCTGACCCTTAGAGACGGTTTGTGGACCGGTTACCGTTGGGCCCCACGTCTTGCAGCCAGAGTCCGGCTGAGGGGGAAACCGGTCAGAGGGCCAGACCAGGGACGCGCGGTCTGTGTGTGCACACGTGGTTGGGGGCGGTTGGACCCACGTCAACGGGCGTGACCCCAGCTAGTCACTTGTTTGTGGTTACTTGTGCGGTGTCTGTGCCTTGGGTAGGTGCTACCACGTCAGGTAGTTCACCTGCGGTGCGGTGTAAGACGTCAGGGGACGCTACCGGCTGTGCTTCTAGTGGGAGGTACTCCTGTCGAGTACGGAGTGTCAGACTGTCAGTTTCATGGCTTTGACCTTTGAGTTTTGCCGGGTCGACCGTTGAGCTTCGGTTGTCTCATCGTGGCACGTGTGCCGGTTTACGTGCCGTAGGGTCTTTGTTGTGTGGAGTACAGGGCTTTCCTTTCCGAGGTACTCTCCTACCACTAGCGTAGTGGTTTCCTGTTTTACGAGGTAGGGTTCGAGTGATCCCTACTGAGTCTTGTTCCGAGACTCATTCCCTACGTGTTTTCACCATGTTTCAGGTGAGGCGCCGCCCCGGGGGAGCGCGTCTGGGTGCAGCATGGTGCGGGTGCCAAGAGATAGTGCCAGAGGTCAGAGCCGGGGTATGCCCCGTGTAGCTGTACTTTTCTTTCTTGTCTCTGTACTAGTTGTGGACTACTGTTGTTATTTTGTGGACCATGTAAAATGCTAATTTATTTCCTGCTTAATATTATAACTGTTTAATTTCTGCAATTACTTGTGATACTTGTGTAGTTTCCACACCATCCTTCTAACCCTTCCGAGTCTTCGGACTCGTGGGTGGCGGTGCGAGTCTCGGGTTATTGGGCCTTCACGGTAATCGGATTCTCGGGTCGTTACAAACAGTGTGGAGACTGATGTGTGTTAATTGTGTTTTGAATGATTGGCAACAGTAGAGTTGACTTGGTTGACTGTAGAGTTGACCTTGGTGACTTTATCTTGACCATGGTAATATTGTGTATTTTGATGAATTGTTTATATGTCATATCTTTTCATAAAACACTTCAGCACACTCTGTTAAGTCTACATTTAAGGTCAGTGCACACCTTGTATGACACTATATCAAGATCGGTGCATGTTTTGTAGAAGTACGCATAAGGTCAGTGTAGACTGTGTTATGCGTATCTAAGGTCGGTGCATGTAATATCCCTGACCTTTTGAATTCCTCTTCATAGGTCCTGGATCTAGTTTTGCGGAGTGTCCAGCTCCGTTGTGTCCGAAATTTCGTTTCGGACATCTTTCGTGTTCGGATCGGCGTGATCAGAAGTTGTTTCGAAGGCCCGGGAGTGTTCCGTAACTTTTCCGCGCGTGTTTTCCGATTACCGGTGTGTGTTTCAGTAATTCCTTCGGAACCTCGCTGCGGGTGAACCGGGTCGTTCACCTGGACACGAGTGGTACCGTTACGATCGGTGCGTTCCGAGGATTCTGAAAACGTAATTTTCTATATTTTTGATATTTTTTGGATTTTCTGGATTTTCTATAAATGCCCCCCCTATTTCTCTCTCTTCCCCACCTTCTCTTTCTTCTTCTTCTTCCTCCTCCGTTTCTCCCCACCGCGGCTCCCTCTCTCCCTCTCTTCTTCCCGTTTGAGCGCGAGGAGCTCCCTTCCGGCTGTAGATGGAGGTGGGGCGACGGCGTGAGGACGTAGGTGACGGCGAGGTGATCTCGTGGGCATGCGGCGAGCGTGAGAAGCGTGAAGAGGCGGGGTTTTTCAAAGCGTTCTTCGCGATTCACGGATGATCCGGCGGAGCATTCGCTCCATTGAGGTAGGGTGACGTTCCCTATCTCCCCACCGTTCATTTCCGTGATTTATAGGCCGAGGGGAGGCCGAGAGGGATGTGATTGAGCATGTTTGGGGTTTTTCCATGATTTGGAGAGAGCTCGCCCGATCTATGGATTTGATGCATGATTTCGCGTTTTGATGGCCTAGAATCATGCTAGGGGTCCCCCGGGGTCTTCCCCGTTGATTTCCCCCTCTCCGGTGGAGGCATGGGGGCGTGGTTGGAGTTTTGGGGCTTTTCTGCCGTTTTCGCTGTCGGGTGCGTGTAACGGTCCTTCCAGGGACCGTTACATGGTGTGACGCGTCTATGAGAGGCCGTCACACGCCCGTTGTTAGCCTTCGGGGGTTCAAGGACTGTGACGGTCCCGCGACTGACCGCCACTTGTGTGTGACACGCCTGGGCAGAGCCGTCAGGGGCGTTCCGACCGTTGGCTTATGACCGTTGTCTTTTTGACCGTTGGGGGTCAGTGTGCGTAACGCGCTAGGGTAGGCGCGTTACGTTCGCGTAACGCGTTGGGTCAGGCGCGTTACATCCTGGGTCACCCCAAGTGTGAGGGGCGCGTAACGCGCTGGGCCAGATGCGTTACGTTTGCGTAACGCGTTGGGGCAGGAGCGTTACATCCTATTTTCACGCTGGGAGTGTGGGGCGCGCGCAACGCGCTAGGGCAGGCGCGTTATGTTTCCGTAACGTGCCAGGCCAGGCGCGTTACGCCCTGCTTTCCTCAGGCAGTATAACGGTCTGCGTTGGGCCGCCAGGCGACTGTGATGGTCCCGCCTAGACCATTACAACCTTGTGACGGTCCTAGGGTGGACCGTCAGGCTTCAGGTTGCCCCGAGAGGGTTGCAAGGCCGGTACGTGGGGTGGACCCCGTATGTCGTCGGATACGAACGTTGTTTTCCATTGACTTGAGAGTCTACTCCTTCAGTGACCCTCCACTAGTCGTAGCCTACCAGTACGCGTGTGCTGGTCGCACCAGGGAGTGGTGTACGGTCTTACCCTTAGAAACGGTTTGTGGACCGGTTGCCATCGGGCCCCACGTCTTGCAGTCAGAGTCCGGATGAGGGGAAAACCGGTCAGAGGGCCAGACCAGGGACGCGCGGTCTGTGTGTGCACACGTGGTTGGGGGCGGTTGGACCCACGTCGATGGGCGTGACCCCAACTAGTCACTTGTTTGTGGTTCTTGTTCGGTGTTCGTTCCTTTGGTAGGCGCTACCATGTCAGGCGGTTCACCTGCGGTGCGGTGTAAGTCGTCAGGGGACGCTACCGACTGTGCTTCTAGTGGGAGGTACTCCTGTCGAGTACGGAGTGTCAGACTGTTAGTCTCGTGTGTCTGACCTTCGGGTTTGCCGTGTCGACCGTTGAGCTTCGGTTGTCTCACCGTGACACGTGTGCCGCTTTGCGTGCCGTGGGACCTTTGTTTTGTAGAGTACAGGGCTTTCCTTTCCGAGGTACTCTCCTACCGCTAGCGTAGTGGTTTCTCGTTTTACGAGGTCGGGTTCGAGTGATCCCTACTGAGTCATGTTCCGAGACTCATTCCCTACGTGTTTTCACCGTGTTTCAGGTGAGACGCCGCCCCAGGGGAGCGCGTCTGGGGCGCAGCGTGATGCGGGTGTCCAGAGGTAGTGCCAGAGGTCAGAGCTGGGGTATGCCCCGTGTAGCTGTACTTTCTTGTCTTGTCTCTGTACTAGTTGTGGACTACTGTTGTTATTTTATTGTTATTTTGTGGACCATGTAAAATGGTAATTCACTTCCTGCTTAGTTATAAACTGTTTAATTTCTGCAATTACTTGTGATACTTGTGTAGTTCCCACACCATCCTTCTAACCCTTCTGAGTCTTCGGGCTCGTGGGTGGCGGTGCGAGTCTCGGGTTATTGGGTCTTCCCGGTAATCGGATTCTCGGGTCGTTACAGCTGGTATCAGAGTGCGGTTGTGGAATTATACGAGAATCATAGGTGATTGTAATGGTCCACTAGTCCACAGCAATGATGTACAGTTGACGCTGGCATCGGACATCGTGCGTTTTCTTGACCTTGCCGTTCTCGTGTTTTTTATCTTTTGCTTCAGGAGCGAGCATGGCACCGAGGCGGAGCACTCGCTCTCAACAGGGGCAGTCGGCTGGAGGTCAGGAGATCGAGCAGGGGGTCCAGAGGGACCAGGAGGAGCATAGTAGAGCGCCGCCAGCGGCCACCGAGGTAGTGGATACTGCGAGGTTTCCGGGGGCCGAGGATTTCTTCCATGGCATGTACCAGCTTATGTCTCAGCAGTTCGGCGGAGAGGCTGGCGAGGGCTCGTCAGCTAGGGGTGGGCCAGGCCGAGCAGTGAGGGACTTCATGCAGTTCCATCCATCCTACTTTAGCGGCCAGACAGACCCTGATGCGGCTCATGACTGGCTTGACGAGATGGAGCGGGTGTTCAGTTCTGCAAAGAGTGCTGCCGAGGACAGAGTGGTGTTGGCCTATAACCAGTTGTAGGGTACGGCTCAGAAGTGGTGGTCTTCTGGGTGGAAGATGTCTTTTCAGCTTCGTCCACTTGAGCAGGTCGAGTGGGATGACTTTGTTAGTGCTTTCGAGCGTACGTACTATCCAGATTACGTTGCTACGCAGCGGAAGCGGGAGTTTCTGGAGCTGGTGCAGGGCGACATATCCGTGTTGCAGTACAGGGGCCAGTTTGTCGAGCTGGGTCGGTATGAACCTCACATCATGGAGCATGAGAGGGTGAAGACCGCGCAGTTTATTCAGGGCTTGAGGCAAGAACTGAGGCACCATCTGATCGCGAACGGGGCCACTGATCTGGAGTCAGCATCTCGTGTTGCAGCTTCCTTGGAGATGGACATGCAGAGGACCCGAGGACCGATCAGCCAGGGGCAGTCTTTGTCAGGTCGCAGCCAGTAGTCGGCTACCCAGCAGCTGGGTTCTTTCCAGCATGCGATGAGTGGTTCAGGAGTGCCGGCACAGGCAGCGTCGGTGACAGGATCTACGTCCTTTGGCACGAAGGTCAAGAAGTTTTTCAAGAAAGGGTTCGGCAAGAAGAAGTCCAAGGATCAGGGGCAAGCTTCATCGGACAGTGTACAGCAGCCGATCCCCTTGCAGCGTCAGGGATCAGTGGTTGGGTCACGAGGACCGTGTCCACGGTGTAGTGGGTTCCACCTAGGCAGGCAGTGCGCGGCACCGATCATCTGTTTTCGGTGTGACCAGGCAGGGCATTGTTGTGCCTCTTAGGCACAAGCATGTGCTATGTCGCCTTGATGATAGCAATGCTATTTGGTTTTGATGATAGCAAGATAGTGAGTGTATTCAAGTGCATTTGATATAGTGTTTTGATGACATTGTGCTTTGATGATAGCAACATGACTGTGACTGGTATATCTGATATATCAGTTTGTGTTAGACTTTTGTTATGTGCATAGTCTATACATTGTGCATCTCGTTGACAAGTTTGCACATTCATGAAGTCTGCACACTGGTCAGTGTCCATCAGCATTTAGAAGTCTATACAGTCCACCGTCCTCATCAGCGTCTCGTGCATATAGCAAGTCTAGACATTGCACTGTAGCATGCATTTCTTTAAAGTCTATACATCGGACTGGTCTGCATTGGCTAAGTATATACAACGTCAGTTCATGCATTGTCTTAGGCAAAGTCTATACAATGGCTTTGGGTCTCCAAGTCTATACAGCATTTTGCTTCGCCAAAGTCTGTACATTGGTCTGCATAGGCTAAGTGTATACATCGTCCAGTACAATCAAGCACTGTTCGTGAAGTTCGTACAGCCTTTTGCATTGGATTTCAAGTCTAGACATTACACTATTGCATACATCGTCTTCATGCTGTTTTTCTCTTTAACTTCGTGTCACTTACTGTTATTCCTCGTGTCGTTTCTTTCTGGTCCCACTGCTTCATCACGTGTCGTGATAGCCGTGGCATCTTCTGTCTTCGTGTTGTTTTCACTTCGTGCAGTCTTCTCCTAGTGTTGTCCTAACTTCGAGTCGTTTCTTTGTATTCTGTCTTCGTGTTGGTTTTTCGCTTTAGACTTCGTGTCTTTCTCGCTTTGACCACACTCCGTGTCGATTTCAGTTTTCGTCTTCGTGTTGTTTTCAACTCGTGTCGGTTACTGTTTCGTCTCCGTGTTGTTTCATGTCTTCGTGTCGTGTTTCTTACACCTCGTGTCTTTATCGCTTTGTGACTTCACCTCGTGTCGTTTTCATCGTCTTCGTGTCGTTTTTGTTCTATTGCGTGCAGGACATCGCAGCACCTCGTGTTGCTTTCTGTGCCACTTCATGTCGTTCTCTGTGTAGTGTGTGTTTCTGTCACTACTGCACTTCGTGTCGTTCTTGTTTCACTTCGTGTCGTTTCCGTATTATGTCTTCGTGTTGTTCTTCCTAGACCTCGTGTCTTTCGTGTGTTGAAACCACACTTCGTGTTGGTTTCTGTTTTTATCTTCGTGTCGTTCTCAGTGCATCTAGAATTGCTACCACATACCTCGTGCAGCTTTAGTTATTGTGGCCCTCAGTTTTAATGGTTTTCATCTCCTTGCAGGTCCGAGGAAGAAACATTTCCACATGACTGGGCAGCACGTGATCCGAGGCTGAAGGACTGACAGAATGCTGACACGTGGCCAAATATCTGGGCGGGAAATGCGGAGGACACACACGCCCAGTGCTGCCCTCCTGCTGGCTGCTGCTATATATATGAGCCTCCTTCCACAGAAGAAGGTTGATCGAGTTGGCGAAAAGAAAAGTCCATACAGATAGCCACGATCCAGAAAAGAAGAAGAGCAGAAGAAGAAGAAGAGGAGAAGAGCAGAGAGTGAGAGATTAGCGAAAGAAGAAGAGAAGTGCAGCAGAGAAGAAAGAGAAAGAGAGAGAGTGAAGAAAGAGAGTGAGATCGAGGGAGATCTGTTAACTGGACCGTGGATCAAATCCAGGCCAGTCAGCTCTTTAAGAGCCATATTGTGCTTTATCGTTTACAGCTTTCCGATGCTGTTATCTTGTATTTTGTTTTCCATTTTACATTTCCTTTCAAGCTGTTAGTCAGCGGATTGCAGAGGTGCTGCCTCTGGACGGCTAAGCTGTATTGCCCAGCGGTTTGCAGTGGAGGATTCCACTGGACAGCAAGCTGTGTTGCTCAGCGGGCAGTGGAGGTTTCCACTGGACAGGTAAGCTGTAATCCCCAGCGGTTGCAGTGGTGGATTCCACTGGACGGCAAGCTGTGAGGCCCAGCGGTTGTAGGCAAGCTGTGAGGCCCAGCGGTTTCAAGCTGTGAGTCAGCAGGAAGTCACACTCGGGTTGAGTGTGGGGTGGATGTAGGTCTGCAGGACCGAACCACCTAAAAAACCCTTGTGCACTGTGGTTTGATTTGTTCATTTGTGCTTCCGCTAGATGAATGCATAGGGGCGCTCCATGTGTTTGCTAACTGGTCGAACATAATAGTTGATTAGCTTTCAGATTTGGTAAATCTATCTAGTTAGCATCATAGTTCTAGTTTGAGCGAAATTTTATATTGGGTGAGAGTTTAAAAGGGACATATTCATTCACCCCCCCCCCCTCTGAATACATAGCACCGTACCCAACAATTGGTATCAGAGCAGGTCTCTGATCTATCAGATCTAACAATCTGCAAAGGATCCTGCTAGTGTTTGGTGCATTTCAGAGTGTGCTTTCTATGTTCGTTGTTTAGTTTCATCTACTTAGTGCCGTGTCTTGTTCATCTAGTCTCGGTGCTTCAGTTTGTTCTGAGCTTTCAGATTGTTTGCAATGGAGCCAATCGTGATGAAGGCTAGCTCCAGCAAAGCAAACAGATCCAGCCACAGTGGATCATCAAGCGAGAAAAGCAGCCTCTCGCGGTCTGAAAGTGATGGAGACCACATTGCAATGGTAATTAGTGAATTCAGAAAATTCCTGAGAAAAAGAGAAGGAAAGCATGGTGATGACAGAAAATAAATAAGGTATACTTCTAATCCTGCCAAGAGTATTGACTCTAATGTTTGCTACAAATGCAGGAAGGCTGGCCACACGAAGGCTGACTGTCCAGAATTCTCGAAACTCAAAGAGAACACCTTGGACAGTGCTGAAGAAGGAGAAAAGTCCATATGCTTAATGGCCAACCGGGGAAGTGATGATGAGGAAACCTCATCTCAGGTAAGCTCCGAATCAGATGGATACTCTTTTAATGAATTGATAGTGATGTATGAAAATCTGTTTAAAGTGTCCAAGAAATTAAAATCTGAAAATAAAAATTTAAGAAAAGAAATCAATAATTTGAAATCTGAAATGATTAAAGAAAAAGATGAGTTAAACAGGTTGAAATCTGAAAAAGAGAATATTAGAAACAAACTCATCGGTGAAAATAATTCTTGTAAAGCATGTGCCATTCTCGAAGACATGATTAATGATTTTGATTCTGAGGACATTCTTCAAAAAGAACAAATCAAATCTCTAAAAGAAGAAAATGTCTGCTTGAAGGATCAAAATAAAAGGCTAATGGTTCTTAATACTGTCTTCTCTGAGAAATGGCTGTCAATTGAAAAAGGAAAATCTGTTGTGAAGGAAAATGAAAACAACATTGAAATAAAGGTTCAACAAGAAAATGAAACTCTGAAGAACCTGAATGATGCTTTGCAACAGCAGCTAATTGCATGTGAATCTGAGCTATCCAAGTATGAAGTGAGTATTGCTTCATTGAATTCTGAAATTGAAAATCTGAAAAACACTCTGTCTAAATTTGTCAAAGGTAAAAACAGTTTGAATAAACTACTTGGCTCAAATGTGAAAAGTTCAGAATGTGCTAGTACCTTAAAATGTATTTCATCTAAGAAATCTCAGAACAATAAGCACAGGGCTGAACAAAAGAAAAAGAAAAATTGCTGTGAAAAATCTTCTCATAAAATTCAATTTAAAAAGGGAAAGAATGTGCAGTGTTTTTATTGTAATAAGATAGGTCATATGATGCATGAGTGTAAGATGTTTGAATTAGATGACCTAGCTACTACTACTGCACAGAAAGTTTCTGCTAGAAATTATGTTTTTAAAAGAAGGAAAATAGAGTGTTTCCATTGTGGCAAGATGGGCCACATTGCAGCTCATTACTGGCATGCCCAGGGAAAGAAAGTCAACTTAAAACTTGTAAATTTCCCTGCAAGTGAAACTGCTTCTGGTAAAAGAACCCCAGCATGCTTCGAATGTGGAAAGCATGGCCATACAGTCAAGGACTGCTGGCATGCTCAGGGAAATAGATTGAACTCTAAGTCTGTAAAATTCCCTGCTCTCTATGATTCTTGTTTTGAATGTGGAAAACCTGGCCACAAAGTTTCTGACTGCTGGATGGCAGGTTATGGAAAACAATATGTTCATGCCAACAATAGAAAATTTCATGTTAATGCACAAAGACTTCATGCTAATACTTGTGTGCATAACAAGAAAACAAAGCATGTTGCTTCCTGTTATTATTGTGGGCTATTTGGACATTCTATGGTTGATTGTTTTCTGATGGAATATGATGATAATTCTGCTAAGAAACTGTTCAGTACACCTGATAGGGGCAGTACAGGACCCAAGACTGCTTGGGTTCCTGCAAAATCACATTGAATGACATGCTGCAGGTGTGCCTTGGAAATGAATAGAAGGGGTTAACCAAGGCACTCAAGAAAGAAAACCCCAGGACTCAATTCAGGTCAGTTCTGAAATCTGTTTTTAAATTCCATTATCTGAAATTGTGAGCATGAAAATTGTGAGCTTCATGTTGATTTGCCTGATTGATCGTTGATGATCTCTTCATGTACTGAGTTTTACTGTGCATATATCTGATGCTTTTCTCTCACTGATTATTGCACTGAATAAATGGACTGCATGCTTGTGGTTGAATGCATAACTTGTTGATTGTGAATAATTCTTCAGTGTATAGAGTCATTGCATGCGTCTAATGTCTGCACACACTATTTGCATGACTGACTTTGAAGTTGTTCAATGCATGTAGGACTGCTTTATGTTGCATTGTCTTGCATAAACCTGGTATATCAAATGGTAAGCTACTAAAAAGGCAGGGAAATCTGCCTGGAGGTTCTTACTATGTGTGAGATGGTCCTTGAGACCAGGTTCTCTGCCAGGTACCTAGGGTCTAGTCCTCATGTAGAACAGTGTACTGCATCATATTTTTGAAAAATCTGAAAAAGGATAAAAATGTGCATGACTTGGATGCATAAACTTGAATTGATTATCATTGTTGCATAGTCTGCATGTAGAACAGTCTAGTGCATAGCATATTTTTACATCATGGTGTCAGGGGGAGCTGAGAGTTCTATTCAATTCATTGAATCCTTGGTACTTCTCATTGTCCCCTTTCAACTCATTCATATTCACTGTCATCAGATGCTATTGAACCATTTTACCAATTGCTATCTTTTTCCCATCATTTTCACTAAACAACAGCTTTGCATCTGGTTTAGTACATTGAATGGTGATTATTGCAATTGTTCACTTATAAGAATCACATCTACAAATTGAAAAGAACTAAAGGTTTAACCTTTATAAATTGAAGAGTTAAGTGTCTGCACTTCAGAATTTGAGATAAAAGAAAACTTTTATAGCTCTTAATCTTTGTCTCATGGTAAGATTAGAAAAAGTTTTTGTAATGCCTAATGTGTTGATCTGGAAATTTCTAGAAAATGTGAATAAGAGTATGTACTGTTTTTCAATCAATCACTCTAAAAGAGATAAGGGCAGCAGTAAATAAGATCATAAATGCTATGAACTGAACATAGTAACAGAGCAATGGTTAATTGCACTGAGAAACTGTGAACTCCTCCAATGAAGCAGGAAAATTCACATGTCATGAAGTGCCTCAAGCTAACTCTGTTCATAGGGTCAAATCTATAGGGGGAGTCCTCACCAAGTAACTAAGAGTACTGGCCTCTAATCAAGGTGTACCCTTAATGTCAAAAGTGAACACTTTTCTTTGTGGATTTTGATCTGAAATAGGTCTAGTAGTTTATGCCTAATAACTGGGGGTACTTGCCTCTGATCAAGGTGTACACCTAATGTCAACAGCATAAATGCCACAGGTCTATTCACTTAGTTCAGGTTCTGAAAATTAAAAAGTGAATCAAACTGCTGTAACACTTCGAAAATCAAAAGTCACTGAGTGAAAATTATTTTTCTCAATACATGTTCAAGTTGCCTCTCTTGAATTTTCTTGTTTAATCACAAAAGGGTATTATTTCTGACTTATCTATTAATACCATGTGCCCTAGATTCATTGCTATAAATGGAGTCTACAAACTATTTTTCAGGGGTCAGGTGTTTTACTCTAGATTTATCACTGTTAAACCTGAATTTTTAAAAATTGTATGTTGATGATTCTTATACTTTAACTATTGTTTATAATCAGGCTTATTCTCTGAACCAATGATTCAGCTGTTGTCTAGTGACCCTCCTACCTTTTCTACCTTATTTATCTGTTCATATTCCTTCTCAAAGGGGGAGCTTTTATTTAGGGGGAGAAATAATTCAGGGGAGTCCTACATTCAGGGGGAGAATGTCCTAGAGGAACTTGCATGCATAATGCACTTTGCACTCTTGTTTTTACTGTTTTTCTCTTTTTGATCATGTCAAATGAGGAGAAAATCTTGTGTGTGACTCACTGTCACATTGTGTTGCCATCATCAAAAAGGGGGAGAATGTTGTGCCTCTTAGGCACAAGCATGTGCTATGTCGCCTTGATGATAGCAATGCTATTTGGTTTTGATGATAGCAAGACAGTGAGTGCATTTGAGTGCATTTGATATAGTGTTTTGATGACATTGTGCTTTGATGATAGCAACATGACTGTGACTGGTATATCTGATATATCAGTTTGTGTTAGACTTTTGTTATGTGCATAGTCTATACATTGTGCATCTCGTTGACAAGTTTACACATTCATGAAGTCTGCACACTGGTCAGTGTCCATCAGCATTTAGAAGTCTATACAGTCCACCGTCCTCATCAGCGTCTCGTGCATATAGCAAGTCTAGACATTGCACTGTAGCATGCATTTCTTTAAAGTCTATACATCGGACTAGTCTGCATTGGCTAAGTATATACAACGTCAGTTCATGCGTTGTCTTAGACAAAGTCTATACAATGGCTTTGGGTCTCCAAGTCTATACAGCCTTTTGCTTCGCCAAAGTCAGTACATTGGTCTGCATAGGCTAAGTGTATACATCGTCCAGTACAATCATGCACTGTTCATGAAGTTCGTACAGCCTTTTGCATTGGATTTCAAGTCTAGACATTGCACTGTTGCATACATCGTCTTCGTGCTATTTTTCTCTTTAACTTCGTGTCACTTACTGTTGTTCCTCGTGTCGTTTCTTTCTGGTCCCACTGCTTCATCACGTGTCGTGATAGCCGTGGCATCTTCTGTCTTCGTGTTGTTTTCACTTCGTGCAGTTTTCTCCTAGTGTTGTCCTAACTTCGAGTCGTTTCTTTGTATTCTATCTTCGTGTTAGTTTTTCGCTTTAGACTTCGTGTCTTTCTCGCTTTGACCACACTCCGTGTCGATTTCAGTTTTCATCTTCGTGTTGTTTTCAACTCGTGTCGGTTACTGTTTCGTCTCCGTGTTGTTTCATGTCTTCGTGTCGTGTTTCCTACACCTCGTGTCTTTGTAGCTTTGTGACTTCACCTCGTGTCGTTTTCATCGTCTTCGTGTCGTTTTTGTTCTATTGCGTGCAGGATATCGCAGCACCTCGTGTTGCTTTCTGTGCCACTTCATGTCGTTCTCTGTGTAGTGTGTGTTTCTGTCACTACTGCACTTCGTGTCGTTCTTGTTTCACTTCGTGTCGTTTCCATATTATGTCTTCGTGTTGTTCTTCCTAGACCTCGTGTCTTTCGTGTGTTGAAACCACACTTCGTGTTGGTTTCTGTTTTTGTCTTCGTGTCGTTCTCAGTGCATCTAGAATTGCTACCACATACCTCGTGCAGCTTTAGTTATTGTGGCCCTCAGTTTTAATGGTTTTCATCTCCTTGCAGGTCCGAGGAAGAAACATTTCCACATGACTGGGCAGCACGTGATCCGAGGCTAAAGGACTGACAGAATGCTGACACGTGGCCAAATATCTGGGCGGGAAATGCGGAGGACACACACGCCCAGTGCTGCCCTCCTGCTGGCTGCTGCTATATATATGAGCCTCCTTCCACAGAAGAAGGTTGATCGAGTTGGCGAAAAGAAAAGTCCATACAGATAGCCACGATCCAGAAAAGAAGAAGAGCAGAAGAAGAAGAAGAGGAGAAGAGCAGAGAGTGAGAGATTAGCGAAAGAAGAAGAGAAGTGCAGCAGAGAAGAAAGAGAAAGAGAGAGAGTGAAGAAAGAGAGTGAGATCGAGGGAGATCTGTTAACTGGACCGTGGATCAAATCCAGGCCAGTCAGCTCTTTAAGAGCCATATTGTGCTTTATCATTTACAGCTTTCCGATGCTGTTATCTTGTATTTTATTTTCCATTGTACATTTCCTTTCAAGCTGTTAGTCAGCGGATTGCAGAGGTGCTGCCTCTGGACGGCTAAGCTGTATTGCCCAGCGGTTTGCAGTGGAGGATTCCACTGGACAGCAAGCTGTGTTGCTCAGCGGGCAGTGGAGGTTTCCACTGGACGGGTAAACTGTAATCCCCAGCGGTTGCAGTGGTGGATTCTACTGGACGGCAAGCTGTGAGGCCCAGCGGTTGTAGGCAAGCTGTGAGGCCCAGCGGTTTCAAGCTGTGAGTCAGCAGGAAGCCACACTCGGGTTGAGTGTGGGGTGGATGTAGGTATGCAGGACCGAACCACCTGAAAAACCCTTGTGCACTGTGGTTTGATTTGTTCATTTGTGCTTCCGCTAGATGAATGCATAGGGGCGCTCCATGTGTTTGCTAACTGGTCGAACATAATAGTTGATTAGCTTTCAGATTTGGTAAATCTGTCTAGTTAGCATCATAGTTCTAGTTTGAGCGAAATTTTATATTGGGTGAGAGTTTAAAAGGGACATATTCATTCACCCCCCCCCCCTCTGAATACATAGCACCGTACCCAACAATTGGTATCAGAGCAGGTCTCTGATCTATCAGATCTAACAATCTGCAGAGGATCCTGCTAGTGTTTGGTGCATTTCAGAGTGTGCTTTCTATGTTCGTTGTTTAGTTTCATCTACTTAGTGCCGTGTCTTGTTCATCTGGTCTCGGTGCTTCAGTTTGTTCTGAGCTTTCAGATTGTTTGCAATGGAGCCAATCGTGATGAAGGCTAGCTCCAGCAAAGCAAACAGATCCAGCCACAGTGGATCATCAAGCGAGAAAAGCAGCCTCTCGCGGTCTGAAAGTGATGGAGACCACATTGCAATGGTAATTAGTGAATTCAGGAAATTCCTGAGAAAAAGAGAAGGAAAGCATGGTGATGACAGAAAGCAAATAAGGTATACTTCTAATCCTGCCAAGAGTATTGACTCTAATGTTTGCTACAAATGCAGGAAGGCTGGCCACACGAAGGCTGACTGTCCAGAATTCTCGAAACTCAAAGAGAACACCTTGGACAGTGCTGAAGAAGGAGAAAAGTCCATATGCTTAATGGCCAACCGGGGAAGTGATGATGAGGAAACCTCATCTCAGGTAAGCTCCGAATCAGATGGATACTCTTTTAATGAATTGATAGTGATGTATGAAAATCTGTTTAAAGTGTCCAAGAAATTAAAATCTGAAAGTAAAAATTTAAGAAAAGAAATCAATAATTTGAAATCTGAAATGATTAAAGAAAAAGATGAGTTAAACAGGTTGAAATCTGAAAAAGAGAATATTAGAAACAAACTCATCGGTGAAAATAATTCTTGTAAAGCATGTGCCATTCTCGAAGACATGATTAATGATTTTGATTCTGATGACATTCTTCAAAAAGAACAAATCAAATCTCTAAAAGAAGAAAATGTCTACTTGAAGGATCAAAATAAAAGGCTAATGCTTCTTAATACTGTCTTCTCTGAGAAATGGCTGTCAATTGAAAAAGGAAAATCTGTTGTGAAGGAAAATGAAAACAACATTGAAATAAAGGTTCAACAAGAAAATGAAACTCTGAAGAACCTGAATGATGCTTTGCAACAGCAGCTAATTGCATGTGAATCTGAGCTATCCAAGTATGAAGTGAGTATTGCTTCATTGAATTCTGAAATTGAAAATCTGAAAAACACTCTGTCTAAATTTGTCAAAGGTAAAAATAGTTTGAATAAACTACTTGGCTCAAATGTGAAAAGTTCAGAATGTGCTAGTACCTTAAAATGTATTTCATCTAAGAAATCTCAGAACAATAAGCACAGGGCTGAACAAAAGAAAAAGGAAAATTACTGTGAAAAATCTTCTCATAAAATTCAATTTAAAAAGGAAAAGAATGTGCAGTGTTTTTATTGTAATAAGATAGGTCATATGATGCATGAGTGTAAGATGTTTGAATTAGATGACCTAGCTGCTACTACTGCACCGAAAGTTTCTGCTAGAAATTATGTTTTTCAAAGAAGGAAAATAGAGTGTTTCCATTGTGGCAAGATGGGCCACATTGCAGCTCATTGCTGGCATGCCCAGGGAAAGAAAGTCAACTTAAAACTTGTAAATTTCCCTGCAAGTGAAACTGCTTCTGGTAAAAGAACCCCAGCATGCTTCGAATGTGGAAAGCATGGCCATACAGTCAAGGACTGCTGGCATGCTCAGGGAAATAGATTGAACTCTAAGTCTGTAAAATTCCCTGCTCTCTATGATTCTTGTTTTGAATGTGGAAAACCTGCCCACAAAGTTTCTGACTGCTGGATGGCAGGTTATGGAAAATAATATGTTCATGCCAACAATAGAAAATTTCATGTTAATGCACAAAGACTTCATGCTAATACTTGTGTGCATAACAAGAAAACAAAGCATGTTGCTTCCTGTTATTATTGTGGGCTATTTGGACATTCTATGGTTGATTGTTTTCTGATGGAATATGACGATAATTCTGCTAAGAAACTGTTCAGTACACCTGATAGGGGCAGTACAGGACCCAAGACTGCTTGGGTTCCTGCAAAATCACATTGAATGACATGCTGCAGGTGTGCCTTGGAAATGAATAGAAGGGGTTAACCAAGGCACTCAAGAAAGAAAACCCCAGGACTCAATTCAGGTCAGTTCTGAAATCTGTTTTTAAATTCCATTATCTGAAATTGTGAGCATGAAAATTGTGAGCTTCATGTTGATTTGCCTGATTGATCGTTGATGATCTCTTCATGTACTGAGTTTTACTGTGCATATATCTGATGCTTTTCTCTCACTGATTATTGCACTGAATAAATGGACTGCATGCTTGTGGTTGAATGCATAACTTGCTGATTGTGAATAATTCTTCAGTGTATAGAGTCATTGCATGCGTCTAATGTCTGCACACACTATTTGCATGACTGACTTTGAAGTTGTTCAATGCATGTAGGACTGCTTTATGTTGCATTGTCTTGCATAAACCTGGTATATCAAATGGTAAGCTACTAAAAAGGCAGGGAAATCTGCCTGGAGGTTCTTACTATGTGTGAGATGGTCCTTGAGACCAGGTTCTCTGCCAAGTACCTAGGGTCTAGTCCTCATGTAGAACAGTGTACTGCATCATATTTTTGAAAAATCTGAAAAAGGATAAAAATGTGCATGACTTGGATGCATAAACTTGAATTGATTATCATTGTTGCATAGTCTGCATGTAGAACAGTCTAGTGCATAGCATATTTTTACATCATGGTGTCAGGGGGAGCTGAGAGTTCTATTCAATTCATTGAATCCTTGGTACTTCTCATTGTCCCCTTTCAACTCATTCATATTCACTGTCATCAGATGCTATTGAACCATTTTACCAATTGTTATCTTTTCCCCATCATTTTCACTAAATAACAGCTTTGCATCTGATTTAGTACATTGAATGGTGATTATTGCAATTGTTCACTTATAAGAATCACATCTACAAATTGAAAAGAACTAAAGGTTTAACCTTTATAAATTGAAGAGTTAAGTGTCTGCACTTCAGAATTTGAGATAAAAGAAAATTTTTATAGCTCTTAATCTTTGTCTCATGATAAGATTAGAAAAAGTTTTTGTAATGCCTAATGTGTTGATCTGGAAATTTCTAGAAAATGTGAATAAGAGTATGTACTGTTTTTCAATCAATCACTCTAAAAGAGATAAGGGCAGCAGTAAATAAGATCATAAATGCTATGAACTGAACATAGTAACAGAGCAATGGTTAATTGCACTGAGAAACTGTGAACTCCTCCAATGAAGCAGGAAAATTCACATGTCATGAAGTGTCTCAAGCTAACTCTGTTCATAGGGTCAAATCTATAGGGGGAGTCCTCACCAAGTAATTGAGAGTATTGGCCTCTAATCAAGGTGTACCTTAATGTCAAAAGTGAAGACTATTCTTTGTGAATTTTGATCTGAAATAGGTCTAGTAGTTTATGCCTAGTAACTGGGGGTACTTACCTCTGATCAAGGTGTACACCTAATGTCAACAGCATAAATGCCACAGGTCTATTCACTTAGTTCAGGTTCTGAAAATTAAAAAGTGAATCAAACTGCTGTAACCCTTCGAAAATCGAAAGTCAGTGAGTGAAAATTGTTTTTCTCAATACATGTTCAAGTTGCCTCTCTTGAATTTTCTTGTTTAATCACAAAAGGGTATTATTTCTGACTTATCTATTAATACCATGTGCCCTAGATTCATTGCTATAAATGGAGTCTACAAACTCTTTTTCAGGGGTTAGGTGTTTTACTCTAGATTTATCACTGTTAAACCTGAATTTTTAAAAATTGTATGTTGATGATTCTTATACTTTAACTATTGTTTATAATCAGGCTTATTCTCTGAACCAATGATTCAGCTGTTGTCTAGTGACCCTCCTACCTTTTCTACCTTGTTTATCTGTTCATATTCCTTCTCAAAGGGGGAGCTTTTATTTAGGGGGAGAAATAATTCAGGGGAGTCCTACATTCAGGGGGAGAATGTTCTAGAGGAACTTGCATGCATAATGCACTTTGCACTCTTGTTTTTACTGTTTTTCTCTTTTTGATCATGTCAAATGAGGAGAAAATCTTGTGTGTGACTCACTGTCACATTGTGTTGCCATCATCAAAAAGGGGGAGAATGTTGTGCCTCTTAGGCACAAGCATGTGCTATGTCGCCTTGATGATAGCAATGCTATTTGGTTTTGATGATAACAAGACAGTGAGTGCATTTGAGTGCATTTGATATAGTGTTTTGATGACATTGTGCTTTGATGATAGCAACATGACTGTGACTGGTATATCTGATATATTAGTTTGCGTTAGACTTTTGTTATGTGCATAGTCTATACATTGTGCATCTCGTTGACAAGTTTGCACATTCATGAAGTCTGCACACTGGTCAGTGTCCATCAGCATTTAGAAGTCTATACAGTCCACCGTCCTCATCAGCGTCTCGTGCATATAGCAAGTCTAGACATTGCACTGTAGCATGCATTTCTTTAAAGTCTATACATCGGACTGGTCTGCATTGGCTAAGTATATACAACGTCAGTTCATGCATTGTCTTAGGCAAAGTCTATACAATGGCTTTGGGTCTCCAAGTCTATACAGCCTTTTGCTTCGCCAAAGTCTGTACATTGGTCTGCATAGGCTAAGTGTATACATCGTCCAGTACAATCATGCACTGTTCATGAAATTCGTACAGCCTTTTGCATTGGATTTCAAGTCTAGACATTGCATTGTTGCATACATCGTCTTCGTGCTGTTTTTCTCTTTAACTTCGTGTCACTTACTGTTGTTCCTCGTGTCGTTTCTTTCTGGTCCCACTGCTTCATCACGTGTCGTGATAGCCGTGGCATCTTCTGTCTTCGTGTTGTTTTCACTTCGTGCAGTCTTCTCCTAGTGTTGTCCTAACTTCGAGTCGTTTCTTTGTATTCTGTCTTCGTGTTGGTTTTTCGCTTTAGACTTCGTGTCTTTCTCGCTTTGACCACACTCCGTGTCGATTTCAGTTTTCATCTTCGTGTTGTTTTCAACTCGTGTCGGTTACTGTTTCGTCTCCGTGTTGTTTCATGTCTTCGTGTCGTGTTTCCTACACCTCGTGTCTTTGTCGCTTTGTGACTTCACCTCGTGTCGTTTTCATCGTCTTCGTGTCGTTTTTGTTCTATTGCGTGCAGGACATCGCAGCACCTCGTGTTGCTTTCTGTGCCACTTCATGTCGTTCTCTGTGTAGTGTGTGTTTCTGTCACTACTGCACTTCGTGTCGTTCTTGTTTCACTTCGTGTCGTTTTCGTATTATGTCTTCGTGTTGTTCTTCCTAGACCTCGTGTCTTTCGTGTGTTGAAACCACACTTCGTGTTGGTTTCTGTTTTTGTCTTCGTGTCGTTCTCAGTGCATCTAGAATTGCTACCACATACCTCGTGCAGCTTTAGTTATTGTGGCCCTCAGTTTTAATGGTTTTCATCTCCTTGCAGGTCCGAGGAAGAAACATTTCCACATGACTGGGCAGCACGTGATCCGAGGCTGAAGGACTGACAGAATGCTGACACGTGGCCAAATATCTGGGCGGGAAATGCGGAGGACACACACGCCCAGTGCTGCCCTCCTGCTGGCTGCTGCTATATATATGAGCCTCCTTCCACAGAAGAAGGTTGATCGAGTTGGCGAAAAGAAAAGTCCATACAGATAGCCACGATCCAGAAAAGAAGAAGAGCAGAAGAAGAAGAAGAGGAGAAGAGCAGAGAGTGAGAGATTAGCAAAAGAAGAAGAGAAGTGCAGCAGAGAAGAAAGAGAAAGAGAGAGAGTGAAGAAAGAGAGTGAGATCGAGGGAGATCTGTTAACTGGACCGTGGATCAAATCCAGGCCAGTCAGCTCTTTAAGAGCCATATTGTGCTTTATCGTTTATAGCTTTCCGATGTTGTTATCTTGTATTTTGTTTTCCATTTTACATTTCCTTTCAAGCTGTTAGTCAGCGGATTGCAGAGGTGCTGCCTCTGGACGGCTAAGCTGTATTGCCCAGCGGTTTGCAGTGGAGGATTCCACTGGACAGCAAGCTGTGTTGCTCAGCGGACAGTGGAGGTTTCCACTGGACGGGTAAGCTGTAATCCCCAGCGGTTGCAGTGGTGGATTCCACTGGACGGCAAGCTGTGAGGCCCAGCGGTTGTAGGCAAGCTATGAGGCGCAGCGGTTTCAAGCTGTGAGTCAGCAGGAAGCCACACTCGGGTTGAGTGTGGGGTGGATGTAGGTCTGCAGGACCGAACCACCTAAAAAACCCTTGTGCACTGTGGTTTGATTTGTTCATTTGTGCTTTCGCTAGATGAATGCATAGGGGCGCTCCATGTGTTTGCTAACTGGTCGAACATAATAGTTGATTAGCTTTCAGATTTGGTAAATCTGTCTAGTTAGCATCATAGTTCTAGTTTGAGCGAAATTTTATATTGGGTGAGAGTTTAAAAGGGACATATTCATTCACCCCCCCTCTGAATACATAGCACCGTACCCAACAGGCATATGGCGCGTGACTGTCCTTAGAGGCAGCAGCATCAGTTTCCTCAGCAGCAGCAGAGGCAGTAGCAGCAGCAGGCAGCAGGGACAGTATCCGCCGCTACCCAGGTGAGCTAGCGTGGGAGTCAGGCAGAGAGCTGGGGGGACCAAATCACGCACATGACTAGGGCAGAGGCAGTGGCGTCGCAGCTCGTGGAAGGTACCGTTCAGATTTTGGGTTGCGTGGCTCGAGTTTTGTTTGATTCTGGCACGTCTCATTCATTTATTTCGGAGGATTTCGCGCTGAGCATCGAGGAGCCGGTGACCCAGTTGCCTTGTGATTTGGCAGTAGAGTTGCCTTTGGGTGATTTTATCATCACTCCGTATTGTTTCGATCAGGTTCCGGTTTGGATCGATGGGCGGAGTATGCCAGGTAAGTTGTATGTGTTGCAGCTTCGGGACTATGATGTGATTTTAGGCATGGATTGGCTCGAGACCCATGGGGCGGTGGTGGATTTTAGAATGAAGAGGGTCTACTTCTAGCATCCGAGCAAGCGGACCTTCTATTTCCAAGATATCTGTTCCACCTTTTCTCGATTCCTCATCTCCGCTATTCGAGCTCGTCGATTGCTTGATTCTGGTTGTCAGGGTTTTCTCGCGTCCGTGGTTGTTTCTGAACGGATGGAGCCGAATGTCGAGGACATTCCGGTGGTGTGCGAGTTTCTCGATATTTTTCCCGAGGAGTTGCCTCGGTTACCTCCCCAGCGGGAGATCGATTTCGTGATCGATGTTGTGCCTGGTACAGGACATTTGGCGAAGGCTCCCTACCGTATGGCCCTCGCTGAGTTGATGGAGTTGCGGGCGCAATTGCAGGAGCTGCTGGCCAAGGGATACATTCGTCCTAGCTTTTCCCCTTGGGGTGCGCCCGTATTGTTTGTGAAGAAGAAGGACGGTAGCTTACGGCTGTGCATTGACTACCGGCAGCTGAATGAAGTGACCATTAAGAATAAGTATCTGTTGCCACGGATTGATGATTTGTTCGACCAGCTTTAGTCTGCGCGAGTGTTCTCGCGGATTGATTTGCAGTCCGGTTACTATCAGCTGAGAATTCGCGAGTCCGATGTGGAGAAGACTGCATTCAGTACGAGGTACAGGCATTATGAGTTTTTGGTGATGCCGTTTGGGGTCACCAATGCCTCTGCAGCCTTCATGGACTTGATACAGAGGGTGTTTCGTCCGTATTTGGACCAATTCGTGGTCATATTCGTGGACGACATCCTTGTTTATTTGCGGTCTGCCGAGGAGCACGCGTACCATTTGGGTGTAGTGCTGCAGACGTTGTGAGATCACCAGTTGTATGCGAAGCTCAGGAAGTGCGAGTTCTGGCTCCGCGAGGTGCACTTTCTGGGGCACGTGATTTCTGGTGATGGCATTTCCGTGGACCCCGCCAAGGTTGAGGCAGTAATGCAGTGGCCGAGGCCGAGGTCTGTGACAGAGATCCGGAGTTTCTTGGGGCTTGCGGGCTATTATCACCTGTTTATCTAGGATTTTTCTCGCATTGCGACCCCAATGACTAGACTTACGCGGAAGGATGTGCCTTTCGTCTGGTCTGAGGAGTGTGAGCAGAGCTTCAGGGAACTGAAGAGATTGCTCACCTCAGCTCCGGTGTTGGTTTTGCCTTCTGGATCGGGAGGTTTTGTGGTGTGTACATATGCTTCCGGGGTCGGATTGGGTGCTGTGTTGATGCAGCATGGTAGAGTGGTGGCTTATGCATCTCTGCAGCTAAAGCCCCATGAGGAGAACTACCCTACCCATGACCTTGAGTTGGCGGCGGTGATCTTTGCGCTGAAGATCTGGAGGCATTATCTGTACGGTGAGAAGTTCGAGGTGTTCACTGACCATCAGAGTTTGAGGTATGTGTTCACGCAGAGAGACCTGAACCTCAGGCAAAGGCGTTGGATGGAATTTATGAAGGATTATGACTTCACCCTGTCTTATCAGCCGGGCAAGATGAATGTCGTCGCCGATGCCTTGAGTCAGAAGGTCGCGGTCAGTGCCTTGATGTTGAGGAAGTGGAGGCTCTGGAAACAAGTGCCCGAAGCATCTTTCATGCTCAAGATTCCCCAGGAACCAGGGTTAGCAGTGCTTGCGAGTCTGACTGTCACTCCTGCTATTCGTCGTCAGGTGACAGAGGCTCAGCATGCGGACCCCGAGTTGCCCCGGATGCTGGCGATGGCTGATGTGGAGCTCGGCGAGGACGGTGCTGCAAGGTTTCGTGACAGGCTGTACGTCCCAGCCGAGGAGCAGATTCATCGTGCGGTGTTGCGCGAGGCTCATGGGAGCAGGTACACCGTACACCCGGGTGCGACAAAGATGTATCGGAACTTGCGAAGACATTTCTGGTGGCCTGGCATAAAGAGAGATGTTGCTGAGTTTGTGGCCAGGTGCCTGATCTGTCAGCAGGTGAAGGTGAAGCATCAGCAACCATGAGGTACTCTCCAGCCCTTGGATGTTCTGCGTGGAAGTGGTACCACGTGACCATGGATTTTGTGGTGGGGTGTTGCCGAGGACCCCGAGTGGGCAGGATAGTATTTGGTTGCTGGTAGATAGGCTGACGAAGGTGACTCGGTTGTTACCGGTTAAAGTCAACTGGAGCGTGTCCAAGTTGGCTCGTCTTTATGTGGAGCGGATCGTTCCGTTGCATGGGGTTTCCATTTCGATCGTGTCGGACCGAGATCCGCGCTTCACTTCTGGATTTTGGAGGAGTTTCCAGCGAGCCTTTGGCACGGAGTTGGCCTTTAGCTCCGCGTATCACCCTCAGTCAGATGGTCAGTCTGAGAGGACCATTCAGAATTTGGAGGACATGCTGAGATCCTGCTGTCTGGAGTGGCAGGGGAGTTGGATTCACCACCTGTCGTTGGTGGAGTTTGCCTATAACAACAGCTATCATTCGAGCATTGGTATGGCTTCTTATGAGGCATTGTATGGGCGTCCTTGCCGGACTCCACTTGATTGGTTTGAGGTTGGTGAGCGTATTTTGACGGGACCAGAGTTGGTGCAGCAATGCGTGGATGTGGTGCACGTGGTTCGTCAAAACATGTTGGCGGCCCAGTGTCGGCAGAAGAGCTATGCTGACCGTAGGAGGCAGCCCCTCGAGTTCGCCGTGGGCAATCGTGTATTCTTGAGAGTTTCTCCGATGAAGGGGGTGATGCGTTTTGGACGGCGTGGGAAGTTGAGTCCCCGCTATATTGGTCCTTTCGTGATTGTGGAGCGCATCGGTGAGGTTGCTTATCGGTTGCAGCTACCCCCTGAGTTGGTGTTGGTGCATGACGTGTTCCACGTCTCAATGTTGCGGAAGTATATGCCCGATGACTCTCACGTGCTCGAGGATTCTGTTTGGCCTGAGGTGACTCCAGATCTTTCTCTCCCAGAGTTTCTAATCCGCATGGAGGATAGGCGAGAGCAGCGCCTACGGAACAAAGTCATCCCCTTGGTAAAGGTGGTGTGGCAGCGGCACTCTGGTGGTGAGGCTTCCTGGAAGCGTGAGGACGAGATGCGTCAGTAGTTTCCTTACCTGTTTGAGTGAGTCTTCCTCTTCTTTCCCCTTGGGTTGTTCTCAATTTCGAGGACGAAATTCCTTAAGGGGGGAGGACTTTAATATCCTGGACCTTTCGGATTCCTCTTCATGGGTCCCGGATCTAGTTTTGCAGAGTGTCCAGCTCCGTTGTGTCCAAAATTTCGTTTCGGACATCTTTCGTATTCGGATCGGCGCGATCCGGAGTTGTTTCGGAGGCCCGGGAGTGTTCCGCGGCTTTTCCGCGCGTGTTTTCCTATTACCGGTGTATGTTTCGGTAATTCCTTCGGAACCTCGCTGCGGGTGAACTGGGTCGTTCACCTAGACACGAGTGGTACCGTTGCGATCGGTGCGTTCCGAGGATTCCGGAAACGTAATTTTCTATTTTTTCGATATTTTTCAGATTTTCCGGATTTTCTATAAATACCCCCCCTATTTCTCTCTCTTCCCCACCTTCTCTTTCTTCTTCTTCTTCCTCCTCCATTTCTCCCCACCGCGGCTCCCTCTCTTCTTCCCATTCGAGCACGACGAGCTCCCTTCCGGCTGCAGACGGCGGCGGGGCGACGGCGCGAGGACGTGGGTGACGGCGAGGTGATCTCGTGGGCATGCGGCGAGCGTGAGAAGCGTGAAGAGGTGGGGTTTGCCAAAGCGTTCTTCACGATTCACGGATGATCCGGCGGAGCATTCGCTCCATTGAGGTAGGGTGACATTCCCTAGCTCCCCGCCGTTCATTTTCGTGATTTATAGGCCGAGGGGAGGCCGAGAGGGCTGTGATTGAGCATGTTTGGGGTTTTTCTATGATTATGGGAGAGTTCGTCGGATCTATGGATTTGATGCATGATTTCACGTTTTGATGACCTAGAATCATGCTAGGGGTCCCCCGGGGTCTTCCCCGTTGATTTCCCCCTCTCCGGTGGAGGCATGGGGGCGTGGTTGGAGTTTTTGGGCTTTTCCGCCGTTTTCGCCGTCGGGTGCGTGTAACGATCCTTCCAGGGACCGTTACACGGTGTGACGCACCTGGGAGAGACCGTCACACGCCCGTTGTTAGCCTTCGGGGGGTCAGGGACTGTGACGGTCCCGCGACTGACCGCCACTTGTGTGTGACGCGCCTGGGCTGAGCCGTCAGGGGCGTTCCGACCGTTGACTTATGACCGTTGTCTTTTTGACTGTTGGGGGTCAGTGTGCGTAACGCGCTAGGGCAGGCGCGTTACGTTCGCGTAACGCGTTGGGTCAGGCGCGTTACGTCCTGGGTCACCCCAGGTGTGAGGGGCGCGTAACGCGCTGGGCCAGACGCATTACGTTCGCGTAACGAGTTGGGGCAGGCGCGTTACATCCTGTTTTCACGCTGGGAGTGTGGGGCGCGCGCAACGCGCTAGGGCAGGCGCGTTACGTTTGTGTAACGTTCCAGGCCAGGCGCGTTACGCCCTGCTTTCCTCAGGCAGTGTAACGGCCTGCGTTGGGCCGCCAGGCGACTGTGACGGTCCCGCCTAGAGCGTTACAACCCAGTGACGGTCCTAGGGTGGACCCTCAGGCTTCAGGTTGCCCCGAGTGGGTTGCAACCCTATTTTTAGTCCGACCGTGGTCGCTGTGCGACGGGGCCGATACGTAGGGTGGACCCCATATGTCGTCGGATACGGACGTTGTTTTCCGTTGACTTGAGAGTCTACTCCTTCAGTGACCATCCACTAGTCGTAGCTTACCAGTACGCGTGTGCTCACCAGGGAGTGGTGTACGGGCTTACCCTTAGAGACGGTTTGTGGATCGGTTGCCGTCGGGCCCTACGTCTTGCAGCCAGAGTCCGGCTTAGGGGAAAACCGGTCAGAGGGCCAGACCAGGGACGCGCGGTCTGTGTGAGCACACGTGGTTGGGGGCGGTTGGACCCACGTCGACGGGCGTGACCCCAGCTAGTCACTTGTTTGTGGTTCTTGTTCGCTGTTCGTGTCTTTGGTAGGCGCTACCATGTCAGGCAGTTCACCTGCGGTGCGATGTAAGTCGTCAGGGGACGCTACCGACTGTGCTTCTAGTGGGAGGTACTCTTATCGAGTACGGAGTGTCAGACTGTCAGTCTCGTGTGTATGACCTTCGGGTTTGCCGTGTCGACCATTGAGCTTTGGTTGTCTCACCGTGGCACATGTGCCGGTTTACGTGTCGTGAGACCTTTGTTTTGTAGAGTACAGTGCTTTCCTTTCCGAGGTACTCTTCTACCGCTAGCGTAGTGGTTTCCCTTTTTATGAGGTAGGGTTCGAGTGATCCCTACTGAGTCATGTTCCGAGACTCATTCCTTGCGTGTTTTCACCGTGTTTCAGGTGAGACGCCGCCCCAAGGGAGCGCGTCTGGGGCGCAGCGTGGTGCGGGTGTCCAGAGGTAGTGCCAGAGGTCAGAGCCGGGGTATGTCCCATGTAGCTGTACTTTCTTTTCTTGTCTCTGTACTAGTTGTGGACTACTGTTGTTATTTTATTGTTATTTTGTGGACCATGTAAAATGTTAATTCATTTCCTGCTTAGTTATAAACTGTTTAATTTTTGCAATTACTTGTGATACTTGTGTAGTTCCCACACCATCCTTCTAACCCTTCCGAGTCTTCGGGCTCGTGGGTGGCGGTGCGAGTCTCGAGTTATCGGGTCTTCCTGGTAATCGGATTCTCGGGTCGTTACAGTGCAAGTAGTACCTCACGCACACCTCTGGTCGGTGCTAGCTGCCGTTTTCACTTCGTAAGGTCAATGCAAGTTACCATGTGCATACAAAGTCGGTGCAGCGTCTGCATTGAGCATAAAAGGTCGGTGCATTCTCAGTTTTTATTCTACCTAAGGTCTGTGCACATTTTGTCTTACACATATATAGGTCGGTGCATATTTTTGATATACGCATGCAAGGGTCGGTGCATTGTCTGCTCCATGTACATAAAGGTCTATGCATGTTTTCATACATGCATAATAAGTCAGTGCACACTTGTATCTTGCATAACTAAGGTCAGTGCATTGTTTGCCTTACGAGTGTGGATGATCAGTGCACTATCTGTTCTATATCATAACAAGTCGGTGCTAGTCTGCATCTCTTCATGTACTGAGGTTGATGTTAGTTGCTACTAAGGTCGATGCATGTTTATATCAGGTCTGTGCTAGCTGCATGATATAGTCTGTGCTAGTTCTTTACTCTTGTATCTGTGCCTACAGGTATGTGAGTTGTCTAAGTCCATAACACGTGACCAATATCTTTGTTCGTTACAATGACATGTAAGACTCATGATCAAGCACCTGACGGGTGTCCCAACTACCTGCGAACTCTAAGTCACGAGCAACTTAAGTACCTGGATAAAAGGCACGTGATCCAAGGCAAAAGGCTAAATGATGTTCGTGACATGTGGAAAGTAACCCAATCAAGATGCTGCCACGTGGCCATCCCAAGCTCAGATCTGAACGAACTTTTGGGTGATAAATATGGTCTCCACATGCCCATCACCTGCTACCTATAAAAGGGGGCAGATCGCTCAATCTCAGAGATACACGTAGAGAAAGAGAGAAAAATCAAGAGCGAGTGAAAATACAGAGAGAATAGCAGCAGCCAAGTCAAGAGGAAGTTCCAGCAAGATTAAGAGAGCGAACCTGAGAAGTGCTTTGAGAGAGCTTTGAGAGAAGAGAAGTGCATCGGTTGAAGAGTGTGAGTCTGAGTCTGAGTCTCTACAATTTGTTGTTTCCGGCTTCTTGGTTCAGAACCAGAGCCGATCTGCTCTTTGTGTGAGCTACAGTTTTTGTTTTGCTTTTTTGATTTTCTATTCTGCTTTGAAACCTTATTTTACAAGCTGTGTGTCAGCGGTTGTTGGCAAGCTGTAAGGCCCAGCTGCAGAGGTTGATTCCTCTGGGTAGCTTAAGCTGTAAGGCTCAATGTATGTTGGGAAGTTTTCCCCGAAGTTGTGGATCAGCAGATTGGAAGCTGTGAATCAGCAGTGAAGCCACACTTGGTTTAAGTGTGGGGTGGATGTAGATCTTTGCAGGAGATCGAACCACCTAAAAATCGTGTGTCTATGCTTGATGGTTTGTGATTGCTGCATATACACATCTGGCTGCGATCTTGTCTCTTTTGGTTGGCATATTGAGGATTTAATAGAGTGAATAAGGTATATTAAAAGGTACTGCTAGAAGGATAAGTTAAGCTTATCTGAAAAGTGGTTTATCTTGCGTGAGGAGACTCGTTGAGTTCAACCTCCGCCAAGTACCTCTTCACATTTCATTTATCTGGAATTTAGTTCTGCTGCTGTTGAGTTTTACTTGTCTATTTGAATTCACTAATTCTCTCTATTAATAGCTCTCACACAACATTTGAATACATCTTCTGTTAATTCAGTGGCTCTAGTGATTTTGTGTCTAAATTGGCTGTTCTGATTAAGTAATTTTTAATTCCGCACTTATCTGCTTAATCTTGCTTTAAATTTGGGGTATATCTATTCATCCCCTCTCTAGATCTATATCAACCATAACCATCTTAGCATTTCTTGCATTACCTAAGCCTTAATAAAATTCAGTAGACATTGGCCCTAGGATCACACTATGCTTTTAGTATAACGTGAGTTTGTCCTCATTTTTGGAAACCGATGTCTAAGGATAGAGGTCAACGGCAAACGCTATAAACGGACAAGTGATTTTTAATTAGGACCCTACGAAAGTAGGGGGAGTCTCCCACTACCCCACCTCTTACCTAGCCGGTGGAATAACTTGAGGGCCGATTTAAGTTGTGCCTTAATCACTTTGTGAAACCCAATATATCTAGGTTATACTTAAGTCTTTAGGTTGTTTGTGTGCCAACTTGTTTGTCTTTGCATAAACAAGAATTAAAAATATAAAAATATAATAAATAAACACAATCTAAAATAAGAGAAAACGAAGAGAGGAAAAATAAAAACAAAAAAAAGACAGAGAAAAAAAAGAAAAAAGAGAAGAAAAAAAGTGGTGGGAAAGTAATTCATGGATTGGGCACACAAATGTCACATGTTGGACCAAGTGGCCCATAAACTTGATCAACTCCTGGCCATAAAATTAAATTCCTCAATACCACCACCTAGTCCCCAGGAGAATAGTCACATGTGGACTACTCCGGTCCATTATAATGGTGATTGCTCAAACCAATTTTCATCTCTCACCTCTCATGGCCCGACCTATTTTGAAAATCCATACTCTTGGTCGGCCTATAATGAGAGCCCTCTACCTATGGCGGCCCAGTCTCTATTCTTTATCCAAGACCAAGCCCAAACCACTCAATTCTTTGACAATAGGGCCTACGATCCATCTATTTACCCAAGAGCAAGTCCAAATGCCTCAAGGTTTTCCCACTCCTCCTTATGACTCATTTCCATCCACATTCAATTCCAGATGGGAAGGCCAACCAAATTTCTTTTGAGAACCTTACCAAGGCCCATCTCAAAGTCCTCCAAATCAAAAATTTCCAAATTGGGCTCAATACCCAAATGATTCTTATGATCAAGCCCAACATGGAGGACAATTCATATACTCTCCACCACCTCACTATTAGACTGATCACCTTTCAAATTCCTATCCATCACAGTCTGACTCTCGCCCCACTTACCTATCTCCTTCATACTCAGATTTCAACAAGGAGAGAGCTTTCAACAAATTTATCAGCTCATCTTGGCTCAAAATCAATCCATCCATGCCTGATTGGGCCAACTTTCTGAAAATCTCAAGGGAATGGAAATGAATCAACTATCTAGCTACTCTACTAAAAATATTGAATACAAATTTCTTGATTCTGACTCATATGCAAGCCTTTATAATCAATCCATGATTCATTAACCTAACAACACTTAAAGCATTTCAAACTCTGATAAGAAGGAAGTTATGGAAGAGTCACATCAAGAAGATGTAGAGGAAGCTAGTGAAGAGTCGCCCAAGGAGCCCAAGCCCAATTCCACCTTCAAAAAGGGCTACGATAAGTATGATGAGCTTAAGTTTGGGGAAGAGGAAAAGGAAGTGGATGCGTTGGTTAATGGTCAAATCCCATTAATTTTCCTTCCTGCATTTGAGGAGTCCTTGTTCCAAATAAATGACAAAGAAGATGAGATGGTAGAGAAAGAATTAAGTGTATATATGGACCATTCTTTTTGGGTGAAGGAGAAACCAGACATCCTACTTGAAATCTATTCTAACTGGGCATCTCATGATTTAGGGAAGAATGTTAATCTTTCTCCTATTCCTGACCTCGGCACTTCTATACACATACTCGATATCCTGCAACTAGCCGATCGGCTGATTCCACCTGAGCCTCATGATCATCCATGTGTTGAGGAGCATGTCTATTTCACTCTTGACCCTCTTTGTCTCCTGGACACTAGTCCTTTTATGGAATCCTTAGAAACTCCTCCCACTCCTACTCTTTCTCGCCTCAACGTCGTGCTTGAAAATTTTAAATTTGAGGTTGAAGAAAAACATGCGGGGAATAAAAAGGTCATCATTAACACATTCAATACCTTTAAAGACCTTAATTGTGAGGAGAAGTATTTCATAATTGAAGACATGATCCTTAACAATGTTCCTCTTCCATTCTATGACCGGGGCATCCCCGGACATAATCTTTTCCTCCAGTGGCATAAAGGCTGGAATTTGAAGGAGGATGAGATCACATGGTGGCTTATCATGAAATCAACTTGTTGGTTATTGAGCCACATTATGTCCGGTGAAAGACGTTAAACTTAGCGCTTTTTGGGAGGTAGCCCAACGTTTTGTCTTTAATGTTTCAGTAAGTCGTTTTCAATTTTTGTGTTTGTAGGAGTCAGTAGTAGCACCAGGAGGATGTCCAGCGAGAACCACATCTGCACACCCCAGGTTGTACCTTTCCTTCCCAAGCATTCATATTTACATTTGTCATATTCTTATATTGTTCATATCATCAAAGATAATGTCATTTAAATTGGGGGATAAGGGTAATTAATGTGAAAATTTCATACAACCTAATGCCGTATTTTGTTTTTAAAAAAATCAACTGAGTTTTCATGATTCATGCTCTCATGAAAGAGACTCTAGAATGGAGAAGACTATGGAGATGGATGATGGAATAAATTTTAGTGTTTAGTCATGGGAACTAATTTAGAGTCTCCTAAAGTCCCTTAGTACTTTGAAAAAAAAATCACTTGCACACTAATGAAGTAGGTAGGACAAGTCTTCTGTCATTTGGTATGGTGTTTGATACTCTGCCTTCCCTATTGAAGAGTTAGATCTGAAAAAAAAATCTGTCTATCGACTAAAGTGTGAAGTTTAAAAAATCATGAAAAATACCCTTGATCTTAGTAACCGGGCTTCTTCACCTAAGGTAAGTGTTGAGATTCGTGTCAAACGGTGAAGGGATGTGCAGCACCATGTGTTTGAAAAAAAAAGACATGGAAAATGTCTATGATCTTAGTAACTGGGTCTCTTCACCTAAGACAAGTGTTGAGATTCACGTCGAACGGTGAAGAGATGAACATGATCATGTGTTTGAAAAAAATATAGATAAATAATAATAATAAGGGAGAGTGAAAGCTACCACGATCAAAGCTCTGATCTGGGAGGTGTAGAGTTGAAAGACACCTAACTGAAATGGCAATATGGAGAATGCAATTGTCCAACTGTAGATTTGGATTTTACGAGTACAAGTGCTATGAAACTATGAGAGTATTCTAAGAAAGTTTTGAGCATTATGTTCTTATCCTATGACTAATATGCTTTAATGATTACAGAGTCCTAATCCTTAGTCGATTCCATGAAGGAGGATCTTGACATAAGGTATGAAACTTTTAAACTCTTGTTGATCTCTAATTTTTAACTTTTACTAAGGGACTAGCAATGAGTAAGTTGGGGGGTGTGATAAGCGCTCATTTATTTATATTTATTCATATCACACACATCATATTTTGGACGTTAACGAAGTTAATTATGTAATTTTACATGATAATATCAGTCTTACACAAAATGGAGATTTTTCTGTAATTAATGGGACTTAAGACATGTTTAAAATAAAAAAATTACATAATTAAATTTTAAATCATTTCATAAGAAACTTTGCTATAATTGTTTTTACAAAATTCACTTTGTGTAAATTGAGGACCAAAATCAATGGCAAAACATGTATAAGTTCATTGCTAAGACTTTTTTTTGAGGGGCTTAGATATAATTTTTTACATTTTTACAATCTGTATAAATAGTGTCCTCTGGCATCCACAGGCTGGCTCCTCTCGCGTCGACGGCATGTTGACAGTAGACGTGTGAGCGTGTAGCAGGCAGGCTCCCACAGCGTCCACAGACTGGCGAGAGGCCCCTCTGGCGAGCGTGCAGCAGGTGGTCATGCATACGTGCAGGCAGCGGACGTGCAAGCAATGGCAGGCGTGCGTGTAGGGACGACATGCGGTAGATGATGGCAACGGCATGGGCGAGTGGCGCTCACGTGGGCACCATGCATGGTAGGCTGGGGCATCCCAGCAACACCAGCAGACCTGCAGAAGCAGTGGGCCGACTGGGCTTATAAGGGGACCTCTCCTCCTTCCCCTCCCCGTCTTCTTCTTCTCCTTCCCCTCTTCTTCTTCTCCTCCTTTTCTTCTCCCCCTCTTCTCCTCCTGCTCCTGCTCCTCCTCCTTCTCCTTCTTCTTCTTACTCCTCCTCCCTCCTTCTTTCCCCTCTCCCCCTCACCCTTTCACTGGTGGCGGAGCCCTATTCAAAACAGGGGCGTCGGCCAGCCTCCTCTCTCTTTTTTCTCTTCTCATCTCTCTCTCTCTTTCTTCTCTTCTCATCTCTCTTTCTCTCTCTGTTTCACCTGCACTCACCTACACCACCCTCCGCCAGCAACCCTCTCTCTCTTTCTGCTCTTCTCATCCCTCTCTCTATGTTTCTCCTGCCCCCCTCCACATCCGACGTCTCTCTCTCCCCTTTTCTTCTCTTCTCATCTCTCCCTCTCTCCTGTCGACCCACTGCACCGAAGCCTCTCTCTCTCTCTCCCTCCCCTTTCTCTCCTCTGCACCACCACCACACCCCTCTCCTCTCTCTTTTCTCTCTTTTCACTCCCCTTCACTCCCTCTCTCTTCTCACTCTCCATTCCCTCCGTCTCTTCTCTTCTCCCTCACATCCCTCGTCTCTATGCTCTCTCTATCTCCCCTTCACACTGTCTCCCCTCTATGCTCCTTTCTTTATTCTCTCTCTGTTTCGCTCTTCTAACACACGAACACACGGCATACATTATTCCTATTTTCATTTTTTATTTTATTTTATTAACTCTCCCCACCACCTCTATCTCTTTATCTCTCTATTTTCTCTCTCGTTCTTCTATCTCTCTAACCCCTTCAAAGATGGCGGAAGACGGGTGTCGTCGGCTCCGAGTTGAGTAGAAATCAAAGGCTCAAGGAGGTGACGTCACCCCAACACTACGGTCATGACATCCTTGTCCCTCGTTACTCCTCGGTGCTATTTAGGATTTTTATTTTGAGTTGTACTTTTTATTTTTGCACTTCATATTGTAAACATTATCTTTTAATTAGTGAAAGTCATATGTCTTTATTTTCTCTCACTAGATCTCTCTCTCACCTCTTTCTTCTTCTTCCTCTCCCTCTCTTCCTTTCTCTCTCTAGAACCTTCCAAATTTTATTAGATAGATTTATTTAATGCTATTCTTATTTTAAGTTGCATATAACCAACAAAATTAGCATTTCACTTAGAACACAAGATCTTCAACTCATAAATCTAAACCTCTCCGTGGATTCGACCCAGACTCGCCATTGTGCTACGATGTTTATTTTTGTTGCGAGTTTGGTAAATTTTGAGATTGGTCGCCGCCTGTGTTTTAACGACGAACCTTGCGGCGCATCAGTGACACTCGTGAACTTGTGTAGCTGTGGGTAGTTGAATATAGTCTTCCTTCAACGAAGCCAAGGTAATGATGGTTTGATTTACATACTTATTGATTGTTTGAGAAGAATGTTGAAAGTGCTCACACAAAGTATCACTAGACACCCTGTGACTAGCGACATATAAGAACATACCTAACTATTCTGCAATAATCATATATTTTGAATCCTTTAATAAACCACGATCTACCAACATGTCACTCAACCTTGTAAATATAGTTGGGTGCATCCTGAACACTTTATAACATCTCTACTCATGTCTATTGATAATATTTGTCACCCATATTTGACCTATGTAGACTGATGAATGCATGCGTCGACGAATACGTGGTGGCATGTCCTCATTTTTCACTTGTTCTAAAATGTCTTTCTCAATGGTGTTGAACATTTCATCGTCCTCCAAGACGAACTCCATTAGAATGCGATTAATCTCTACACATCACACAAAGCATTTCCATCACCATTACATCAAAGATGAACTAATCAAGTCATTAAATGTGAGTAAAAAGTCTAGTACATGATTTCCCTAAATAGAACAACGAGTGTAGAAGAGTAACTAATGTACAATAGAGCAAGAATACTATAGTGCTCAATAAGCACAGTATATGACTTCCCTACCTACAATAACACTAGCAAAAGAGCAACTAATATAAAGAAGAGCAACACTACTAGAGTACTCAACAAGACAACAACAATACAAGACATATTTGACATTTGTGTACTCTGTTGTAACAGTGACTGGTTTCTTGCATGATAAGGTGGCATGGGATTTGCATAAGATGTAGGCATGGGCCTTCTCTTTACTTGAGGTCAATCAGGATGAATATGTCCGCTATTGCCAAACCCATTTATAACATCACGTGCATCCTCCAATGAGTGAAAACCCTTGTAACGAGCTCCAGGATATCTATTCACTTGGGCAAAACATTTAGGCCAAGTGTAATATACACCGGGTTCATGACTAACCCACACTACATAACATTTATATCTTCCCATTGTCTGAACTTCAATTCCATTCATGTAAGATTTTATAAAAGACAATAGATCTGAATGTCACAAGAATGGAAGTAATTTTAAAATAAGGTCTACTCCATAGGAAAAGTATGTAGATGAGAAAGCATGTAAGTTTAAGATTACACCGCATGATAAAGTGGGGTGGGGGATTAAAGCAAATAGTTCAAGTTCATGAACAATGTTTATATCATGTGAATTAACACCCAGTCAACCTTGTCTTCTTGAGGCAGCTCCATAAATAGTTTTCTATTTATTGGATCTTTAAATAAATATACTGTTTTGATGTACATGTCACGATCAAGGTTTGGATATGCCTTGATTATGTCAATGCATGCACGCATGGAAGGGATGTCATCGACCATGTGGAGGGGAGTTATACGGTCCCCTCGTAAGAGCCTCATCAAATCATTTCTCTCTCATGTAGCCCCTGCAAAATTGTTCAATGCCTCATCCCCGATCCTCTTTTGACGACTCTTCCTTCCAGAGTTAGGTGTTTGCTTGGGCGGTGTAGAAGTCCCTTCATCCTCCACACCCCTACTCATAGTATGTGTGTTTAGAGTGGGATTTGAAGGTTGTGTGAACTGAGAGACATTCATAGTGTCACTAATGGCATCAATCCCACCAATATCAACCCCACCACCTAAAGCAGTCAAAAACTCATTTACATGCCCTTGGGTAGGTTGCATTATTTGTCGATGATGTGTGATTTCGGCGTCCCTTCCCCGTATAGTGCTTTTTCCACAAAGATAGTCCATCTCACGTAGGAAGAGAAATGGTTTACCTCTAATGAGTCTAAACTCTGGTCGACTCTGAAGAAATGTAAGATTTGCAGAGGTCATTTTGTGGAAATAAATAGTCGAGTAACCTAAACTAGACACATAGAAGCACATGTCATATAATACCTGAATCAATTCATCGCATGCCCCTTCATATCAAGGAATAGGCACATTGTGGACATTGTCCCACCCCCAACCACTTTTATTGCGTAACTCATCAACAATGCCATAAAGTTTTTTGATTGTCTTCCAACGATTATATAATTGTTGATAATCATAATTTAGGTTACACGAGCGATTAAACATCGGGACCATCTCATTCCAACAATGAGGATTGAACATACTAGAAGTGTAATTATTCTTATCATATTGCTCAATCAATAATTCAAGGAGAACCTTGTCATGAGTCGTATTCCAATTCTGTACATGCGTCTTAACTCTATCGATACTTGACTCATTCTGAATTATCCCTAATATTAGTAAATTAGTAATAAATAGTACTTTAGTCTCCAAATAATAAGCACATATCAGAATGTTTATCACAACAAGATGTATAATATAACATTCACTGCTATAGGGTTGATGATAAGACTTACCTGAGGCAGACATGGTTAATATCCTCTTCCTCTTCAAGCTGGCGAAGCATGTCATGAGACAAGAGAAAAGTAGACAAATAAAATGAGAATGTTAACACAACAGTGAGAACCATGAGCAGAATGGATCATACTTACACATGCATTATAACAAGTGATGATAGAAAATCTGGTGGAGCATGGTATTACAGCAGGACATCCACAAGGATGACATATTGTGCTTCAGATCATACATGATTTTTTATTATGAAAAAGATGAAAAGATGGTTGGCAGGAAAATTTAACATAGAAACTCTGGTCAAGCATGGTATTACAACCGGTCATTTGCAGAGGCCATTCACAAGGATGGCATATTTTGTAGGTCAGATCATACATGCTTTTTCAGTATGAAATAGATGAAAATCTGGTTGGCAAAAAATTAAGACAGCAAGAGGTGGATGATTGTGGTGACATCAAGCTATATGCAGAGGTCATACAATAGGATGACATATTGTGCTTGGATCATACATATTTTTTTTAAATCAAATAGATGAAAATATGGTTAATAGGAAAAATTAACACAACAGAGGTCAAGTATGGTATTACAGCAGGGCTAATGCATAGGTCAGATCATACATGTTTTTTTAGTATGAAATAGATGAAAAGTTGGTTGGCAAAAAATTAAGACAACAAGAGGTGGATGATTGTGCTGACATCAAACTCTATGCAGAGGTCATACAATAGGATGGCATATTGTGCTTAGATCAGACATATTTTTTTTCAAAATTAGATAGATAAAAATATGATTAGCAGGAAAAATTAACACAGCAGAGGTCAAGCATGGTATTATAGCAGGGCTAATGCATAGGTCAGACAATATATTGTGCTTTGATTTGGGTTTACAATTTTTTTCTGCTAAGTAAGAAACCATAATATATTTGAATAACACCCTTACCTAGATCACATTTAAAAAAACATTGTAGAGTAGACATGCTAATGCATACAAAACAAAATATTAGAGATTTTTTAATTAGGTACAAAAATAGTAACCAAAAGATGAACAAGAGTGTTCAGAAATTTTTTTCTGCAAACAATTTTAGAGCAAAAAGTTATTTTTTTCAGTATCAGCAAACCATCAGTAAGACTCTTGACAGTAAAAGTAACTTTGAGCCAAGACCAATAATCTATATTATACATAGGCTATTAAAATCTTCACCAGAACTCAAGCTTTCCATGCATCTTGGCTTGAAGATTTGTTTGTAATGTGTTTGAATGATAATAAATATGAGTATCTTAAAGAAAGAGAAAGTAGGATATGTTGCCACAAAAATTTCACCTATTTTATTGATAAGATATAGTGCATATCCAAGCTTTGATAAGCATAAAGCTTTTCTGATATATGGAAAAAATGAAGTAGACAAATTTCTAACTTTATTAAACAGTATCAAGTATAAGTATGGCATAATCCATTTGGATCATACATGAATCATGGTATTACATATTTTTTTTTTGGTATAAAATATCAATATTGACTTACAGGAAAAAATAATGAGCATACTTAGGACTTCCTATTCAGAGCAAGGTAGATGCTACGCCTAATAGAATGTACAAAACAAAAGGATACACAAAGCAATATACATAGGTGAAGCAAAGTAAGGTAGAAGTCGAACGAGACCATGGTACAAAACAAAACATATGTAGAGATGAAGCACAACAAGAAGCACCACATATGAAACTACACAACATGTCGTTCACAGCAAAATGAAAGACTTGTAAAATGCTTAAATAGGGAAAATAAAAAGAGATTGAAGGGCATCTGCAGAAGGAACCAGTGGCCGCAAGGGGCAGAGGAGGACGCAGAGGAGACGAACTCTTCTGCTGGGGAAGCCACCGCTATTGGCACTGATGATGGGGATGCCATTGTGAAGGAGCCTTAAAAGAGGTTAAAATAGGAGGAGAGCAAGTAACACTGTAGGGTCATGAGCGGGATCGCTTGTGTATCGATTCAACGCATCTCTGCAAAAGTAGATTTCACATAGTACTTCGGGAGCAGAAAAAGGGGAACAACATGAACCCTACCTACACGATCGTCGCTCGATCGGAGAAGATTGGAGAGGTGATTAGCCAAGAGATGGGTGTAGGCTTGAGGGTTTTCCAACCACCCATCTGACCTTGCAGTAATGGCCGTCGTTGACGGCCCAGCTCTTTCTCGAGATGGCATTGCGTGGGGATGAAGCCTGGAATACACAACTACCATCGCGGCGAAGGCAACAAGGGCAGATTGGGCCAACAAAGGGAGAGACGGCGACAAGGGAAGGGCCAGCGAAGTATGAGGGCGGAGCAGGGCGACATGGGTTTTGTTGGAGACACGGAGGTAGGGTTTCATTGGAGAAAGGAAAGGGGGAAAAATCATATGCTCTTGCGATGTCACTTGTGTTTCTGTAAAACACTTTTACTACCCGTATCCGGGCACCCATGTCGAACAAGTTTACCTCGAGTTAAGACGAGTTAAGAGGGGGTTAAATGAAATAAAGTAGAATATTTAATATGTGCAATCAAAGCGAATAAGAGTTAAAGATCGGGACCTTATTCTGCTATCAAACATGGCCTTACTACGTGCATGCCAAAAAAGCTCACAAATTTCCACTAATGATATGACTTCAACGTGTGGTTTATCGTTCATGTGGCAAACAAATCATTGAGATGGCATATGTTAGAAGGCAAACAACAAGAGATAATTCCAAATGAGGGAGAGTGGAGTGTAACTGTTCTACCAAGGAGAGAAGAGGAATACGTGTCTTCTCTTGTCTAGGAATTTTTTTTTGCTTGTATTTAAACTACTTAGATATCATATACATATACGCATTAATTATACCGAGAAATTTTCACAAATAAAGAATTCTTTCGTGATATGTACTGAAAAAACACTAAGGAGACAAAGTATGTCAAACTTTATTGACACAAATCCACACGTGTATATTGGCTTCGCCGTGTCGGCTTCCAGCGAGCGAATCCCCGGAAGTGGGGTCCCAAGCGCGTCCAACGTGGTTCAACTCAGTGCCCGCGACGACCCCACATTTCTTCGCACCCCATCCTCAGGCCCAATTCCCGTCATCATCGATATCAGCCGTCCGATCGACACGTGGGGAACCACAAAAGCGATTTTCATTACCAATTTCCTTTATTTCTTTTGGCTGTCTTCCGCTTCGGTCCCTTTCCTTTGGGCAATCCCAGACTCCAGAGGGCAAAGTCGCTCCTTGGGCCACTCCCTTTTCGTCTTCAATTTTTTTTATCAATAAAATATTATTATGGGTCAGAATTCACCGAAACCCCCTCCACCGTCGTCGCCCCCCTGTAACGCAGCAGAGACTCTGTAGAGAGAGAGAGAGAGAGAGAGAGAGAGAGAGGAGGGAGAGTTCACGGAGTTGGACTCTAATGGCGTCGCCTTCGGTGCTGCCGCCGGCTTCGAGATGGTCGCTGGAGGCCGCCACTGCGTCCGGCTTCGCGGTCTCCACAGTCACCTCCTCCTCCTCCCGCCGCTCTGTGAGTGGAAGAGGAGTCCACGTCACTGGTCCC
Source organism: Amorphophallus konjac (assembly GCA_022559845.1). Taxonomy (NCBI): domain Eukaryota; kingdom Viridiplantae; phylum Streptophyta; class Magnoliopsida; order Alismatales; family Araceae; genus Amorphophallus; species Amorphophallus konjac. The sequence continues at coordinate 402,948,795 of CM040120.1, forward strand.
AGGTGCTTACCTCCTTCATCCGATCCTTCCTCCTCGTCCTCCTCCTTGCCTGCTTCTTCTCCTGCAACGACTGGAGACCCCAGCCGGGAGCCGCCTTCCTCTCCTCTCAAGAGGACGACGAAAAAAAGGGCGTCCTCCCAGCTTGGGACCTCGTCCTCCACTGTCGGTGGACTGCTCGGTGGCGGGGAACCGGCCGCGGCGATGGGGGGTGGCCGTAACCGCTCCAGCGTGGAACTCCACGTATCGACCAAGAGGTGGTTTCGTAGTTTCTTAAAATCGTTCAGGAAGCAGCCCCTTTGGCGTAGGATCTTCTTCGCATCGAAGAAAGTCAGAAGCGTCATCCTGCTTAATGTTCTCACCATCATCTACGGTATGGGCCTCCGTTTCTGTTTCCAGTTGTTTTGCTCTCTGTTGAAACGGTGAATCGTGCTCGTCTGCGATGTTGATGCTTAAGACTTATTGTACTCTTCACTAATCCATCTAGTTTTATGCTGGTCACTTCCCATCCTCTCAAATTCTGATTTTGGATGATTTTAATGGGCGCCTTTTCTCCGGAGTCCGGGCACATTTGTAGTCCAAAGCATTGTTGCTGAGCTTGTGTAGGCACGTATTAGTGATTTTCTGCAAGGGAATACATAGTGATTCCCACTGAAGTTTGATATACTAGCATTCGTTTTAGTGCCTAAATCTTTATTCACAATGATACAGCATGTTCAGAAGCTCACTTCTTTTGACTAGGGATACACAAGGTTGCCCAGCCAGTTGGCGGCAGCCCAACCAACTGTCCATATTCAGAAAGCCAACATGAAGATGCCATTTTTGATTTCCTCTTGGTGCCTACCTGTGTTGCAAGTGATTAACAGCTATGTCTTGCTCTTCGTTTATGTGTCTCTGGGCTGAAGGCAGTCATTCACAGATTGCTAGTGGTGGCATAGAGAGTGATGAGAAGGTGATATTAAGAGGTGAAGTGCCACCCCGTTAGATAGGGTTCTCTATTTGTCCAACATTGGTCTCCTTTCTGTTTAATAGAGCTCTTAGGTGCCAGGGCTTGGGACATAATTTTCCTTATAATTAAACAAAATTGACATGATGGAAAGGGCTGTTGTGGATGGTTAGTGTTTTTGATAACTGTGCTTGTGGGGCTCCCTATGTATTTCATTCTTGTTTTGCATCTTGAGGGATATGGAGGAGAATTTGGAGCATGATTCCAGATAGGTTTCTCTCTAGGGGAAGTTGCATTGAGATGAGGAGTGGTTAATGGGTAGAAGAAACGGTGTGGGTGATGTTAGCCTAAGGGACCTAGGATCTTGGGACTTTTGACCTTGTTCCATTCGGTGGGTATGCTGATCTGAAAGAGGTGAGGGGGCCCTTTGAATCGCAGTTGTCAGGGAAAGATACTGTTGGTACAGCAAGGTTGTGGGATGTAATACTACTACTGCTTACAATGTTGAACACTGATCTGGAAATAGAGGATGTGATCAATGTGAGCATATCAGTGGATAAGGGTGAAGGGACAATTGTTAAATGAGTGAGATATTTCAATGGACATAGTCAAATGTTCAAATGCTAAACTTTTTGGGACATGGTCAAATGATCAAATGCTAAACTTTTTGGGACTCTTCATCTGATCTTCCATTCCATGTAGCTTTCCTATCTTTCAATAGAGCTGCTATGGACAAGGTTGCTGGATCTATAAGTGCTCTGGGACACCTACATTGAACGTGGACCTTCTGGATGGTGAGATGGGGAAAATTGGACTATTGCTTTAATTATCATAGTCAGAGGTTTACACAGGAAAGGACAGTCAGGTAGGTATGGGAAACGTGATTCAAGAGGAGTGCTCTTACATATTTTTGTTGCAGACAGGTATATGCTTATGCTTGTGCAGATTGGAAACCAAGTATACTCGTAGAAGTTAAAGTTTTGGTGTGTAGGGTGGCTAACTTGGGTTTCTCACCTCTAATATCTGACCTGTCTTTGTGCTAGAATTTCAAACTTTCAATTATTTTTTTAGTAGGAAGGCATGGTTGATGAGGACATCATGCCACCATTACGAGTTTATACTCTTAGATGACCCCGCGGTTGATCAGTGTTAGTTGTGTCGTTATTTTGCTTTATCAGTGTTATTTTGCTTTATTAGTGTTAGTCATGTCATTAGATTCGCGTTAGTTTGCTTCTTTTCTACTTTAGGGAGAACCGAAGGATATTTTGGTCATGCTATCATGTATAGGCATACTTGTCTTTTGTCCTCTTTGTTAGAACCTTTAAAAGACTTGGAAACCCTAATGTAATAGTTTGTTTTGGAAAATGAATGAAAGAAGTCTTTTGGTTGTATTCTGAGAGTGTAAGGGGTGTGAAACTCAAACCCTAGCCACCATCATCTTCCTTCTTCTTTCTTCCTCCCTCCTCTTCATGTCACCCTCACTCCCACTTGTAGTCAACATCCCCCCCTGTCAGCACAGTTGTGTCGCCACGCCTAGTCCCCCTTCTTCCTCTTCCGTCAACCTCTCCTCCCTTCGCAAATCTAGCCGGGCCTACACCGCCCTTGCACCGTCGCCTCCGCCTGAGCGAACTTGGCCCTGAGGCCGCTGGCAGGCCACGCGAATAGGGCGTTGACCCTTACCGCCATAGTTGCCAAGACGACAAGACGACTCAAGGCGTTGATGAGGAGCTTAAGCACTTAGGTGATAAGGCGTCCGCTTGGGTGTTACCTAGGCGACACATTGGCATCTTTTTAAAAGTCCAAAAATATATATCTCCAATATACAAATTATAATAAGATATAACAAAAAATTATAGATTTTAATATTAAAAAAATGAGAGAGATATAGGGAGGAGACGGGGCTGAGAGAGAAAGGCACATAAATAGAGATGGATATTGGAGGAGTGTATGGGTTCAGGTAGCCCAGGTCGGGCACCTTGGCAGTACACCTTGCATGCCTAGGTGGGTGTCTTACTCACCTAGGCGGGCGCCTTGCTCGCCTTTCTAGGGGACAGAAAGTCGGGGCTGGTGCCTTGGCCCCATAAAAGCACCTGGTTGCCTAGGCGATCGTCTTGACAACTATGCTTACCGTCAACTAGGCCGGCTGCGAATCTATCTTCGTCTTCCACCGCCACTGCGACCATCCTCTTCCTGCGAGCGCAGCCTCTACCACACCCCCTTCTCCTTCTACCCCTTCTGCTTCTTCCTCTCTCCTCCTCCTCGTCATGAGCAGAGGAATCGGCCGCCTCACTGGACCCCCCTTGTTTGAGCCTGAACAAGGCCTCGATCCCACCTGCTGGCCTAGCCTGGCCACTACCTACACCGGCCCTTGCACAGACTACCCCTTTACTCGCCAGACCATTGTGTTCCGCGCCAATTGGCTGCCCAACTCGACCCTGCGACACCACTGACTACGAACAGGTCGGACCCCCCCAACCCTACAACCAATCATGTCCCGTGCCCGCTCGTATGCTGCTACCCACCCGCGTATCGTATCGACGTCTCCAAGCACTCGAGTATCGCCGATAACCTCGTTCCCTTCCCATGGCTACTTTTTATTTGGTTAAATAATCAATAGAACCTCGATTTGTCTCTGTTATAGTATCATGCTTACTGTCTACCCCCAATTGTGAGTGTGCGCGCATCTGTTCGGCCCTATACTGACTGTCTAGACATTAGGTGTGAGACGGCGCCTACTTTGCATTGGGGTTTGTCTTTTACTTTCTGAATGTGGCGGTAATTTTATGTCATAGTTCTTGTTTTGATCATCACATCATTTGGAATTCGCTTTGTTATTTTATTTAGCACTGTTCATCATATTATTGTTTGGATCTTGTCACAATAATACATCATTTTTGATATCAGCGCCAAGTTAGGGTTTAGAACTCTTCCCTGTAGGATTGATTACCATTTAGTAGCATATACAGGTTAACTAGCGTCATTTAGTCACCTAGGTCCCACTTCCCATGCATGCCCTTGCGTGGTGGTTGAGACTCGAGGCTACCTCGTTGACAGACCCCAATTGGCTTTCTAGGGTCTGTCCAAGATTCTAGAAGACATCCTCGCTAGGTTGGGAAATATCGAGCAAAAGCAACAAGTAACCCTAAAAAATTTGATTGCTCGGCTCGATGGGTTAAAACGTGAACACAAAGGTATCTTAGAACCCAGTGACAATGAAGCCTCCCAAGCTGACCTTGGAAACCCTAGGCAAGGAGTTCATAGACCCCATCGCCATGACCTAGGCTTAGGGCGTGATCAGACCCCACCCAGAAGGGGAGGCAGATAGGGTCTACCTCCTAGAGAGGGGGACCTTAAGAGCGTGAAAGTTGACGCTCCCACTTTCGATCGTCGTCGGGATCTCCAGGCATTTCTGGATTGGATGTTGAGCTTGGACCGTTACTTTGGCTGGTACGATATGTTAGAACAGAGGAAAGTCAGATTTACGGTTATGAAATTGACTAGCATACTGGGCCAATATTGGGAAAATTTGGAGCGCCAAATAGCTTTGAGGAGAGAAGATCCTGCGATGACTTGGGATGAGATGAAAGAGCGATTGAAGGTTTAAGTACTTGAGATGAAGCAGCGATTGAAGGTTTAAGTACCTTCCCCTCTGTTGGCACTTAAAAAAAAAAGGGAAGAAAAGAAAAGAAAGAATCAACGTCCCTTCACGCAGATGCCAATTCTTTAATTGACGACTCGTGAAGTGACGCCATTTTGTCGTTCGACCTCACCTCCCCCGGGTCGACTCGCATGAATGGGCGTCCCTCCTAGTGGAGGCCAATTCTTTAATGGGCGCCTTCGCAAAGTGACGCCGATTCCTGATATTATTGGATTTTTTTAGAAGTTTATTGGACTTTAATCCGATGAATTGGCGCCCCTTAAAGTGGACACTATTTTGAATTAGCGTCAGGTTCATGGACGCTATTTTTCTTGGGTCTGAAGAATTAGTGGCCAATCTCCTGGACGCCGTTTTCGCGATCAGGAATTCGCGGCCTTCCCTTTGGACTCCAATTTCACAATTTTCGCACTGTAGCACGGCGAGCATTGAATGCGCGCCATGCCTTCGACGACGGCTCCTCTTGCGTGGCTAACGGTGGGGATGCCACCAGAGAGGTTGCCATATCGGCGCCCCCTCCCTTGTCACGCCGTAGCAGTGGCGAAAGCGACCTCTGACGGCAGGCGACACGGCAGCATCAGCAGCGGCGATAGCAGAAGAAAAAAAAGAAGGCACAGAGGTTTCTCCTCCGAACAAGGGGTCTTAACCCCTATAAAAGGGCCCCCCCTGTGGAGCCAGAAATCCTCTTCGGCAATTTTTGAAGAATCGTTCTTCCTCGCCTCCGGAAGCCTATAAGCCCTTTGAAGCTGCAGAAAGGGGAGAAGGAGAAGGGAGTCCGAAGAGAAAGAAGCAGAAGAAGAATAGAGCGAGAGAGAGGATAGGAGAGTTTGAGCGCCACTCGTAGGTGGGTGGGTTTCTTTGTATCTTCTTCTTTGTTATTCTCTCTTTGCGATTTGTAAGGTTTCTCGTTGGCCGAAATGTAAACTTTCGTATTCCAGATCAATGAAGCACATGTCCCTTTGACCCTGATTCTCCGTTTTCTCTTTATGGGCTCATATACTTTCCGATAGTGCATATGTATATATGTATGATATAGCTACTCTGCTATGTTGCCCTCTTCTCTGATACATATGTATACGTGATACATATATTTTTTGTACTTTGTTCCATTTCTGTTCCCGCAGTAGGTGGGATAATCACCCTCCGAGTCCAACACCCGGTTCAATGACGGGGTAGATGTTATTCCGACGGCCACCGGTCCGGAGTTTATCCAAACCCATGGATATGACTCCGAGGTTGCCAACCGCTGGAGATTTGTGAAGTTTCCTTCCTTTCTTGAAATCACACTAATTTCTTCCTTCTCAAAACTCCCACTTTGGGGTTTGGACTAATTTCATGGTCAGATGCCAAGGGGGTGAGAAATATGGGATTTAATCCCTAAACCGACTGTTTTCTTCACGAATGTGGGCTTCCGGAGCCTTGATCATCCCTAGATCCCCGAGGACTCGCTTCTTCATAGCGTGGTTCGTGGGCGATCTCTTTGAAAGGGATGAATATTAATAGCCGTGCAATTTGGCGATAATTTAAAACCACGTCCTGGGATCGGGATTGTGGCGTCCCTCGGGTCATAGGAGCCCCTCGTAGGCTAGTCCTCGGGGTGTCCGTGCCCGGTTCGGATCATGGGGTGTTGCCGCTTCCGTGCGCACCCTGGGATGTTGCCGCTTCCGTGCGCATCCCTCTTATTTCGGGGCCGTCTCAGAGTTTCTCCGTGGGCGCGTACCCAATTAACCCCCCCTCCCCGACGCTCCGGGTTTGGGGGAGATGTTGTCGAATTTTTGTCGGGCAGTTTGAAGAATAATGATACAAGGAACAATGACGATTGGACTGAATTCAAGAACATCACGAACGAAATCATTGAACAAAAAAGAAGATAAAGAAAAGAACAAAAAAGATTAACACAAACTAATGCATAACAAGCATAAAACAACGGAAATAATTAACTTCATTTCGGAAAACTCATCTCCACAAGCATTTGCATCTTTATGCGTGCCTTGACTCATATATACATCATAGTTGTCAAGGCGACAAGGCGAGCTTGGGGTCCTTTGAGTGCCTAAGCGCTTAGGCGCCCGCCTAAGCGGTGCTTAGGCGTCAGGTTCATAAACAAATGTGATCATTAATATATATGTAATTTTCTATATAAAAGTTAATCATGATGATTACAAATATAGATAACAACAATAGTATGGACAAAAATAAAAACTAATAGAAATGACATTGCAATAAAATATAAAAATGAATTTTGAGATAAAATTAACAACAAAAATTAGACTTTTAGAATGAAGAAAATAGTCAAATACTAACCTGATATTTGTCAATTTCTTCCAAAAATGTGTAAATCATATTTAAAACAACATACATGTAATATAATGCTTATACCAAAAGAAACAAACATCACCAATTATCACCACATGGACAAGCATATAATAAAACAAACAAATGAGGAATTAAGGGAGTACCATAGACAATAGTAGACATAAAAGTCATACAATATCCAACAAAAAAATAAAAACATCTAAATTTTAAAACCAAACATTACATTCTCAAGTGCTCTCTCATTTGAAGCTTCATGATCCTCATCTTCATCTTTATCACCACCTTCATCGTTTGACTCCCATAGTGCATCATCATCATTTGTCTCTTCTTCCTCATTCTCCCATTCATCTTGTTCATCATCACCCTCTTCCATAGAATGTGAAGTGCTTCCTCTTGAGAGTGTGTCTCTTCTAACCCTTTGTTCTGATGTGCCCATTGCTATATCCACCATTTCCCAGGTAAGGTCATCTCCTTCATGAACTACATCATCGCCATCTTTAGTCATCTACTCACTTCCCCAATTTAAATCTCTTAAACATATTGGATCATATCTCTCTGGATGTTTCTTCCTTTCTAAGAATCTTTCACGAAGGCGCCGATTGTATTGAACATAGACTAAATCATTAAGTCTTTTATGCTCTAATCTATTCCTCATTTTTGTATGAATCTGGAAAAACACAAAGATAAGATTAATGACTTTAACACAAATAGATTTCTTACAAATTTATTTTAAAAGACTACTTACAAATTCAAATATGCTCCAATTACGTTCACAACCAGAAGAACTGCAAGTCAATCTTAAAATCCTCAAAACAATGTTCATGAGTTCTGGTGTATCTCCATATTGCATCCACCAATCAGCTAGAGTAACATTTAACAAGAAAAATATAATTAAAATCACACTTCCTCGTGAAATAATAATACACAAAATAATAATTTAATCAAATTACTCACTTGACAATCTCCTATCACGAGCTCTGATTGACATTGAGGTTCCAAAAGCACCTCTTCCATTCATATATAATACCATCTGATCATTGATCTTGTCTTGTGTATCAGTATTTGACTCCATCCTTTCAACACATGCTAAGAAAGAATTTGAGAATTTTGTAACTGCAGCCGGACCATCTCTCGTACGGGCTTCATAATATAATTTCGGGTTCAAGAAAAATCCTGCTTCATGTAGAGGACGATTCATTTGATCCTTCCAATGTCGCTCTACAATTTTCAACACAGGTTGATACTTAGTTTCCTTAGAACCAAAGTTCTCAATTATTTGCTTCTTTGTATGTTCCATTGCAGTATAAATGTATCCCATTGCAGGTTTCTCATCTGCATCAACCAACCTCAAAACCTGCAAAGTGGGTTGAGATGCTCTCAATATCTCTTCAATGGCATGTCAAAACTTCACTTGAAAAACAATTGAAGAAACATTTTTTCCCTTATTTGTCTTTGCCCAAACACTATTATGCCATGCATCTGAATTGAACAATCTTCGTAAACCTTTCTTTATGACATCGTCATGCAACCTTTCTAACGGGAGAAAGGCTGTGGCAAATCTTGTCACTCCAAACCCTACAAGTTCTTTTCCTTTTGTCTCCTTCCTCATGTGGTCAAGTAAACGAGTGTGGGTGTATATATGTTGTCAACTTTTTAGCTTTTGAGATGGTACCTGCATAACTTTTCAATTTGCCAATGTCTTCTAGCATGAGATCAAAACAATGGGCAGTACAAAGCGTCCAAAATAATTGTTTCCTTTTCTCCATCAACATTCTATCTGCTACAATATTATAAGATGCATTATCTGTCACAATTTGCACAACATTCCTCTCTCCAACTCTTTCAACCATTCTATCCAACAATTCATATAACAATCCTGCATCTTCTCTCTGATGAGAAACATTAAATGATTCCATAAAGTAAGTGCCTTCAGGACAATTTATCAAGAAATTGATTAACTTTCTTTGCCTTTTGTCTGTCCACCCATCACATATGATAGTGCACCCATAAGTCTTCCAATGTTACATATATTCAACATGCAAACTTTTTGTATCCTCTACCATTTCTTTGAGGAGAGGCACTCTCAATTTATGGTAACTAGGTGGCTTAAATCCTGGTCCAAATCGTCTTGCAAGTTCAAACATTATCTCAAAATTTCTTAATTTGGCCGCATCAAAAGGCACTCTACCTTCATAAAACCATGTTGCTATAGCTTTCTCAACAATCTTTTTTTCTACTTTTTTCATTCTAGACTCCAACGTACTTTGCTCTCTTTTTCCACTCCTTGCATCTACAAAATCTTCAGCACTCATTCTTGCAAAAACATCCATTGAACCTTTGACAACCGTTTTACTTGAACTTGACAGTGGCACTAACACAGTGGAGCCCTTCTTTGATCTTTCAACTGTCTCATCCTCAGAAGAATCATCATCTACAGTTGTACTCTCACAACATGGCATCTTTCTTTTCTTATTTTTGTTTAGCCAACTCAGCATCTCATAAGCAATCTCCTTTGTAGTTTTTGGGCATTTCTTCACATCACTAAACCCTCCTATTAAATGCTCCTTTTGTCTTTTGATTCCTCCATTTGTTATCAAACCACACAACTCACATTTTATTTTATTTTTATCATGCTCATCTGGCCAATATGCGTACTTCCACCCAAGATCATTAGATTTGACCTTCTTCTTCACTTCCGTACTTGCTGTTGAACCAGACTCTTCCATGATGACCACTGCAAAAAAAAAAAAGAACATACAGAACTTAGCTACACCCTATAGATTATTGTGTGACTATTGACTGTGTGTGTGAGAGAGAGAGAGCAGGGGCGGGGGAGACTATTTTGTGACTATTGGGGCCCCTCTATTTTTTTTAGAGTGAAAAAGGGAGAGCAGGGAGAAGAGAAGGGGTGCAGCCGGCGGTGCAGACTGTGTGTGAGTGAGATAGAGCAGAGAGAGGGGGAGAGTGCAGAGGAAGCGCAGAGAGTGAGCGGGAGAAGGGAGAGCGAGTGAATGGGAAGGAGAAGAGGAGGTGTGTGTGTGCTGTCGGAGATGAGAGTGAAACGGAGGGAGAGAGAGCAGAGAACGGCGAAGAAGGAATGAGAGGGAGAGAAGAGAGTCGATGAAAAGGAGAGAGAGCAGGTGAAGGGGAAGAGAAAGGGAGAGAGAGAGATGGGAAGAGGAGGAGGGAGGAGAAAGAGAGAAACTGGCGGTGCCCTGTTCAGAACAGGGCCTCCGGTGGTGAGAGAAAGAGGAGTGAGAGGGAGAAAATGGAGAGGGGAAGAAGAAGAAGAAGAAGAAGGGGAAGTTGGAGCCCGCAGGGGGGGAGGAGAGAAAAGAAGAGAGGGAGAAGAAGTTTTGGAGAGAAGAGGAGAAGGAGGGGAAGAGGAGAAAGGGAGAAGAGGAGGGAGGGAAGCTCAGAGAAGAGGGGGAAGAAGTTGAAGAGGAGAGAAGAGGGGGGGGGGAGAAGGTTGCAGGAGAAGAAGCAGCAGTGAAGAGAGGAAGGAGGTGCAAGGAGAAGAAGAAGAAGGGTGCCGGACTGGTGTGGGGGGGGGGAGAGAGTCGGGAGATAGAGAGAGGGGTCGGGGGAGAGAGAGAGAGAGAGGAGGGACTGGTGTGGGGGAGAGGAGGGAGAGAGAGAGAGGGAGATTGAGAGAGGAGGGAGGCCGTGGGGGGGAGAGAGAGAGAGGGAGAGAGAGAGGAGGGAGGCCGTGTGGCCCTGTGGGACTTACCCGAGGCAGAGATGAAGCTCCTCCGGTGCCGGCGGTGGATGTTACAACCGTGGAGGAGGTGACCGACGAGATGGCGTCGGAGTGTTGGACGATGCGGCGGCGTCACTGGGGTGATGGCCGAGGCGACGACGGAGGAAGACGGCGCCGGGGGTGATGGTCGAGGCGACGACGCGACGACGGAGGGAGACACGACGTCACCTCGGCACGGCGGCACCTAGGGCTGGGAGTGGGAGAGGAGGAGGATCGAGGGGAGACGAAGGAAGGGGACGGGCGGCGGTCAAACGCATTTTGACCATTGAGGGGGGGGGGTTAAAACAAAAACGGATCACGGGGGCGGCGGGTTAGCGGTTCGCGGGTTGGGGTGAGGCGATCGGGCGGCCGCCTTGGCGACCGCTCGGTTCGCCTTTTCACCATGTTTAAAGGCGGGCATGCGCCTTTCTCCATCAAAACCGCCTGGACGCCTAGGCGACGCCTAGGCGTCCGCCTTGACAACTATGATATGCATGGAAGGATTTTTAGTGAAACCTCATGAATCGGTTAAATCTCAAAGACCTCATATTGCATGAATATGTAATTCAGAAGCATGCATGTCCTTGCATACATCTCATGCACATACCCGAAAAGAAGAAAGAAAGACAACAAAAAGGGGGAAATGAACAAAAGAAGATAACCAACGGACCCAAAAAAATGAAGAAGAAGTTTTTGTCCTGCCCCCTCGGCTCTCTATCAAGAGGGGTGTGTCGACGCACTGTGCACAGTGCGTCGACGTACCCTGGCCAGACAGAATTCAACATTCTTTGAAAACGAAAAGAATTGGCGTCCACTACGGTCGTCGCCAATTTCAAGAATTAACGTCCAGTTGATAGACGCGAATTAATCAGCGCCTTCCTAGAGAGGCGCCAATTCATTGATCTAAAAATCTAACTAAAAATCAGAAGAAACTGGAATTAGCGTCCGTGAGAAGAGACACCAATTCTTCCGTGCTAAAGAATTGGCGCCCACCTGTCCGGACGCCAATTCCCAAAAGCTAAAAAAGGGGGGGGGGAGGGAAAGAAGGAAGATAAATAATGAATTATAACAATAAAACGTGGATGATATTAACGATAATAAAAAAGGGAATACATAATAATTCAACGACGTATTTTCTGGGGTACCAACCCTTGACGTCGGAAACATCAATGATGCCTACGCAAGTCATGCTTTGACCCCGGGGGCCACCCCCATTATGGTCAAAGCTTGACCTTGTACTAGCCAATAACCCACTGATTTTTAACTGCCTTGACCGGGATTTAACCGAAGTTGTTTCATCTTTCAGATATCAAACTTGCCGTACCCCGGCATACATTTGTCTTGGTATTATATGTATACTTGGGATATCTTCAACCCGGACTCCCGTCCGAATATGAAATGGTCAATATATGACCGACATGATTTCGAATACCGTCTTGCACCCTGACGTAGGGGATTTTAATAATTTCAACCCAATTTTCATTCATTAATGAAAATTGATCTTTAGGCCATTTGGCCCCTTATCTTGGTGATCAATCAGAGGTTTTTCCCTCTCCGAGGGGATGTAATTAACGCCGTGACCTTTATGGCGCGGCGGGTTTCAGTCTCGACCCGATACCCACAATCATCTGGTTAGTTAGACGGAGCGCTCCAGGCTTCGGACCACTCCAGTCTCGAAGCCTGAACACATTGTCACTTAGGTGACTGGCACGCCCTTGCACTTGATAAACCGATAACCGATATAACGATATATAATATAATATATAAGAAATAGAGTGCGTCCAACAAGTTGGCACGCCCGGTGAGACTGATGACCTCTCATCTTTTCGCCAGGATTAGGGGCCCAACGGCCTTCTCCCAAGATTCTAACATCCTCAATTTTAAATTGCAGGAGGGATTGAACTTTGAAGAAACCAATGGCCGTCACGTTTGGTCCTTTGGTCGTCGCGAGCCATGTGGAGCATGGCTACTTGGCGGTGCCGACCCAGTTCGGTGATTTCCCCCCGGTGGTTGGTTTCCCGAACTTCCTCGGGGTCATGTTCGTGGACCTCCTGGAGATCCAGGAGATTGAGCCCGTCGCCATTGCAAAGGCGAGAACCGAAGAGGAAGCGAAAGTGGTGGGCTGCTACGTCCATCACGTCAACACCAAAAAGAAGCGCACTCCAGCTGCCAGGCGGGCAGCCAGGAAGAATGTCGGCACGCTGCAGGGCCGGCTCTCAGTCTCAGGCAAATCTGTTATGATCGGAGGAGTTCGGGTGTACTTGAATGGCTGCCAGGCCATGATCCTGCCTGATAGGGTGATACCAACTGTGCCGGTGCGTAACTAATTTCAAGCACTGGCTCAGGATCGAGCGGACCGCACTAGGTCCAAGATGGAGGGAGGGTCGGCCCCGAAGCCGGCCAAATTTAAGCAAGTGTGGGTCCCCAAGTGGCGGGCCCTAGCCCCAATTCAGCCAAAGCCCGTCAAGACTGACAGGTTCGAGAGAGAAGAAAAAGAAGATGAAGAAGAGAAGACCGAGGCACCAGCTCGTGCGTCTCGAAGACCACCCTTCCGCGCTCATGGCCGGCATGCGAATATTTATTCAAATGAAGGAAGATACGGCAGGATGTCCGAGCGAAGGCTCCTCGCCTACAAACCACCGGCACAAGCTAGGGTGCCATCACCAATGGTCTGCCCCACCAGTGGGCAAGATGATATTACTCAGGCCGTAAGAGGATACCTCTGTGGCCTCGGAAATACCCTCTTGGGTACATAGCGGCTCCTAGAAGCTGTGAATGATGCCGAAAGAAACCGGGAGCAACTAGTCAACCCGGGAGACATTGAAGATGCGGAGTCGGGGTGCTATGGGCCGTCCCTCTGCGAAGAAGCTACGCCGAGAATCTCGGTGTTCGACAGGTTAACTTTCTTTGGACAGTCAACCAGGAAAGTGACCCGAAGAAACAAGAAGCTGCAGGTTTACACCTGTAATATGGCCGAAGTGGCCAGTCAGTATGGGGCCCTCCCCGAAGACCATGAAGAAGTGACCGGGCTCGCTGAAAGGCCGGGTCTCGTCACCAGGAGAGGGAGAGCCGCAACCGAAGTAATACAAGCCCTCGTCGGCGAAACGAGCTCAGATGCGGTCACCATGGCGGCGAACGTGATCACCACTGAAGATGAAGGAGACAGGCTAGCACCTTCTCTAGATACTCCAATGGAAGAGGGAGACCAAGTTCCTAGCCCATCTACCCTCGATTCGGCAGTGATGACGCTGCTTCAAGCATATCGGCAGGAGATCGAAGCTCTGAAGAGGCAAGTGAGCGAATTGACCACGCATGCTTCTGCCTCGAAGCAGGTCGAAGCCCCTCCGGAAACATCCTGACGAGGTGCTGATGAATTCGAGGGCTCACCCCAAATGACGGCTTCACAGCCGACACTCCACTATATTAGAGGCACGGCCCTAATATCGCCTCTGGCTTCTCAACACCAAGGCACCGCCGCGGTACCCCAGGCGACGGTGTTGGCGACGCCACAAGCCAGCCGGCTCATTTCTACCCAGAACCAGTGGACCCGGCAATGGTGAACAAGCTGATGATTGAACAAATGATCGAGATGAAGCTGGCAGATCGGGGCAGTGATGAACATGCTCCTTTTGATGTGTACAAGGTGCCTTACCCTGTCCATCATGCGGCCAAAAGATTGCCTCCCGACGTCAACAAGCCGCCGAAGTTTGACAAATTCAATGGCCAAGGTTCGTCGAAGGAACACATAGCCTATTACATCAACGTGATGGGCGTTCTGGCAACCGATGAATGGTACTTGTTGAAGTTCTTTGGGTCCTCGCTCACGGGGCTCGCCTTCGAATGGTACTCGAATCTGTCGACAGGGTCTATCATTGACTGGCCGGATATGCAGCGAAAGTTTCGGGAGCGGTTCCACGTCACCGAAAGGGAGGTCACTGTCGTCGAACTCTATGCAACCAGACAGAAGAATGATGAAACTGCTCTGGATTACATCAAGAGATGGCGGAACCTTAGCATGAGGTGCATGCGTTCGCCACATCAAGAAGATGTAGTTCAGATCTGCAAACAAAATTTGAAGCGGGAAGTCCTCGAAGGAATGATCGGGATGGAAATCAGGTCATTTGACCGATTGAACAATGTGGTGGCGGAGATCGAGGCCTTCCTCTCTAGATACTCTTCCACCCCGACTGCCTCAAGCCAGAAGACAAAGTCAGCTGATAAGCGGCCCGCGGCCTAAGAAGTCAACACAGTTGACTTTAAGAACTTCGAGCAACAGAAGAACAAGGATAAAGGAGTCGCCAACACTCCTCCTGCCAAGTCGGCTGAACAACAAGAAAGCGCCTCCTTGCGATCCAGAATGAAAAGACTTTATTCCTTTCCAAAGGAGAAGACCCGGTCTTCTTTGAATGAGCCACCAGATACAACAAAATCACTCTCCCAGAGCCGAAGAGACCCGACGATGCCAAGAGGAAGGATGATCCTCGATACTGCCCATATCATCAGATGCTCGGGCGCACTATCGAAGACTGCTATGTGTTCAAAGACGTCATTGAAGGCATGATCAAGAAAGGAGAGCTCCAAATGGGCGAACATAAGGTGGACTCACCGCGCCCTCACGAGATGCCTGTGATGGGGGCCACAGCCAATATGATATCTTATATCAACAATTACCCGAAGAGGTGGCAGAAGCTTGTACAAAGCACACCTACGAGGCATTCGTCCTAACCCCTGCAAAGGACCAGAGAAATTGGCAGATGGTGCCAAAGAAGACAAGAAGAAAGCCGGCATCCCGCCCTACCCCGAGAGTCCGAATTTATGGTGTCACACCTCAGCTACCACCGCCGGCTGTAACTCTGGTCTGGTACGAAATCGCTCCTCAACTGGTCCTCCGAAGGCCAACCGATAACAAGAAGAAGTAGCTCCCGCTGCGGATGCACATACAAGCCAGCCCGGCGGTCCAACGACTACAGGCGATCATCGATGGGTTGGAGGAAGATGAACAACCCGAGATCCAGCCGGTGCAGCTGAAGGAATATGTCCCTTGGGAACATTTTGAATCCCTAGGGTTGGCCGAAGAAGCCGAAGCCGAAGCAGAACCAGGAATATGGGATCAACTTTTCCAAGAACAGTCGCCAGCTGTGAAGGAGAAGAAAAAGAAAAGGAAGTCGAAGAATAAAAGAAAATGCAGCATTGTGTCCTGCAATACCTTGTCGGCTTTGTTTCACATGGCCCAAAACTCCGAAGAGGAGGATGAAGAAATATGTTTCACGCCAGTCGAAGCAAACCAGGCCGAAGCTTCCACCTCCCGACATGCCACTAGATCTGGGAGGAGATGGGGACGTTTGCCCCCGGCCAATCACAATATCATATTCATGGGTGAACAGTCATACCACATCCCCGAACCTGAAGTCAAGGGAGCAAGAGTCTCGCCTCCATCGGGCCTCTACCTTGAAGATACAATCGGCGAAGTGGTTCCCTCATTCGCCGAATTTCTGCTTGCACAGAAGGGTAAGCAGCCAAGCCAGCCGGCCGATCCAAAGGCCAAAAGCACTTCTGCCTTGATCTCCAAAGCGTCGTCCCCTGCAAACAAAGATAGTGAGGGCACTCCCTTTGCGGCTAAGCCCATCCAGATAAAAGAACCAGCCGACCAAGCACGTCGGGATCAGGCGGCCCCCGAAGAAGAAGATAAACTATCTTCTCCGCCGACTCCTTCGGCACCGAAGCATGGCAAGCATAGCAAAGCCGATGAAGCCAGGTTGGCCAATGTCAGAGCCGGCAACAGGATAATGAGGCAACTGAAAAGAATCTCGGAAAGATTCAGCGTCTGGGAGATACTTTCCCTAGATGAAGAAACCAGGCAGGCTGTCATTGCAGCTTTGCAAACCCCAGCATACTATGAGCAAGGATGGCAATATCGGTTTCGGTACCGGTTTCGGCCGGTCCCGAAACCGATACGTACCGGTTTCGGTTTCGGCCGAAACCGGTTGAAACCATTCAAAAACCTCAAAAATTTAGTAAAACATGTCCAGTTTCGGCCGAAACATGTCCGGTTTCGGCCGAAATCGTCAGGTTTCGGACCGAAACAGGTGAGTTTCGGCCGAAACCAATACGGTTTCGTCCGAAACCATTAAAAAAGTATTATTTAATAGGTTTCGGACCTGCTACAGTGTTAAGGGCCGGTTTCGGATCGGTACCGGCCGAAACCGATACGTTTCGGCCGAAACGTATCGGTTTCGGTCGATACTGCCAACAGTGACTATGAGAGCTGCTTCGTCGAGATGCATTCGGGAACAACCATTACTTTCACCGAAGAAGATATGCTCCAGGAGCCTTCGGCCAGCCACAATAGACTCTTGTATATGAGGGGGCAGTTGAACGGCCAGCCCATAAACAGGATCCTGGTTGACCCAGGGACAGTAGTGAACATACTCCCCTACCGGGTTTACCAGAAGCATCATTTCGATGTGCACCTGATCGAGGTCGGGGACATGAAGATAGCTGGGTTCAACCAGAAGTTTGAAGTCCCAATGGGCATAGCGGAGTTCGAGCTTTCGTTGGGAGACTTCACCACCAAGGTGCAGTTCCACGTCATCGACTCCGATACTTCATACAAAGCATTGTTGGGCCGGCCCTGGCTGCATCAAAATCGAGTGGTGTTTTCTACCTTGCACCAGTACATCAAGTACTCCCGGGATGGAAAATAAGAAAGAATATTTGCCGATTTACACCCCTTTGAGGTGTTTGAATGCCATCTGTTGGATGCATCACTCTATATGGAGAAGCCGAAGCAGATTCCCCAGCAAGCTCAAAGCAAAGGGAAGAAGATAGCAGAAGACAACGACTGGTTCCCTCTGCCGCCGCCCCATCACGTGGCTCCACAGGAGGTGTCGTACATTTCCGAAGTTGAAGGGGTGGTTCGAGCAATTCCATCCGCTATCCACCCCGAGCCGAAGTTGCCGAAGCTCGAGGATTTGCTGGGATACGTGAAGGTCCCTTTAGGGATCACAAAGCCCCTTATAAATATAGACTGTCAAACGGTCGAATTCCTGAGGATTTTGGAGGTGCCCAATTCTGAGGGCCAACCTACAATGTTCTACACGGTTGATGAATAGCCTGTGAAAGGGGATGACGATTGCAGATCCCCCGAAGAAATTCACGACCCAGTCGTCCCAATCATGGGACTTCCTGATATATTTGGCAAAATGGTGAAGATGGTCAAGAGGCAACAACTTCCCTTCTTCCAGACTGAAAGCCAAAAGCAGATGTTCAAGAAGTTGTGGTATCCACCCAACTTGGATAGAGAACTCCTGAAGATTACCCAATACCCAGGCTTGGGTTTCTCAATAGAAGAATTCTATGAAGCAAACATGATATCTGTCTCGGCTCCGGCCGGCGACGATCCTCCAGAAGAGCCAGATACACAGGAGGCCAAGAGCCAGGAGCATCATGTGCCTCCGACTGGCGAAACCCAAGATGAAGAAGTGTTCCTCTGGAACCCACCTCCATGCAGGGATATAGGGATGGTCCCATCCTCTTCTGAGGGGTCGGTCTCGAATAGTCTTGCCCGACGATGGAACGGAAGGTAGTGGTCCAAGCCACGCTATGGACAATATGACCATGTTATGCTGGCAGTATGCTATGAGCAGCAGCAGGAGATCGAGATATTGAAGGCACAGTTGGCCAAAATGACCGAACTTCTGTCTGATCTAACCGGGGGCATCCTCCTCCTGCAGGGCAGATCCACGAACCCGGGGTACTCCCCTGTAACCAAGGCGGAACTATACAGCCAAAAGCAGAAAGATAGTGAATCCGTCACGGATTACATTAGGAAGTGGAGGGACCTCCACGAAAGGACCTCCATGAAAGATGCTATTGAGGTTTGCAAATGAAGCTTGAAAGAAGAAAATTTCCAAAGGATAGTTGGCGTCGAGTTCCAGTCCTTTGATCACTTGAGTATAAAGGCAGCCGATATAGAAGCTCAACTGTCGAAGCGTCACCCAGCCGTTGCCACTGCAGAATGGGAGAACCAATCCCCAAGCACCAACTTTAGTGCTTTCGTGCACTCGAGGAGGAAGGTGAAGGAAGTAGCCGATCCTTCAACTAGTCGGCCGACGGAACAAATCCCCACACTGCGGGAGAAGATGAAGAAGCCGTATTCCTTCTCGAGGGATAAAACTCGGGGGATCTTTGAATGGGCTTGCCACTACGGCAAGGTTACTCTGCCAGAGCCCAAAAGGCCAGAGGATGCCAGAAGAAGTGATGACCCTCGATTCTGCCCCTATCATCGGGTACTGGGCCACCCTATCGAAGATTGTTATGTATTCAAAGATATTGCTCAAAGCCTGATCGGGAAAGGTGAACTGAAGATGGGGGAATATGAAGTGAATCCACCGCGCCCTCATGAAGTGGGCATTTATAAAAGGGGAGTCCACATGGTCTCGGTCCACTACCGGACCCCCGAAGACGCATCAGAGGCCGAGCAAAACAACACTCAAACCAAGAAACAGCCGTCTGAGCGGCAAATATCAATCTCAAAAGGGGAGGCGTGTGACGCCGCTCCCCTAACCATGGGGGTCGCCTGCTCGACTAATCAAAGATGCCATGAAGCAAATGTGGTCTCCCTTTTCACCCCCATGGGTGAGGGCCCCGTAGAAGCTGTCTACGATGATTATCAAGAAGATCGTGAAGAAACCCTGCAGCTCTCTATGTCAAGAGATACCCCAAAGACCCATACAATGATACATGAAGGGCCGAAGGCCGATGTCTCCTGCAAATGCTGGGAATCTATTGAAGCAGAGGTCGTCACGACTTCTAATAATGCTCCACGGGGGCAAGAAGCTGAAGGACTCCTTACTACCCCTAGGAGTGATCCACCCACGGGCCAACATCCAAGCTGCTTGGAAACTGTATTGCCGGCGCCAACGCCGATCCAAGAGCCAGAGGAAGAATCTGGTAATAACCCACTGCATGGCGGGGCGAAGCAAAGGGACATCTATGATGCCCTCGAAGTTGAAGAAGACGATGAAGGCTTCATCGATCTGCAGTCGCCTCCTCTGAAAATAGAAGATGGCGGCCAGGCCACAGTTGATGAACTGATCGAGGTAAACCTCGGCACGGAAGATGAGCCTAGGCCAACTTTCCTCAGTGCCCTCCTTCTCCCAGAAGAAAGAAAACGATATATACAACTCCTCCAAGAGTTCTGAGTTTGTTTTGCTTGAAACTACAAAGAAATGGCAGGCCTCAGCCTTGAAATTACTCAACATATATTGGCCATTGACCCCAAGGCTGAACCAGTGAAGCAGTCACCCCGGCGAATGACGCCAGAACACATAAGCCAGGTTTGCAAGGAGGTCGACAAGCTCGTGGACGTCGACTTCGTAGCGGAAAACCAATACACCACTTGGCTGGCCAATATTGTGTCCGTCAAGAAGAAGAAGAACGACCAGATCTGGATATGTGTGGACTTTCGGGACTTAAACAAAGCGTGTCCGAAGGACAATTTCCCAGTGCCCATCACTGAAGTCTTGATTGATGCCACTACTAGCCACGAAGCTCTATCCTTCATGGACGGGTCGTCTGGGTACAACTAGATATGGATAACCGAGCATGGTAGAATTCATACGGCTTTCCGATCACCCAAGGGGATATTCTACTATAAAAGGATGCCCTTCGACCTCAAAAATGCCGGTGCCATTTATCAAAGGGCAATGACAAAGATATTTGATGAACTGCTCTATGACAAAGTCGAATGCTACATCGACGATTTGATTGTCAAGATCAGGAAGAAAGAAGATCACCTGAGTGACCTCAGGATTATATTCGAAAGGCTCCGGAAATATGTGCTGAAGATGAACCCGATGAAATGCGCCTTTAGCGTTTCCAGTGGGAAGTTTCTGGGCTTCATTGTCCAATATCGGGGAATTGAAATAGACCCCTCCAAGATAAATGCCATTTAGGAGTTACCTCTTCCGAAGAACCTAACAGAACTACGGTCATTGCAAGGCCGATTAGCCTATATCTGCAGGTTCATCTCCAACCTGTCCGGGCGATGTCAGCCATTCCATAAGCTGATGATGAAAGATATGCCGTTCGGTTGGAATCAAGAATGCCAAAAGGCTTTTGACCAGCTGAAGGAATATTTGAAGATCCCTCCAGTGCTGGGGGCACCTGTCAAAGGGCGGCCATTGATTCTCTACATAGCCGCCACCGAATATTCACTGGGGGCAATGTTGGCGCAGAATAACGACGAAGGGAAAGAGCAGGCGCTTTACTACGTCAGTCGAAGATTGGTCGTGGCGGAAGGAAAATATACCCCGATCGAGAAAGTTTGCCTTGCCTTGGTCTTTGTAGTCAAGAAGATGAGGCATTACATGCTCTCGCACGAAATACAGCTGATATCAAGGGCTGATCTGGTCAAGTACCTTTTGTCCCAGCCAGCACTAAAAGGGCGACTGGGTAAATGGGCCGTCATTTTGATGGAATTTGACATTATGTATGTGCCGCGAAAGGCCATTAAAGGCCAGACAATAACTGATTTCTTTGTAGCACACCCTGTGCCTGAAGATTCCCCTCTAATCTCGGAGCTTCCGGAAGATGAAACACTAGAAGTGGATCAAGTCCGTCAGGCTGTATGGCAGCTGTATTTTGACGGGGCATTCAGAACGGAAACATCCCGACAGGGGCATACGAGGATAAGAGCCGGGACATGCATCGTCCTCAAATCCCCGGAAGGAGAAGTGCTGCATACATCGTGCTCGATCAACAAGTATTGCATAAACAATGAAGCAGAATATGAAGCCTTGATCATTGGTCTTCAGATTGCCCTCCATATGGAGATTCAGATGCTGTAAGTATTTGGCGATTCAATGCTGGTCGTCAAGCAGATACAAGGACAATTTGATGTCCGAAAGCCCTAATTGATCCCTTATTGCGCCAAGGCGAAGAAGCTCATGGGGCGATTTTATTTCATCGAGTTAGGCCATGTCGGCCGAAGTCAAAATGCTCAGGTAGATGCACTGACGAAATTAGCAAGCTCACTGGCAGTCTCGCCAGGTGGATCCCTCAACATAACAGTGATAAACAGGGGCCAGGTTCCTAGCATGATAGAGGAGCCTGATGAAGAAGACAAATATGAAGCTGCAACAGCAGAAGCAATCACCTCTCCTGACTAGAGGGGACCTCTGATGTAATGGTTTAAACACCAAGAATTGCCCAAGCAAAGGGAAGAAAAGATCAAATTGGTCAGAATAAAAAACTCTTATGAAGTCAGAAACGGAACCCTGTTCCGAACTGTGGTAGATGCCAGAAGAAAGGTGCTCCTTCGATGTATATCCATGGAGGAGGCTTAGACGGTCACGAAGGAAGTTCATGTCGGATCAGCCGGTGCCCATCAAGCTGGGCCGAAGATGAAGATTGAAATCAAGAAATTGGGATATTGCTGGCCAACTATGTTCGATGACTGTTGCAAGTACGCCAAGTCATGTCATAAATGCCAGCAGCATGTTGCAATCCCAAGAAGGCCCCCAATACATTTGCACCCAACAACGCCCAGTTGGCCTTTTGCTCAATGGGGCACCGATGTTGTGGGCCCACTGCCCGCGTCTTCGTCAGGATGCAGATACATTTTAGCAGCAACAGATTACTTCTCCCGCTGGGCAGAGGCTGTAGCTCTAAGAGAAGTGGCAGGAGAAATCGTGATCAGATTTGTCCGACGAAACATTATATTCCGATTCGGCGCGCCCGATCGGATTGTCTCCGATAACGGAAGTCACTTCTGGAACCAGATGGTCTACAAACTGGCCGATAAGTTCAAGATCGATTGGAGGATGTCCTCTCCGTATAACCCGCAAGCAAACGGGTTAGCGGAAGCCTTTAACAAAACACTATGCACACTTCTTGTCAAGATGGGCAGCTCTAGGAAGAAGGATTGGGAAGACATAATATATGAAGCACTGAGGACGTACCGCATCATGTACAAGACTCCCACGGGTTGCTCATCATTTTCATTGGTGTACGGCTCAGAAGCAGTCGTCCCGATAGAGTTGGAGATACCCTCGTTACGGGTTGCGATCTAGCACGAATTGGTCAAAGATGGCCAAACCAATATAGAAAGAAGACTGGAGGAGCTCTCCGATCTGGAAGGTCAGCGGTTCAAAGCCCAACAGAACATACAGGTCTATCAAGCCCGTATGGCCCGCGCCTTCGACAAGCTCGTCAAAGGGCGAGAATTCAAGAAAGGAGAGCTGGTCATGGTCAAACGAAGAGAAGTCATGACGGCCAACCCCAAAGGCAAATTGAATGAAAATTGGATAGGATCTTACGTGGTCCAGAAAGTTTATGAAGGCGGTGCTTATGTCGTCGTCAACCACCGGGGGGAAGTTCAATTTCCACCCCTCAATGGGAAACACCTGAAGCTATACTATGCCTCGCTTCTTTAGCTCCGCGATCAACTGAAACCAATACCCCACAATGAACAAGATTGTATCTCGGAGCTCTTGTAAGGAGTCACCATGAACCACTTAACTTGGCACCCATGGCCTTCCGGGGTCTTAGCCGAGGGATACGACCTAGACCTTTCGTCTAAGTCGGAGAAACCTGAACTCCTTGCGTCGGTGCATACTTGTCAAGGCGGGCGCCTAGGCGCCCAGGCGCCTTTGAAATGGCTAGGCGGTCCAGTGCCTTGATGACAGTGGAAAAGGCGGGCTAGGCGCCAAGGCGGGCCAACCGTGAACCATCCGAACCGGATCCGACCTGGTTATGCACGTTTAACTCTTATAATTTTCATGATGTTATTTTATTCTTTTGTAATTTTTCTGAATTTTTTACATTTACTTTTGAATCTTTTGCATTTACTTCTGAAATTTTTGTAATTTTTTTGATTCAATTTAATTTTCTATAATTGTCACATAATTTAATGACAACAATTTCTTCATGTAATTTATTATTTTTGTATTTTTCACATTTTTTATTCTTGATTTATATATTGGAGGATATATATTTTAGATTTTTTAATTAGCGACCGAAGTGTCGCCTAGGCGACGCCTAAGCGGACGTCTTGTCGCCTAAGCGCTTAGGGACCCCGTGAACGCCTTGGGTCACCTTGTCGCCTTGACAACTATGCGACGGTGCGATCCCAGCATCGATGAACCATTTAACTTGGCGCCCAAGGCCTTCCGGGGTCTCAGTCGAGGGACACGACCTAGACCTTTCGTCTAAGTTGGAGAAACCTGAACTCCTTACGTCGATGCGATCCCAGTACCGATGAACCACTTAACTCGGCGCCCATGGCCTTCCGGGGTCTTATCCGAGGGGTACGACCTAGACATTTCGTCTAAGTCGGAGAAACCCAAACTCCTTGCGTCGGTGCGATCCTCGCGTCGATGAACCACTTGACTCGGCACCCAAGGCCTTCCGGGGTCTCAGCCGAGGGGTTCGACCTAGACCTTTCGTCTAAGTCGGAGAAATCCGAATCCCTTGCATCGGTACAATGCCAGTATCGATGAACCACTTGACTCGGCACCCAAGGCTTTTTGGGGTCTCAGCCGAGGGGTTCGACCTAGACCTTATGTCTAAGTCGGAGAAACTCGAATCCCTTGCGTCGGTACAATCCCAGTATCGATGAACCACTTAACTCGGCGCCCAAGGCCTTCTGGGGTCTTAGCCGAGGGACACGACCGAGACCTTTCGTCTAAGTCGGAGAAACCCGAACTCCTCGCGACGGTGCGATCCTCGCGTCGATGAATCACTTAATTCGGCGCCTACGGCCTTCCAGGGTCTTAGCCGAAGGGTACGACCTAGACCTTTCGTCTAAGTTGGAGAAACCCAAACTCCTTGCGTCGGTGCGATCCTAGTACCGATGAACCACCTCAACTCGGCGCCCAAGGCCTTCCAGGGTCTCAACCGAGGGGTACGACCCAGACCTTTCATCTAAGTCAGAGAAACCCGAACTCCTTGCGTCGGTGCGATCCCAGTACCGACGAACCACCTTAACTCGGTACCCATGGCCTTCCGAGGTCTCAGCTGAGAGGCACGGCCTAGACCTTCCGTCTAAGCCGGATAAACCCAATTCCTTTGCGTTGACATAAACCTAATGTCGACGATACTATTATACCTTTATAACCTGGTCCCACCGTGATCTTTAAAAAAAAAAGAAAAAAAGAGAAGAAAAAAAAGAAAAAAGAATAAGAAGAAGAAAAGAAAAGTAGAAGGAAACGATCCCCTAATGTTTTCAACTCGGCGCCCAAGGCCTTCCGGGGTCTTAGCCAAGGGGTACGACCTAGACCCTTCGTCTAAGTCGGAAAAATCCGAACTCCTTGCGTCGGTACGATCCCAGCATCGACGAACCATTTAACCCGGTGTCTATGGCCTCTCGAGGTCTTAGCCGAAGATCCTCGCCTAGACCTTTCGTCTAAGCCAGATGAACCTAAATCTTTGCGCTAGCATAAACCCCATGTTGGCGATACCACTTGGGTTGGCACCTATCTCCCGGACAGGACCAACCCATCCATCCCACTCCGACGATCAACAGAACCCAATGGCCTAGACCTTCTGTCTAAAACCAGATAAACCGAATATCCTTGCATCGGTATAGACCCAATGTCGATGATATCATCTTGATGGACGCCTGACTCTCGGTCGGGACCAGTCGAAGTAATTTGCGGCTAGGATCACTCGTTTAAAGCTGAAGATGTTCCGCCCCAATATCAACCGCCTGTTGGACATACCGCGGGCCCCGCTCCCTCGTCCCTTGCTCGCGACACCCGCGGGCTCCGCTCCCTCGTCCCTCGCTCGCAACACCCGCGGGTGGAGGGCATTTGTTGGCACTTAAAAAAAAAAGGAAGAAAAGAAAAGAAAGAATCAACGTCCCTTCACGTAGACGCCAATTCTTTAATTGGTGACCTGTGAAGTGACGCCATTTTGTCGATCGACCCCACCCCCGGGTCGACTCGCATGAATGGGCGTCCCTCCTAGTGGACGTCAATTCTTTAATGGACACCTTCGCAAAGTGACGCCAATTCCTGATATTATTGGATTTTCCAGAAGTTTATTGGACTTTAATCCGATGAATTGGCGCCCCTTAAAGTGGACGCTATTTTGAATTAGCGCCAGGTTCATGGACGCTATTTTTCTTGGGTCTGAAGAATTAGCGGCCAATCTCTTGGACGCCGTTTTCGCGTTCAGGAATTCGCGGCCTTCCCTCTGGACGCCAATTTCGCGATTTTCGCACTGAAGCATGCAGGCCATGCCTTCGACGACGGCCCCTCCTGCGTGGCTAACGGTGGGGATGCCACCGGAGAGGTCGCCATATTGGCGGCCCCTCCCCTGTCACGCCGTAGCAGCGGCGAACGTGACCTCTGACGGCAGGCGACACGGCAGCAGCAGTAGCAGCGGCGATATCAGAAGAAAAAAAAAAGAAAAAAGAAGGCACGGAGGTTTCTCCTCCGAACAAGGGGTCTTAACCCCTATAAAAGGGCCCCCCTGTGGAGCCCGAAATCCTCTTAGGCAATTTTTGAAGAATCCTTCTTCCTCTCCTCCGGAAGCCTAAGCCCTTTGAAGCCACGGAAAGGGGAGAAGAAGGAGAAGGGAGTCCGAAGAGAAAGAAGCAGAAGAAGAATAGAGCGAGAGAGAGGGTAGGAGAGTTTGAGAGCCACTCGTAGGTGGGTGGGTTTCTTTGTATCTCCTTCTTTGTTATTATCTCTTTGCGATTTGTAAGGTTTCTCGTTGGCCGAAATGTAAACTTTCGTATTCCAGATCAATGAAGCACATGTCCCTTTGACCCTGATTCTCCGTTTTCTCTTTATGGGCTCATATACTTTCCGATAGTGCATATGTATATATGTATGATATAGCTACTCTGCTATGTTGCCCTCTTCTCTGATACATATGTATACGTGATACATATATTTTTTTGCTTTGTTTCATTTCTGTTCCCGCAGTAGGTGGGATAATCACCCTCCGAGTCCAACACCCGGTTCAATGACGGGGTAGATGTTATTCCGACAGCCACCGGCCCGGAGTTTATCCAAACCCATGGATATGACTCCGAGGTTGCCAACCGCCGGAGATTTGTGAAGTTTCCTTCCTTTTTTGAAATCACACTAATTTCTTCCTTCTCAAAACTCCCACTTTGGGGTTTGGACTAATTTCATAGTCATGATGCCAAGGGGGTGAGAAATATGGGATTTAATCCCTAAACCGACCGTTTTCTTCACGAATGTGGGCTTCCGGAGCCTTGATCATCCCTAGATCCCCGAGGACTCGCTTCTTCATAGCGTGATTCGTGGGCGATCTCTTTGAAAGGGATGAATATTAATAGCCGTGCAATTTGGCGATAATTTAAAACCACGTCCTGGGATCGGGATTGTGGCGTCCCTCGGGTCATAGGAGCCCCTCGTAGGCTAGTCCTCGGGGTGTCCGTGCCCGGTTCGGATCATGGGGTGTTGCCGCTTCCGTGCGCATCCCTCTTATTTCGGGGCCGTCTCGGAGTTCCTCCGTGGGCGCGTACCCAATTAAACCCCCCCCCTCGACGCTCCGAGTTTAGGGGAGATGTTGTCGAATTTTTGCCGGGCAGTTTGAAGAATAATGATACAAGGAACAATGACGATTGGACTGAATTCAAGAACATCACGAACGAAATCATTGAACAAAAAAGAAGAGAAAGAAAAGAACAAAAAAGATTAACACAAACTAATGCATAACAAGCATAAAACAATGGAAATAATTAACTTCATTTCGGAAAACTCATCTCCACAAGCATTTGCATCTTTATGTGTGCCTTACTCATATATGCATGGAAGGATTTCTAGTGAAACCTCATGAATCGGTTAAATCTCGAAGACCTCACATTGCATGAATATGTAATTGAGAAGCATGTATGTCCTTGCATACATCTCATGCACATACCCGAAAGGAAGAAAGAAAGACAACAAAAAAGGGGAAAAGAATAAAAGTAGATAGCCAACGGACCCAAAAAATGAAGAAGAAGTTTCTGTCCCGCCCCCTCGGCTCTCTGTCAAGAGGGGTGCGTCGATGCACTGTGCACAGTGCGTCGACGCACCTTGGCAAGACAGAATTCAATATTGTTTGAAAACGAAAAGAATTGGCGTCTACTCCGGACGTTGTCAATTTCAAGAATTAACGTCCAGTTGATAGACGCGAATTAATCAGCGCCTTCCTGGAAAGGCGTCAATTCATTGATCTAAAAATCCAACTAAAAATCAGAAGAAATTGGAATTAGCGTCCGTGAGAAGAGATACCAATTCTTCCGGGCTAAAGAATTGGCGCCCACCTGTCCGGACGCCAATTCCCAAAAGCTAAAAAAAGGGGGGGGGGAGGGAAAGAAGGAAGATAAACAATGAATTATAACAATAAAACGTCGATGATATTAACGATAATAAAAAAGGGAAAACGTAATAATTCAACGGCGTACTGTCCGGGGTACCTCCCCATTGACCCTTGACGTCGGAAACATCAATGATGCCTACGCAAGTCATGCTTTGACCCCGGGGGCCACTCCCATTATGGTCAAAGCCTGACCTTGTATCGGGCCAATAACCCACTGATTTTTAACCGCCCTGACCGGGATTTAACCGAAGTTGTTTCATCTTTCAGATATCAAACTTGCCGTACCCCGGCATACATTTGTCTTGGTATTATATGTATACTTGGGATATCTTTAACCCGGACTCCCGTTCAAATATGAAATGGTCAATATATGACCGACATGATTTCAAATACCGTCTTGCACCCTGACGTAGGGGATTTTAATAATTTCAACCCAACTATTATTTATGAATGAAAATTGATCTTTAGGCCATTTGGCCCCTTATCTTGGTGATCAATCAGAGGTCTTCCCCTCTCCGAGGGGATGTAATTAACGTCGTGATTTTTATGGCGCGACGAGTTTCAGTCCCGACCCGATACCCACAATCGTCTGGTTAGTCAGACGGAGCGCACCCCAGACTTCGGACCACTCCAGTCTCGAAGTCTGAACACATTGTCACTTAGGTGACTGACATGCCCTCGCACTTAATAAATCGATAATCGATATAACGATATATAATATAATATATAAGAAATAGAGTGCGTCCAACACCCTCTCATTCAACCAAAGGTTACTCGACCAATGGAACCGGTTGACCCAAGGCAGCAAATCAGTCGCTGAATATGTTGCTAAGTTTGATGAGTATCTGAACCGATGTAGTGCAGTGGAATTGGAGACTCCACACAAAACTTTGTGTCGCGTTCGATCTGGGTTGCGAGATGGCTCATTGGTCGCTCATTGGTGGAGGCACCCCTACATTGGAGTTGGCCTATCAACTGGTCGTAGATTTAGACGAATCCATGGGCGCTCTCTTTTCTCGGGCTACTGAGATCCGCAACACACATGGCGAGTCTATGTTTACAGGCAAGACCACTTCTTTCCGCTCGGCCCTTCTTCTTCTACCAAGCTTGTTGCTAGTTTTGCTAGCGTTAAACCTTCTCTTGCTGCTGCGAAAAGAGCTACTAGTGAGCCAATCAAGGTCAACCCTAGAATTCAATGCTATTGATGTCAAGGGTATGGCCATGTGGCGAGTCAATGTTGAGTCAGGCCAAGTTCCTTTACATTGATGGTGAACACGAGGATAATGAGTAAGAGGATGTAGAGGAAGTTGTTCACCATGTCGTGGGAGACTCAGGTGGCTTGGTTGATGAGAGAGTTTGTGGGGGCATCAAGAACATTGACCCTGTGTCACCTGGTTTCACTTTGTAAAGATCCTAGGTTGGGTGTGGTTAGGTGCACCCTAACACAACCTCAGTCGACAAACGACCGGAAGAGGACAACAATCTTCCATACATTCACCAAACTTGGAGAGAAGAGTTGCAAGGTAAATGTGGATGGTGGGAGTTGCATCAACACTATATCCTCTTATCTACTGACCACTCTCAAGTTGAGATTTGAGCCTCACCCTTAACCCTACAAAATATCCCGGATCGACACCACATCCATTGATGTTAAGGAGCATAGCTTGGTTCCCTTTGAGTTTGCTACATACAAGGACAAGGTGTGGTGTGACATCATCACCATGGATGTAGGGCATATCATTCTAGGGAGGCATGGTTGTTTGCTCTGGACGTTACCATCTATGGACGCTTAAATATTTGCTCATTAATCTATGGTGGTAAACATGTAAAGCTTGTGCCAAGTCAAACCAAGCCTGCGAGTTTTGAAAAGAAGGCTGCTAATAAGACCGAGAAGGACAAGGGAAAGTGGTTAGTTTGATTAGTCCTAAAGAATTAGATCATGGTTCGCCGTCTCGTGAGATCTCGGTCTCCCTACGTCCATGAGGCGCGAGGCGACGCCGAGGTCCCGTGCTTCGGCGGGGTTCGTTCGGGCGGGAGGCGGTGCGTTCGGGCCCCCCCCCCCCCCCCCCCCCGTGACATGTTCGAGGCTTCGAGCAGCCCTC
Source organism: Amorphophallus konjac (assembly GCA_022559845.1). NCBI lineage: Eukaryota > Viridiplantae > Streptophyta > Magnoliopsida > Alismatales > Araceae > Amorphophallus > Amorphophallus konjac. The sequence continues at coordinate 402,978,893 of CM040120.1, forward strand.
ACACCCCACCCCAGCTCTCGCCTCCACAGCCGCACGCACGCACACAGTCACCGGAGCTGCCCTCCCCGCCCGCCGATCGCGTCGACGGACCTCGCCGGCGTCGGATCTCTTAGCGGACGGTCGATTGGCACTCCCCCTCTCTCTGGTATGCCACTGTGCCACCTTCCTCACGCGCCTTCTCCTCCCCCCCCGCCCTGTCTTCCTCCTTCCCCATCCTTCTCCCCCATCTCCGGTCTCCCAGCCCCCCCCTCTCTCCGTCTCTCTTTCTTTCTCCCCCCACGTCTCTCCTCCCACACTCTTGCTCTCTCTCTCTCTCTCTGTCCCTCTCTCTGTCTCCCCCCCGGACGCCGATCTCTATCTCTACACTCTCTCTCTCCCCCACACTCCCTCACTCTCTCTCCCTCTCTCTGTCCCTCTGTCTGTCTCTCCCCCCGGCCCCCGATCTCTCCTCCCGCCCTCTCTCTGTCTCCCACCCTCCGTCTCTCTCTCTCTCTCTCTCTCTCTCTCTCTCTCTCTCTCTCTCTCTCTCTGTGGGTGTGTGTGTGTCTGTCTCCCCGACACTCTCCCCGCCTCCCACCCTCTGTCTCTCCCCCCGGCCGTCGATCTCTCTGTCTCCCACCCACCGTCTCTCTCTCTCTCCGCGACACTCTCTCAGTCTCCTACCCTCTCTCTCCCCGCCTCCCACACTCCCTCATACACACTCTCTCTCCTGTCTCTCCCCCCCCGGCCCCTGATCTCTCCTCCCGCCCTCTCTCTGTCTCCTACCCTCCGTCTCTCTCTCTCTGTCCCTCTCAATCACTCTCTGTCTGTCTCTCCCCCCCGTCCCCCGATCCCTCTTTCTGTCCCTCTCTCTATCTCTCTCTCTGTCCCTCTCTCTGTCCCTCTGTCTCTCTCCTCCGGGCCCCCGAGATCTCCCCCCCCGACAGGGAGAGGGAGGGTGGGTTACAGACACCCTCACTCTCTCTCCCTCTCTCTGTCCCTCTGTCTCTCTCCCGCCGACCCCCAATCTCTCCTCCCCCCTCTCTGTCTCCCACCCTCCGTCTCTCTCTCTCTCTCTGTGTGTGTGTGTGTGTCCCTCTCAATCACTCTCTATCTGTAGAGAGGGCGAGAGAGAGAGAGACAGACGGAGAGGGAGGAGACAGAAAAAAATTTATTGAATTTTTTGTAGTTTATAATTTAATGTTAGTTTTTTTGTTAATTATTTTAGTTTATTTCGTCGAAATTGTTGATAAAAGTGGCAACGGTCTTTGGAAAATAGCGAATTCTTGAAGAATTACTTAAATTTCAGAAGGTATAATTTTATATTTGCTGCAATATTTTTTTTGTTCATGTTGTTGTTAGTGAGGTGTATGATATAATTGAGACATGGTGTTGTTTGTTTGTTTTTTGTTTTACATATGATATATTATTTATGTTTTTTTCCATCAGAGATTCAGAAACATGTCTTCTGAAGACATAGGTTGGCAATATGGGAAGCCTGTAGGAAGGGGATCGGAATGTAATTTTTGTCGGAAGGTAATGAAGGCAGGTGGTGTTACAAGATTAAAGAATCATTTGATTGGAGAAAAAGGACAAGATGTAACCAAGTGTCCGAGTTGTCCCCCTGAAGTTCGTAAACAATTAAAAGAAGCTAAAGAACAGAAGGGCAAGAAAGTTATGAAACAAACAGCAAATAGAGAGCAGATTATGGAAGAGTTGCGTCAAATGGGAAGGGATGATGATGATGGTGAGTCTGATGATGATTGTGAAGAAGTGCCAGAGCCTGGAACTGGTATTAGTGGAACTGGTAAGAAAGCCAAACGGGGCATAGCTGATTATATGCGCCGTAGTTCAAGTATGAGGATTTCTGAACCACAGATAGAGTCTAGAAAATACAAATCTGATGATGCCAAACAACAAAGAATACAATCAATGTTGAGTAATGGAAAATTTAAAGAGTCTCTTGGAAAGGTGGTATCAAAATTTTTTATTTACAATCACATTCCAGCCAATGTTGCAGGTGACCATCATTTCAAGAATTTGATAACTGAAGCTCAACAACTTGGTCATGGAGTACTTCCACCCACCCCTAAGGAAATCTTAGGAAAATATCTTGATGAATTGGTTCTTGAAATGGAAGCTGAAATTAAGAAGTTGGAACCACATTGGGATGTACATGGGTGCTCTCTTTTATATGATGGGTGGACAGGACCTACAAAAATGTCCATCATTAATTTCATGGTGTACAGTGCAGGTCGTGTTATTTTTCTAGACTCTGTTGATGCCACAGGAAAGGAAAAAAATCATGAATGCATAATGAACTTGATGGAGGACAAGGTTAAACAAATTGGAAAGGGAAGAGTTGTACAAATTGTTACAGATAATGCTAGCAGCTACAAAAAAGCAGGTAAATTGTTATCGAATAAGTACCCTCTTTTTTGGACTCCATGCACTGCACATTGTATTGATTTGATGTTTGAAGCTGTGGCAAAGCATAGCATGGTGAAGAAGGCCGTGGATATGGGCAGACTTGTCACAAGATTTATATATAATCATGATTGGGTTGTAGATCGAGTGCGAAAAACTTGTGGTCGAGATATAATTCGACCTGGAGCTACTCGATTTGTAACAAATTATCTTGCCCTTCAAAGTTTGGTGAGAGAGAAAGATGGTCTGCGGAGTTTTTTTCTTGGATCAGAATGGTCCAATTCTCAGTATAGCATCAACCCATTTGGAAAAAACGTGGAACAAATTATATGCACTCCTATGTTCTGGGATTATGCAAGAGATGTAATAAAAATTATGGAGCCAATGTATCAAGTTTTGAGAGTTATGGATACTGAGAGATATCCAAGTATGGGTTTAGTATACCATTCTATGATCATTATGAAGGAAGGCATCAAGGTATCTTCTCCAAGAAATTGGACTTGGGTACATAAGATTATTGATGAGAGATGGCTGAAATCTATGGATGCACCTATCTACAAGGCTGGTAAATACTAAATTTTAAATTTTAATAGTTTTTATCTTTCAATTTAGTATTATTTATTAAAAGACATAATGAATTCTTTCCTTGATGATTTTATATGATCAACATATTTTCTTAACCCCAAGTATCAATATAAGCAAAAATTGGGGGATGATCAGGCATTGATCAACGCTGTGCATGAAGTATTTGAGAAATTACTTCCTAAATCTAAGGGGAGAGTACAATTTGGCAATGAGGTAATTTTGAGTTATTTACCTTAAGATTATATTTTTTTAACACTAAGATGTTTCTTATATTTATCTTGATAGATTGTCAAGTTTAGAGATGTACTAGTCTCTTTTGGGACTAAGACTACTATAGCAAGTAGGGAAAGTATGTGGCCAGGTTAGTAGTGATAGATTTGATGGGTTTTATTTTTTTTGAAAGTGTGATGTTTTGGATTTATTGAAATTATTTTTAACTAGATTACTTGATTTTCAGGTGAGTGGTGGAAGATGTATGGAACGGATACTCCCACACTTAAACAACTTGCAGTTCGCGTTTTATCACAAACTGCATCTGCTTCACCTTGTGAAAGGAATTGGAGCACGTTTGCCTTGATACATACGAAGCCTAGAAACATGTTATCGTATACAAAGTTGAAGAAACTCGTGTATTGTCATTATAATATGAAGTTGAAGGTAAAGAGAATGGAGGATGAGTATGGACGTGGAGGTGATCCTGAGGATGATCCACTTGACTATTTCACACTGTTGGATGAGAATGAAATGGATGATCGGGAGAACCCATATGTAGAATGGATTGCTTCCAACACTTTGGAAGAAGATGGCCGGCCATGTGAAGAAATATGTAGTGCAGCACGAGAGGCGGGAATTGATGTAGATGTTGTGACACACCAAATTGTTGGTGCATCTTCGGAGGCTGCTCATCACCATGACACTGATCCTCCTTCAGATATGGATGTCTCTAATCCTGATGATGATAATGATAGTGATAAAGGAGATGATGGTGATGGAGGTGGGATAGGTGGAGATGAAAGTCTTGGTCACATGAGTCCATTCACGGGAGAAGATCATTTCACTCATGCCACTCAAGATGAACATCATGGATCTCGGCCGACATCTAGAGGATATCGAAGTTATCAACGTAGAAAGAATGATCAAGGCATATCAACACAACATAGATTGTACGATGATGAAGAACAAGACCTTTCACATACTTTCACTTTTATGGATCTCTCATCTGGACAAGCATATGGAGGCCATCAACACCAAGATTTATCAAGTTCATCTATTGTCTATGGATATGAGCATCCAGCACATGAGTCTGAGTCATCAAGTTCGTCATATGGATATGGATCATACACTACTCCATATGCATATCCATATCCTGTCCCAGTTGCTGTACCTGTACCTGTGCCTAGAGTGACATATTCTTACCCCCTCCATCCACGCATTGGTGTGTTGGTTCATGTTTCTGTTCAGGATTATGATAGATATGTGAGAGAGTATATGCAGATGTATGAGCAAAGCATGACATGGGGGCAATATTGTGCTTATGTTGAGAGTTATTACTTTAGACAATATGCGAGTGGAGAGATTGAGGCACACCGCCCTTCTTATTATTGATAATTTTTGATGTATTCTTCAGTTTGTGATTCGTGTACTATTTTATGTATCTCTTTTTTGTATAACTTTTGATGTATATTGACATTAATGCATGTGAATTGATTTGTTATTGTTATCATTAGTCTTTACTTGGTAAGATTGAGTTCTCAATTATAAAAATATATTTGTGAAATTGAGTTGTTAGTATAAAAGAATGAAGATTATTTTAGAAATAGGCTATACATATGAAAAATTATTTGAAATCACCGAACCCGATCTCCCGAGATGTTTTCGAGATCACTCCGAAATCTCTCCTCTCCGACCAAGGATGGCAGTGTCGGTTTCGGACTCGGTTTCGGCCGGGTCCGAAACCGATACGACTCGGTTTCGGTATCGGTTTCGGTTTCGGCCGAAACCGGATGAAACCAGTTAAAAAATTTAAAAAATTAATAATCCTGACCAGTTTCGGACCGAAACTCACCAGTTTCGTCCGAAACTATTTAAATAATATTTTTTTAATTGTTTCGGACCTGCTACAGTGTTTTGGTCCGGTTTCGGATCGGTACCGGCCGAAACCGATACGTTTCGGCCGAAACTGCCAACCATGTCTCCGACCCCCCTGAGACGAAGCTGAGATCCGATACGGCAAACCATGAATTAGATCAAGATTTGAACATGGACCAACCAATGTTTGCTTTGATGGCTCGGGAAGTTGAGAAGGATGCCCCCCTACCCCTGCCAGAATTTGTTAAGGGCATTCTCGAGGAGTTCACAGATGTTCTCCCGAAGGACTTACCTGACGAGTTACCTACCGTGCGTGACATTCAACATGCCATAGACCTCATCCCAACAGTCACTTTCCCCACTATCGAATGAACCTTGCTATGTAGTCAGAGGCGCGCCTACGTGTTTGCCTAGGCATTTGAGGCGGTGAGACAGTCCCAAATTGTCTCGCTTTTGTCTCAAATGCCTTACTCTCGGTCTTCTTCTTTTAGTCCAATCTTTGTTTAAACCTCCTTTATTCAAATCTTATCTTATTTGTATGTAAATATTTTTACCTCAAATATTAATTATTATTAATTTTATTGAAAAGCTTGATTGTTTGTATGTATTTTCTTTGATATTTAGACATATATTTATATTTTTTGAATTATATATATATATTTAATAAAACGCCTCAAACGCCTAGGCCATCGCCTAGGCATTTGAGGCATGAGGCGACTCTTTGGTCGCCTCATGTCTCGGACTACATAGAGACCCTGTGGACAATGGGAGCTTAAAAGGCAGGTTGACGAGCTGATGTTGAAAGGTTTCGTGAGAGAGAGCCTGAGTCCTTGCACGGTTCTAGCAATATTGATGCCAAAGAAAGATGGCACATGGTGTATGTGTGTTGACAACTGTGCTATTAACGAGATCATGGTCAAGTACCGCTTTCCTATCCCCAGATTGGATGACAAGTTAGACCTTATGACTGGTGCCACCATCCTTTTTAAGATTGATTTGAAGAGTGGATACTACCAGATTAGGATTCGGTTCGGGAACGAGTGGAAGGCAGCTTTTAAGACCAAGGATGGTCTCTACGAGTCGGTGGTTATGCCTTTTGGTTTGTCCAATGTTCCGAGCACCTTCATGAGGGTCATGACTTAGGTGTTTCAACTTTTCATGGGTAAGTTCTATATTGTCTATTTTGATGACATCTTGGCCTATCAATTGGGGCCAAGAGCTACTCCTAGACCAACTCCGTTAAATCTTCACCATAGTTCATGTTGAGAAGTTCTATGCCAACCCAAAGAAGTATGTCCTCTGCACTAATCGTGCTATTTTTCTCAGATTCGTAGTCTCTACTGATGGAGTTCTAACAGATGTAGAGAAGGTGAGAGCAATTAGAGAATGGCTATTACCTTACAACGTCAGGTATGTCTGTGGTTTTCATGGATTAGCCATCTTCTCTTGTCGGTTCAATAGGGGATTTAGCGAGATCATGGCACTGATAATTGACTGCATGAAAAGGGGAGAGTTGAGTGAATCACTGCAGCTACTAAGGCCTTTGAGGAGATCAAGGCCAGACTAATTGAGGCCCCTGTCATGTGCCTACTTGATTTCTTCAAAGGCATTGAAGTGACTTGTGACGCTTCAGGACTTGCCATTGGTGGTGTTCATAGTAAGGAAAATCACTCGATTGCCTATTTCAACGAGAAGTTGAATGACATCTATCAGTGTTATTCCACATATGACAAGGAATTCTATGCCGTCATTCGATCTTTGTAACATTGCTAACAATACCCGTTGCCTCAAGAATTTGTCATCTATTCGCATCACGAGATCTTGAGGTATATTAACTTACGAAAGAAGCTAAACTCACGACATGGCCAATGAGTTGAGTTCCTTCAGGATTACACATATGTCCTCAGGCACAAGGCAGGTGTTGAAAACAAGGCAGCCGATGCGTTCAGCCGAAGGTTGAATATCCTCACGAATATGAGTGCAGAAGTGGTTAGTTTTGATCAGATGAGGGAAGATTATGAGGCGTGTCACGATTTTGTGGAAGTTTTTGTCGAGCTTATGGATGGACACGAGTGCTAGATCGAAGGATTCATCATCCAAGTTGGATTTTTGTTTAGGCTTAGCAAACTATTCATTTCCTGCACGTTTGTGAGAGAATTCATCATTTGGGAGTTGTAAGCTGCAGCCCTAGCTGGCCACTTTTGCCCCAAAAAGACCATTGAAGTTGTTGAGCACTGATTCTATTGGCCCAATCTGAAAAGGGGTGTTGCTAAGACTGTTGGGCAATGTCGCACTTGTCAGCTGGCCAACCAAGGGAAACAAATTTCAGGTCCTTACGTGTCCCTTGTTCCGAACTGCCCATGGCAAGATGTCAGTTTGGATCTTGTGTTGGGCTTACCTAAAACCATGAAGAGGCATAACTCGATTCTGGTGGTTGTTGACCAATTTTCAAAGGTGACGCATTTCATTCCTTGTTTTAAAACCTTTGACACGTCTTGGGTGGCCATGCTCTACATTGACAATGTGGTCAAGCTCCATGGGTTGTCTAAGACAATGGCGACCGATAGGGATGTGAAATTCATGAGTTACTTTTGGAAGACCTTGTGGTACGAGTTAGGGACAAAACCGCAATTCTCTACTTTCTTTCACCCACAAGCAGATGGGCAGACGGAGGTGGCTAACTGGAGTATGGGGAACTTGCTTTGGTGTCTTGTAGGGAAGAACGTTCGAAATTGGGATCTGATCCTGCCCACAGTCGGATTTGCATATAACTCTTCTATCAACAGAACCACTGGTCTCCATCCATTCTAGGTCATACACGGCTTTAAACCTAGACAGTCTGTAGATGAGTTACCTATGTCTTCCCACACATCTGGAGTGTCAGATTCTACATCTACATTTGCATCACACTTCCACATGTTGCATGTAGAGATTCGAAATCATGAAAAACAATGCTGGATACGAAGAATTTTCTTACATTTACATGCGATGTCGAGAGTTCAATGTTGGGGACTCTGTCATGGTCTGCCTGCGACCTGAGCCGTTTCCCCAAGGAACTGTGAAGAAATTACATGTGCGTAGTACTTGGCCCTTTCAAATCCTAAAGAAGATCAATGCCAATATTTATGTGGTGGGACTGTCACTTGACTTTTGCATCACTCCCACATTTAATGTTGAAGATCTAGTTCCGTACAAAGGTTCATTAACTCCTCCACATGATCTATTTATGGATGAGCCAACCTCGAACACTTTAGATGAGAGCCCCCCTTTACCCCCACTTCCCTCAAATAATCTCACTGCAGTTGAATGCATTGATACTATCTTGGATGATCAAATTATCTTTACCCGAGACGAAAAAGTTCGCTGTTATTTTATCAAATGGAGTGGTAGACCTGAGTCCAAGGATTTGTGGATCACTGAGGATGACATGTGATGCTTGGACGCGCAGCTTTTGGAGCGCTTTCGCTTCTACTGCTACTTGACGGAGTCGAGCTTTCTCCACCCCCGGGAAATGATGAGGACATTACGCTGCCATTACGAGTTTATTCTTGTAGACAACCCCGTGATTGATCAGTGTTAATCATATTATTTTGCTTTATCAGTGTTATTTTGCTTTATCAGTGTTAGTCATGTCGTTAGATCCACGTTATTTTACTTCTTTTGTTCTTTAGGGAGTACCTGAGGGTATTTTGGTAATGCTGTCATGTATAAGCATACTTGTCTCTTGCCCTCTTTGTTGGAGCCTTTAAAAGACTTGGAAGCCCTAATGTAGTAGTTAGTTTTGGCGAATGAATTAAAGAAGCCTTCTGGTTGTATTGTGAGCGTGTAAGGGGTGTAAAGCCCAAACCCAAGCCGCCGTCATCTTCTTTCTTCCTTCCTCCTCTTCCCATCACCCCCACCCGCAGCCAACGACCCCCCCCCCATCACCACAATCGCACCCCACCTGTTCCCCCTTCTTCTTCTTCCGTCAACCTCTTCTCCCTTCACGAATCCATCTAGGCCTGCACTACCCCTACCCGTCTCCTCCGCCTGAGCCCGAACAGGGCCTCGACCCTCCCGACCGGCCATGCGAACAGGGCGTCGACCCTCACCACCAGCCGCGTCGGCCGCAGTTCTGTCTCCGCCTTCCACAGCCTCCACAACCATCCTCTTCATGCGAGTCCAGCCTCTACCACGGCCCCCTTTCTCCTTCTTCCCCTTCTTCTTCCTCTCTCCTTCGTCTCCTTCCTGTCGTGAGCAGAGGAGTTGGCCACCTTGCTGGACCTGCCTATCCTGAGCCCGAACAGGGCCCCCGCCTGCCGGCCGAGCCTGGCCACTACCTACACCGGCCCCTGCACGGACTGTCCATTCATGCATCGGACCACCGCATCTCTTCCCCATTGGCCGCCCAGCCCGACCCCGCGATGCCCTCGACTGCAAACAGGCCGGACACCCTCACTCACCCCTCCAACCAGCCGCGTCCCATGCCCGCTCCTATGCCGCCGCCCACTTGCGCACCGTGCTGACGTTGCCACACACTCGAGTATCGCCGGTAACCTTGTTCTATCCCCGTGGCTACTTTTATTTGGTTAAATAATAGTTAGAGCTTCGATTTGTCTCCATTATAGTTGTATCATGCTTGCTGTCCAACCCCAACTGTGTGTGCACGTCTATTTGGCCTTGTACTGACTATCTAGACATTATATGTGAGATGACGCCTACTTCACATTAGGGTTTGTCTTTTACTTTCTGAATGTGGCGGTAATTCAATGTCATAGTTCTTGCTTTGTTCATCGCATCATTTGGAATTCACTTTGTTATTTTATTTAGCACTGTTCATCCTATTATTACTTGGATCTTGTCACCGTAGCACATCAAAGGTACATGGAGCATATGATCTTTGTCTATTTATTCATTCTCATCAGGTAGATGCTTATGCTTATGCAGTTTAGAAACCAAGTATACTCTTAAAAGTTAAACTTTTGGTGTGTAGGGTGGCTAACTAGGCTTCTCACCTCTGATATCTGGCCCGTCTTTGTGCTAGAATTTCAAACTTTCTATTATCTATTTTGATAGGAAGGCAAGGTACATGGACCATATCATCATTGTCTATTTATTCACTCTCATATTTGAGATAGATTATTAGATCATGCTCAGGTGAGATGGGACTCAATCCTCGAGCAGTAAAGGCTTGCTAAATTTTGGAGCAGAGAGTTGCCACGATGTGCAGAGAAACAGATATGGGATCGTTCTCTGTGGATACAGTGTGGCTCATTTAGATGAACAGGAAGACTAGGGCTTCTAGCATGTCAGTCATGTACATGAATGCTATGCGTGAAATGTTCTTTGATGCCATAAAAGCAATCCTCTTGCATGTTTAGAATTTTTTACTGTTGTTGTATGAGATGGGAGGGGTGTCAGTTCACTGACTTATGGCATATCTGTTACCTTTACATGGTGTAGTCTTTTAAGACCTCCTATCATGGTTTGCCGAACTGGCTTGTCCTGACTGGTCTGGCCTGAGCCAGATTGGGACCGGAGGAGAATGGTCTGGTTCAGCTTGTTCTAGGACTGGACTGCCCGGTCATTATTAAGAAAAAGAAATGTGAGGTTTTTTAAAGAAAAAGGGCTAACAACTTAAAAAATTGAATCACTTTGCAAATTTAACCAACAATCTTGATAACTATTAGAGTCTTAAGTCATTAGAGACTCAAATCTAATGAGATTAAGCTAGATTAGTGTTTAAATCTCCTATGAGAGTATAGATCTTTTAAGGTTAGGGTTAAAGTTGCCTTAAAATTAGGATGTAAGGGAGATTGGGGTTTAAACCTCACTTGATCTAGTGAGATTAGGGTTCAACTCACACTGAGCCCTAATGACTCGAGATTAGAGTTATATCTGTTTTTTTTTAAAACTTAATTAGGTATTCGAGGGAACCGGTGGAAGACAGGAACTGGTTCCAGTTCGCACACCTTGCCTCCAATTGGACATGCTAAATGGATACTTTTATTCTAGTCTACTTGATCACTTACAAAATGAAAGTAACATACAAGGACAACAAAAGTTTTGTTTGCTAAACACCAAGCAAGTTGTGGAGCACCCAAGCCTGAGGGTTCAAGTGAAACCAAGTGTTTGGACAACTAAATGATAGATGGTGGGAATGAGGGCCATTGTTTCAATTCAAATGATGGCCATTCAGCTTCATCCATTGTTTGAACTTGAATGATTTTTTTTTGTTCAGGACATGCCAAGCCACCCAGCTTATGATGTGAGGCCCAATACTGCAACTGTTGTAACAAATACCAGGGTTTTTTTCAGTTCTTGTCAGACTGTCTGTGTTCCTTTTCTCAAGAAAAGAACTCAAGAAAAATTTGTCGTCATGCAATTTCTGGACGCCAACTTCATGCTGTAGAGGTATAACTTAGGTAGGTGGTTCTCTATAAAATGACAAGGTTACAACTAAGTGTAACATTAAAAGGATGTTGAAGCCTACTATTAGCAAGACAAAGGACAAGGATACAGTTGAACATACGTCAAATGTGTAAATATAGAGGATGTTGTCATATAACTAGTCATGCTTCTATAGGGTATTGCTGAAAAGCTGGAATCAAATTAAAACACTGGCCAGATGTTGATTATGCCACGTTGTGATGCTTAAATGCCTATAAAATCTTGTTTATGTTAGAGTAAGCCCATAAAGGGAGCCTATGAGGCAAGCAGTTTTAATTGGGAGTCCAAAAGAACAAATGGACATCCCCTAAGCCAAGTGCAGATATTTTGGTATGTAGGCCAAAGATTGACTACGATATTGAGTATTCATATATGCTTGGTTAACTTTTGTTTCCTCTATTTGTTTTCTTCTATTTCTGTAATTATGGCTTCTGCATATAGACTATAGTTATATGTGAAATTGGATATTTGCATCTGCAAAAAGATGCATTCGTGCATGGCAAAGATGCAAATTTACAACAAGGCTCATGTGTCGTTCGGTTTCTATTTGGATGTCTAATGCCGCTAGAAGTAGGTGATGAGGATATCACGCCTTGATGACGAGTTTATGCTGGTAGATGATCCTGTGGTTGATTAGTGTTAGTCGAGTAGTTATTTTGCTTTATCAATGTTATTTTGCTTTGTCAGTGTTAGTTGTGTCATTAGAATCGTGTTATTTTGCTTCTTTTGTACTTTAGAAAGTACTTGCGGGTATTTTGGTCATTCTGTCATGTATGGGCTTACTTGTCTTTTGTCCTCTTTGTTGAAGCCTTTAAAAGGCTTGGAAACCCTAATGTAATGGCAGTTTTTGAAATGAAAAGGAGCCTTTTCTTCTTCGTTGTGTTATGAGAGGTCAAGGGGTGTGAAGCCCAACCCAAACCACTGCGCCCTTAGCTGCCATCGTGCACCGGCACTGCCGTGCCACCACCACTGATGTCTGCTGGAGCCTCCTTCCCTCTTGCTCTTCTTCCTCTCCTTCCCCAGCCGTCGCCAACCGCTGCCCTCCTTTTCATCTTCCCCTCCATCCCCAGCCGCTGCCAACCGCCGCCCTTCTCTTGTTCTTCCTCTCCCCCCACCGCCACCCTCCTCCCCTCCTGCTCTTCTACTTCCTCTTCTCCCCCAGCTGCTGTGCCCTCCGCTGTAGCTGCACCACCACTGCTGTCATCCGCCGGAACCCTCTCTCCCTTCGCGCGTTCCCTCCTCTTCTTCGTCTTCTTCCCCCTTTGCCGCTAGCCCGCCGCCCCTTCCCTTTCTCTTCTTCATCGTCCCTTCCCCCAGCCAACATCTGTCCTGCTGTCCTCCCCTCTCCTCTTCCCCCCCTATTCCCCTTCGTCCAACGCTACACAGGCTGCCGCCCCCTTTCCTTCTCCTCATCTTCCCCCCTCCCCCCTCTTCCACCGGCCATTGCTAGCAATACCCCTAGGGTGCGCCCCATATCCCTCCCTCTCTTTTCTCTTCTCTGCTACATTGGACCGCCATTCCCCCAGCACTGTCGTTATTGGCGCCGCCACTGCCGGGCGCCAACCGCGCTGCTGCCCACTGATCAGTCCCTTGGTGCTGCCCACTGCCACGTCGGTGCCTGCAGCCCTTGTCCGACACCACGCTGACACCACCTCTCACGTCCCGTGCCCGTTCGTGCGCTGCTGTCACCCGCACACCGTGCCGACGCCACCATGCAGTTGAGAGCAGCTGGTAACCTCGTTCCCGCCTCGTAGCTTCCTTTATTTTGTTAAATAATTGGTAGAACTTAGACTTGTCTCCATTATAGTATCATGCTTTCTGTTCACTCCAACAGAAAGTGTGTGCGCATCTATTCGGCCCTGTACTAACTGTCTAGGCATTACTTGTCAGATGATGCCTACTTTGGATTGGGATTTCATCTTTAATTCTGAATGTGACAGTAATTTCTTGTCATAATTCTTACTTTGATTATCACATCATCTAGGATTCACTTTATTATTGTATTTAGCACTGCTCATCCCATTATTGCTTGGATCTTCAAGCACTTACCTGATTTCTTCAAAGTCTTTGAAGTGGACTTGTGACATGTCGGGACTTGCCATTGGTGGTGTTCTCAATCAAGAAGGTCACCTAATTGCCTATTTCAGTGAGAAGCCGAATGACATCCGTCAACGCTATTCTACATATGACAAAGGAATTCTATGCCGTTATTTAATTTTTGTGACTTTGGCGACATTACTTGTTGCCTCAAGAATTTGTCATCTATTCGGATCATGAGGCCTTGAGATACATCAACTCACAAAAGAAGCTAAGGTCATGGCATGTGTAGAGAATCCAACAGGACCAGAAAGAAAAAAGAAAAGAGAGAAAAGAGAGGAGATCGAACTGGAAAGGGGGCTGGCGGCAAAAAACTCTCTCGCGCTGGCAGCCGCCCTAATCCTCTTTTTAAAAGATATTAGGTTAGGTTAAGTCAGGGTTAACATGACTAAAATACCCTTGACTTAACCAGACCCAATAATGATACAACAATATAAAAAACATAAGATCCAGACCCAATAAGACCCAGACCCAATAAGACCCAGACCCAATAACCAACCTGCAACCCAACAAGCAGGAAAAAGACAGAAAACAGTTCCAAAACTACCCCTACAACTCTATTTTTCACTACACTCCCCCTCAAGTTGAGCATGGATGTTCAGCATGCACAACTTGCCAATAACCAGTAAGAACTGCTCTCTTGATAGACCTTTTGTAAAAACATCAGCTAGCTGCTCTCGAGATCTGACATAAGGCAGACACAAGTCTCCTTTGTCCAATTTTTCTCTGATGAAATGTCTATCTATCTCAATATGTTTAGACATGTCATGTTGAACGGGATTATTAGCGATATTAATGGCAGCTTTATTGTCACAATAGAGTTTCATGGGCAACTGAGCATCCACACCAAGATCCTTCAACAAAATTTTCAGCCAGGTAAGCTCAGCCACAGCTTGTGCCATGGCTCTATATTCTGCCTCAGCACTTGATCTGGCACAAACAGACTGCTTCTTACTCCTCCAAGTCACCAAATTTTCCCCTAGAAACATACAGTATCCAGTGGTAGATCTCCTATCATCTTGTGACCCTGCCCAGTCAGCATCAGAATATCCTTCTAATGTGAGAGTATGACTCTTAGAAAATAGAAGACCTTTTCCTGGGCATGACTTTATATACCTCAGAATTCTTTCTATTGCTGCCATATGAGATGTGCGAGGCTCATGCATGAACTGACTAGCCATGCTGACAGCATAGGAAATATCAGGTCTAGTGAGGGATAGGTAGAGGAGTTTCCCCACTAATCTTTGATATCTCCTCTTGTCTTCTTCAGACAAGGCATCACCATCTGAGATACTCAATCTGTGATTAGCTACAATAGGAGTATTTGCAGTCCGGCATCCAAGTTTTCTTGTTTCTTTCAGTAAATCCAGAGCATACTTACGCTGACAGATATGAATCCCTCTTGCTGACCGTGAAACCTCAATGCCAAGAAAGTATCTCAGCTGCCCCAAATCCTTGATCTCGAACTCCTTGGCCAGATTGTTCTTTAACTTGGCTATTTCAGCCTTGTTGTCTCCGATAATAATCATGTCATCTACATATACCAGCAAGATGACCACTTTCCCATCTACCCATTTTGTAAATAGGGTATGATCAGCATTTCCTTGGACAAAACCATATCTGACCATGGCAACTCTAAACCGTTCAAACCAAGCTCTAGGGGACTGTTTTAAGCCATACAAGGCTTTGTTCAGTTTACAAACTTTTCCTCTCGTGATTAATCCTGGGGGTGGCTGCATATACACCTCTTCATTGAGTTCACCATTTAAGAAAGCATTCTTGACATCTAACTGGTGCAAATCTCAGGAATAGTGGGCAGCCAGTGAGAGCACAACTCTAACTGTGTTCAGTTTTACTACTGGAGCAAAAGTTTCTTTGTAATCAATTCCATATGTTTGAGTAAATCCCTTTGCAACAAGTCTCGCTTTAAACCTTTCTACACTCCCATCAACTTTGAACTTCGTAGTATACACCCACTTTGATCCTACCAATTTCTTTCCTTGAGGAAGATCAACCAACTCCCAAGTACGGTTTCTTTCAAGAGCCTCCATTTCCTCCTTCATAGCCTTTACCCATCTCCAGTCCTTGATGGCCTCAGTGAAGGTTAAATGATTTGAGCAAGATGAAAGTGCAGCAATGAATTTTTTATAGGATTGGGAAAGTTGTGCGTAGCAGATGTACTTGGAAATAGGATGTTTGGTGCACTCCCGTACGCCTTTTCGAACATCAATAGGCTTTCTCCAGATCAGGGTCATCCTGATCACATTTAGCTGAAGTGTTTGATTCAACAGGTTCAGAATTAGAACTCGGGACAGTACCGACATCATAGAATGGGGGATCAGTAGGAGATCGCCCTACTGCATCAGTACCAATCTTGTGCCTTCCCACATAATATCTTGGAAGGCAACCCAAATCAGTCCTATTAGTGTCAATGTCATTTCTCTGTGTTGTCTCTTGAAATTCCTCAGCTGTGACATCCTTTCTAGGCGGATCAACATCAGGTATATCATTCAAGGATGTGGTGGTGGTTGTATCAAAAATAATAGGAGATGGCTGAGGTGAAGATGTGACAGACTTCTGAACATTCTCCCCCTCTGGCACAACGTGAGAATGAAAGTATGGATGGGCCTCAAAAAAGGTGACATCTTTGACCACGTATTTTCTTCTTGTTTGCGGATCATAGCACTTATAGCCCTTTTGGGTTGGGGAATAACCGAGGAAAATATCTCGAATGGCTTTGGCATCAAGTTTAGACTTGTTTGGGCCAAAGTCATTGGTGGGGACACCGGGCCCACTACCGGGCCCAATGCTCGGAGCCGACGCCGCACCGCCACTGCACCGAGCTTATGGCTCGGAGACTCGATTGAAGACCCGGCATCCTGAATACGTATTTGTGTGTACGGTGGTATTTGTATTATTAAACCACCCTATCTTATTTTATTTTTACCAAGTCAAAGAATTGTATTTTATTAGGGTCCAAGTCAAATATTGGTTGGTGGGCTTTGTTTTATTAGGCTAGGACATATGTGCAATTAGGAAAGTTTAAAAGGTGTAAGTGTTATAGCCTCCTCCTATATAAGGAAGGCTAAGGGTGTATGTTTTTGATATGATGAATGCTATTGAAGTTCAACCTACGTGAGAGACATTTCTCTCTTGTATTTTCCCTTCCCTTCTCTGTGAGAATCGAGAGTCGCCCGGTGAGACCGTCCGGCGTGAGGCCGAGCTGCGCGAGGTAGCAAGTTATCCGTCCTGTTCGTGATATCGGAGTGCCGTCGATCCATTTCCACGTCGCCGTCGCGTCAGATTTGGTATCAGAGCCCAACACGGCGCCTCCGTCGACTTCGACGACCCCGGCATCGTCTCTCCTTCTCTCTCTCGGTTGCTAGAAAGAAAAAAAAAAGAGGGAGAATAGCTCACGGTTGACAGAGAGGAGAAAGAGTTTTGAAAAAAAAGAGAGAGAAAAGATAGAAGCAGAAGATCTCGGTAGAGAGAAGAAAGAAGTTAAAAAAAAAGGAAAAAAAATACACGGGAAGCTCCCTCGGTTGCAAAAGAGAGAGACAAAAAAAGGATTTTTAAAAAACAAAGGATTTTTATAAAAAAAAATTGTTCACGCCGTCCCCTGCATCGTCGCCCGTGCCGGGATTTGAATCCCGGCACGCCGCAACGGTACCCGCCTCCGTCGGCGCCCAGCCACCGCGCAAGGCCGCCTGCGAGCGCCGGCCGTGCTCCGCGCCCGGCCGTGCTCCGCTGGCGCCGTGCCCACGCCCGCACCCGCGTGCGTCGCACAGCGCCCGCCCGCACACCCCGGCCCCCGCGCGCGCCCGAGCGTGTCCGAGCGCGCCCGCCGCGCGCCCAGGCACCGCCCGTGCCTCCGCGCCCCTACGCCCGTGCCAGCAGCGCCCTGCGCCCACCTGGCCGCCCGCCGCCCGCCCGTGCGCAAGGCTACTTGTGCCCACAGCGCCCGTGAGCCCACGCCCAGGCCCGGCCCCGTGCTCGCCCGCGCGTCGCGTAGCCGCCCGCGCCCGTGCGTGCGATCGTGAGCGCGCCAGTTCCGCGCAGTGCCCGTCGCCCAGCGCGCCTGCACCCGCCTGAGCGTCACCCGGCCCGCGCCTTCGTGCGACCGGCACCGCGTCGGCGCGTCCTGCCCGGCCGCACCCACGCCCGGCCACGGCTGCAGCCGCCCCCTCCCTCCCTTGCCCGCTGTCGCCTCGGGCCCGCGCCTTGGCCAGCTGACCACGCGTCCCAGCATGGACCGCCCCAGTTTGACCGCCTGCCAGCGTGAATTGCGCAGGGAAGGGTAGGTAAGGTTTGAACAAGAAAAGTGAAGATTTGAAAAAAAAAAAAACGTGTGGAAAGAAAAAAAGAAAAGAGTGTGAAAAAAAAAGTCATAAAAAGGAGGTTGAAAAAAAGTGTTAAATATATATAATATATATAAGAGATATATAATGTTATATATATATATCTATATCTATATTTATATATATTATTTGATTAAAAAAGTGGTTTTTGAAAATAAGTTAAATATATATAATATATATATTTGAGATATATATAATCTTATATATATATATATTATTATTATTATATATCTGTTTAACTTATTATTTCTTGTGGCACCCCGAGTCCACTATTACGGCTCGGCTCGTGTCTGAGTCGCCTGGATGCCGACAGAAGATCCGTAAATTACGGAACGTGCATACGCGAGTCTCCCTGCGCGGAGAAAATTTTAGATTAATTTGTTCCCCTACGCGGGAAATTTTAAGTGGTCTGTAATAATTAAATCCTCCCTACGTGGTGTAAATTCATTGTAACCGTGAAGCTTCGTCGACGCCGTGCGGGCACGCACGTCCCCGCTCGCCTTCGTCTCCGGTCGGAGTTAGACTTTTCAGTCTAGCCAGGTACGTGCTCCCCTCACTTACTCATATAGTATCCTTTCAATTGCCGCGCGAAGTGAGAGAGAGCCCGATCCATGCAGTCAGTCTCCTGAGTGCATCGCTGTGGACGGAAAGCGAGAGCTTGTATGTACCCATCCTTAGGCCCTAGACTGTCGCATTAGGGCACCCTAATTGTCAGGAGGTAGTTCCACAACTACTTCACCTACGGGCAAGCAACTCTCCCTGACCGGTCCCTTCAAATTGGCCCCTTGCCAATTAGCCAACAAAATTCGGGTCTATAGCTTGCTAATTATCGATCCCAGGACTGCATCATTTAAGTCCGAGGTCGTGCATGCCACGTTGGTCTAGGAATTCATCTGGCTGTCTATAGCGCACCTCAACGCTACCCATGGATCAAGAGAGAGTGACTGCTATGCTAGTCCAGCTCGAGCACAATCTCGTGGCCCACTTTGAAGAGTCCATAGGCCAACTACGGACGGAACTCGATAAGAGGATCCGAGCCTTAGAGGATCGACTGAAGGGGGAGGAAGGAAGAGTGAATGGCCATGGCAATCCCGTAGCCAATCCTAGGGAGGAAAGAGAGCAAGCCCGCCAGAATCAGGCTCCCCAAGGTAGAGAGCAAGAGGCCCGTGTGCCTCGAGAGAGAGACCACGACGATGAAGATATCATCCTACGGAACGTCAAGATTGACGCTCCAAGTTTTGATGGGTCCCTCAACCCCGCTACATACCTTGATTGGGAGATCATGATGGACCAATATTTTGATTGGCATTGCCGCATGGCCCCTGCTACAAAGGTGAGGTTTGTCAAAATGAAGCTCCTAGGTCAAGCCAAAACTTACTGGTGTAACATTGAGAATCTCCTAGCAAGGAGATGAGAGGAACCTATAAGCACGTGGGAAGAAATGAAGGAGAAATTAAGCGAGAAATATCTGCCACCCTCCTACCATCAACGTCTTTTAGACCAATGGCAGAAACTCACCCAAGATGGAAAGTCCGTGGACGAGTACATCGCCAAATTTGATGACTTCTTCCTTCAGAGTCGAGTCATGGAGGATGCCTCCGTCACCCTCTCACGGTTTAGGGCTGGCCTACACGAGAGTATTCAGCGGGAATTATTCTTGCGGGAGGTTAACACCCTCGAGCACGCCTACCAGGTTGCACGAGATGTTGAGAGGTTTCAAAGGGTGGTCCCACTTCGGGTTCCCATCTACCGCCAACCCGAACCCCGAAACCCCATAGTCCGCTATATTGAGAGAGTTGGCCCCTCCATCTCTTACGTCCCTACTGCTACCCCACTTAGGGCCGTTGCCCCTACTGCTCCTTTCTCAAGGAACCCTTTACCTGCACCCGCTGCTGTGCCTAGGCTGGAGTATATTCCACCAGCTGAGAGGAGAGATGACAAGGGAAAGGGAGTGGTCCCTAGCACCTCCCAACCAGCCCCTATCTCGGGAGTCCGCTGCTTTAGGTGTCATAACCTAGGGCATATTGCCACCAATTGCCCCACTCGAGCCTTGGTCATCACCGACCCCCAGCCTGTGGAGCTTCCACCTCAGGAAGAAGAACCTCTTGAGAGATATGAGCCTTACCCTGATCTCATTGCCCAATTTGAGGAATTAGATGCGGGGTTTGATAGCACGCATGTCGAGTACGTGCAAGTGGGAGGTATTGCTGAGAGTTCTGGCCATGGACGGTTAGGTGTAGTTCGCTGCATCCTTACCCACCCCTAGGAGGACGACTGGCGTCGAACCTCCATCTTCCAAACATACATTATGGTAAAATCCCAACCCTGCAAGGTAATTTTTGACAACGGGAGCTGTATCAATGCAGTCTCTTCAGACTTTGTCTCCCGTCTAGGTCTACCTACCCATCCTCATCCGAGGCCGTACAACGTGGCTTGGGTTGACGACACGTCTATCCCAGTCACCACTATATGTGTCATTCCCATCCAATTCCAGTCCTATCAAGGACAGATCCTATGCGATGTAGTGCCTATGAAGGTCAGGAGCATCATCCTAGGACGGCCATAGATCTACGATGTAGACCTTACTACATTCGGTCGGTCCAATCAGTGTTCCTTCTCCCACAATAGAAAGAGGATTCAGTTGTGCCCGACACCGTCAAAGGTGGCCACGAGAAAGAGTCCTACCTCCACACCCGCTGCATCCCCCAAAATTCAGGAGAATGCCCCAACCCCCACCAAAGGGAAGCTTCTCATTCCCTCCTCTCCTACACCTGTCATATCCATCCCTAAGGCCCCTAAGGTTGACCATGACCCGATTAGGCGCCTTAACTTCATAGGTGTCCGTGAGCTGAATAGGGAGGTTGCCGAGGGTGCCCTTGTCTGGGCTGTTGTTGTCACCATCACCCTCGAGGAGTCTCGAGTCTCAGTCCCACCCGAGGTCCAGGCAATTCTGCAGGATTTCCCAGATATTTTCCCAAAAGACTTGCCCTCTAGACTCCCTCCCATGCGTGACTTTCAACACGCTTTTGATCTTGTTTCCGGGTCCACCCTACCCAACCTTCCCCATTATCGATTGAACCCCAAGGAGCATGCTGAGCTCCAAAGGATTGTCGAGGACCTTATTCAAAAGGGCTTCCTCAGGGTGAGCAAGAGCCCATGTGCTGTTCCTGCCTTGCTCACACCAAAGAAAGATGGCACTTGGCGGATGTGTGTTGACAGCCGCGCCATCAACAAAATCACTGTCAAGTACAGATTTCCCATTCCCCGTCTTAATGACATGCTTGACATGATGAGTGGAGTCACCATCTTTTTCAAAATTGACTTGAAAAGTGGCTACCACCAGGTCCGGATTCGACCAGGGGATGAGTGGAAGACAGTCTTCAAAACAAAAGAAGGCATGTATGAGTGGCTTGTCATGCCGTCTGGGCTATCCAATGGCCCCAGCACATTCATGAGGCTTATGACGGAAGCCCTTCGTCTCCTCATCGGTCGCTTTGTTGTCGTCTACTTCGATGACATTCTCATCTATAGCCACAATCCTCAGGACCACATTCACCATTTGAGGGAAGTATGCGAGACTCTGAGGAAAGAAACCCTGTTTGCTAACCTGACTAAGTGTGAATTCATGACAGACCGGGTCACTTTTCTCGGATTTGTGGTTTCAAATTATGAAGTGTCTGTGGACCAATCCAAGGTCCGAGCCATAGTAGACTGGCCAGAGCCCCAGAATGTCCATGACGTTCGAAGTTCCATGGGCTAGCCACTTTCTACAGACGCTTCATTCATGGTTTTAGCACCATTATGGCACCCATTACGGATTGTATCTGTAAGGAGAATTTTGAGTGGACCAAAGCCGCCTCCCAGGCTTTTCGTGCCATAAAGGAGCTCATGACTAAAGCCCATGTCCTCCGCCTGTCAGACTTTTCCAAAGTCTTCGAGATATCCTGTGATGCATCTGGCGTAAGAATAGGCGGAGTGCTCAACCAGGAAAGCCACCCCGTGGCTTATTTCAGTGAGAAGCTTTCTAATGCAAAGTTTCGTTACTCCACCTATGATAAGGAGTTTTATGCCGTGGTCCAAGCCCTCAAACACTGGAGACACTATCTCTTACCTCAAGAGTTTGTCTTATATTCGGACCACGAGACTCTGAAATTCCTTAGCTCTCAGAAGGGCTTAAACCCAAGGCATGGTCGGTGGGTAGAATTCCTCCAGTCCTTCACCTTTGTCCTAAAATATAAGGCTGGAAAGGACAATAAGGTGGCCGACGCCTTGAGTCGAAGGGTCTCCCTTCTTTCCACTGTTCGGGTAGAGGTCACGAGATTTGACTGCATGAAGGAACTCTATGGAGAGTGTCCTGATTTTGGCCCTGCCTACTTTGCTCTGTCCGCTGGACCCTCGACAGCCTTTTCTGATTATCTACTCCAGGATGATTTTCTATTTCGAGGGCAGCAACTCTGTCCCGAGGACTTCTGTTCGGGACTTCCTGATTTGGGAAATGCATGCTGGAGGTCTTGCTGGTCACTTTGGCCGCAACAAGACCATCCATTCTGTGGAGGAGCACTTCTATTGGCCTGGCCTGAAGAGAGATGTGGCCAAGATTGTAGCCCAGTGTAGGATATGCACGATGGCCAAACAGGTCAAACAGAACACTGGTCTTTACACTCCTTTTCCCGTTCCTGATCGACCATGGGTTGATGTGAGTATGGATTTTATCCTTGGTTTACCTCGCACTGCTCACAAGCATGATTCCATCTTTGTTGTCATTGATAGGTTCTCTAAGATGGCCCACTTCATTGCATGTTCCAAAACATCTGATGCATCTAGAGTAGCCCATTTATTCTTTGATGAAGTCGTACGTCTGCATGGTCTCCCCCAAACTATCGTGTCTGACCGGGATGTCCGGTTCACTAGCTATTTTTGGAAGACACTTTGGCACCTAGTTGGCACCAAATTGAAATTTTCCACTGCCTATCACCCCCAAATTGATGGGCAAACCGAGGTCGTCAATAGGAGTTTAGGAACTCTGTTGAGGTGTCTTGTAGGGGAATATTCCGGCACTTGGGATCTTCTTTTGGCCAGAGCCGAATTTGCATACAACAGCTCCGTCAATAGGTCCATAGGTATGAGTCCATTTGAGGTCGTGCATGGCTACAAACCTAGGAAACCTGTGGATCTCATTCCCCTTCCCCTCGAGTCTAGAACATCCAAGTCAGCTGAGGAATTTGCACAACATGTCACAAGTCTGCATGAGTCAATTGGCAAGCAAATAAACCTCAGTAATGAAACTTACAAGCGCTTGGCTGATTCGCATAGGCGTCACCATGACTTCCAAGAAGGTGACATGGTTATGGTACGGGTTCGACCCGAACGACGCCCCTCGGGAGCCGTTAAAAAGTTGCAAGCCCGTAGTGATGGACCCTTCCCAATTCTGCGGAAGATTGGCTCCAATGCTTATGTTGTGGACTTACCTCCCGAATATGGGATTAGCTCGACTTTTAATGTGGCAGACCTAGTGGCCTACAAGGAACCCACAACGATTCCCAGTGACCCTTTCGAGCCTTCTCCTCCCATTGCGAGTGAGCCCACTCCTGTGCGTCCCACAGCCTCGAGAGTATTGCGCGAGCACATTGAGAGGATACTAGATGAGCAGGTGACCACTACACGGAGCAGGATCTACCAGCGCTACCTTGTCCGTTGGCGGGACCGTCCACCTTCTGATGATTCCTGGATCAGTCGGGAAGATCTCCAGCGCCTCGATCCAGATCTGCTGGAGCACTACCACAACAGTGCTCCCCTTTACTCGACGGAGTCGAGTTCCAACCGTCCCGGGAGGGTTGGTGGGGACACCGGGCCCACTATCGGGCCCAATGCTTGGAGCCGACGCTGCACCGCCACTGCACCGAGTTTATGGCTCGGAGACTCGATTGAAGACCCAGCATCCTGAATACGTATTTATACGTATTTGTGTATCTGTGTGTACGGTGGTATTTGTATTATTAAACCACCCTATCTTATTTTATTTTTACCAAGTCAAAGAATTGTATTTTATTAGGGTCCAAAGTCAAATATTGGTTGGTGGGCTTTGTTTTATTAGGCTAGGACATATGTGCAATTAGGAAAGTTTAAAAGGTGTAAGTGTTATAGCCTCCTCTATATAAGGAAGGCTAAGGGTGTATGTTTTTGATATGATGAATGCTATTGAAGTTCAATCTACGTGAGAGACATTTCTCTCTTGTATTTTCCCTTCCCTCCTCCTCTTTGTGAGAATCGAGAGTCGCCCGGTGTGAGACCGTCCGGCGTGAGGCCGAGCTACGCGAGGTAACAAGTTATCCGTCCTGTTCGTGATATCGGAGTGCCGTCGATCCATTTTCACGTCGCCGCCGCGTCAGTCATGAATAAAACACAAACACCCAAAGACCTTCAATGGTAAAGGAAAGAGTGGCTGACGAGGACAAAGAATAGAACATGGTCTGAACTTCAAAACACGAGAAGGCATTCTATTGATGACATATGCAGTAGTAAGTACCGCCTCTGCCCAGAATTTTTTTGGAAGGTTACGGTGTAAGAGGAGTGCCCGAGCTGTCTCAAGTAAGTGGCGATTTTTTCTTTCGGCCACTCCATTTTGTTGAGGTGTATAAGGACATGAGGACTCATGTAAGATTCCTTCATCCTCAAAAAATACATTTAGATTTTTTTCAAAGTATTCTTTTGCATTGTCTGACCGAAATCTTTTTATTTTTTTCTCAAACTGGTTTTCCACCATGTTTCCAAATATTTGAACCACTCTGGGCACTTCCTCTCTGGACTTCATAGGATATATCCATGTGCAATGAGAGAAGTCATCAATAAATGTAATAAAGTAACGATTCCCATCAATTGAAGGGACAGAAGCAGGACCCCAGGCATCTGAGTGAACCAACTCAAAAGGTGCCGAACTTTTATTCATTGAAGAGGGAAACTGGGTTCTACATTGCTTTGGCTAGATGACAAATTTGACATTTAATGGACTGAATGTCCACTTGTTGGAATAGTAAGGGAAACAAATACTTCATAGCTGGAAAAGAAAGGTGTCCTAGACGAAAATGCCACAACTGTATCTTCTTTATTTGCCTTGAGATGACATCTTCAGCTATAGAGGACTGAAGGGTAGCAACCGTTTTGGACTGAAGTTGGTAGAGGCCACCTGTCTCACGTCCACTCCCAATCAGTCGTCCTGTCCTCAAGTCCTGAAGTACACAATGAGAAGGGAAAAAAGTAACTGAGCAATTCAAGGATTTGGTGAGACTACTCACAGAAAGTAAGTTTAAGGACAGTTTGGGAACATGAAGAGCAGAGGACAAGGTAAGATGATCAGTTAAGGGAATATTTCCCTTCCCTGCTACAGTGGCCACAGTACCGTCGGCAATGGTCACCTTATCCTGGCTTGAGCACAACGTATATGTAGAAAAGAGGCTGGGAGTACCCGTCATGTGATCAGTGGCTCCTGAATCAATAATCCAAGAGTTCCCACTAGGGTTTTGAGGCAACGCTGAGTGTTGCCCCGGAGATACCTGGCTGAGTAGTGACAGAGGATGGATTCAACTGGGCCAAGAACTTTTGAAGGTTGGCTACATTCGAAGTGGACAACCCCACGAAACTTCCTTGAGTAGTTGTTTGTATACTTCTCTCAGCATTTGATTCAGTGGGATGAGTTGTTGTCTTTGTTGCAGCAGCTGTCCCTTTGCTTTGCTGGCCTTTTCTGAATTTTAAAGGTTTCTTTTTTGGATGTAATTCCCAGTAGAAATCTACTGAGTGATTTTGTCAACCGCAGTGTGAACATTTTTTATCCTCTTTGTATGACTCCTTGCGAGTATCTTCCCCCTTCTTTGCATTGCTAACCTTCGAGCTAATTAAAGCTGAATGGTCTCCAGTAGTAACTCCTCCCGTATCCACTAGCATAGTCTTCCTTCGCCGTTCTTCAGTGATCACCTTCTTGTAGCATTGTTCAAGTGAAGGGATGACCTCAAAATTTAGAATTTGAGATCGCAGTCCCTCATACTCAGAATCAAGACCATGGAGAAACTTGAGAACCCTTCTATCTTGAATGTGTTTCAGGTACCTTTTGTGATCATCAACAGTGTCCCAATCTTTAATGTCAAATGAGTCTTGTTCTTCCCACAAAGCTCTTAAGGCACGATAGTATTCACAGACTGAATGTGTACCTTGTTTGGTATCATGGATTGCTACCTCCAAGTTGTATAAATTCACTAGATTAGACTTTTCGCTATACATCTCCTCCAGGATAAGCCACATCTTTCTAGCACTTGATTTTCTCACTATGTATTTCAGCTGTCCATCTGTGACAGAACTAAGGATCCAGGTTCTAACAATGCTATCATTGTATTCCCATTCTTCATACTTTTGATCTTCAGTAGAGGGAGCCTTTACCTTTCCATTTATATAACCCACCTTCTTCTTCGCACTAATAAAAGTCTTGATTGCTGCTGCCCAATCCAAATAGTTTGAATCGTTCAACTTCACTGGGGGAAGTTGAATATGGATGTTTTCCCCTAGGTTTTCTCCTTTGGAGGAGACTTCTTGAGTTGTTTCAGACATCGTTACCCTTCAATCAGTCTGCGCTCTGTTCAGATCGGCCAAGAACAGCCAAGAACAGCCAAGAACAGTCTGCAAGAGAGATGTTGGAGAGGGTTTTGATCTGCTGGAGAGGGTTCCGATCTGCTGGAGAATGGATCCGCAAACTTCTGCACCTCCAGCGAGCAAGAGAAGAAAGCAGGGGATCAGACCACAGGGAGGATGGATCCGCAGGCCTAGGATAAAGTTCCCCCTGTCGGACAATCACCCTTTTAGGGTTTTTCTTCTCTCTACTGCTCTGATACCATGTAGATAATCCAACAGGACCAGAAAGAAAAAAAGAAAAGAGAGAAAAGAGAGGAGATCGAACTGGAAAGGGGGCTGGCGGCAAAAAACTCTCTCGCGTTGGCAGCCGTCCTAATCCTCTTCTTAAAAGATATTAGGTTAGGTTAAGTCAGGGTTAACATGACTACAATACCCTTGACTTAACTAGACCCAATATTGATACAACAATATAAAAAACATAAGATCCAGACGCACCAGACCCAATAAGACCCAGACCTAATAACGAACTTGCAACCCAACAAGGAGGAAAAAGACAGAAAACAGTTCCAAAACTACCCCTACAACTCTATTTTTCACTACAACATGGTTGATGGGTTGAGTTTGTTCAGGAATACATGTCCTCAGGCACAAGGCGAGTGTTGAAAACAAGGCAGCCGATGCTCACAGCTGAAGGCTGAACATCGTCACGAATATGGTCACACAAGTGATCAACTTTGATCGGATGTGGGAAGATTATGAGGTATGTCCTGACTTTGGGGAAGTTTATGTCAAGCTTAGGGATGGACACGGCGAGATTAAAAGATTCTTCATATAGGATGGGTTTCTATTTAGGCGCAGCAAATTGTGCATTCCCTGCATGTCTATGAGAGAATTCATCATTTGGGAGTTGCATACTGGAGTCTTAGTTGGCCACTTTGGTCAGAAAAAGACCATTGAAGTTGTTGAGCACCGGTTCTATTGGCCTAGTTTGAAAAGGGTTGTTACTAAGACTGTTGGGCAATGTCGCATCTGTCAATTAGGTAAGCAAGGGAAACAAATTTCAGGTCTTTACATGCTCCTTTCCTGTTCCCAACTTCCCATGGTAAGGCGTCAAATCTAGATTGTGTTGCGCTTGCCTAAAACCATGAAGAGGCATGACTCGATTTTGGTGGTTGACCGATTTTCGAAGATGGGCCCTTCATTTCTTGTTCCAAAACTTTTGGTATGTCTCTTGTGGCCACACTCTACTTTGACAATGTGGTTAAGCTCCACGGGTTGCCGAAGACAATGGTGACCGATAGGGATGTGAAATTCACGAGCTACTTTTGGAAGATCCTTGGCACAAGTTGGGGACAAAACTGCAATTCTCTACTATCTTTCACTAACAAACAAAGGGCAGACTGAGGTGGTTAACCGGAGTCTAGGGAATTTGCTTAGGTGTCTTGTTAGGGAGAACCTTCGAAATTAGGATTTGATCCTACGAAGGTGTGAAGAATCGGGGATCAAGCTCGAATTGCCTGGCCCAAATCCGATCCGGATCGACTGGATCGGGCGATCCGAGCCCGATACGCAGTCGATCCAATATTTTCCCTATAAAGAGAAGGTTTAAACCATTTTTATATTAATGAGGAAGGGCTTATGTATAATTTTGTCCCCCCAATTTCCTCTCCCTCACCCCCGTCTTCTTGATAGTATGGAGGAGGTGGGTAGGCGACGACGACTCCCCCCGAGGAGGTAGTGGACTACTGTTGCTCCAGCGGACGACAACCGTGATGACCTCAACAGCGGTGGCATCAGCGAACGGGAGGGGTGACACCCTCGATGTGGGTCTTTCGCAAATCCACGATTTTGGCACTGTTCATCTTCTCCGGCGACGACGTCAGATTGCAACACCATTGATGGTGGCTCCAGTGGCTGGCGACTATAGGTATGTTTCGTGCTTTTTTTTGGGCCTTCATCATCTTTAGCAAAAACTAGTGAACAGTCCGGGCCTTGTCTCCTTCTTCTTCTTCTATTTTTAGTTTTTTCCCTTTTACGGTTGGGACCTCACGTGGATCGGGTGGATCGATCGATCCCTGTGTCAATCGATGGCCGATTTGGTCGATCTGGCTGATCCCCATGAAGGATCGGGGATTGACGGAGTAGGATCAGATTGTTTTGCTGGTTTTCCGATTGGATCGGCCGATTTGGGCCTATCCGATCCGATTTTGCTTTCCTTGGATCCACCCACAGTCGAATTTACATAAAACTCTTTTGTTGGTAGGACCACTGGTATCGATCCATTCCAGGTCGTACACGCCTTTAAACCTAGACAACCTGTAGATCTCCTACCCATGTCCTTCCACACATCTAGACTATCAGATTCTACATCTACATTTGCATCACACTCTTACACATTGCATGAAGAGATCCGAGAAAAAACAGAAAAAACAATGCTAGATATAAAGAATTTTATGACATTCATAGGTAATGCTGAGAGTTCCATGTTGGGGACTATGTCATGGTCCGTCTGTGACTTGAGTGGTTTCCCCAAGAAACCATCAAGAATTTACATGCGCGTAGCATTGGGCCCTTTCAAATCCTAAAGAACATCAATTCCAATGCTTATATGATGGAACTGCCAACCGTACAAAGGTTCATTGACTCCCCCACATGATCTATTTATAGATGAGCCTACCTTGGATAGATTGGATGAGAGCCCACCTTTATCCCACTTCCCCCAAATAATCTCACTGTAGCTGAAGGCATTGATACTATCTTAGATGATCAAATTGTCTTTACTCGAGATGAAGAGATTCGCCGTTATTTGATCAAATGGAGTGGTAGACTCGAGTTAGAGGATTCGTAGATCACTGAGGATGACATGTGATGCTTGGACCCGGAGCTTCTAGAGTGCTTTCTCTTCCACTGCCAGTAGACAAAGTTGAGCTTTCCCCACCCCTAGGGAAATGATGAGGACATCACGCCGCTACGACAAGTTTATACTCGTAGACGACCCCCTGGTTGATTATTATTAGTCATGTTGTTATTTTGTTTTATCAGTGTTATTTTGCTTTGTCAGTGTGTGTTGTGTCATTAGAATCACATTATTTTGCTTCTTTTGTACTTTAGGGAGTACTTGAGAGTATTTTGGACATGCTGTCATGTGTGGGCATACTTGTTTCTTGCCTTCTTTGTTGGAGCCTTTTCTTCTTGGTTGTGTTGTGAGAGAGTAAGGGGTGTGAAGCCCAACTCTAACCACTGCTCCCTCAGCCGCCGCTGTGCCATCGTGATGCCACCGTTGTTGTCTGCCGGAGCCTCCTTCCCTCATGCTTTTCTTCTTCTCCCTCCCCAGCCGCCGCCAATCGCCACCCTCTTCTTCTTCCTCTCCATCCCCAACCGCCACTAACTACCGCCCTTCTCTTCTTCTTCCTCCGCATCCCCAGCCGCCGCTAACCGCCACCCTTCTCTTCTTCTTCTCCTCCTGCTGTCGCTAGCCCGCCGCCCTCCTCCCCTCTTGCTCTTCTTCTTCTCTACTCCCCAGTCACCACGCCCTCCGCTGCAGCCGTGCCACCACCACCGTTGTCCGCCGGAACCCACACCCCCTCCTTTGCACGTTTCCTCCTCTTCTTCGGCTTCTTTTACCGCCATCGCCGCTAGCCTGCCGCCCCTTCCCTTCCTCCTCTTCGTCCTCCCCTCTCCTAGCCAGCCGCAATCCTACTGCCCTCCCCTCTCCTCTTCCCCCTCTTCGTCTTCTCCTCCGTCCACCACTGCACGGCTGCCGCCCCGCTTTCCTTCTCCTCATCTTCCCCCGCTCTCCCGTCGTAGCCTAGGCTGTGCTCCATCTCCCTCCCACTCTTTTCTCCTCTTTGCCATGCCGGACTGCTGTTCCCCCAGCATTGCCGTTGTCGACGCTGCCACCGCCGGTACCGATGCTGCCACTGCCGGGCGTCAACCCCACTGCTGCCCACTGATCAGTCCGTCGGTGTTGCTTGTCGCCACGTCGACTCTTGCCGCCCTCATCCGGCGCCACGCCGCCGCCGCCCTGTACTTGAGAGCAACCGGTAACCTCGTTCCCTCCCTGTGGCTCCCCTTATTTGGTTAAATGTTGAACTTTGATTTGTCTCCATTATAGTATCATGCTTGCTGTTCTCCCCAACCGTGAGCGTGTGTGCATCTGTCCCGCCTTGTTCTAATTGTCTAGGCATTACTTCTGAGACGAAGCCTACTTTGCATTAGGGTTTCTTCTTTAATTTTGAATGTGACAGCAATTTCTCATCATAGTTCTTACTTTGATTATCACATCATATGGGATTCACTTTGTTCTTGTATTTAGACTGTTCATCCTATTATTTCTCGGATCTTGTCAAGGTGGCACATTAGGAGGCCTTCTTTGCCATCCACCTAAGCTGTGCCAGGAAAGGCCACATTCTGGAAAAGAGAAAAAGGAGCAAAATAAAAATCTGTTGCGGATGCACCCCCCACCCCCCAAAAAACATTTAAAATTAAGGGGCACGTTGTTGAATTATTACCCTTTAGGTTAGAAATAATCTTTTTAAATACTTTTTGTATCTTTTATTTCCTTTTTTCACTTTCTTTACGTACATCAAAACTGTGTATTTTATTTGTTTTACTTCTATTCCTTTAATGCATTTTGCTGACTTCACAAATTAGTGTGTTTATCTGCTGGCCAACTAATATTTGTTGTTGACATCTTAAGGGGCCCTCTTCTTTCTAACTGCCAAATTATAAAGTCCTAGGTAATGGTGCAGAAGGGGAAGATAATCTTTCTGTTTAGCATTTCTTTATCTTTCAAATGGATGGTTTTCTTCTTTGCATTCAAGTACATATGCATTCTTATGTCATGATTGTAGGCTTACATTTTCATTCCACATTTTTAAATTTTTTTACGAAGCCAACCTCTTGCCAAAAACTTTCCACATTATTATTATTATTATTATTTTACATTTTGTTAGAAGTTCAGCAACTGGTCTGCAATCATATTTTATTTTGGTTAATCATCATCATCATCATCAGAGCCTTATCCCAATTAATTGGGGTCGGCTACATGAATCCTGTTCCGCCAAAGATTTCTATCAAGTGCAATATTCGTATTTAAATCCAAGAAACTAATGTCCTTCCTAATAACATCGCACCATCTCATTTTAGGCCTTCCTCGAGCTCTTTTACTAGCATCCACTAAGATTTGGTCACATCTTTTAACCAGCGCTGAGTTAGGGCGACGACACACATGTCCAAACCACCTGAGTCTATTTTCTCTCATTTTACTATCAATTGGAGCTATCCCTAAGTCCTTACGGATACGCTCATTCCTAATCTTGTCTTTCTTAGTCTTGCCACACATCCATCTCAACATCCTCATCTCTGCTACACACATTTTGTGGATGTGTTCCTTTCGTACTGCCCAACACTCGGTATCATATAACAAAGCAGGTCTCACAGCCGTTCTATAAAACCTCCCTTTGAGTTTCACAGGCATACGACGATCACAAAGGACACCTGATGCACTTCTCCATCTTAACCAGCCTGCCTTAATCCTGTGTAACGTCATCATAAATCTCCCCATTCTCTTGTATGATAGACCCTAAGTATCGAAAGCTACTACTCTTCTGAATGTTATGTCCATCAATTAGAACCATATCTTCCTGAACCACTCTCTCATTACTAAAATTACAGTGCATAAACTCTGACTTACTCCTACTAATTTTAAAACCTTTAGACTCCAAGGCAAGTCTCCAACGCTTTAACTTAGCATTTAGAGTATCAATACTCTCATCAATTAAAATAATATCATCTGCAAAAAGCATACACCAAGGGATATCCTCATGCAATTGTTTAGTTACTTCATCCATAACTAAGGCAAAGAGATACGGACTTAGTGCAGAACCTTGATGCAACTTATAGAAACGGAAAATTCACCAGTCTCCCCAGCAATAGTTCGAACACTAGTAATAGCGCCGTCGTACATATCCTTAATCAAATCAACATATCCTTGAGAGATTCCTTTCTTTCTTAATGTCCACCAAATCAATTCTCTCGGTACTCGATTGTACGCCTTCTCTAAATCAAGAAAAACTATATACAAATCTTTTCTCATCTCTCTATACTTCTCCATTAGCTGCCGTAGTAAGAAAATAGCTTCTGTAGTAGATCTATTTGGCATAAAACCAAACTGATTTTCCGATATAGTAGTCATACATCGGAGGCGTTTTCAATTACTCTTTCCCAAAGTTTCATAGTATGACTCATAAGCTTAATTCCACGATAATTGTTACAACTTTGAATATCTCCTTTGTTTTAATAGAAAGGAACAATATATTAAAAATTATAGTTCAAGAGTTTTTCTTTCAAAACATTCAATACTACTAACTTTTTGATATATGCAAATATTGAAACTAAACTCTCTCTCTCTCTCTCTCGCTCCCTCTCTCTACCTATCAGACATGTATATATATATATGTCTGATAGGCAGATATATACATAATTTACTTATGCTGTTTCCTTATATGTTTGCTTTTCAGAGTTTCAGTTTTTTTTGTACAGTCTATTGAGATGTCAGTGCATTTCAATTTTCAGCCAGTGATATTCCAGTCCTGAAGGAGGTTGAAGTGATTGTAGATCCTGCACTTTTCACTATGGTGCGATTTGCTGTTTTAGCGCTTCCATTTCTTCCATTTGTGTTATGGGCACGTGAAGATACAGAGACTCGTTCTGCTGGTATAGAGTTAGGCTGCTGGGTCAGTCTGGGATACCTTGCCCAGGCACTTGGACTTCTGTCTTCTGATGCTGGGCGTGCATCCTTCATTTCAGCATTCACGGTGAGCTTTCTTCCTAAGAGCCTGTGGTTTTTATGCCCTTTCATTTCACCATGAACAATTAATTTGAAAAAAGGATATGCAGAAACCCAAAGTATGTCACATTTCTGAAAATGTCAAGTTGATCAGGTTATCACTGTACCCTTGATAGATGGCTGTTTTGGATCAACTGTTCCTGCTCTTACTTGGTGTGGAGCCCTTATTTCTCTTATAGGGGTTGCAATGCTGGAGTCCAGTGGATCTCCTCCCAATGTGAGTATGGGATAGCGTGATCAATGTCTCTTTAGACATGGTTGTATCCAAGCTTGAATGGACAGCATGCTTCTGTATTGTGGTCAATCTTTATCCTCATTAGACTTAATAATTTTAGGTTGGAGATCTTCTGAACATGTTGAGTGCTGTATTTTTTGGAATCCATATGCTCAGAACAGAGCATATTTCCAGAGTCACTAAGAAAGAGAAATATATATCTCTCCTTGGATATGAGGTCTGAAAGTACCCTCTTTTATGCTTCACATATCTTGTCATCTTTGCCATATCCTGTGTCCCAAGATTTTAAAAATGGCACTGGTGCAGGTGACTGTCATAGCCTTGTTTTCAGCAATTTGGTATCTTCTTAGAGGATTTTTTGCTGAAATGGGGGAAGTGAGCTCAGTATCATGGTCATGGTCGACACTGTGGGATGGGATGATCTCCTTTCCATGGATACCAGCACTTTACACAGGCATATTTTCAACTGGCTTGTGCTTATGGGCAGAGGTAAATCTCTTCAGATTTTTTCCCTTGAAATTGTCTCTTTTATTCATTACTTTTTTGTCATCCTTTTGGAGTTCAGGATGGAGTCTTGAAGATGTTTCTTTCACTTTCCAAAGATTTTATGTATCTAATGATAAACAAATTGATTCCTATAGATGTCTGCGATGTGTGATGTATCAGCAACTGAAACTGCTATAATTTATGGTCTGGAGCCATTATGGGGTGCAGCTTTTGCGTGGATTCTCCTTGGTGAAAGGTGGGATACCATTGGCTGGATTGGAGCTGCTCTCATTCTGGGTAAGATGATCCTTCTGTTGTTGCAATTTTCTGATAAGAGTTTGAAGTTAGATAATTGTTTTATGAAAAGGAAATATGATTCCATCTTCTCAATAGCAAAAAGATGCGCCCATGTTTCTTCTTATGGACATGTGATTTAACCATTCTGGCATGTTGAATATGGTATCTAGTGTCATCCCTGTGAAACTGTCCCAGGGAGTTGAACTTTGCTGTCTCCCCAAGGTTTATTTCTCAACCCCTAGATTCATGCAGGACATTTTTTTCATTTTGTGCTTTTCCCAGTTGATGATATGCTACAGAAAAAAGATCGTCTTCTTACACTTCCTGTTTAGGGTTGTCACCTCCTGTTATGACATTGCACTGTAATATTTAGCATCACATATTGTACTGATTTTACAGGTGGCAGCTTAACTGTTCAGATCTTTGGGTCACCTCCAGAAAAATCCAGAAAAGAGGGAAGCAAGAGGCAGTTGGATCGCCATAACATTTCAGATGGTTCAAATGATTTGACTTTCTCCACAGTTGTTGTTGAATCCAGAAAGAGTGTCAGAAACCTCCCTAAGTAAGATCTATTACTGTTAAATACCATTTGATTGTTATCTTTTTACAGTAGCCATAGTTGTTACTGCAGCGTGGTCTGCTATATGCCTTCGATTTGTTTTTCCTCAACTTATCAGGTTACTTTAATGTTTTCATTTATCATTTATGTCATTCTTTTTGCCCACAGGCAGGACAAGTTATGACATCAACATCGTAATTGGGCATGTGACATTGTGTAGTCCGGTTGAAAACAGATCAGAATGTTGAAGTGAAACTTGTTGTTGGAACAAAATGAACCCCTCATCTGATGCAGCTCAGTTGAAAAGTGAACTTCTGAAGGAAGGCTGAAAAGATCCAAGACAGATTGACCACACCCAACAGGTGAAGAAACTTTCTGAAATAATTTACTAGGAAAAGAAAAGGTACAACCTAGAGGCTCCAGCCTCACAGCTAATGGACTTGCGTTGTATGAATACAAGTTTCGAGGACCGAGATCCAGACTCTCCAGAGTAACAGCTACCCAACTATGAGGGGAATTCCAGCATGCTGTTGTAAAAATGTGTACATATAGTACAATATTTTAAGAAAAGGAACATGGAATGGCCTCTTGCTCTATGGACTATGGAGCTCGTATAATTTAAATTTAGGGTTTTTTTTTGCATAAATGCCATTGTTACTGGTAAAATTACAGATATGCCATTTATGGAAATATAGCAGCACATATATATCACTAATATTTTAAAAAACTTGTAAATATGTAAATTTAGTTGAACATGCATATCACTGTTATTTTGAAAAATTTATAAATATGCCATCTCTATCATTGTTATTTTTAAAAAATGTAAATATGTTTTCATAGATGACATATTTGTAAGTTTTTCAAATTAACATTGATATGTATGTTAATAGGAATGTCATCTGTAATTTTATCTGTAATAATAATATTTATGCAAAAAATCTTTAATTTTAATATCCATTATTTTGTATGTGTGTGCATATAATGCAAGTTTCTTATTTTTCCTGCTTTGGAGTGTTAGAAGTCCGAAGGGGATGACGAGGATGACGTTCTTAAGTTATCCAACGTTGGACTTCTGTTTGACACCCCTTGGCATGGAACTCAAATGGTTGCGGTATGGACTTGAATAGTTATGGTATAAATGACACAATTGAATGGGTGGGGTGATTTGAATGAGAAATTCAAGCTCTGTTATCATGTCAAGAGTTTAAATTTTAACCAATCATTTAGGCGAGTTGAAGGAATATTTTATAAATAAAGTGAGAAAGTGTCCATAGATTATTGGATGCGACATTAAATCTCACCGCTGATGAAAATTAAGGTTTGTGGCGATGATCCACATTTTGTGGATCCTTTTAGAGCTACCCATTTCAAAGTTTTTTCTTGAAAAAATATTATTTATGAACTGGAATTCTTGCAAATATATCTTCTTTGGAAGTTGGTTTTGTGGAATTGCCCCTCTTCTGTCGGTATTAGTTTTGATAACCTAATTGCATCGCTACAGTACTATCAAAAATTCCTGTCATTTTTGCCAACACTGTGTTAAAATATGTTATCTAATCTTAGTTAACTTTTATTTTAGTCTAAAAAGATTATAAAAAATAATATGAAAATGTGAATGAAAATTCTGCAAGTTGACTCCAAGGAAGATGTAATTGTGAAAGTTGCATATTAATTTCTTTTTGTAATCCATGCAAAGGTGCTAACGTATTAAGCTTCTCCAGGTGGAGCAACATCGACTTGGTTTTCGTCATAGATAATCCTTAGATTACCTTTTACCTATTTGTGGGCTGGCAACTAGGTTGTGGTGGTACTTGGTTTGGGCCTTCCTTTGATCCGGGCATCTGATTATAGTTGTAATGTTTAGTGTTTGACGTTGGAGTTTCATCAAGAAATCAAACTCATGTAATCCGCATGGACTTGTATCTCTCTACATCTTTTATACTCGATGCAGTAAAAGGTTTGATAATGTGACCATTAACATTCAGAGAGTATTATTTCCAACATTTCCTATGCTGGTTCCATAACTCTCCAAGGGGTAAACCTTCGGCGATCTCCTTCGGTCGGCTTCTTTCTATGTTTACACCTTCACCCAAAGGTTTGCCTCAAGGTTTCCCCCCCCCCCCTCCCCCAAGCTGGTTACATCATGGTGCCCACTAGATTTTGGCTGTGCTCCTGTTGTTGATGGCATTTGTAAAGGCAACCCCGGCCGGCAGCTGTAGTGCGTGTTTGGGAATGGATTAGAGGTGCGCCGGATTATGATTCTCATACTACTACGATAGCGGAGCTCTTGTTCTTTCTTCTGGCTGATTTTTTTTTCCCGTAGCTTATGACCATTCATGGTCGTCACTTGGTGTCAGCCTCCACTTGCATGCAACGTTTGTTTAGTTTTTTTGCCATAGAAATCTGCCTCTTCCTATACGTTAATAAATATTTACTCTTAGGGTCAGAGGTCGATCATGTACATCTGTATTGCTGCTTCAGTCGATCCGCCCGATTGCACTCACATAACCGGTTTCTGTTCTGGTTTGTTTTGGAGTCCTGCCGGTAGCCTCAATGGAGTTGGAAGATGTGGGAGTACCGCCCGTGTGTACGCCTGACATCACGTGAGCGTCTCGTACGAGTTCTCTACGGGCAACTCCTGTAACAATCTCTATGGCTACAGCTGGTTATGTGTGGGTTGTAATTAACCTCCCATTGATTGTGTAGAATATCTGTTACATCCTTTTCATAATTTCTATATGAGGACATCCGGAGAGGGGGCGAATGTGTCGTTCTCGTCTCCTCTGTTTCAATACACTCTTGTTCTTTACATGGTACCAGAGCCATTGCTTCACAGCACCTGACTCCTGACCCTCTTTCTCCCTTCCATACTCCTGCGGTTCTCCTCCTCATGGACACCTTCTCTACTTCACCATGGAAGATTTTGTAAGCTGGGATGTCTGCACACAGTTTCCGCAGTCAATGTAGCCCCCAGACCAAGTTGTTAACTGTGATGTTAACAGACTTGGTAGTTGAAATATTGCTAGGCCCTCATCGACAAGTGATGGCAATTGGCAAACCCTTCGCCATTCCAATTAAGTCTTGTCATCCCCGAACCGGTACTGACCTTTCAGATGCGTTCAACTACGATTGTTTTTTCTTGACTCTACATATATTTTAGGATTTTTTTCTTTTTAGTCCTTACAAATAAGTATATTTTCCTTTTACTCCCTCAAATACAACTAATATTATTAAAATCTCTTAAATCTTCGTCGTAGTTCTTACTAGTCTCTACCGTTAGTTTCAATAACTAAAGTGAAACTTAACTCGAGTTAAACTAACTTAATGTCAGTAAAAGACTAAAATAACCTTAGTTAGACTGGGGGCCCCACCCTCCTCTCTCTCTCTCTCTCTCTTGCCTTGTAGCTGTGGGCCCCACCTCCTCTCTCCGACGCATGCATCTCACAATGGATGCACACGTGCAGAGAGAGAGAGAGAGATAGAGAATAGGGAGACGCCAGAGCTCCCCCTCTAGCGAAGATAGAGTGAGAGTGATAGGGAGAGAGAGAGAGAGAGAGGAAGACAGACATAGAGAGAGAGAGCGAGAGGGAGAGGGGGAGGGGGCTGTAGGACAGCGGTGATAGAGTGAGAGGGAGAGGGAGAGAGAGAGAGATAGGGAGAGAGAGAGAGGGAGGGGGGATGCCGGACGACAGTGACAGAGTGAGAGGGAGAGGGTGAGGGCCGGGAGAGGGGGGGGGGATGCCGGAGAGAGCTAGCGGTGATAGAGGGCCAGACTAGAGGGAGAGGGAGAGGGGGAGGGAGGATGCCAGACGACGGTGACAGAGTGAGAGTGAGAGGGAGAGGAAGGGAGAGAGAGAGTGAGCGGGATGAAATCGCTCCCAGACGGAACAATTTCAACTCGCTCACGAGGGGAGAGTGAGCGAGATGAAATCACTCCTAGACAGAGTGATTTCAACTCGCTCACTCTCTGTCTCCATTCTTCTCTCTCTCTCTCTCTCTCATCGTTGGCATGCTCTCTCTCTCCCTCCCTCTCCCTGTGCCTTCCTGATGGGGACATCAGAGCAAGAGCACTGACATTTTAATTTACATTTGTGTCATTCAGTTTATTTTTATATCCCTAGGAAAGCATATGCGTAATTGTAAGACTTTATAAGCTAATGTGTCATTCCGTAGGATGGTTTGGGTTTTTGTGTAAAATGTCAGTAGGTCCAGCAAGGGGGCCCTCACTCCTTTCCCATTGGTCCACCTAAGCCATAGGGGATCCATGTGGGGCTGGTCAACCATCCTAGGTGGCTTCTAGATGGCTTGACCATTCAAGAGGACAATTGTATTAAAAAGTCTAATATTTCAACCCTTAAAGTCCAAGATGCTTCCCCCGTATAATATAGTTTATCTCATGTTACATTTTTTATTTAATTTGATCATTTGACCACATGGGGAAGAAAATCTCCTCTCTCCCACGAAATTCTCAGCCCCCCACCCCTTGTCATTCTCTATATAAGCCTATGTATAGTGTCATTAGAGAAATTAATGAAGAGAAAAAATTTGTAAAATTTCGTTGGAACCAAAGAAGGGTGTGCCCTCCTCCTCTCTCCCTCCCCCTCTTGCAGATGGATTTCTGCTAAATCTTAGGTGTGATACTCTTCTATCTTCTCCTTACCCCCTCTGAATTCTATTTCTACTGCCGCCGCCGCTGCCATCGCACCGCCGTCGCGCCGCCTCCACCATCGCCGGATTCTGTCTACATCAAGACAGAAGCTCATCTCCGGATTTTTATCTTTTCTTCTTATTGTCTGATTGAGCCCTAATTCTGAGAGTTTGTTCTGTCCATCTCCCTTAACCTCCAGTTCAAATTTCGTGTCATCTGGAAGTCATTAGGTATTTTTCCCATATTTTTGTTTGTCCTCTAATCTGCCCTTTTACAGATCTACGGGACAGAGTCACCTTGTCGTATTTTCCTTACCCTCTTCCAAATTTTCAGAAAATCCCAAAAAATTACTTAGTGTTCCACACATATATCCCCTTCCACCATAATTTTCGTGGAGTCTAGAAAATTCATTTGACCCTAGGTCAATGGTCAGTTTCAGGCAGATCCCTTGCTGCCCTGTGTGTATGTCAGTCCGAGTCAGAAACAAAAACAGTGTTACAGTCATTTCATTTTCAATCCGTTTGGTGGATGGAGCCTTCAAAAATATATGTTGTAGATCCATGAGTGCTCTTTCCAACGGTACCAGCCACGCCTCGATCGGCCTCCGGATCTGAGCGTCGTAATTCTTGCAGCCGAGGCGTGCAGATCTGTTCCTTATGCAGGTCCGAAATTACAGTCCAGAAGATATTCAGAAATAAATATCAAAAATCAACTTCAGGAGCCGCCCCTTCAGGGAGTCGTTCAAGGATGCCCTGCCATAGTCCCAGCCAAGCGGCGCCTCCGGAAGATCTCAGGAAGGCGATGTTCCTTTGGAAACCGTTGCTTACTGTCTAGTGAGTCAGCAACCGAGTTGGCACAACACCGAGTTGGAATAGTGCCGAGTCGGACCAGCAGGCCGAGTTTGTGCCGTACGCACCTCCAGATTACTGTCCGTCAACCTAGGGTTAGTCCTCCCGGGACCCACTTGTAGCCCTTTACCTCACTGCGTGGAGTGGGCAATAAAGTTCACTATTGTAATTAACTTTTACCGTTGTACCGGGAGTTACCGTACTTGGTCGGGAACGTCTTCCCCACGCCCGGAGCGTGGAGGTTCACTCGCTACCCTCCTCGTAGGCATTGCTTTACTCGTATATTTTTGTATATGCCGCTGCATGAGTGATAGATTATCTAGCTTGTTATCATTTTATCACCGCTGCGAAAGCGAGAGTGAGTGACCGTCCCGTGACTCGACCTGAGTTAACGCGGAAAGGCCGATACCCGAGACTCACTGCCGGTTTCTCAACCGCGTACGGTCCCACGTCTTCCCTCGCTAGGGACGCTCGTGAGCTAGAGTCCTAGGTCGCGTGTCTGTCCCGCATCACTTCTCTCTCTCTCCCCCTCTCCCTATGTCAGTGCCGGCCTGTAGTCTCTCTCTACCTTACTCCCTCTCTCCCTCCCTCTCCCTTTATCACCGTCGGCTGCACTCTCTCTCTACCTTCCTCTTTCTCTCTCTCCCTCCCTCTCCCTCTGTCATCGTCGAAGGGTCCCTCCTTCTCTCTCTCTCTCCAGAGGGGGAGACACCTCTGACATCTCCCCTCCCTGCACTCTCTCCCTCTCTCACCCCATGCCCTCCCTTTCTCTCTCTCTCATCCCATCCCCCTCTCTCTTCCCTCAGGTGTTGAAGCTCCCCCCTCTCCCTACTACACTGCCCCCCCACCCCCTGTTGGGTCTCGTAGTGCAGGAACACGGATCTAGAGGGGGGGTGAATAGATCCTTCTACTAAAAATTATGTCCAATTAAAAACATAAACTAGCGCACAACAGAATTAATAAGATTGATAAGATTGAGGAATTTAATCTAAACAGATTTAATCGTAATTCACTCAATCTCACCGAGCTCACACAATTGCATAAACAGATAAGATATTGAAGTACACAATCACAAAGATCAAACTACAAGACATGGGGATTTTTAAGGTGGTTCGGGACCACGACGGGCTCCCTACGTCCACCCCTCACCAAACCGGTGAGGCTTCACTGCTGTAAAAATAGCCCGGGGATAAATCTCCACACACACACGGAGCCAAGCTCCAACACACACACGTAGGGCGATGCCTACACAACCACACGGGAGTAAACTCCCAACCACACACGGGGAACACACCCCAAAATACGTCCAAGCACATACGCGGATATACTCCGCACAAATCGACGCACACACGTCAACAAAAACACTCGGAGAACCCTTTCTCCGAACACCCACACAAAGTATTCTTTCAGATGTATATGAAACGAAGACAAATATATGCTATGACCCCCCAAACAAATTCTATAGATGGAAACTAGAAAGATGCATCGAGAATAAAGCTCCCCCT
Source organism: Amorphophallus konjac (assembly GCA_022559845.1). Classification (NCBI taxonomy): domain Eukaryota; kingdom Viridiplantae; phylum Streptophyta; class Magnoliopsida; order Alismatales; family Araceae; genus Amorphophallus; species Amorphophallus konjac. The sequence continues at coordinate 403,020,900 of CM040120.1, forward strand.
TCTTCAACAAAATCTGGTTCTTCTTGGCTCGTTGATGGATGTTCACAATTTCGACATCATCTTCTTCCTCTCCTCGAGCCGCTCCTCTTTTCCTTCTTCCACGAGCTCCAGATCTTCACGGATGTAGATGATATCCTCCTTGCAAGAGCTCCACCACGTTTTTCCCCCTTTTCTTCACCTATACGAAAGAACAAATGAGCATTAGGGTTGTTCACTCACAAAAATCGCAACTCATATATATATGCAAGATAGAGTGGACAAAAGACACATAAAACCTTCCTAAAACATGTTAGAAACACCATAATATGTTTAGGAACCTTTGGGGGATAGTTTGGTAAAGTTTCATAGGGTTTTCATTAGATTTTGAAGACTTTCGCAAACTCTCGTCACGGACCTGCCGGAAGGTGTCGACACCTGGTGTCGACACCTACACCCCCGCACACACAAAAACATTAAAAACAGAACTCTGGCAGATAGGTGTCGACACCTTCTGCCCAGCACAAAGATTACTTAATGTAGTCTAATGTAGTCTGAAAAACCTTCAACCCAAATTGAAAACTTGATTTTTTCAAGTGAAAAATATGCATTAGAAGGTCTTAAAAACATCATTCAACCTTGGATTCAACAAGAAATATGGAAAGTTAAATGAGCAAGATGCTACCACAAGACTATCATGAGAATCATGCATGAAGGGCACTTGAGAACCCATTTCATGAAAAATACTTCAAACCCATTCATGGGACCATCAACAAGGGTATTGCAACCCATACACAATATGTATGAAAACTCATGAATACCAAGATAGTTTCCATCACATGAGCACACTAGCATTCAAATGAGTATTAAGCCATTACACCAATACAAGAATAGCATGCAATTGAAGCTTGAGCACTATGAGCCAAATTCACCTCCTTTAGCTCAAGGATGATATTCATGAAAACTCATTTAATCATGTATATGTCTTCTCATATCAATCAACAAAAACACATTCCACCATATGACAAGTTTTTGTTGTGATGAAAGTGAATCTCTCAATTGTCGAAATACAAAAGCATGAAAGCTCAACCTCAACCTCCTCCAATTCAAGCATACAAGATGGGTAATAGATATTACCATGATCCACTTGATATGAGAGGGTATAAAAACCATCTTTGGACCTGCAAAATCACAAGAGTATCAAGTTACCATAGGTATGAAAGTTAAGAGCTCATAAACTTGATTCTTACAAAAGAACCTCCACAACATGTCAACCATCCAAATGCTCATTGCATAAATAAATGTTTCCATAAAGACATAAGTCACAAGCTTTGGCATTTGAAGTACTTTGAATCTTCCATCGCATCCAAGGCACATACAATGATATGGGAGCTCAATCATTCAATAGCATTCTTATATCTTCATAGCCTTCAACATCAAGATGCTTCCACACGCACATGTAGACAATCATGCCAAATGCAAAGGCATGTACAATAGCATTGGAACTCATTCATTCAAATGGCATTCTTGTTGATAAAAATCATATTCATCGATCATTGAATACATGAGGGGCATTGTTATAAATAAGAGATCTTCTTGAATCTTTCAAGTAACCAACCACGGCAAATACAATGGTATTGCATCTCAATCATTCATTTAGCATTAGCCAAAGTACACATGCATAACATAAAGCTCAATATGACATTTATCCAAGCATGTTTTCTACAAAATCTTTCTCATTGAATACGAAATAATCTCACCAAGTGTATATGTAATGTATATACAATGTGCTAACATCAAAGAACGTATGAGCCTTATATGAAGTCCCGCGATCAATGACACCCAAGAGGGGGGTGAATTGGGTGTTTACAAATTTTAAGAAAACTTTTAGCTTTTTCAAATATGTGATAAACACTAATTAGGAAGTTGAGAGTTGTCAAACAAATTCCCTCAAACTCTCGGTTCCCACACGAGCATGTAACGAACTAAAACAAACAAACCACACACATGCACAACCCAAACCACAATGCACAGTGATTTTAAGGTGGTTCGGATGCAACGGCGGCAATCCTACGTCCACCCCTCACCAAACTCGATGAGGCTTCACTCGGGGATAAATCCCCAAACGGAGACGACGCTCCAAACACACACGCAGGACGACGCCTGCCCACACACACGGGGACGCACCCCAACACACACACACACACACACACGGAGACGAGGTCTCCAACACGATCCAACAAGCGGATCAACAAGACACACACACACGCTGCGACAAGTGCAGCACTCCACACACACAAACACTAAGATCTGGATAAAACCACACACACACGCAGATCTAAAAAGACCTACACACACACGAATCAAAAACGACACGCACACACACGACCACAGATCCAACAATGATCCACACGCACACACAAGTTCACAGTTTATACAAAACACGAATATGAACTTGAAACACAATAAGGCACAGTTTAGAATGCTTCTGATTTAGGTTTTCCCTGAGTGTATGCTCCGGATGTTTGCGTTGATTCCTTCTTTACTTGAATGACTTAAGACTCAGCTTGAATGACCTTGTATTTGATGTAGATCTTCTTGCATGGAGTACTGTTCACTACTACAGTAGTTCTTTCCCATTTCACTTGGACAGCCTTCTCTTAAGCTTTTCTTGAGACCATTGCTTGATTGGAACTCCTTGACTTGAGAAGATGCTTGAATGGCTTCAGTTGATGCTAGAACGGCTTCGATAGGATGATGAACTTGTTAAAAGGAATGTTGTTCACGAACGTTGCAGCAATCTTCATTTGATAGCTTTCCTCTCGATCTCTCCTTGTTGATTTCTTGCTTCTTCAGTTCTTGGGAGGATGAAGGCTTCGAAATGGATCTTGAACCCTCAGCTATGGATGAAGCTTTGCCCATGGATCACTGTTCACGGCTACAGTGATTCTCCTCTTCCTTGAGCCACCTTGATCTCTCTCTTTGTTGATTTCTTCTCTTGGAGTCACTTAGGGTTTATGACCTCAAGGAGAGGTTTTATAATCCTTGGAAGGTCTATGGACAATCCCCAGACCAGATCCACTAAATCTGGAGGGTTTGGTGGCTTTGAGATTAAACAATAGCAAGAGGAAGGGCTTTCCTCGAAGTGACAAAAAGTCAACAAAATGGGTAGTTCGAGGCTGGCGGTCGACTGGCGGTCATGGGGCGGTCGACCAGAATTTTACAGGTTTCAAAGTTTTGGTTGCTGGGAAAACCGGTCGATCGGACGCCTAGGGGCGGTCGACCGTTACCTGCAGAATCTGGAATTTTTAGGCTCTGGCAATTCTGGTCGACCGGCCAAGGCGTGTAGGTTGACCGGAAAGACCTATACCTGCAAAAATGAAGTGTTAGCTCAAAGAAACATGTCCATAATTCAAGGGCTTCATGTCCATATCAAATTCATGCATTTTGGGATTGGATTCACTTGGTTTATGCATTTGAAACGTCTAAACCATTTGAGCAATTCTAAATTTTGTTCCGGGGGCTCCGCCCCTGGAAACCCCCGCAAGGGGCGCTGCCCCCTTGACCCCCACGACCTGACCGGGCAGGTCAATCCCCGCGACCTGACTACGCAGGTCGATCTGCGGGCGAGGGCGCACGATGACTTGAAGGGTTTCAGGTTTAATGTGCATGTAAGAGGTGTATTAAGGAGAGGTGTATGAGATACACATGGTGAGATCGATGCTAAGACAAGGTAAGAGTCTCACCAATGGTTCTTGACAGTAAATGACATATACCACCTATTTTGAATTGTAGAGGAGTAGAGTTTTGGTTCACCAGGTGACTGCCATGAGTTTGATCCTGCATGCAAGATAGTCAAGGTTAATGCCATGCTTGTTGACATTAAAGAGGTTACGAAATCTCTTGCCTCTTGTAAAGCCAACATATGCAACCAGCATAAACTATAAGATGAATGAACACAATCATCAAGAACATGTGTAATCAACCATAAGTTTATTTATCATCACGTAATCACACATTAAGTTTAGTTATCATCAAAATCATAACTTAACAATTACAACAATCAGCAAAACCATAACTCAACATTATAGAGGCACAAATTCATCCACATGATAATAGGGCATTATAACAACATTTTGTAATCATCTCCACAACCATTTCAAACTTCATAGCTAGAGGATAAGGAGTTCAAGCACATGAAGACATGAATAACCATTCAAGAATAAGGCAAGCACAAGGCCAAGCAACAAAGTCATTTTGTAATCATCAAAATCACATACACAACACCCACAAATTCTGGCATCTACATGAAGGCCCCGTCGGCTACATCATCAGGCTCTTAATACTAGATGTGCCACCATCATCGTCTGCATCAGCACCGCCATATATCATTGCAGGTGGGGGAAAGAGGCCATTGCGGGGCTTGATGTTGGTCGATTGGATTGGGGAGAGAGAGAGAGAGAGAGAGCATAGATATTTTTAACATTTCTGATGGGGACATCGCTTACCACTTCCCACTTCTCCACGGGTCTGGATGATTGCCATTATGTTCAGCTTGATTTCCTAAGTTTAGCTATATATTTTTATATCTTTCTTGAGTCATTTTGATGTAATTTCCCCTTTGTTTTGAGTCATGTCCCTAGGTCATCATGCTATTTACCTATGTTTGTTAGGCTAGGGGGTCATATGGGCCCAATTAAATGGGCCTGGCCCATGGACGCCCTCTTCCTTCCCCACCCCCTTGCTTATTTGCTTTTAGCACTTTCTCCAGGGACTTTTTGTAAATGTTGGGATTCCTATAAATAGGACCCCAACTCTACTTGAGTTGAGGAATGAAAGTTTGAATGAATTTTGAGCATTAGTGCACCTCTCTCTCTCTAGCTCTCTCTCTCTCCTCTTCTCTCTCTCTCTAAAGGGGGCGGCCCCCTCTCTCTCTCCTCCCCCTCTCTCTCCAAATTTCGCCCCTCTCTCTCTCTCTTCTCCTTGCCACATCATCCTCCACCTCATCCCAACCCTTCCCCTTCCCAAGGTCCACTTAATTCCTCCCATTACTCACACCATATCCCCAAGCAACCTTTCACCTTCCAAGACAACCTCTCCCTTTCCCAAGCCACCCCTCCATCTCCCAAGGGAGAATCCCACCTCCCCAAGCACCTCTCCACATCCCCAACACACCTCTTCCCCTTCCCAAGACCACATTAACCATCCCCACATTAAACCAAGTTCAAATCTCCCTCTCCCTCCAAGCCACTTGCCCCCCCCCCTTTCACCCTCCACCCTTGGCCGCACCCCCCCTTCCCCTCCACCTGCTAGCTGCGACCCAACCTCCTTCTCCAACCTCTCCACCATCTCTACCCACCACCATCCAAGCCCCACAGCCATTAGCCCCCTCCCCATTGCAGTCCCTTCAACCCTTCTCCACCAAATAGCCCATTTACTCTGTTCAACCCGCAGGTAGCAGATTGGGGCCCGACTTGCAGAGCCAGCTCTGGAGTCATACAACGTCATCTCGAGGTGCACCTTACATCTCTGGAAAGGTCTGCGAGTCTTCTTCGCAAGCGAGGTAGAATCGTCTCATTCCGACTTCGCTACAGTTCGTGGTGACCATTCTCCCCCGACTGCGCAGAGCTTCCCCAACAGAGTACCTGAACCAGAAAGGGAGCTGTGCCACGACGAACCACGGAGGAATTTGGCTGAGGGTTCTTCTACAAAGTTCTTCCTCGTTCTGTCTGTCTTCAGGATCAAGAAGCAGAACATCGATCGGAGACCGTGGTCCCAAGTTACCATTTTTCTCCCTCAGCTGCGCGGGTCTGCCTCCCACAGTCTGCAACGACATGCCTCCACTATTCTGATTCTCCCAGTCCTCTCTAACATCAGACGGCTTCCCCGTCAGTTTTTATGCGAAGAAGACTTGTCCACGATTCCAACGCCTCCAGCGGTTCGTGATTCAGAGTACGGGAGCTGTCAGGGCAATCCCTGCAAGCTGCTGTCAGAAACAGGAGGCTGCCGCACCCAGATTCTGCCTCCCTGATCGAACCTCGTCCCGGACCCGTAACTGCATCAGAAGAATTCAGAAAAATTCAGAGGCATCCTAGTTACAGATACGAAGCGTTCCCCACTGGTCTCGCCATCGGAAAAATTCCAGAACGAGATCTACGATTTTGACATCGACTGTCAGTCAGCCATTGCAGACAGCCGGCAGATTCGGCGTCGGCTTCTCCGCCCGCTTTTCGGCGAATCTCCCCTCCCCGCCTGGTAGGCTCACCGCCCCTCCCTGCATGGAGGTAGTGTTTGCATGTAATACAAATCATCCCCACCCCAAATTCACCCTCCTGCGTGAGGCGTAGTGAATGTTATTATTAAACAGGGATCAAGCTACACCGGCGCAGTGTGCGGGGAACCCACACTTCCCCGCTCGCCCTCGTCTCCGAACGGGGTTGGTTTCTTCAAACCAACCAGGTGAGCTCTAACCTTTGCTCCATTTCCTTCTGGTGCTTGTTCATTTAATATTCGTAGAATCTGCTCCGTTGAGCAAGCGAGAGAGTGTCCGACCCCACGTGCTCCACTTACGAGCGTTCACCGTGGAGTGTGTGAGAGAGGGACCTAGTGCTCCAAGTGGCACCCGGCCAGCCCCTTAATTGTGGGCTTCGTACCTTCGGGAGGGCAACCCTAGCCTTGCTGGCACTCTACCAGCAAGGGTCTTGATCCATCACCTCCCCTTAGCATCATTTAGTCACCCCGGGCTCGTGTGTGTGCGACGGCGAATTGGCCCGATCTGCCAACTGAATTGCTATGTGGTTGTGATTGCGGAATAGGTCCTAAGTTTCTGTTTGCTTGCTGCATACCCCGTGGTCGTTTCACATCAGTTGGTATCAGAGCAAGTTCTAGACTTGTCTCTACTAAGTCTTGTCCTAGGGCACATTGCATTGAGGTCATCCGAGCATCCAAGCCATGTATCTCACCAGGCACCCCGATGACTACTTCATTATCGGGCCGGAGTTGCCCCGCTTCGATGGGTCCCGAAACCCTCACACATATAGGAAATGGGAGACCTCCATGGATAGATACTTCCACCACTACTACATGACCGAGGAAAGAAAAGTGCGCATCGCCAAGACGACCCTTGGTCCCTTCGACGAGACAGAATGGAGAAAGCTTGAGATTCGAAGGGGGATTGAGAGACAAGAGCCCATTCACTCATGGGAAGAGATGAAGGTAGAACTTAGGAAGATCCTCATTCCAAAACCTTCCCACTCTTCCAACTCAAGCACCCATAGCCCAATGAGCACTCCCACTCCCCCTTTCCCTCCCCGTCAACCCAAAACCTCTATTAGGACCCAAACCCCACCACCCAAAGGACCCCTAGATTTGTTGGAAGAGATAAGGATTGAGATTAGGAAAATCTTCACTCCCCAACCTTCCCACTCCTACCTTGAGAACCATAACCCGAGGAGCACTCCCACTCCTCCTTTCCCCACCACCCAACCCAAAATTCTCCATCAAACCCACACCCCACAAACTTCCAAAAATCCTTCTTCCACCCCTTTCCAAAAGGAACTTAAAGAGGTAACCGAAGACTATGAGGCTCCACTAGATTGGGAAGAGGAATGTGAATCACAGTGTCATGGGTTAGGCCGAGAAGTTCCCCTCCCAGGTGGAAGAAGCATCATGGCTCACTCCACCCTCACCACTCAAACCCACGTGGACCCCATGTCCACCCCTCCACCTAGGCCCGTGACAGCCACCATTCCCCAATCCAAAGTTACTCACCCAACCCACCTTCCACTTCCAACTCTTATCCTACCCAAACCTAGTCCCCCGCTACTTCCACTCCCAACCCCAACCCAAGTCCGGCCTCACTCACCACCCCGGGTACACCATGCACCAACCATCATCACCCCACCCCCAATAGACCTTCCCATTCCCTTGAGAGAGGAGACCACAACCATCCACATGGGAGTATATGCTAGTCCGGAACCCATCCCCATCCTTGAGGAAACCCAAGTTCATATCTATGGTGAGGAAGAATCACAAATGTCCCCTTCACATAGCTTGGACCCCCAAGAGCCACAAGCCTTCACAAGTAGCACCGTAATCATAGAGGGGCCCCTAGCTAGATGGCTAAAGGAGAGACCACTTCACCCCATCGTGTCCTATGTTTACCCACCCATGGAGCAAAACCTTCCCATTGTACCCTTATCCACCTATCACACCACAATCCAATCATCCTATCAAGTGGAAATATTAGGGGATCTTCTTAAGGGTATAGTTTGGCAAATGGAGCTAACTGGCATGATGTCTACAATAACCGACCGACCTAGGAGCCTTGACCTCCTACACCTATGTGTCGGATCAATCTCCTCCATTTACACTGTGGGTTGCTACACTAGTGACCTTCTTTTACTCCTCCCTACACCCGACGGGCCCGATGCTATTCACAAACTAGAGTTGCTTGTCTCGGGTAGAACATCTAGTCCTCCATTCATGGCCGACCATCCCACCAAAAACTTTGGCCCGATCATATTATCTGGGGAGGAGAGTCCGCCATCCAATGGTTATGAGGACCATGAGGACCTAGAGTTCCTCTCCTTAGGTGACCCTTACCATGACCCCTTCGACCCCTTCCTATGCCCCCCCACCTTACTCTCCGCCAACCTTTTCCCACCCCAACCGACCTTATTAGACCAAACCCACTCCATTTTTCTTGACCCCTTTGACCCCTATGAGTGGAAACTCCCACACCAAGCCATATGCATAGGAGGAACCATTTGGATGAAAATACATGTGCCACTACATTGTGCATCATTTGGTAGGGCTACTAAGCCTAGTCATGTCATACATGTCACACACACTTTTAGCCCAATGCATGACTGGCTCACATTTGGATGTGCTGGTCCTCCCTCATTCATCATTGATCATATGCACGTTAGGAGCATCTACGGGTGTCCAGGTCCCCCGGCATTCATCACCACCTTATGTAATAGGTTCTCCTACAGATACAAGGGCCCTCCCACCATTGTTATGAAGACTAGGTATGATAGGGCCACTAGTGGATGTCCCGGTCCTCCTAGGTTCATCAAAGTCCACGTGACACCATTGCATGTTAGGTCCACATTTGGTTGTCCGGGCCCTCCCTTCATAGCTAAAGGATCATTCACAACTCTGCATGGTAACATCCGCAAACACACCAACAAAAGCAATAAGGTGTATAAGAAATCGGCCGATTCCCACCAACGCCACCAAGAGTTTCGCGTGGGTGACTTTGTGATGGTGAGAACTGAGAGACCTTTCCCTGGGAATGTCTCAAAACTGAGGTCGCGTGGATCAGGCCCCTTCCAGGTTCTGAGGAGGATCGGCACAAATGCCTACGTGTTGGACCTCCCCGAGGAGTACGGAGTAAGTCCCACATTCAATGTGGCTGACTTGGTGCCATACAGGGGTCCCACGGTGACACCTAGTGAGAATATTGAGCCTGTTCCACTTCTTGAGAGAGTCACCACCCATAAGAGAGTTCCACCAACCCAGAGGGGCCAACGTGAGCAATTGGAGCGGATATTGAATGAACAGGTTACGGCCATCTGGAGCAGAGGGATGGGCACTACCTCGCTTGGTGGAAAGGACCGGCTACCTTTGGTGGACTTGAGAGCAACCTCGCTGTGGCTTCCTCCGCATACGATGGATCTTTACTCGACAGAGTCGAGTTCTCTGCACCCCGGGAGTATGATGGGGACATCGCTTACCACTTCCCACTTCTCCACGGGTCCGGATGATTGCCATTATGTTCAACTTGATTTCCTAAGTTCAGCTATGTATTTTTATATCTTTCTTGAGTCATTTTGATGTAATTTCCCCTTTGTTTTGAGTCATGTCCCTAGGTCATCAGGCTATTTACCTATGTTTGTTAGGCTAGGGGGTCATATGGGCCCAATTAAATGGGCCTGGCCCATGGGCGCCCTCTTCCTTCCCCACCCCCTTGCTTATTTGCTTTTAGCACTTTCTCCAGGGACTTTTTGTAAATGTTGGGATTCCTATAAATAGGACCCCAACTCTACTTGAGTTGAGGAATGAAAGTTTGAATGAATTTTGAGCATTAGTGCACCTCTCTCTCTCTCTCTCTCTCTCTCTCCTCTTCTCTCTCTCTCTAAAGGGGGCGGCCCCCTCTCTCTCTCCTCCCCCTCTCTCTCCAAATTTTGCCCCTCTCTCTCTCTCTTCTCCTTGCCACATCATCCTCCACCTCATCCCAACCCTTCCCCTTCCCAAGGTCCACTTAATTCCTCCCATTACTCACACCATATCCCCAAGCAACCTTTCACCTTCCAAGACAACCTCTCCCTTTCCCAAGCCACCCCTCCATCTCCCAAGGGAGAATCCCACCTTCCCAAGCACCTCTCCACATCCCCAACACACCTCTTCCCCTTCCCAAGACCACATTAACCATCCCCACATTAAACCAAGTTCAAATCTCCCTCTCCCTCCAAGCCACTTGCGCCCCCCCCTTTCACCCTCCACCCTTGGCCGCACCCCCCTTCCCCTCCACCTGCTAGTTGCGACCCAACCTCCTTCTCCAACCTCTCCACCATCTCTACCCACCACCATCCAAGCCCCACAGCCATTAGCCCCCTCCCCATTGCAGTCCCTTCAACCCTTCTCCACCAAATAGCCCCTTTACTCTGTTCAACCCGCAGGTAGCAGATTGGGGCCCGACTTGCAGAGCCGGCTCCGGAGTCATACGACGTCATCTGGAGGTGCACCTTACATCTCTGGAAAGTTCTGCGAGTCTTCTTCGCAAGCGAGGTGGAATCGTCTCATTCCGACTTCGCTACAGTTCGTGGTGACCATTCTCCCCCGACTGCGCAGAGCTTCCCCAACAGAGTACCTGAACCAGAAAGGGAGCTGTGCCACGACGAACCACAGAGGAATTTGGCTGAGGGTTCTTCTACAAAGTTCTTACTCGTTCTGTCTGTCTTCAGGATCAAGAAGCAGAACATCGATCGGAGATCGTGGTCCCAAGTTACCATTTTTCTCCCTCAGCTGCGCGGGTCTGCCTCCCACAGTCTGTAATGACCTACCTCCACTATTCTGATTCCCCCAGTCCTCTCCGACATCAGACGGCTTCCCCGTCAGTTTTGCTACGAAGAAGACTTGTCCAAGATTCCAACGCCTCCAGCGGTTCATGATTCAGAGTACGGGAGCGGTCGCGGCAATCCCTGCAAGCTGCTGTCAGAAACAGGAGGCTGCCGCGCCCAGATTCTGCCTCCCTGATCGAACCTCGTCCCGGACCCGCAACTGCATCAGAAGAATTCAGAAAAATTCAGAGGCATCCTAGTTCCAGATACAAAGCGTTCCCCACTGGTCTCGCCATCGGAAAAATTCCAGAACGAGATCTACGACCTTGACATCGACTGTCAGTCAGCCATCGCAGACAGCCGGCAGATTCGGCGTCGGCTTCTCCGCCCGCTTTTCGGCGAATCTCCCCTCCCCGCCTGGCCGGCTCACCGCCCCTCCCTGCGTGGAGGTAGTGTTTGCATGTAATACAAATCATCCCCACCCCAAGTCCACCCTCCTGCGTGAGGCGTAGTGAATGTTATTATTAAACAGGGATCAAGCTACACCGGCGCAGTGTGCGGGGAACCCACACTTCCCCGCTCGCCCTCGTCTCCGAACGGGGTTGGTTTCTTCAAACCAACCAGGTGAGCTCTAACCTTTGCTCCATTTCCTTCTGGTGCTTGTTCATTTAATATCCGTAGAATCCGCTCCGTTGAGCAAGCGAGAGAGTGTCCGACCCCACGTGCTCCACTTACGAGCGTTCACCGTGGAGTGTGTGAGAGAGGGACCTAGTGCTCCAAGTGGCACCCGGCCAGCCCCTTAATTGTGGGCTTCGTACCTTCGGGAGGGCAACCCTAGCCTTGCTGGCACTCTACCAGCAAGGGTCTTGATCCATCACCTCCCCTTAGCATCATTTAGTCACCCCGGGCTCGTGTGTGTGCGACGGCGAATTGGCCCGATCTGCCAACTGAATTGCTATGTGGTTGTGATTGCGGAATAGGTCCTAAGTTTCTGTTTGCTTGCTGCATACCCCGTGGTCGTTTCACATCAATTTCTCATGTTCTATTAGTTTAGGATAGAATATTCTCCCATATATCCTCTTTTTCTAATATCGATAAGTTATGGGACTTAAATAAGAATGAAAAGATTATAAAGACTCTAAACTAATAATTACATTGAGGAACTAAAAAGAAAATATATTTATTTTGTAGAGACTAAAAAGGAAAAAAATTATATTTTAATGAACATAATAATCAATATATCTCCCTCAAGTTTAATTTTGACTACGTACAATGTCCCCCTATTTGATGAATATAAATGCAACATGGTACTTGAGGAGGGTAAATCTGGTTTGACCGAGGAACGACCCAAAAATGGGCAGCCCACTAAGATTCATGCGCGCTAAGCCCAGCCAAGAGGCGAGTGCCCACACTCAACCCAATAAGAAGAGGACCGGCCCAGCAGAGCATCGAATTCTACGACGCACGATGGAGCCGGCACAAGCGCGATTCTCTCCGGAGGACACTCCGACGATCGACCGTTGCCCCCACGATGTCGGCCTTGACCCCGTAATGGGCGAGCACGCGCCATGAGCGCCGTAAGACTCGCCCAAGGATCGGCCGGCGCCGAGGCTATCGCCCTCCAACGGGAAACTCCGGCCAACATAGCAGGGAAACATTACTCTACTAAACAGACCCCTCCCTATCAAGGGATGAGATCTCTCGCTCCAGGACAACCCATATAAAAGGGACATCGATAAGAGAGAGGAGCACGATAGATTCTTCTACTAAACCCCATACTACTGCGAAAGAGGACACGATGGATACTTCTGCCACAAGAGACCCCTACTGAGAAGAAAGCAACCCGACCTGCAACTACGACAGAGAGGCAACCTACAGCGACTAGAGAGAATCCTCCTCTTGCACTATCTTACCACCTAGTGAGGACTCTCCGAGGACCGGTTGGGAGCGGCGAGCACGCGTGCGGAGGACCTACATGGCTCTCGGATCGTCTACTATGACCTCTGCTTCTCTCTTACTCAGCTCTTCTTTATTGCTCATTGATCCCTTGCTGACTTAAGCATCGGAGGGTTGTCCCATGGGGTAACACCCGGGACTCCTTCTGACGCCTCTTTGGTTTTCTGGTGTTTGCAGGCCTCCATGGGCGCGAGATGACTTCCCCAACAAATAAATAGAGAAGGTGGTACGTGACCTAGGAACTATTTTCCTGCTACTACACTTCTTGGCGCCGTCTGTGGGAAGCAGAGCAAAAAGCTATGGCGTCCCGTGGAAGCCTCCGCAACGCTAGCAACCGGGGGCGGGGCTCCCACTAGGGACCCAACTCTCGCCAGGGATCACAGGAAGCTTCTTCCACTGGCCCCCGACAAGAGGTCACCCCAGGTGACCTAGATGATCTCCGCCAAGAGATCGGAGCTCTAGCAGAATTTTTATGGGAGCTCCGGGACCAGAGGCCCCAACTCGCCCCACTCGAACGATGGGAAGGTTAAAGGGACCAGACCGGAGAGAACTTCTGGCAGGTACGGGAGGTGTCCCATGCCTCCATCGCAAGGACCCGACAGTCGCGCAGCGTGCCTGCGCCTAAGGTATGCAGCCCACTCCACTCCAACCCGAAAATAGACTGCCGACTCTAACGGTTTGACGAGATAGAAGACAAGGTCTGGTACCTGGATGACGTCCTCATGGCCGCCAATAATCGCGACCTCATCGACGACGATCTGGACTTCCACTCTCCCTTTTCCAGAGAGATCATGGAAGCTCCCATCCCGCCGAAGCTTCAGCTGCCGTCCTTTACCTTCTACGACGGCACCACCGACCCGGCCGACCACCTGCACAGCTTTGAGTCCCACCTGGTGTTTCACCGGGCCTCCGATACCGTGAAATACTTGGTGTTCGTTACGACTCTCTGGGAGAACGCCCGGGCATGGTTTGAGTCCCTACTGGCTGGGACAATCTCCTCCTTCCAGCAGCTCAAAAAGCTGTTCAAGGAGAACTTTGTGGGATGCCGAAAGGTAGCCAGATCTGCTGTGACCCTGCTCGCTCTCAGGCAGGGGAAAGAAGAAATCTTGTGGGACTTCGTCTCCCGCTTCCGCGCGGAGGCACTCCGTATCCCCCACCTCAACGTCGGCATCGCCACTACGGCACTCACCCAGGGGACGCGGGACCACATCCTCCGGCGCGCGCTTGGGGTTGAAGCCCCTACGACACTTCCAGATCTCCTCACGTTGGCCCAGAAGCATGCGCATTACGAGGAGATCACTGCGGCCCTACACCGCGTGGCTGGGACTCACCAGCCCGACCGGAAGAGAGCCGCCGACCAGCCACGAGAGGGTTGAGGTAAGTGGGAGAGACGCGATGGGGACCACCGCGACCGCTCCGAGAAGGAAAGGGGACGCTACCGCCATTATACACCCGTAACGGCCCCACCCGACCAGATCCTAATGGAGATCCGCGAGGAGCCATTCCTCAAATGGCCTTCGCGGATGAAGTCAGATCCTAACTCGCGGAATAAGAAGAAGTACTGCCAGTTCCATCGGGACTATGACCATGACACCGCCGACTGCATCAACTTGAAGGATGCTATCGAGGATCTCGTCCACCGAGGACTCCTCGACAAGTTCCTCGCCAAAGCCGCCGAAAGATGACAAAAGACGCCTCCTCCGATCGACAATCGGCCCAACGGTAAGGAGATCATGATGATCTCTAGAGGGCACGCCGCGAGGGGAGATAGCGCGAGCAGAAGGCGCCGCTATGCGACGGCCATCAACACGGTGGACCAAGGCGATGGCACCCCCAGGGAACTTTTCCCATCGGTTCGTTCGGGAGACCCTATAGTCTTCTCCGAGGACGACCTAGAAGGCATCGCGACGCCCCATTCTGATGCTCTAGTAGTTTCTGCCACCACCAACCAGTGTACTGTACGACGCATCTTGGTGGATAATGGAAGTGGGCCCGATGTTATTACGTATGACTTTCTTGTACTCATGGGTGTGGATATGTCACGACTTGCGCCACTGCACACGCCGCTATACGGGTTCTCCGACACAACTATCTGCCCGGAAGGGCGTATTTTGCTCCCGATCACGATCGGGACAGCACCAAAAGAGGTAACCTTCCTCGCAGACTTTACCGTAATGCGTGCAATGACATGGTACAATGCTATCATCGGCCAAGGGATCCTCGGCATGCTTCGAGGTGTCCCCTCTTCCTATCACTAGAAGCTTAAGTTCCCTACTCCTCGCGGCGTGGGGGAAGTCCGCGGCGATCAACGAGAGTCCAGGAGGTGCTACCTTATTTCCACCCGTGATTGACGCCCCGAAGAAACGCCACCAGAAAAGAAGGTGAGGAACGAAGATCCGAGTCTGAGCATGAGCGCGCCAATCGAGGATTTATACATCATCCAAATTGGGGACGACCCAAGTAGATCACTAAAGATCGGTGCTACCTTGGCCGAGCACGACAAACAAGCATACGCGAGTTTCCTTGCGGCCAACCAGGACGTGTTCGCCTGGTCCGAGGATGAACTTCCCAGAATTCCTTCGAAGGTTATCACGCACCAACTCAGGTTGGACCACACTTGCCGCCCGGTACAACAACGTTGGAGGCGCTGCAACCCCGAGCGACAGGCCATTATCAGGGAGCAAGTGGGAGAAAAGCTACTATCAGGGCTACTCCGACCTACCCAGTATCCAGACTAGGTAGCCAACGTGGTCCTGGTACCCAAGAGCAACGGGAAGTGGGGGATGTGCGTGGACTACACTGACCTCAACAAGGCCACGCCCAAGGACAGCTTTCCCATGCCCCGAATCGACCAACTGGTCGATGCTACGGCCGGGCACGAGATGCTGAGCTTCCTCGACGCCTATTCTGGGTACCACCAGATCAGCATGCACCGGCCCGACCAAGACAAAACGGCATTCGTCACTGACCATGGCCTATACTTCTATACTCGCATGCCGTTCGGGCTGAAGAATGCTGGAGCTACATATCAACGCTTAGTCAACCACATGTTTGACTCGCAAATCGGCCGCAACATGGAGGTCTACATCGATGACATGCTCGTGAAAAGCTTCCGAGCAGCCGAACACTTGCGTGACTTGGCAGAGACCTTCGCCACACTCAGAAGGTATGTGCGTTCGGGGTACGATCGGGAAAATTTCTAGGGTTCCTCGTCACCCACCGAGGGATCGAAGCCAACTCTGATTAGATCAGAGCAGTGTTAGAGATGGAGCGACCGAAATGGGTGAGGGACGTACAGTGCCTCACCGGGCGCGTCGCCGCTCTGGCTCAGTTTCTATCCCGAGTAGCCGAACGATGTCTCCCCTTCTTTCAACTGATCAAACAAGCCAACTTGGCACCAGAAAAGAAGGGATGGATCGACTGGGACCAGGAGTGCGAGCAGGCATTCGAAGAATTGAAACGCTACCTGACGACTCCTCTTGTCCTCGCCAAGCCCCAAAAGGGGGAACATCTACTCCTGTACATATTCGTGACGACCAGCACTATGAGCGCTGTGCTCGCACAAGAGGAAGCAGGAGTCATGAAGCCGGTCTACTATGTTAGCCGAGCACTACAAGGACCAGAGTTCCGGTATTCGCAGACTGAAAAGTTCACCCTTGCACTGATTACGGCTGCTCGCAATCTCCAACCGTATTTCCTAGCTCACCCGATCGTCGTCCTCACTGATCAGCCTCTCCGGCAAGTCCTTCAGAACCCTGATGCTTTCGGAAGACTAGTCAAGTGGGCTATCGAGCTAGAGGAAGTCGACATCAAGTTTCGATCGAGAACAACAATAAAAGCCCAAGCTCTCACTGACTTTGTCGCTGAATGCACCCTACCCGCCAAGGACACGTCTGAGCAGTCCTCGAGGCCCACATGGGAGTTATACGTCGATGGATCTTCCTACGCCGCGGACAGCGGTGCAGGATTGGTCTTACTCTCGCCAGAAGGGGTGGAGCTACAGTATGCCCTGCGTTTCAACTTCCCGACCACGAACAATGTAGCCGAATATGAAGCACTCCTCTCCAGGCTACGCATGGCAAAGTACTTGGGAGCGACGAGTGTACGGGCGTACAACGACTCCATGCTCATCGCCAACCAAGTCAGGGGGGAGTTCTAAGCCCGCGATCCCTCCATGATGAAGTATTTAGAGAAGGCCAAGGCCGTGGCGAATGAATTCACCCACTTTGAAGTGGTCCACATCCCACGCGAAGAGAACGTCCGAGCAGACGCTCTCTCCCGCCTAGCGTCAGCCGCCGCAGTCTCCAGTTCGAGGTCAGTCCTGATCGAGGAGCTATCAGCACCGAGCATAGATGATCCAGCACTCCAAGTGAATGCCATCGACTACGAGCCTTCCTGGATGGATCCTCTACTCGATTTCCTCCTTCGATAACAGCTCCTGAGCGACCACGTCGAGGCGCGACGCACGCGGGCAAGAGCGGCCCACTTCACCATGGTGGACAACCGGCTATATCGCCGGTCCCTCTCAGCTCCTCTACTCAAGTGCCTCTTCCCCACGGAGGGCAACCAGGCCATCCAAGAAGTCCATGAAGGACTCTGCGGAAGCCATGTGGGAGGGCGAGCACTCGCAAGGATGCTGATCCGACAAGGGTATTGGTGGCCCACCTTGCAGCAAGACTGCCTCAACTATGTTCGAAGGTGCCCTCAATGCCAGAAGTATTCCCACCTGCACCACCAGCCAACGACGCAGCTCCATGCCTTGACGGAGCCTCGCCCATTTGCTCGGTGGGAGATTGACATACTGGGACCCTTCATTGAAGCACAAGGGAGGAAGAAGTTTCTCATAGTCGCCATCGACTACTTCACCAAGTGGATCGAAGCCGAACCATTGGGGAAGATAACAAGTGAAGCGGCCTGGAAATTCGTGCTGCGAAGCATCATTTACCGGTTTGAGATCCCCAGGGTTCTCACTACCGACAATGGCAGATAGTTCGCGAGCACTGCCTTTCAGGAGAAGTGCTCGGAGTTGGGGATCTGGAACCACTACACCTCGGTGGGTACCCCAAGCCAATAGGCTGGTGGAAAATGCCAACCGAATTCTGCTACACAGCATCAAGACCCGCCTAGACCAAACAAGCGACTCATGGATCGATTCAATCGCTAGCATTCTATGGGCTCACTGGACTACCGCTAGAGTCGCCATTGGGGAGACACCTTTTCATCTTGCTTACGGAGCTGAGGCAGTGGTCCCGGTGGAGATATCCAACCCCTCGTTACGGGTGGGGCATTTCGATGAAGCCAGAAACAACCAGGCAATGCGAGAAAACCTGGACTTACTCAAAGAAGGAAGAGCCAACGCCCAAGTGAAACTCGTGGCATATCAGTAGAAGCTAGCCCAATACTACAACGCCCGGGTTAAGTAGCGACACTTCTTCCCCGGAGATCTGGTTCTACGACGAGCAAGCGTGGCCGACCCACGGGGAGCCGCGGGTAAACTAGCACCAAACTGGGAAGGCCCGTACCGGGTAGCAGAAGCACTCGATAAAGGGGCGTACAGGCTAGAGACGTTGGGGAGGAGAGAGGTACCCAGGACGTGGAACTCCGTCAACCTCAGGAAATACTTCCAGTGAAATGTCACCAGCCTTACTCCACTAAGGTAAGTTGCCCACGAACGACGAAAGAGGTAGCCTAAGGGTTTCCTAAAGGCGCGAGCACTGCTCTCCTTGAAAATGAGAAGGTAGCCTAAGGGTTTCCTAGAGGCGAGCACTGCTCCCCTTGAAAACGAGAAGGTAACCTAAGGGTTTCCTAGAGGTGCGAGCACTGCTCCCCTTGAAAATAAAGAGGTAGCCTAAGGGTTTCTTAGAGGCGAGCACTTCTCCCCTTGAAAACGAGAAGGTAACCTAAGGGTTCCCTAGAGATGCGAGCACTGCTCCCCTTGAAAATGAAGAGGTAACCTAAGGGTTTCCTAGAGGCACGAGCACTGCTCCCCTTGAAAACGAGACGGTGACCTAAGGGTTTCTTAAAGGCGCGAGCACCGCTCCCCTTGGAAACAACAAGGTAATCTAAGGGTTCCCGCGGAAGACACGAACACTGAGGAATGCGAGCACGAAGGATCGCCCAGAGAGCACGCAGAAACACTCCAACAAAAGGTACACAATAGTATTGGCCCAAAGTAAAGAATTTATATTTCTTTAGTCAAAATACAAGCTGTCAGAAATTGGCAAAATACCCCCACATGGGCTAAATACAAGTACATGGAGAGACAAAACGTGCTCGGCAATGGCAACATATAACTCCAACAGCTCGCTTCCCGGACATCGTCCTCTACCAACGATCATGCTGAGTCTCTGAGCGGGCACCCATTTTTGTTCTGTGGAAGGGTACCAACAGAGAAGCCTCCTATGCCAGAGAAAAGGGACGAAGCTCCCGGGCCAACAAAGGGCTTCACTGGTAGAAGACCTGCACCAGAAAAATTAGGCCGGATGCTCCAGCCACCCTTGCTCGGACATGGGACAATGGAGCAACGAGGCCCACCCGTTACAGGGAACCAGTAGGCCTACCCAAGCCAACGGGGGCAGTGGTACCACGAGGCCAACGCATTAAGAAGACCACCCCAGCGTAATGGCCATGCCTGTAAACCGGGGAGCCCACCAACGTCATCCAATCTGCATGGCCTCGTCTGCAAAGTGGAAGAAGGGAAAACAATTCCCAACCTCCCTTACGCTCCTTCCTACCGGAAAATAGGAAGATGTTCCAGCAACGGAGAGCATATCACCAAGCACATGTAAAGAGGCAAACAACGGTTAAGCGGCGGTAAGGCAGGCGACAAGAATTAACTGAGGAACAGAAAGTAGCAGTACCCTGATACTTCTCGTCCCCTCAGAGACGGAACTTGTCCTGCTCAAGAAGCAGGATCCCCCTGCCGACGTATAAGCGGTTAACCCTCTCCAAGGCCTCCCGCAAACCGTCCAGGTACCCGAGCCTATATTGCTCATAGACTGGGCCACCCTCTCCAGGTGCAGGCCACGGTCGCCACGTTACCAACGCTGGGTTTCTCCGGAGGACCAAGGGTTGACGACGAGCCTGCAGAAATTCGTCATCCGACGAAGTACCGGACTCTCCCGATGACATCCTACAAGAAGGCTACCCTCAAAGGTTCGCTAGTGCAAAGCTGATCACCGGAGCGCTGTGAAGGTCACCTTTTATAAGAGAAAGCGAAGTCCCCAGAAGCATGAGGACTCCCACCGCCTCAATCGAATCCGTGGAAATCGAAGCAGCGGATCCCGAAAGTCGCACTCCTTCAGAATCCTCATCAAGGACGCCGCTTCATATCCCCAGAGGATCTCGTAGTAGTTCGGAAAGAGGGAAGTATACGGAGGGAATCTCAAGTTTTGCGAACAAAAGGAAGGCTTTCATTTCAGAGAAGGGAAAATTATAGAGATGCTACTGCCTCGGAAAGTGCAAAAAAAGGAAAAGGCAGCTAGGGGCATCCTCTCAAGGACTTGCCCCGGTTACATCATCACGTGCCCTGGAATCAGCAGGCGCACGTGCAGCAACAGCACTAGGAGAAGGTGGCTCGTTGATCAAGTCCACCATGGTAATATCTACAGGCGCTCGCTCACCCGCGTCCGACATTGACCGCTCGGGGCCCGCCTCTACGGGGTCAGGCCCCTCCTCTTCGTCATCGGCCTCCGAGCCGTAAGGAGTCGAAGGAGGAGGGAGGACCGAGGCCACGAGGTCGAAATGCCATGCTGTGGCCTTCACAGTGGCACTCCAGCCCTCCTGGAAGCCGCGGTCACGCGCCGGCCCGTAGTACTCTAGAGCCGCCTCCGTCAGCTCGGCACGATAAGCCGAGGAGGAGCGAAAGTTCTCCACAGCCTCCTCGCCAGCCGAGGACAGGGAGGTGTGCAGCCTAGCAAGTTATGCCTCGACCTCTTGGGCACGGGCCTTCATGGCTCAGGCCTCCGCCTCCAGTTTGGCTGCTCGCTCCCCGACCGCGTCGACCTGTGTCCGAAAGGCGTCCCGATCGTGCTCCATACCAGCAAGGGCCAGATTCAACTGGGCCAGCTGCTCTTGGAGCCTGGCGTTCGCAGCTTCAGACTCCTTCAAACACCCTTCGGCCTCCGCCTGAAGGGCCCGACTGGGCACCAGTTCACGAACGACATCTAGGAAACGGTGCCTCCACAGTCCAAAGGGGCTGATTGCTAGGCACGCGCTCCTCGTAGCGATGGCCGTCAACTCATCCACGGACCCGGGACCAAGCTCCCCAACATGCTCGTGCCAGCGAGCGCTACGCACCATGAGGTCGACGACAGCCGCAACCCCATGCAGCCCCGACGAAAGGTCCTCGGGCTGCGAGGACTGACCACGTGGCGAGAACATCAGCGGAGGGAGAGAACTAGCTTCGGCAGTAGCAGGAGCTTTGCCCTTTTCATGCCCCCACCCTCCGGACGTAGGCGCTGAAGCAGCAGCTGTTGGCGCTACAGGCGACGGCGGCGGAAGAACACTGGGGGGAAGCGCCCCAGAAGAAGGGGGACGACTCCTGGCCAAGGTCGAATCTCTCCCCCTCTTCCTCGAGCGGCGGCGACTGTCCATCTCCGCCAGCTCATCCTCGGTCAGATAAGCTCGACCACTGCCAGCCATGGCGGACTCTTCACCAGGTGTGCTAGGAGTGGCTTCGGGGGAACTCTATCGAAGACTAGGCCCTCCGCTGGCCACCGACACTTCTGGAGAACACGCCAAAGGAATGCCAATGGGGATCGGATACTGCAACCTCCCCGCGGCGAACGTGACCTGAGTTGAGGGGGCGACGACCGACACCTGATCGGCTCCCGGAGCAACGTGATCCACGGGGCGAGGAGCGAGCCGCGACAGCCAAACGGTCTCAGGGGTCCAACCCTGCGCTTCAGCCAAGGATAAGGTTAGTCAAACATCAATTACTACTGTCGTGACCCTACGGGAAGATAAAACTAGTACCCTTCGGCAACGGAGGACACAACCCCAGCTCCCGAAGCAGCGCCGGGGTCAGAACGAGGTCTACATCAGCAAGGGGATACCGGGAAACAACTTTCAACTTTCGACGGCCCTCCGCGTTGAGGGAAGGCTTCGAATCACGCCAAGGGCGAGGAAAGCCACTGCACATCCAACTATCGGAGGCCCTTTCCTAGTCCTTCGACTTGATCAGGTATACGTACCGCTCCGCCCACCCTTTGCGGTTGGACGCGGTACGGGAGACTGTGATGAAATGGTCGCGGGCACGAGCCTTGAAATAGGCGAAATAGGTGTCAGACGGATAACTCTGGAGGAGGAAGAACTTTCGGAATAGATCGACACTCGGCTCCACCAACACTCTGTGGCATGCATAGATAAACCCACAGAGGATGCTGTAAGAATTGGGGGTTATTCCCCCGGGATTCCGCCGAGAGTGATGGAGGATGGACTCAATGAAAGGATGCACTGGAATACGGAGGCCCGCTTGGAAAGAGGCTACTGGAATCATGATCCCGTCGGAAGGGTGACTCATTATGTCGTCTCCCACAGAGGGGAAAATGATGTCGTACTTAGGGAGAATTTGGAAGGCCTCCCGCAAGCCATGGAATACCCTATAGATCACCAGAGGATGGGAAATAGGCCGACCAATGCCCGCACCTTAGGTGCTCGGCATACCACCCCGACCTTGAGGCATCTCCTTCGAAGAGGAAGACTCAACGCTAAGGGTTCTCCTATGCGGAGGTATCGCTACCGAAGGGGAGAAGAGTAGAGAAAGAAGGATCCTCACCAGGCAAAGGGAGGAAGACGCCTATGATGGAGTGCGATGACCAGCAAGACGTGGGTATGGCTTGCGAAAAATATCGCAGCACTTCTTATAAACCTCCCACTACAAACCGATGGTTGCCACTGTGGGTCAGGCAAAGGGACACCAGCCGCTACGGCGGTACGGCTACCGAGGCCAGGTGACCGTTCTGAGCCCACATCCCCATAACAGGATAAGACACGGAGTCATTATTATCAGAGTGACTTCTGCCACCGCCAGAGGCACCTTGCGCGCCAAGCAGGTCTCGAAGCTACCAACTCCCGCTGTACGAGGATATCATCTTCGGATCATACCCTCCAGAAGAACCCTCTCTTAAGCTACTCTCAGTCCCCTACAAGTGCTCGGCAACTAAGAGTAGGGGGGAAAGTGAGGAGGGTAAATCTGGTTTGACCCAGGAACGGCCCAAAAATGGGTAGCCCACTAAGATTCATACGCGCTAAGCTAGCCAAGAGGCGAGCGCCCACACTCAACCCAATAAGAAGAGGATCGGCCCAGCAGAGCATCGGATTCCACGATGCACGATGGAGCCGGCCCAAGCGGGGTTCTCACCGAAGGACACTCCGACGATCGACCGTTGCCCCCACGACGTCGGCCTTGACCCCGTAACGGGCGAACACGCGCCATGAGCGCCGGAAGACTCGCCCAAGGACCGGCCGACGCCGAGGCTATCGCCCTCCAACGGGAAACTCCCGCCAACATAGCGGGGGAACGTTACTCTACTAAACAGACCCCTCCCTATCAAGGGATGAGGTACCTCGCTCCAGGATAACCCATATAAAAGGGACATCGACAAGAGAGAAGAGCACGGTAGATTCTTCTACTAAATCCCATACTACTGCACAAGAGGACACGTCAGATACTTCTGTCACAAGAGCCCCATACTGAGAAGAGAGCAACCTGACCTGCAACTACGACAGAGAGGTAACCTACAACGACTAGAGAGAATCCTCCTCCCGCACGGTCTTACCACCAAGCGAGCACTCTCCGAGGACCCGTTGGGAGCGGCGAGCACGCGTGCGGAGGGCCTACACGCCTCTCGGATCGTCTATTATGACCTCTGCTTCCCTCTTACTCAGCTCTTCTTTATTATTCATTGATTCCTTGCTGACTTAAGCATCGGAGGGTTGTCCCCTGAGATAACACCCGTGATTCCTTCTGACGCCTCTTTGATTTCTTGGTATTTGCAGGCCTCCACGGACGCGAGACGACTTCCCCAACAAATAAATAGAGAAGGTGATACATGACTTAAGAACCATTTTCTTGTCGCTACAGTACTCGCTGTCCGAGGTGTGCTTACACTCAGTGCCCAGGTACTTTTACCAAAATCGTTATCTGGTAGTGCATGCTTAGTTATTACTAAAATGTGCATTGAATTTTTGCACTGAGTTGGTTTGGGTTTCACTCGAGTCTCCGTCGCGAGACGTGAGTTATCCCTTGAAAAAAAAAAGAGTAACCATAAGAAAACGTGCATTGAGTTAGTTGCACACGCCAAACTACTACTGTTAGACCCTGCACACTGCCTTCTTTTATATAAACATCCGTGAAAAAAAATATCTCCACTGTTTGGCTCCGTGAAGTAAAGGCATGGTCGTGATGAGGGGATCATCCTGCATGACACACTTCGGTTGGCACCCGCAAAGTGTCGGCATCTTGGAATCCAAAAGTACGTACGTACGGACCCCTTCTCACACCAGATTAACCTAATTTGGAGTGTTGCACGTAGTTGACTACCGTAGTTCAGGTGGTGGAATTAATTAATAGGAAGACGTAGCTAGCTAGCCAGCCGTCATTGGTGCTCATACCCAGAACAGAATCGATCAATCCCCCCTGCTAATTCTGTTGCTGCAGAGCCCCTGTTAATTAAAAAATCATCGATCGCATGCATGCGGTGGCCCTCGATCTCAATATATATGAAGCACCTACGCCATCAATATTAATTAATCTTGTCCTCTTAATTTGGTCCAAGAAAATAGTCAACATGATCGAGCAGGCCGGGCAGCTCGATCATCAAGTGTGTGGAAGGTGCATCAAACCCTGAGAGGCAGCCATGCATTAAGAGGTCACCAAGGATATACGGTGCGAATTCGGCCACGACGTGTTCGCTTTCCGGCCCTCACCGTTTATATACAGGTCCTTTGCCTTCACAGGGCTAGCTATTGGTGGTGCGTCTAGCTAGTCCTCAGACCCCCATCGATCCTTCTTACTAGATCTTCTTCTTTCTCCCTCTCTCTCTCTCTCTCTCTCTCTCTCTCTCTCTTCTTCCCGCACCCACACGCCCACACAACGTACGTAACCATGAAGGAGGTATGGTATCCCGGGGAGAGCGGGCCGAGTGGTCGACGGGCCTCTTCGACTGCTGTGATGGCATGCACGGGGACTTGTAATTAATTAAGGAACCTCCAATATCCCTGCATGTGGATAGATTTCTGATACCAAGAAGTTGGGCTAACATTAATCTGACGCCATGCATATATATATATATACTAGTCAAATTAACGCGCTTCGCGCGAGTTTATTTTACAATCATAAAGGAAATCACAAAAGGTTCACATGATAGCAATGTGATGTGTTGACATGCAATATTTTGCAGCGACACATTTTAAGCTAACCCTATGTCAAAGAGGGACTTGAGATTTTGGTTTGAACCATCAATGATTTTGGGTTTCAGTTTATGTGGGCGTTATTTGTCTGTCTCTTTTGAGTGTATACATCTTACCGGATTAACGGTAGTATCTAATGTCATGACCAAAAAATAAAAAAGACTCCCTTCCTAGCCTTCTTTGAACCACAACCATCCATATCAAATGGATCACAATCTTTAGAAATATGTCATCTTAATTGTCACACTCTTTTTTAAATTTTCTGTTCTTAAAATTTAGAGACAGTTAACCAATCAATATAACAACAATAAATAAGATAGTGAAAAGAGTGGCATAGTGCGCTCTCTCTCTCTCTCTAAACGGGAAAAGATCTATATCCCTTCTTCCTTGAACTCATTATAATAGGATCGAAGCAAAAATTCTGCCACGTCCACTTGACAACGCTATTTGATTCTTCATCCTCTGCACCTTGTAATTCAAGTGCCCGTAGATCAGAAAGCTCACATATAGATTCTGGTAGCCTTTGAATTTTACTGATATGAACGCACAAAAACATTAACCATTTCAAGTTGCCGATTATTTCAGGCAGTTCTTCTATTTTGGTAACACCCAAGTGCAAAGTCTGTAGTTTGGACAGCTTTCCAATGGATTCATGAAGCTTTGTAATCTTAGTAACATTGAGGCGAAGGTGAAGTAAGTTTCTCAGGTCGCCAATGGCAAGTGGCAATTCTCTTTATAGCAGTACAACTCAAATCCAGAGTCTGCAAATTGTAAAGCTTGAAAACAGATGCATGTAATTTTTCAATTTTGGTGCCACTAAGATTAAGATAGCGCAGGTGTTTCAAGTTGCCAATTGTATTTGGCAAGGCTGCTATACCTGTATGTCTAATATCCAATACAGTCAAGCGATTCAAACTGTGAAATGCTTCATCTTATAAACTAATATGTGCAATATTTTTTAGTGGCCATGTTGGAACAACCAGAAATGAGCATAGATGTGTTGCGAAAGACAGAAATTTTGTTGACAACTCCCTGTTACTTGGTGTTGAAGACAAATGACGAGCTCTCTGCAGATCATTTCTTGGAATATTGCATAAATTACTGTTCTCTAGTGTAATACATTCACCATCTGAAATGAACTGTGCTAAAGCACGGAGGAGATGAGGCATCACAAAAGCTCCCATATCTAGTTCTGATTGCTGAAAGAATGACATTGTTGACAAGTCATCAAAGTGCTTAATCCCTACATCTTCCAATAATTTTTCTCCCTTTTCTTCAATAAACCCTTGTGCAATTCACAACCGAACCAATTCATCTCTATTGAATAGATACCCCTTGGGGAACATGAAACAGTACACAAAACATCTTTTCAGATGTGCTGGCAAATGATGATAGCTCAATTTTAGTTCTAGCACAACTTCATCACACATTTCTCTTTGCAAGAATTCTTCCCACCTTTCTACATCACGGTTATGGTTTAATCTAACTCCAAGTGCCTTTGCAACCAAGGGTGATCTTGGCATTCCTTTGCAATCTTCTTATCAATTGCTACCAGTCGATCGTCGGTAGGCAGAGAACCAAAAGCATGTTTTTGGAACACTGACCAACAACGATCACCTGATAGGGATTCCAAGATATAGTTGGGCAATGTCCCTGTTCTATTAGCAACAGGTTCATCCTGGGTAGTTAATATGATTACACTTCCATCTGCACAACCATTGAATGTGTTACACAGCTTCTCCCACTGATCTCCGTCTAAGGTTTCATACCAGACATCATCTAAGACCAGCAAACACCTGTGACCATCTATTTTTCTTTTCAAATGATCCTGAACGACTTCCAACTGGCTGTAGTTGCAAGGGCCACCGGCAAGAGACTCTGCAACGGCTTTGATCAGCTTCATCATCTGTCGACATCTCAATGTGGACACCCATCCGTGCAATTTGAAATGCTCAGAAACCTCCGTCTCATTGTAAATACGCTGAACAAGGGTGGTCTTGCCGACGCCCGCCCCACCTACAATGGGGATGACGCTCAACCTTTCCTCCATGGCTCCCTCCAACAGAAATTTGACAATCATCTCCCTATCATCATCGCGGCCAAGCATCTGCTGCTCACCGGGAAGAGAACTGGTGGGCGACGGCTCCACAATCCTGCCATGCCTGCAACCACTCCAGATTCTTGCGGACGTCGTCGGGATCGGAGGAGGAGGAGGAGGAGCCGGCAAATTGAAGGAACGAGAACCAAGACATCTCTCTCGCCATTCGCCGGCCTCCCTGCTGCTTGTTGCGGATGCACGAGCCAAGGATGAAATCAGGTCAAAATCTCTGTTTAAACTAATAAGAAATTGATGGTTGCCGGATCGTGCCGCCAGGAAACCGGCACAATCCAACAAACCTGTCCACGACGGTCGGCGCGGGAGCGGCAACCGAAACGGCAGGGGTGCCCGGCGATGGCAGATGGCGACGTCCGGCGAGGTGCTCGGCGTCGTCGAGGGCGGGAGAGGGCAAGAGCGGGAGGGGGGCGGCGCTCTTCCGACGATTCTGAGGGGAGCTTGGGACCGGGTCAGAGAGTAACTCGAGCACGGGTCGAGAGTTAATTAGACTTTACCGCAAGTGAACCGGCGGAAAAAAACCGGCCTTTTCTCTTATAGTATATAGTATAGATATGCATCTGATGATTTTTAACTATTTTTAATGACAGGCTGCCTCACTACGTATCTTCTGCCCATCTGATAATTTTTATGCAATAGTAATGCATGCAAATGTGTCCTGGTTTGTGTGTGAACGAGTGCAGCTTGCGGTGCGAGCGGGGCGCCCTACCCGCTGATCATGTTCATCACGGGCTGCGGGTGGCTGTGCTCGTGCTCCTACCGCTCCAAGATGAGGCGGCAGTACTCGCTGCCGGACAGCCCCTGCCGCGACTGCCTCGTCCACTTCTGCTGCGAGCGCTGCGCCCTGTGCCAAGAGTTACGTACCGTGAGCTCAGGAATCGCGGGTTTGATATGAAGCTGGGTAATATATATTAAGGAACCCAAAACTCAGATCCTGAATCAAATCCTTTCAATGTCGTTGATTACATTCTGGTGTAGCCGGCCTGGACCTGATCATTTGTTGGTGGAATCTAGCTAGTTTTTTTTTTTAAAAATTTTTTCTCCACTAGAATCGGATAAGATGTACGTCGACCATTTAAATTAATTTGATACAATTCCAACTGATTTCGTCGTCAACTTTTAGTTTCATGTTGGAGAGACCAACATTAATATGGGGACTTGAGATCATTCCCCTCTTCTCCGTCGCTTCCTCTTTCTCTATTACAACTAGCTGGATTGTGTTTGTCAAAACCTTTTAATGGAGTTATTATGTATATATATATATCTTTAAATATGATGCCATATTTTATTGCATACATTTTATTAATTAGATTTTTTTGCATGTGTACCCCTCTTAAAAATGAATTTGCCTGAAAATCAATACATCGGCATTTTTAATTGAGTGTTTACTCTCCTTATATGAATTTAATGTCACCTTACACCCTTTTGGTCAGCATTCGTCAAAATATCCGTAGGATATTTCATCTCTCCTTCGTAACTTCTTGAGAGATTTTAACGATTTGTTAACAGAGACGAGATGGTAAAGGTACACGCGATACGCATTTTTAAGTAAGGACGGTATATATAAGGGTTTGCTGTCCCGCTGGTCCTCGGGACGAGATAATACAGGTTGATACGGTCACGTATTGAGATGATAAATTATAATATATATAAAACAGAATAGTATAATTTAAATAAAATTTTAGCCCAGTTGATTAATTGTTGTGTGATGTAAACGTGTGTCCTTAGATTTGAATCCCAGTTTCAGCATTGTTTTAAATGTTTTTTTATTTTTATTTTCAAAAAATCAAATTAAAAACACACCAGAAGTAAGTTAATTTTGTACCTAGAGTCTCACAGGTAACCGTGAGATCTTTAATTAACCAACTTATAAAGTTGATTTATTATAAAAAATTAAAATAATATATAAAACGTCTCGGTTGCATCTCACGGATCGGTCGTCTCAGTCTCTGACTAAGACAGGATGGAACGGACGATTTAACCCGTCCCGTCTTGATTTAATAAATCTGGGTGTATGTACATGTTAATTAATGCAAGATAGATTTTGAGACAAACTCACTTTTGACGGGGGTATAGTATACGTACAAAAAATCTAACTTTAATCTCCGCACATCTTGATATATATATAGCACTTATAATAACTTATAATATAAGTCGTTGAAAATTAGGTCTCACAGATCTCTCTCACACACACACACACACACACACACACACACCCCACCACCACTACCATGCCCATTTGTATACTATCAGTTAAAATAGACACATTGGAGAGGCTCTAAAAAATCAGTATGGAAATTAATATTATAATAACATGATACTCCAATGAGTTAGAGCATTATGTAGTTGTGAGTATTTAATTTACCTTAGAGGGGGAACATGTAGTTGTGAGCATTATGTAGTTGTGAGGTGTCCCGCCAGTAAGTTATTGACAAAAAAACGGATGGAACGTACTGCTGGTAGCATCATGCTTTTTTGTGGGTCATTTAATGATCGGACTCCTACGTACTGATCCTAAATTCCTTATTATTTAGATCATCCAATATATATATATATATATATATATTATTTAACTAGGTTAATCTTAGACATTCGACCAACTTTTGGTTACTTGATATGAGCGCACTAATTGGCGGCGACCATGCTGAATATTTCCAGTCAGCTGCGCTGTCCCGGTGAGGGGACTGGGAAACCATGCAAACCTTTTAATTCCTTTTAAAATGTATGTCACGTACGGAACACATGCACATGCTAAACATACTAACATGATTAGTAAGTAGTTGATGGATGCTCGCTCCCTTATAATTTGTAAACGAATATGTTGGTGACTCTAATTATGCCATTTCATGGGAGGCCTTATCATGAGGTTGATTTTGGAAGGTACACATCTCCTTGACACATTCTGACCCTTCCATCCGTCATAAATCATATCGATAAATTTGGTTATTTTGGAATAGGAATTATAACATGAGGCTTAGATCCCTAGAACCACATGAATGTTGAAAATGAAGGGCATTAAATGTGTGTATATATGGTAAAGAAACAAATGAACGAGACAAAATAGAGAGAAAAAAAGGGATTATATGTGCTTCTCCCGATGATTCAGAGAGCCACCCACATGCTATATATATATATATATATATATATATATATATATATATATATATACACACACACACGCGGCAACCAGTCAGGAGAGATGATGGCCAACCACTTGATGACGACTAGGTATATCAAAATTACATATACAACAATAAACAACAGCTATATATAACTGGGAAGATAACAATTATAAACAACAACTACAGCTGGGAAGATAAATTCTGGACAGCTGAGATGAGATAATTATCCGATGATGGGAAGATAAGTATCACGACGTTGGATTTATCTCTAATATATATATAGAACATATATATATATATAGTCTTTGAGTAAATATATATAGTGAGATGTTGGATGTAAAACAGAAACCCTGCTTAATTTTGTCCGAACCCATTTCTTCACGTCACGTAAAGAGTTTTCTTAGTTTTTAATTTTGATTTGATTAGAGGCCCTAATGACCTCTTTTCAAATATAATTAATTAGTAGAATCTTGAAAAAAATAATAAAAAAATAAAAAAATTATCTTGTATTGTTTTGAACAGTGCATGTGGTGGTCAACCGTGGTTGGCCAACTTTGATTTTTTGTCACATAGATACCTGGAGCATTAGCAGATTTATCTTGAGCAGTTTTATAAATATGCATGCCACTTCAAGACATGTTTTCACGTGTACCAATTTATATGCCGCCAGTGAACATGCATTCTTAGTACTCTTATATAACTTCTACGAGCAAATGTTTGATAGTTATTATTAATTCTATTTAAAATTGTTTTCTCCAAACCCGTGCTTTTATGATTCCAAAATCCAGTCATATTAACTAATCAATTCTGTGAGGTCATATGTAATGCATAATCTCGTATGTTTGCATCACCGGCTGCTGGAGTCTCGAACGGGAGATAAATCTCGTATCGAAAAATACATGTCAGTTCTTTGAGTTTATAATCATAGACCCCTTCAACCTTAACATCTAGATTTTAAAGTTTGTAAGACCAATAATCCAAATGCATGGCTTGTGCCTAAGCAGTGCATGAACTGTCTCCCTGGTGCTTAGCTTATAATTAGCCTCGGCAATTCACCCCAGGGACAGACTATCGCCTAAGGTCAACGTAGATGATGCACAAAAGTGAAAGTAGACGGAGTTAACGCTAGTTGAAAGATCAAGACAAATTTATTTCTTGTATCTGCATGGACTCTACTAGCTTACCATTATTTTCTCTCTCTGACTATTATCGGTGCCTTACAGGAAACAACTTGCACATCCCGAGGAGGTATCAAATTGCTGCCATACACAAGAAGGGATGAAAGTCAAAAGAAGGAAGGAATGTAAGAACAAGGCAATGTGTGCATGCATGCAACTATGATAAGGAAGGAAATGATCACGTGCTAACATCAAAGAGTTCAAGATTAATATAGAGATTGGTTCCTAGAAGAGATATAGAAGATGATCGATGAAACCTATTTGAAGACCCTTTGTGTGCCCTGCGGAGGGGGGGGGGGAATCTTCTTTTCTTTTTCTTTTTCCTAATTTCTCATAATTAGCTTAGATATACATGGAGGCTTTTCTTTCTCCTGGTTAGAATTTCTTTTCATCTATTAGGTTTTAGGGTTTTGCTTAGAGAGAATCTTTCCTTGCTTTTTGTCTATTCCTTCCATAGGAAGTAGAAGGAGGAGTTCCCCTTGTGGGTAGGTGAACATAGTTTTCTTGAGGAGTTTAAGATTAGCTAGAGAGAAGGTCTGAATTGGAGGAGTTTCGATGATGTTCTGATTAATGACTGGACGTGCTGTGTCACACTTTTACTGCTTTTAGTTCTAAGTTTCTCTAATCTTTTTGCAACATTTAATTTCATTAGTGCATTGCTTCTTTATTCAATCTCACATCCTAGTTAGTTTCTTCACAATTACTTCCTTTGCAATTTTAGTTAGCGTAATTTGTAGTGTGATTCAAAGTGTCCAACTTGCCAACTTCACGGGTCTGTCTCTGGATTCGACCTAGATTCGCCACTATTTTATCCTTTTTAGAGTGGATTCATAGTGTTTAACGACACACTCGAACGTCTATCAAATTTTTGACACTGTTATCGAGGAGTCAAGGGTTTTGATTTAAACACTTTGATTCTTAGTTTCATATGTTTTTACTATTTTCTTATTTATTCATTTGTAGTAGGAATTAATGTCAACTTGCTTTTGCAGTAGAATTTAACGTTAGTTACTTTCCTAGTTATTCTTTTACTTAGCTTATGTGCTTTGATTTACTTTGCATTAAATTTCATTTTTCTTCCACCACATAATTATCTAATTAATTATAAAATTTAAAAATAAATAAAATAAAAAATAAAAATAATTATCTATTGTAGGTTGATAAGTCCTTGTTAACACGTGCATACATGGGAGGAGATCTCTTTGTCCTGATTTAGTTGAACCAATCTTAGAGGTTGAGAGACTAATTCACATCAAACATCCACCAATGACTAAACATTAGGAGGATCACCCTAAATAGATAAAGGAATATTTTATTCCTTCTATTTACACCCCATCAACTTACATCCACTTACTCGATATTCCTGTAAATAAGTATAAGATTAAATTTAATACCATTTAGATGCTCCCATCTTTTTATAGGAACACTTACGAAGATCTTTATAAGTATCTCGATGAATTTTTAGAGATCTACTTCATTGTTAAGATTCAGAACTTCACATGATGATTGATAAGTACCTATTTATTTATGTTTATTTATATTACATGTATCGTTTTTAGGATTTAATATAATTAGTTATACAAGTTTTATATTTTAATCTCAGTCTTACATAAAATTGAGATTTTTCATAATTAATTAAAATTTTAAACATAACTTAATTAATGAGACTTAAAACATGTGTGAGAAGAATAGAAATTACATGATTAATATTATTATACTTGAGCGGTTTAGTTATATTTTTTTACATTCCCACGAACTCGACCAAAGTCCCTATTTTTGACCAATGCTCCTTCTTCCACGGTGACAATGGAAGCAGTGGTGGCGACGCGCGTGGGCGGCTGGGCTGGCCAGGGGAGGTGGCCGGCCATGCCCGGAGGCGACCGGCATCCAACTGGGCGTCCACGGTGTCTGCGACATGGCGACCATGGCCGGAGAAGAGAGAGAGGGTGCCTTCGCGACGAAACAGGATGGCCGACGCGAAGGAGCTGCGGATGATCGCGAGCGGCTGTGCTTGGAGGTGGTCCGGTGAGGTGAGGCACGGCAGCAGGGCGGCCATGGTGGTGGCCCATGAGTGCATCCTGCGGCCGACCAGAGAAGAGAAAAGGAGAGAAGAGGACACGGCTGGGAGAAGAGGGAGAACAGGGGATCGGCGTTCGCGTGCACGTGCCGCACGCGAGCGACTGTAGCAGGAAGAGAGAAGAGGAGGAAGAGGCTCAGGCGTACGGTGGCTGAGGAAGGCCGTTCATGGGAGCAGGTGCCATGCGTGCGGCAGGTTGAGATGAAGAGGAGAGCTGCGGCCCATGGGTGCGTGGGCGACCGGTTAGGAGAACAACCGTTCGTAGAAAGGGGCGTTCGCGTGAAGAAGGAAGAAGACGGCGGTGCTAGCAGCGCGTGTCGGGTGCTGAGCGTGGGATGAGGAGAGAGAAGAAAGAGAGAGAAACAAGGGCGGAGGCTCTCACACGGGAGTCGCATGCGAGCACGGCGGACGGCGCGGTGGGCTCAGAGTGTTGACAATAGAGAGAAGGAAAGCGGTGAAAAGATGGCATGCATGTGCTGTGAATGGCAGCGTCCCAGGTATGGCTCGCATGACGTGCTGCATACAAAATATAGAATAAAAGGAGAAGAGAGCAGAATGCGTGGTGGGGTTGGCACCGAAATGAAAACAAAAAGATGGTCAGCTTGGGTTTTCAACAAAAGTGGAGAGTAAAGGAGAAGGAATAAAATAAAGAGGGTTTTTTTTGTATATATACCTCCATGAAATTTGATTTTATCAAATATATCTCTCATCTGAATATATTATCATCAACATACTTCATTTAAATAGAAATATTATAATTATACTCTTTTAATTTACTGTCGTCGACGGAAGATAATATTCCGTGAAATATACCATCTACCATCGTTAGATCTAAGGTATATTTGACAAAATCAAATTTTACAAGGGTATATATATATAAATATTACTCTTTAACTCACACTTAACTCGGGTTAAACATATGGGAGTTACGACGACGACATAATCGTGACATTACTCATATTTCAAGAATATTCATGATAATGTGCTCCGATGAAGGGTATATTTGACAAAATCAAACTTTGTAAGGATATATATGTAAAAATCCCCAATGAAGATGGGGGTTCACGTGGGAAAGATGGAGGAAGGGCTTGGCTTTGGCCCTATAAAAGGAGAGATGACGACTGTACAAAGGCTCCTCTCTCTCTTCTCCCCGCTCACTTCTGTCTCCCTGTAGTTAGTGTTGGGAGTAGGGCCTTTCTCTCCCTCTCTCCCTGGAACTCCTTTTCTCCCCCTCGGTTCTTTTCCATAGTTAGTTTAAGAGTAGGATCTCTCTCCCCCTATCTCTCCCTTTCTATCTCTCTCCCTCTATTCTTCTCTCTCTCTCTCTCTCCTCTCTCTCTCCCTCTCTCTTTCTCTCGTAGTTACGTGTAAGTTAGTCTAGACTTCTTTTCTCCCTCCCTTGTTGTATTTCCATCATATTTGTATTGTAATTTATTTTGTTATTTTTGTTGTAATTTATATGCACTTGTGAGTTTACTTCAATTTAAGTTTAATTCTAGTCATGTTGTTATTTAATTATTCATTTTATTTAAGCACAATCTGTAGCACCCCGATTTATTAAGGAATAAAATTTTGAGAAAATTAATAATTTTCTTAAGAAATAAGATAAGTAAAATTTTGACTATTTTATAAAAATCTGAAAAAATTATAAAATTATAGTGGATAAAACGTTTAGTAAAATTATCTTCTACATCCAACCCAAATAAAATTCTTAAATGAGACGAATTAGCCGATTAAGGCCCAAATCCACACTTAGCCTAATCGGACCTTAAAACGACGAAATTCGAGCCCAATACTAAATCATTTAAGCTGAAACCAGATGCAAATGAACGGCTAGGATCAACTCATCGTTTCCCCTCTGGTTATTCTTCGAAACCCTAACCCTAGGAGGAGTATTGGGCGGCGCAACAGCGGTGTTAACCCTATCCGTTCGATTCGCGCACGTCCGCGGTGCGTGGACTCTATCTCCACGATTAGAACTCTCCAGACCCTATGGAACATATACAAATGAACCTAAGCCACCCTAGAATCGTTTGGAAGCTGTGGCGGCCGGAGAGGAGCTCGATCGAGGGAGAATTTCGACGATTACTAGCGGTGTGTACCTAGCGCAATCGGCTTCCCTCTTCTTCCTTCATCCTTCGATTACGGTAGGTGATAGCTAGCCAAACCCTAAGTGTAATATATGGTTGAAAGCATAATCGTGTCCTCTTTCTTTTGGTATAGAAAGCCCTAATTTTCATCTAGTATCTTGCTAGAATTTCGAGTTTTAGTGGAAGCATGTTAGAATTAGGGTTAGCAATGTTCCACTTCGATTAAGTAGGGATTTCGGACACTAAACATTCAATTGATCATGCTATCTTGTATAACTTTTTGTGCCCATTTTATTGATCATAAAAGTCCCAATTTCATGCTCTATATAGTACGTATTTAGCTATTGTTCCCAACCATAGCCAACCCCGCGGAGACCGGCAGGGCAAAGGGGCAGCGATTTGTTCTGATATGAGCGGCCACTCGATAGACCGCACATCTATATGAACGGCCAGACTGAAACCGCCTATGGTATTTGCGTTAATGAGTTTTCTTGAGACAAACGGCTAGGACAAAACCGCTCAACGAGTCATGCGGCCATCTATAGACCGCTCATCCCCTGTCGGGCCCTTGCCTGCAGGGCATGAACGGCTTAGGGATGACCGTAGAGGCCCTTGACAGGTTCTGGACGAACCGTTCTTCCCCACTAGTTATTTAATCCTCATGGTAGGCTAGCAACCAACATGTAAATAGAACATATGAAAGATTAAATTTTATAATTTCTGGTTTATTTTCATCATGACCTTGGTTTATTATTTCAATTAACCTAATTTCAAATATGAATACATGAACCATGTTACTAGGATTGTTTGACAGTCATTATACTCCGGTAGGATTGACTGACCGCTATACTGGTTTCCGATGATTTGATAGCCTCATTTCCTTGTAATGGTTGGAACTCTCCGCCGATTATTCCTTCCGTCGGACTAGGACCTTCATTACAGGACCTCCGTAAGCCCCTGCGAGCCTGGGATTCCCACTAGGACACCGGACAGGTTGTACCACCAAGACCTGAACCTGTCACGTGATCGAACCGCTTGGATTGCTTCGTTGTAAGTCACGGCTCGAGTTGGGCCAACTGAGTCTCGAACGGCCGAAATCGGACCGTTCATCTTAGTGGGCGGCCCATTAGAGACCGTGCATCCCTGGCCAAGTGCCACTTACATTGGTCGATTAACCTTATTCGATCTTCAACCAAATCATTTTTGGATCGACCTAATAAGCCCTAGGCTGACCAGTGGATAGTGGGCTGGACCCTGGTTCAGTTCTGCCCCACTTATGGCAGCCCGGAGCCCATTTTTGAGTGGATTTCTAGTCTTCTAGATAGGCCCAGTTTGAACGGACTGATTAGGCCCGTCCATGTTGACGAGCGGATCCTATTGGACCGTTCATCCTCCGAGCGACCCTATCAGGCCCGTTTGTCCTGTTCTGGGGCTCAAGTTCTTCTGGCCTTGTGTGGCCCATTTCTTGACCGTCCATTACTAATTGAATGGCTCGTTTGTGACCGTTCTTGTTCAAGAGCAGCCCATACTGGTCCGTTTATCCTTGACTTCGTTAAGGCTGACCTTCAGCCCAGTTCTTTCCTGAACGGCCCAGATGAGACCGTACATAGCTTGAACGGCCCAGTCTAGACCGCGTATACTCCAGAAATGATTTTCTGTGTTTTAGGATATTGAATCCAAGGACATGTTGGTTCTTGATAATTTGAACTTTCTGGTCAAAGTATCTCTTCACTTACCCTTGGAATTCTCCGAGGTAAGTTCTACACTTGAACTTTATTGGCCATTTAACTTGATTAATGTCTAGATATAACTTGGGATCTTGGATCCATTAAATCAATGCCCACGTATCATAAGGGCCCGGTCTGATCCTGGGAGGAGCGCCCGAAAAGTACTTGTGCCTCGGGGAGTTTGAATGACATGGTGAGGCATTGCACCGAGTGCATGATTAGCGTGATGTCTATCACAATAATCTATTACTTGAATTTTTCTTGACTTGGTTAGTTCTTGCTTGTTGGCCAATTTCAGTTACATCATGGTATCGCCTTCTTTTTATTATATTACTTTGTCATATCGTCATTTCATTTCGTTCTTTATTTTCGCACTTAAAAATATAATTAATTAGTTAATTATTTAAACTTACCTGTTATTACCTACTGAGCGTTCGCTCACCTAGTTGTTTCCCCCTTTTCAGGTAGCTCAGGTGAGGATTCACAGACTGATGGGGACGGGCAAGAGTGATGGCCATGGAGTGAACCTGTTAGAAGCTGTGTGGAGCCAGTCATAGTTGTTGTGTCTAGTTATGTTTTAGATTGTGTGTTTTGAAAGAGTTGTAATTATGAAGTTAGCAAATGTAGTGTCGTCAAGTGGATGTTATGTCGAAAGTATGTTTAAGTGGGTTATGTGATTGGAACATGGATCACTTAAGTGTTATTTAGCGAATGGAGCTATTTTATGTTTCATGGTGTTGTGTTGACCCTTATGCTTTAACATAGCATGTCTGTAAATCAACATATTATTATTAATTGTTTCTACTGCCAGTCCCGATATTCCACGTCGGGGCGTGACAGTTTTGTGGTATTAGAGCCTAGGTTTCTAATATTCATAGGTTTCTAAGTTCTAGGATTCTAAGTGATGTCGTAGGACCTATAACCTTGTTATAAGTCTAAGGACCCAACCCAGTGAGATGTGGATAGAGATTTGGGTTGAGTTAATAATCTAATTCTAAGATTTCCTTCTAAATGATTCTAAAATAATTTACTCCACGTGTAGGACGTTCTAATGGCAGCAGAGCGTGCGCAATGGCGAGACATGCAGCGAATGGTTCAAGGACTTACTTGGGCCTTATAGTAAGTAGCCCAAGGAGGAGCGGCGAACCACGGAGCTGGCAATCTTCATCGAAACTTCCGTGGGATGAATCCCCCACGATTTGGAGGCTCGAACGATCCCGATGAAGCCGATCACTGGCTAAAAGAGATGGAAAGGATCTTTGAAGTGATGCAGTGTAGCGATCAGGAGCGTGTTCTTTTAACGACCTTCCAGCTAGAACGTGATGCACGAACATGGTGGGATGCAGTGAAGGCTACCCTTGGAGATAGACAAGTTTCATGGAAGGAGCTCGAGGAACTCTTTAATAGCAAATATTTCTCTGATAGAGTGCAAGAAAAGAAAGCGGCTGAGTTTGCTGCATTGAAGCAGCGGAATTTATCAGTAGCCGAGTATGAAGCTCAGTTCTCTCGGTTATCTCGTTATGCCACTCACTTGATATCTACAGAGAAGATGAAGGCTAAGCATTTTCTCAACGGGCTGAAGTTGCTGTATATCAACCAGTTAGCGCCATTGGAAATTCAGACTTATGCGGAGATGGTAAGGAAAGCTCAAGTCTTGGAAGACACTTTGGAAATGACGGAGAGAATCCGTGGGAAGAATGTTAAGAAGGAACAACCTACTGGTTCCGGGAGTATCAAACCCGGCAATGGTAAGAATAGGCCCAATGGTGGGTCTGGATCGTGGAAGGGCAAAATGCCGAAGAATGAAGATAAGAATCCTGGCCCGATTGTGCCATTTAAGGGCGTGTGCAAGTATTGTGACCATCCAGGTCACAAGATGGAAGAGTGCTGGCGCAAGCTGGGCGCCTGTCTACGCTGTGGAAGTATAGACCATCGTATTCCTGAGTGTCCCCTCCTGACAGATCAAGCTACTCCAACCAAGCCTCAAGGAAATAGGAAGCAGTAGGGCAAGCTCCAAGCCCTACAAGAAGATGATGTCGGAACCACCGAGGAGGGTGGACTTGTCGAAGGTACTCTTATTATACATGATAAGCCAGCATTCATTCTCTTTGATACTGGTGCCACTCATTCTTTTGTTTCTAAAAAATTTGTTAAGTCTTTAGCTGAGAAGCCGGTCTTGATGAATTCTCCGTTAGAGATTTCAACCCCTATTAGTTCCAGTTCAGTAATTAAGTATTTCTATCCTTCTAGTAAGGTTATGATTAATGAACAGAATTTACCAGCTGATTTAGTTTGCATGGATATGAAAGATTATGATGTAATTTTAGGAGCAGATTGGTTGGCTAAGTATGAGGCCAATGTTCATTGCAGTTCGAGTTATGTATCTTTTTCTAGACACACTGGGCTTTCTTTTATAGGGGTTAGGCACCATAAGTCCGTGCCACTTATTTCGGCCCTTCGAGCTGATAAGTTAATGAGGAGAGGATGTCAGGCTTTTTTTCCCTTTGTTTATGTGACTTCTGAGAAGAAGATCAAGATTAAGGATATTTCTATCGTTCGAGATTTTTCGGATGTCTTTCCGGAGGAATTTCCAGGACTTCCGCCAGAAAGAGAAGTTATCTTTTCTATTGATTTAGTTCTTGGCGCGACCCCTGTTTCTAAAGCTCCTTATCGTATGTCCCCTGAGGAGCTGAGGGAATTGAAACAACATTTAATGGAATTACTGGAGAAGGGGTTTATTCGTCCAAGTACATCCCCGTGAGGAGCCCCAGTATTGTTCGTCTGAAAGAAGGATGGTTTGATGAGGTTGTACATAGATTATCGGCAATTGAACCAACTTGTGACCGTTCTTGTTCAAGAGCGGCCCATACTGGTCCGTTTATCCTTGACTTCGTTAAGGCTGACCTTCAGCCTAGTTCTTTCCTGAACGGCCCAGATGAGACCGTACATAGCTTGAGCGGCCAGTCTAGACCGTGTATACTCCAAAATTGATTTATCATGTTTTAGGATATTGAATCCAAGGACCTGTTGATTCTTGATAACTTGAACTTTCTGGTCAAAGTATATCTTCACTTACCCTTGGAATTCTCCGAGGTAAGTTCTACACTTGAACTTTATTGGCCATTTAACTTGATTAATGTCTAGACATAACTTGGGATCCTGGATCTATTAACTCAATGCCAACGTATCATAAGGGCCCGATCTGATCCTGGGCAGAGCGCCCGAAAAGTACTTATGCCCCAAGGAGTTTGAATGACATGGTGAGGCATTGCACCGAGTGCATGACTAGCGTGATGTCTATGATAATAATCTATTACTTGAATTTTTCTTGACTTGGTTAGTTCTTGCTTGTTGGCCAATTTCCAGTTACATCATGGTATCGCCTTCTTTTTATTATATTACTTTGTCATATCATCATTTCATTTCGTTCTTTATTTTCGCACTTAAAAATATAATTAATTGGTTAATTATTTAAACTTGCCTGTTATTACCTACTGAGCGTTCGCTCATCCAGTTGTTTCCCCCTTTTCAGATAGCTCAGGTGAGGATTCACAGACTGATGGGGACGGGCAAGAGTGATGGCCATGGAGCGAACCTGTTAGAAGCCGTGTGGAGCCAGTCATAGTTGTTGTGTCTAGTTATGTTTTAGATTGTGTGTTTTGAAAGAGTTGCAATTACGAAGTTAGCAAATGTAGTGTCGTCAAGTGGATGTTATATCAAAAGTATGTTTAAGTGGGTTATGTGATTGGAACATGGATCACTTAAGTGTTATTTAGTGAATGGAGCTATTTTATGTTTCATGGTGTTGTGTTGACCCTTATGCTTTAACATAGCATGTCTGTAAATCAACATATTATTATTAATTATTTCTACTGCCAGTCCCGATATTCCGCGTCGGGGCGACACAATCTCTCTATCTCTCTCTAAAATTCTTTATCCCTCACCCTCTAAATTTCTTCCAAAGTCATCTCAAAGGGGACAGTTTTGGCAACTCTTGTCGAGTGCACATAGGCGTCTCCGATAACTTGTGAATCAAAGATTCGAGGAGACGATGCCATCACCCTCATCACCATGACCACAACATCCCATCCCCCACTTCATCTATTTATGTTATTTAGTATTTAATTTCATTAGATTAAAATTTTCTCTCTCTAGATCTGTATCTTTCTCTGTCTTAACCCTCCAATTTCATTAGATAAACTTATTTCATGCCCTTTTAAATTCTAAAAATCAAAAGAAAACACTCATTTATTTTTTCCTTAAAAGAAACTTATGGTTTTCACTTTTAAAACTCAACCTCCCTATGGATTCGACCCGTGCTCGCCATTATACTATGCCATTCTATTTTATTGCGAGTTTGGTATTTTTAAGATTAGTTGTTGTGTGTGTTTTTAACGATGAACGTTTCGGCACATCAATTTTTGGCGCCGTTGTCGGAGAGGAGATGACGACTTTTGAGTTGAAAGCTTTGTTTTTCCTATGTGTATATTTGTACTAAAAAGAGATTTTTTAAAAAAAATTTAAGGTGTGTCTCCCCCCTTTAGATCTTCTTTTTAAAAAAAATCCAAAAAAGTGAACGAGAGATCGCTATCTATAACAACATAAGGTGGGGATTTAATCACCATTCCTTGACCCAAAAATCTCAATCCCCTTACATCTTGCACTAATCCAAACCCAATAAAATTTAGTAGACATTGGCCATAGGGTTCACTTTGAGATTTGGGTTCACTTAGGCCCATTATCAATTTTGAACACTGGTGTCGAACTTAGAGGTCCAACGACAAACGCCTTAAGGGGATTGTGGTTATTTAATTAGGTCCCTACGAGAGTAGGAGGAGTCTCCCACAATCTCACCTCTTACTTGGCTAGTAGACAAACTTGATAGTGGACTTGGGGTGGACTTAAGTCAATTTGTGAGAAATCTAACTGGTAGGTTCAAGTCATCCCTTTAGTCTTAGGATTAATTGTTTGATAACTTATTTAAAAAAATAAATAAAAAATAAAATTAAAAAAGATATCAATAAAGAGAGAATAAAATAAAAATTTTAAAAAAAAATTAAAAATTGAAAGAAATTCATTTTGGAGTCTAATTTATTGTGATCAATGGTTGAGTATCTAGGAAGGAAACCCAAGCAAATGAAGGAATACTTTCTTCCTTCCACTTATTAACTCTCAACTTGCATCGAACTGCTTAATATCCCTGTAATTCACTATGAGATTGAGCCCATTACCATCCAGATGCAAATTTTCACAATCATAGAGCCCCACAGATGTCCGGTC
Source organism: Amorphophallus konjac (assembly GCA_022559845.1). Lineage (NCBI taxonomy): Eukaryota > Viridiplantae > Streptophyta > Magnoliopsida > Alismatales > Araceae > Amorphophallus > Amorphophallus konjac. The sequence continues at coordinate 403,063,899 of CM040120.1, forward strand.
TCTAGAGTAGATCCACACATATCCTCGTGCAATGACGGTGTCCACCCGTTCTTTCCCCCAACGTGCACAAACCGCGGATCTTCCAAACCGCTCCTGTTTCCCTCCTTCAACCTTTCTCCCTTGAGAGGAAGAGAGAGAGATCAACAACGGAGAGAGAGAGAGAGAGAGAGCAAGAGGGAGAGGAGGGGAGGAGAGAAGAAGAATGGTGGTTTTCTCCCTTGGGGTGCTTGGCTAAAGAAGAAAAAACATACGTATATTATGTACGTGTCCTTGCATTATTGTATATACATATATAAAGCCCTTGTCATCATTCTTTTTCTAAAAGAATTTAAGGCTTTTAACATATACATCTGTACAATAATACCCCGTCACCCGAGAATCTATTGTGTGTGATCCTCTAGACCCATAGTCACTCTAGTTTGGGCCATTAACTTCTAATTCCTAATTAGATGTAAATTAAACTCATTATTCACTTCTACTAGAGTCGAATAATAGTTTAATTTATTCTGAACCTTTGATCACGTTGGGTCAAGTAAATCCGCGTGATCCCAGAGGACGTCGGGTTCAAACCACCCTGTTTGATACCTGTATGTCTACAGTTGCCGCATCGCTATAATCCCTCGCTCTTTCTATGAGTCTGGTTCGATCGAGGGCATGGTAACTGTCAAACCCCATGATTGTGCCATTCGATCACGGCCTCCTAAAAGTGTATGCCGTCCTTTCTAAACGAACTCACACGACCCTGGCCAGAGATTTAGTGGAGCACCCGTGTCATGACCCATTAACTGTCTAATATATACCCGACATTGGGCGATCCCTTTTTGACCTTTGATGATCTTCACACGTATCCTGATATGGTTAATGACTTGGTAATTCCTGACTTATGGTTAAAGTCACTTAGCCAAGTATCAAACCATTCCAGTCCTCGTGTAAGATCCGATCAATGTCTCAGGTCAAAGGACCAACGATGCTACTGAGACAATTGGATCGATCTTCAGTTGACATTAGGTATAACCAAACTTCTGAAGATCTAATGGCGGATCAGTCGAGTGTACATCCTCCCGGGACGTACACCTACACATATGTATTGGTGTCCCGCACCAGTGACCATGAGACTTCTCACCCACACATCATATGTTCTAGTTTCATAGGTAATTAAAGTCCCCAAGTGATTACCCTCCAACCAGGAACAATTTTAAGGTATGTGTCCATGTAAAGTCAATCTCATGATCGAGATCCCATCTCGAGTTGACTTTACAACCACATATCCTAGAGACATCGTAGAGTAATATATAATTATAAATTTATGCTTAAATATCACTTTTATTAATGATGAACAAGATTGTACTATACAACCAGAGGTAATATCCATGGATATGATAGCAATACTGCCCACTTAAAATGCCGGCGCTCTCGACAAATTGTAACACACCAAGGGAGGATGGATGAGTGTCGTGAAACACATGATGACGTGACACTCGAACTATTTATTGAATTATTAGTTTAATAATCAGTGTGATCTTTTTGAAATTGGTGCTCGGCAAGAGCACTGACTGGGGTGGGGGGGTCGATGTCTATAGTTTGCCATCTTTCTCATGTTTGCTATCAAAGATAAAGGCCGCAGGGGGAGTGTCGGCGACAAATAGATAAGGGAAGAAGGCTACAAGCTCATGCTTAATGTAATATCTATTTAGCTCAAATGTGTAAGAAAAAAAATAGCTCAAACGGACAACTCTCCTAGGGCAAGTTTAATAACCGGTTAAGTTATCTAATCCGAAGAGCGAGAACGACGGGTTCCACCTGCTCTTCTCACACTTATCTCTCTTTAATCGGGGTCGGATGACTTACTCGCACGATGAGAAGCGAGTAAATCACCTCACCCCATTTACAAGCTGGCCCTAATGAATTTTCAAGTGAGTGGTTGTGAAATGTTGTGGACGTTTTGACCCTTCAGGGTTGTCAAAGGAACTTTCAAAACTTGATGAATAATATTGATCTTTCTAGTGCCTTTTGTGAAAGAGTTGTTTTGAAAATAAGACGACCACGACCATTTTTTAGTAAAAACCATAGCATGATCAAATTCTTACATCTTCTTGAATTCCATTAGCGCGCTAGACTTCCTTCAAAAAATGAGCCCAATATCCCGGCCCATTTAAGGCCCAGTGAAGTAGGTGAACAGCCCATTTATAATTGATAAAACTTTTCATCAAATATTTGAATTGAAATGAAACATAAACCATTAGCAAGATGATTAAGTTAGTTACAAGTTTTATAGTATCACTTTTCTCAATTATGTCATTATATACATATATATATATTATATATAAGAGAATGAAAGTAAAGTTTTATACCGAGATGCCATTAATAATTATCTAAAATAGGTTTGTCAGATCAAAGATCCAAACCTACTGAGATCCCTCGTGATCGAGTACGAGTGCTCTGAGGCCAACTTAGTTGAGTCATCGGAGCAATACCGCTTCCTGCCGAAAGACCCCGAGCTCAAAGGAAAGTTGTTCGACCTTTCGGTCGGAGTCGATGCGAGCCCTGGCTTGGGCCGCTTCACTCTTCCCCACCTGCGCCAGACGATCTGCAATCTCGGCTCCCAGCTGAGCCACGAACAGCCCTCCTTCCATAACCCTTTCAAGAAGCATCTGGGAGGAGCAACGTTGGAATCCATCCCGAATGGACGGAGTCGCCAGCGCTCAGCAATGCTCATAGACTGATGCTTGCAGGGAGGATTGCCTCTGCCGAGGGCCGGGACTCCTCCCCAGATGACTCGGCGTCGGGACATCCCCCTCGAAAGTTCCCAAGCTCGGGGCTGCGACGCTTGGCTCGATCGGGATCCCAAGATTGACCTCTTCCTCTTTACGCGCCTCGTTGGACTCGGCAATGGTTCCCTCGGCCGAAGCTGGCACCTCCGGCGGAGGGATCGGTGATGCCGAGCGACGGGCGCCCTCGGTTGAAGGCCTCTCAGTCGCGCGAGGAACCTTCGCCTTTTTCTGCCTTTTCCACTCGGCGGTCATTGCCTTCATCGAGGCACATCAGCTGTTCCTCGGGGTCTTTACGCTTGGACCCCCGTCACTCTAGCTCCCCCTCGGAGAGGACCCGCTTGCCCTTATCTCGGGCAGAGGAGGGGCCTTCGGCGACCAGAGGGGCATCTTGGGCAACCGCCCTCGCTTGCTCATCGACTTCAAGCTCTGCAGGCATTTGACGATCCCCGTCAGCACCGCGGAAAGGCTCTATCGCCCAAAGGCAAACTATCAGGAGAAGGCTTAACAAAATGATACATGTAATTAAGCATCTAGAATCCTTACCACCGGGAAGCAGCGCGAGGTGACCGTAGAGCTGGAAATTAGATGCAGACATCAGCTCCGCGATCGATCGTCGATGACTCTGAAGAATCTTAATCTCCTCTTCTATCTTCGAGGAGACCGTAGAATGCTTCGTCGGGAATACGGGTTGATAGTTCGGCAGAATGGGGAAGTTCCAATTGGAATCTTTATTGGACCCTACCCAAAAATATTGGGTCTTCCACCCCTTGTGCAAAGAGTCCCGAGGGGAGAGGGTAACTCAACTCATCCCTCTCCTGGCCTGAAGGTAAAAGAAGCCCTTCCCGGCATAGGTATGCTCCTTCAGCTCATAAAAGGCATGAAAGAGGTCAAGGGATGCGGCAATGCCGCATATGCGACAAAGGACAATGAAAGAGAAGATGGAAGTGTAGGAATTGGAGACCAGCTGGATGGTAGTTAGGTGGTAAAATCCCAGCAGTTTGACGACGAAAGGGTGGAGAGGAAGATGAAAACCACACTTCCAAGTCAGAAGGTAACTACAGAAAAGGCCCGAGTGGGTACCTAGACTGGACTCATGGGGTTTGGCTGGAGAGAAGTAATAGCGCTAGGGGAGTTGGTAGCAGATCTCGAGGTCCTTCACCTCTGGTTTGGTCAGCTCACTGTGGAGATGTTGGCTGGGCGTCAAAGCCGAGCTTCCTGCCCTTTGCTCAACTTCCTGGCCTCCGAATCCTCCGTTGTTCTCTGCCATGGAAGATTGCAGGGAAGAAGAGGAGATGCTAGAACTCGATGAGTTGATAGGGCGAGGAAGTTGACGAATCGCCTCTGCGGTGATCTCTGCTAGTTCTGCGAAAGCTTTGGCAATCTCTTGCTCTCTCTGATCATCCGCTCGGTCCATAAATCCCACTATGTGCTCACAAAAGCGGAAAAGGGAGGAAAAGCCCTAACGGAGGAGGCGTGGAGCGCAAGCACAAGGGGTATTTATAAGCCCTAAACGACCCCAAGAAGAACCACCGCGACGCTTCAAACTCCAAGAGAGCGCCCTCAAACCGACACGTAATATATCATCATTACGCTCGAGCCCCCATATGCTAGGATAGCCGCATTCATGGCCCCTAAAAATTGAAGCAGGGACAGCTCGTAACGGCCAATCCCCCATCCGAGCCACAACCCCAGTTTGTATATGCTCTACTCTCCGAGCCCGTCTCCTGGCTCAAGAGTAGGGGGGCAAGTGGAGAGGGGTAGATTCACAGCCCCCTATTGGGCCCACTCATGAGGAGGCCCAACTCATTCGAACCAATACGGCGCATGTGATTTTCAGGCTCGGGAATCCGAATAACGGTACCTCCTACACGCGGGGAAAGCCCAAAGGGCGACCGAGCCTAACCGGCAGCAGGAAGTTCAGGGGATAAGAGAAGGGTAAGAGTCTTTGAAACGGTGAAGAGCCCTCACCCAGGAGGTAACGCCTCCCAGGCTCTCTCGCTTCCCCTGCCCCAGAAACGGAACGAGCTGCTATATAAATCCAGGAAAAGCTCTTCGGAAAGGTAAGCTAACTTTAGCCACTTCACTTGTGAGGAGCATTCTCGTGCCCATCCCCCCTTGCCTCTTTCTCACTCTTGACTTTTACTATTGCTGACTTAAGTATCAGAGGATTTTTTCTGAGATCTCAACCCCGGGCCCCCTGATCTCATTTTCTCCATTGTTTGCAGAATTCTCTCTTGAGGTGGCTGCCCCCGCGATCATCCCAGATATGACGGTATATAGCTTGTCACGAGATCTCGCCTCTTCTAACCGTAATAAAATTTCATAATTCATTTTAACCCAAAGAATCTCGAGCAACTTTTGAAGGTAACGTCGCCCCCTCCCCCTTTATAGTCCTATTTTTCTCCTCTTTAAAATAATCTGCCATTTGCGGAAGCCTAGGAGGCCAGGTGCATTTAGGGGGGGGGTGGGTTTGGTGGGATGGTTTTTCAAATTCACATTGTGTGGGAATTAAAAATAAGAATTATTAAACTGTATACTTATATTGGGGAATCGTGTTTATCCGGGAATGTACTATCCTCTCCTAAAAACACAGATAGGACCAGGGTTTGCCGGCCCGGTCGACTCGGTCGCCCCGATCTCGGCTTAGGTCGGGTCGGGTCGCTCTCGTCTCGGTCCGACCCGGTCCGTCCCGTTCTAAAACACCACTTTATATATATATATATATATTATAAAATAATAAAATAAAATAAAAAACACACATTATATATAAAATATAATATAATATAATAATAAAATAATAGACCGACCCGTCCACGACGCACGGCCCGACCGACCCGGTCCCGACCTGGGTCGGGTCGGGTCGTGCGAGTCGGTGCGAGACGCACCGGGTCGACAAACCATGGATAGGACTAGAACAAAAGTGGTGGGGGTATTTATTTATTTCTCAGCCTAGATTCGTGAGAATTTAATCCCGAGTAGGAGACTTGCAGTGCTGCAGTGCCGTGAGCAAATATTATATCGTGGATGCGGGAAATGCAATTTTTTTTTTAGATTCGTGGCTCCATTATCATTTTAAAAAAATTAGTGGTGAAAATGACTAACCTCCGACTTCGAAGGAGTCATCGAACCACGAGCATTCATCGCTGATAAACATCGTTGAGAGAATATTTAAGATGATTAAAGTTTATTTTTTAATTTTAAAAATTATATCATTTTATCCATATCTATCATAAGTTAAATCAGTGATTACATATTATATATTATATAATTGCGTCCGATTGTACGACAGGAAGGATGAAGAAAAAAAAATATATAAAAAAGATAAAAAAAAAATGACGATTCATACTATGTTACCGTCGGCCGCTTTGCATCCGATAATTCACGAGGTGAGCATTACCAAAACGATCCCCATTGGGTCCCAGTTGGTTGTAGTGTTATCAAATTCCTCTTCGTTTGTTTCTTGCTCTCGTCTTTTAAAGGTGCGTTTGGCGACAGGATAGGATTATAAAATATTTTCATAATCCCCAGCGAAAGAAGGAGTTGGGTTCCACTAATTTTGAGGGATTTTGAGAAGGCTCTCTTCTTTCTCTACATAACTTTGACGTGACAACGGGACATCTCGAAAACCTTATGATGCACCCTCAAAAGTCTTAACAAACGTATGCCCCTGATGCTGAGCGCGACCCCTTACTTCTCCTAGGTTTGTCACCTCTTAACTTTGATCGCCACACTCTAGGGAGCCATTGGCTGCTGGTCGATACTTTTACAGCACACTCGGCCAACCTTCGACGTACATCCTGTCTTGCAACTCTTAAAATAGGGCGCGTTTGACAAATCATACGAACTGTGAATTATTTTTATAATCCGACTATAGAGATATGTTAGTACAGATTTCAAACATTGACGTGCATTAAATGAGTACACTGTAGCACCACTTTTGCGTAGGGTAGGTTTCACAGTTATATTTCCAATAATATCCTTCCTTTATTTTTTCGATTCATCTCGACGATGAAACCAAGCATGAGAGTTGAAGGGGGTAAAATGATAAAAAAAAACATTTCATAATCCATCGGGGCTCGAGAATCTCGTGTAAAGTTGCTTTTGACGATAAAACGGCATTTCATCTTTTATGGTCTCTCACTCTCACCTCTCACAAATAATCTGTCAGATGTAAAAATCGAGGAGACTGACTGGGCTGCCTTTGAAAAGGCTTTTAACTCTTGTCGGCTGATTTTCCCGTCATAATCTAAAGTTTGAGCGTTGTCAAACAGTTTCATATTTCTCATTTGAAAATTTTACTTTATTTTCAAACATTTTGAACTCTCAGCTTCAAATCATCGATGACATTCTTTAACCATTCATTTTCCTTTCTAGAATCTATTAAAGCATGCTTCAATTCATCATATTCAGCACATGAAAATTTTAAACTATCATTTTCCGATTGCAGACAGGTAATTTTATCAGACATGATTTTATCATTCATAAGTGAGTTTATTTTCTTCTTCAAATGCATGTTCTCCTTTCTAATATCATCAACTTTATCTAGCAAGTCTCCGTAGGCATCCTTCCAATCAGAAATTGTATAGTGCTCAAAAGGAGAGGATACCTCATCGGAGTCTCCTTCTTCTTCTTTGTCACTTTTGGCCATCAGGCAGACAGTCTTTTCTTCATCCTCGCCCTCTGAGGTGGTGCTCAATGTGCCCTCGTCCTCATCGCTCCAAGTACTAATCTTGGCTTTTCCTTTTCTTCCTTAGTTTCTCCTTCTGCCTCTGGAGCTCTAGACAATCTGCCTTCATATGTCCGGCCTTCCTGCAGTGATAGCAAACATTAGTATCAGCTTTCTTCGCAAGGGTAGACCTATACTTGTTATATCGCCGGCCGCTGAATTATCTTCGGCCGAAATTTCTGCCTTCCTTTCTCAGGAATCGCCTGAACTCTCTGGTCAACATACCAAGTTGGTCTCCATCTATTTCTGACCCAGATAGATTGCTCTGCTCGCTTGATGATTCACTGTGGCTGGATCTGCTTGTTCTGCTGGAACTAGCCTTCAGCGCGATTGGTTTCTTCTTATTCTCGAGCTCCTCAATTTTGAGAAGGTTCATCTCATATGCCATTAGAGAACCTATTAACTCGTCAACTTTCATCGTCTGAAGATCTCTTGACTCCTCGATCACTGTCGCCTTTGTGTGCCAGACAGGAGTCAGAGACCGCAAGATATTCCTTACAATCTCGTAGTCGGAATAGCTCTTTCCCAAATTCCTCAGACCGTTAGTTATGATCGTCAGTCGAGCATACATCTCAGTCACGGTCTCACCAGGTTTCATCCGGAATGCTTCATATTCAGAGACCAACATATTAGCCTTGGTCTCTCTCACCTGTGATGTCCCTTCGTAGATAACCTCCAATGTGTCCCACATCTCCTTGGCGGTTTTGCACGATGACACTCTGGAGAATTCCGTGGGATGAAGTGCGCACTGGATAGAGTTGACGGCACTCCAGTTCAAAGTAGACTTTCTAATTTCCTCTTTCGTCCAAACCTCTTCATTCTCGTGCAGTTCGAACGGTCCCTTGCTCACTACCCTCCAGATCTCGTAGTCTTTCGCCCTCAGAAAGACCTGCATTCTGTTCTTCCAATAGGCGTAGTTAGAGCCGTCGAAGTATGGAGGCTTGGAGGTTGAATGTCCTTCTACTGTCATTCCCTTAGCGTTCATGGCCGTTCCTCTTTAGGATGTTAGTCCCTGAAAAAGAGTTAGGCTCTGATTCCAACTGATGAGAGTCTATGAACGATCTAGAGGGGGGTGAATAGATCAATCACCCAATAGAATCGACTGCAGCAGTTTCAAGTGCGGAAATAAAATAAACTGCTGCTGGACGGCAGAAAGATAAGCTAAAGCGATCACAGAAAGCCAACTCAAGTAGATCTGAACTTAAACGATCCTAAACATGTATCTACTGTGGATGGAAGATATAATCAAGAGGCACAACAATTCGCAAGACAAACACACAATAGACATGAAATTTTTAAGGTGGTTCGATCTCAAACCCGAGATCTACGTCCACCCCACACTCCAAACCTGAATGTGGCTTCAACCGCTGATACACAGCTTCGCTGATCCACAGCTTCGGGGTCACAACCCTACAGACAGCTGGGCATTACAGCTTATGCCGTTCAGAGGAATCCTCCTCTGCAAAACGCTGGGGACTTACAGCTTCACCCGTCCAGAGGAATCCTCCTTTGCCCGCTGAGCATTACAGCTTGCTCTGCTGACACACAGCTTGAAAATAAGATTTCAGAAAACAGAATAGAAACAAACGAAAAATAAGAAATCCCCAGAGGGAATGTAGCTCACAATGAGCAATATCAGTTCTAGTATCTGAACCAAGAGACTGATGAACAAACATTCAGAGTAAATCTCTCATACTCCTCTCTCTCACTCTCTACTTCTCTTCTTCTCTCTTTCTTCTCTTTCTCTTGTCTCTGGATCGTGCAGGCTCTCTCTGCTTCTACACTTCTTGATCTGATTTCTATCTCAATGCAACGATCATCACTTCAGATGGAGAAGTCTTCTTATTATATAGCAGCAGCAGATAGCTGGGCGTGTGTCCTCTATGATTCCCGCCCAAGCGCCTTGACCACGTGGCAGCAGTTCGGCCTGCTGCAATACACGTGTCATGATCCTGGCACATCCTACATTCTTGGATCACGTGCCCTTTCTAAAGTTCATCGACCAGCAGTCCTGTCAGATCAGACTTGTCATCAGTTTGAGTTAATCTGAAAAGAAAGATAGAAAGACGCACCGAGTTAGTTCGAGAATTGAACTAAGCATGTACAGACTTGATGCGTATAATGTAGTTTGCATGCAGGAAAGTATGCACATTGAAGATGAATGTACAGACACGCCATTAAAGAGTGTTCAGACTTTGTGTGCAATGTACACACGATGCATCGACTTGCTGTGTCTAGAGTTTAAACATGAATACATAATGTACAGACTCTGATGGGCTGATGTATGGGCTTAAACGCTCGAATCATCAGAGGTTGTACAGACTTGTGAAACGATACACGAACATTGATGCTCATATCAGCACCGGTTGTACAGACTTGCCACCAAAGAATGTACAGACTTTGAGTGCATGGTACAACATATGTACATACATGCCGTCAAAGAATGTACAGACTTGTTCAGTCATCAAGGCAACCGAGTGCAGACATAGTATTCAATTGCACGAACAGAATGTATAGACTTTGAGTGCATGGTAAAGAGTGTACATACTTAGCAATGAACTATGCATTGACCTATCTAAGCTGTCCTCTATATGCATGCATAATATTCATATGTGCACTGAACCAGGCACTGACTATATGACTGCACTAATGCAAGATATGAACAGATGAAGGCATGCACAAACTTTATGACTGAATAAGACAACACTACACTGATTCAAGATATGCTATGTAGCAAACGTGCATGGGCTTGTGGACTTGAACCAATACAGAATGTTGTGCAGACTTGAGTTGAAGCAACTGATGAATGCACAGATGCACCAAGTATGCATGTGTTTCTACAGAGATAATGCTAGAACACACAACGCAATGCCCATACAGTGTCAACGCACGATGAATATGTACACAACTTGATCGATGGAATGACATGAAAATAAGATGCTCAAACAATCATCATTCATTCTCATAGTGCTTGCTGACATCAAAACCACAGGGGCACAACAATCTCCCCCTTTTTGATGATGGCAACACTATGAGTCACTCAGACCCAAACTATTTACATGATTCATAGACAAGGAAACTCCCCCTGAATAGATGCTTCTTTTACCCCCCTTTTGACATAATCTCTCTCCCTAATTCTCCCCACATAATCTCACCCCCTAATTCTCCCCCTTTGACGTCAGCAAAAAGAAGGAAGGTAAGAGGGAAGGAAACCAGGGAGGATGAATGAAATAACATTCGATGCAATGGCTCAGGAAATGAGCAGGTTATAAATCACCCCTTGGGATATAAGAGTCAACAATATGTATGCTTGATTAAATCTAGGTTTAACAGTTATAGAAAGTGGAGTAAAGCAACTGACTTCCGAAAAATAGGGCTATAGACTCCGTTTATAGCAATGAACCTAAAACACATAGTCATAATAAACTAGGTCAGGACATTACCCTATTGATTTCAGAAACAGTGAATATCAAGGAAAGTCACTTGAATTTGTATTGAAGTTAAACAGTTGACATTCAATAACTTTTGTTATCTAAGGGTTACAGCAGTTCCTTTTTCTGATTCTGAACTTAGTGAACAGTTCAATGGCATTTATACCGTTGACATTAGGTGTACACCTTGATCAGAGGCAGGTATCCCCAGTTACTAGGTATAAACTACTAGATCTATTTCATGTCAAAATTTACAAAGACAGTTCGCACCTTTGACGTTAAGGGTACGTACACCTTGATTAGAGGTCAGTACCCCTAGTTACTTAGTGAAACTACCCATGTAGATTTGATCAAGGATACAGAGTTAATCTGAATCACTTCACGACTTAAGGTATTCTCCATTTCTTTGATGGAGGCCTTAGTTTCTCAGTGTAACTCAGTCATTGCTCTGCCACTTTGTTTATTTCTTTTTCTTTTATGATCTTATTTCTGCTGCCCTTATGATTTTTAGAGTGACTGTTTAAAGACAATACACACTCTAGTATTCTGCATATTGACTTCACTAAGTCTGTTATGTTCAGGTACAGTGAAGACCTTTCTATTCTAACCATGCGAAAACAAAGTTAAGAGCAATAAACAGTTTCGAACACCTTATTTTCTGATGGACAGCCTCTGAACTCTTCAGTCTATTAAGGTTAAACCTTCAATTTAGTCAAGAAGCAACCATGATTCTTATAAAGGAAGGGTTACAATAACTGCAGCTTACTGTAATGAACCAATAGCAGGATTGTTATCTAAACAAAGTGATACTAAGTGATAATGATACCAATTGATAAAAGGTGATAATGATGCATAGGAGCAGCTCAAAAAAGGTTTGCAAGATTATATGGACTGATATCAAAGGATAATTATATCTGAAAAAGGAGGAAAGGTTAGGAGAAGTTGATTAAAGATCAGACTTAACAGCACTCCCCCAGACATCGCTATGCATCAACTCAAGTTGTACCGACTCTATATGCAGATGGTATAAGGATGCACTGACTCTGACATATGTGATATGCAAGATGCACCGACCTACATGCAATATGAACATAGGATGCACCGATCGTCATGCTGTTTAAAACACCAAATGCATCGACTTCATGCTGAAAGCTTATGCACCCTGGTGAAAACGTGCATCAACTATATGTAGAGTGTGCTTCGACATAAAGTATGTACAAGGCAATTGATTGACTATATGCACAACCATCCGTCAACTATATGCCCAACTATACATCGACTTCAGAGATAGTATGTGCAAGATGTGCAGCCACTTATGTACTCAGTCCACAAGTGATCATTCTATCATCGAGCAACCCTATTCACAGGTTCAAGAACAGTCAAACTCAATTATTTCAAGCACTCTAAAAGACATCACAAGAGAAAAATTAGTCATTTTCCTGCTGAAATTTACAAAGCCCTAGTTCTCTTCTTAGATATCTAAATCTTTCATTTCCAAGAGGTTTTGTAAAAATATCAGCAACTTATTTTTCAGTTTCAATAAAGACTAATTCAATTTCACTTTTGCTCACAGCATCTCTAAGAAAATGATGTTTAATATCAATGTGCTTAGTCCTAGAGTGGTGAACATGATTTTTAGTAAGACAGATGACACTAGTGTTATCACATAAAATATGAATGCATCCCAGAGTTATCTGATAATCTGAGAGGTGATGTTTGATCCATAGTACCTGGGCAACACAATTCCCTGCAGCAACATATTCTGCCTCTGCAGTGGAGAGTGCTACAGTGTGTTACTTTTTAGAGGTCCAAGATACTAGACAACCACCTAGGAATTGGCAATATCCACTAGTGCTCTTCCTATCTATCTGACACCCAGCATAGTCTGCATCAGTGTAAGCTATAAGCTCTAACTCACACCTAGTAGGGTACCAAAGACCAAGTTCTTGGGTGCATGACAGATACCTAAAGATCCTTTTCACTGCACTAAAATGAGACTCCTTAGGACTAGCCTGAAATCTAGCACATAAACATACTGCAAATTGTATATCAGGCCTAGATGCAGTGAGATACAAAAGGGATCCGATCATACCTCTATACCGTTTTTGATCCACTGGGTAACCTTTTGTATCTTGATCAAGACTTCTGGAGGTACCCATAGGAGCTGCAATGTCCTTGAGGTTTTCGAGCTTGTATTTCTTCAGGAGGTCCCTAATGTATTTGGACTGGGTGATAAAGGTTCCATCTTTGGTTTGAGTCACCTACAATCCAAGAAAGAGTTTCAGCTCACCCATTGAGCTCATTTCAAACTCTTGTGTCATTAAGTCAGAAAATTCCTTACACATCTTTGGGTTAGTTGAACCAAAAATAATGTCATCCACATAAATCTGAACAATAAGTATGTCAGGGTGACTTACCTTTGTAATTAACGTTTGGTCAATCTCACCTCTCGAGAACTTCTTCTCGGTAAGGAATTTGCTGAGTCTGTCATACCAAGCTCTAGGAGCTTGCTTCAAACCATAGAGAGCTTTATTCAACTTATATACATAAGAAGGGAAATCTGAGCATTCAAAGCCAAGAGGTTGGTGGACATAGACATCCTCCTTAATTTTCCCATTGAGAAAGGCAGATTTTACGTCCATCTGCTGGAGAGTTATTCCAAGGGAGCATGCATAAGCTAACAAAATTCTGATAGTTTCTATCCTGGCTACAGGGGCAAATGACTCTTCAAAGTCAATACCGAATTCCTATTTGTACCCCTGAGCAACAAGTCTGGCTTTATTCTTTACTACATTACCTAGCTCATCAGTTTTATTTCTAAAAACCTATTTAGTTCCAATGACAGTCCTATGATCAGGAGGTGGGACTAGGTACCACACCTTGTTCCTGTCAAACTGATTAAGCTCCTCGTGTATGGCATTGATCCAATGCACATCCTTTAAGGCATTGTCAATGGACTTGGGTTCTACATGAGAAACCAATGCATATGTATTTAATTCATGCTGATCTCTAAAGTAGTCTCTAGTCCTAGGGGGTTCATTTAGGCTACCAATGACATTACTTGCTGGATGATCTCTTAAAAATTTGATATTGATAACTTGGTTACCTTGATCTTCATTTACCTCCCCCTGAACAGCATGCTCTTCTGCATTATTTTCTTCTGGCTCTTCTTCTTGATCTGATTGGTCTGCCGATTGTCTTTTATTTAATATTTCTCCATCATCTTCTTTCCTGCACAGACCATTGTCACACTTAGTCAGGGACTCATCAAAGACTACATGTGGAGATTCTTCAACCGTTTTAGAATTTGAGTTGTACACCCTATATGCTCTAGTGGTTTCAGAATATCCTAAGAACAAGCCCGGATCACTTTTAGGTTCAAACTTATCAAGATCTCTTTTATCATTAACATGGATAAAACATTTACATCCAAAAACCTTAAAGTGAGCAATTTAAGGTTTCTTACCCTTGAGGATTTCATAGGGTGTTTTCTGAGTGAACGGCCTTACCATGGCACTATTTATTATATGACATGCAGTATTAACTGCTTCTGCCCAAAATTTTCTTGGTAGGCCACCTTCAACTAGGAGTGTTCGGGCCATCTCCACAAGAGTCCGGTTCCTCCTCTCCACCACTCCATTTTGCTCTGGTGTCCTTGGTGAGGAGAACCGATGAGTAATCCCATTGACCCTGCAAAATTCATCAAATTGTGAATTCTTAAACTCACCTCTATGATTAGATAAAATATTTTCAATTAAAATTTTATTTTTCTATTTTATTTTCAAATAGAACTCCTGAAATTCTATGAATGCATCATTTTTATTTGTTAGGAAAAAGACCCAAGTATACCTAGAGAAGTCATCAACTAGGACATATCCATATCTCCTCCCTGACAAGCTGACTAATCGTGTGGGTCCAAATAGATCCATATGTATCAGCTCATAAGGTTTAAGGGACATGTTTTCAGTTCTTGATTTAAATGACTTTCTAGTCTGCTTGGACTGTGTGCAAGCACCACACACCTTATTTTCCTTCTTGAAATAAATTTCAGGGAGTCCTCTAACCATGCTATGTTTATTCAATTTATGCAAAATAGTATAGCTGGCATGGCCTAATCTACGATGCCACAGAAATGCTAAATCATCTTTATTTACAGTAAGGCAGAGATTATAATGAGCTAAATCATCTAAATCTACCAAATAAATGTTATTCACCCTTTTTCCTGAGAATTTAACTACATCAGAATCAGGTTCAAAGATTTTGCAATAATGAGAATCAAATACTACCTTGTGTCCTTTATCACAGAGCTGGCCGATACTGAGTAAGTTATATGCTAGACCATCAACCAGCAGTACTTCTTCAATGCAACAGGTAGTACACTTACCTACCTTACCTGACCCGATGATTTTACCCTTTGTATTTCCTCCGAAGGTGACAAGACCTCCATTCTTCTCAGTCAACATGCAAAATTTGGCCTTGTCTCCTGTCATATGCATGGAGCAGCCACTATCAAGATACCACATATTGCTCCTGGCTGCCAGGCATACCTGCAATCACAATCAGGTAGAGAATTTTGGAACCCAAAACTGTTTGGGCTCCGAAGCAGAAACAGAACAATTTAAGCAAGATAGCAATTGTTTAGGAATCCACATTTGTCTAGTCATGGTTGGCTTAGTGGAATTCCTAACATTCTTTTCATCATTTTTCTTTTTATCAGCACCAACTGATTGAACCTTCTTCTTCTGATGCTGTGGTTTTTGTTGAGTTCTGGCACCATCTTTATTAGCAGCATGATTATTTTTGTGCCAGTGCCCAGGCCAATAGGTACTCAAATAATTACGGCCTGCAGTGGTCCTAGGCTGACCAAAGAAGACATGTCTATTAGGACCCCATGTCCTAGACTGACCGACCCAGCTAGCAAAATGAGGTCTGTGCCAGTGAGTGAGAAAAGATTGATATCTAGACCTTCCCTGGACTTGATTCCATCAAGTCCTATAGAATGGTTGTGGTTATTTCTGAGGATAGGTGTAATAGGTCTGGACCTTGGGCTGGTGAGTATGGCTGGTTTGCCCCCAAGCAGCATTAAGTCTCCCTTGCATTTTTGACCCACTAGACTTCTGTACAGGTTTGTGTTGCGTCTTCTTCTGGATAGGTGATGGTGGTGGAGACTTGGTGATCTTGCCCTGGAGTTTAAATTTGCTTGGAGGCTGACCCCGAACCTGAGACTTACTTTTGGGTAAAGGGCAGGATCTGTTAGCCTCACCAACCTTCTGTTTACCTTTGTCCTTGGCACTGGACATTTTCAAATTAACAATTTTTGAAGCAGAATTTTCATTAACCATTTTTATAAGAGGTCCCTTCCTTTTCTCTATCACAAATGATATGGTTTTCATGGCAAGGCTTTTCGTGACAGTTGAGTTGAATCCAAGACCTTCTTTTCTGAAATTCACCTTTGACCCTAACAGAGCATTGATATTATCTGTGCCTTGGGTCATATTTTCTATAATTTTCCTTTTATCAACATTTTCTTTTTCTAAATTTTCAACTGTTTTCTTTAATTCAGAATTCACACACAAAACAGCTTCATATTTCTCATTTGAAATTTTTGCTTTATTTTCAAACATTTGAACTCTCAGCTTCAAATCATCGATGACATTCTTTAACCATTCATTTTCCTTTCTAGAATCTATTAAAGCATGCTTCAATTCATCATATTCAGCACATGAAAATTTTAAACTATCATTTTCCGATTGCAGACAGGCAATTTTATCAGACATGGTTTTATCATTCATAAGTGAGTTTATTGTCTTCTTCAAATGCATGTTCTCCTTTCTAATATCATCAACTTTATCTAGCAAGTCTCCGTAGGCATCCTTCCAATCAGAAATTGTATAGTGCTCAAAAGGAGAGGATACCTCATCGGAGTCTCCTTCTTCTTCTTTGTCACTTTTGGCCATCAGGCAGATAGTCTTTTCTTCATCCTCGCCCTCTGAGGTGGTGCTCAATGTGCCCTCGTCCTCATCGCTCCAAGTACTAATCTTGGCTTTTCCTTTTCTTCCTTAATTAGTTTCTCCTTCTGCCTCTGGAGCTCTAGACAATCTGCCTTCATATGTCCGGCCTTCCTGCAGTGATAGCAAACATTAGTATCAGGTTTCTTCGCAGGGGTAGACCTATACTTGTTATATCGCCGGCCGCTGAATTATCTTCGGCCGAAATTTATGCCTTCCTTTCTCAGGAATCGCCTGAACTCTCTGGTCAACATACCAAGTTGGTCTCCATCTATTTCTGACCCAGATAGATTGCTCTGCTCGCTTGATGATTCACTGTGGCTGGATCTGCTTGTTCTGCTGGAACTAGCCTTCAGCGCGATTGGTTTCTTCTTATTCTCGAGCTCCTCAATTTTGGGAAGGTTCATCTCATATGCCATTAGAGAACCTATTAACTCATCAACTTTCATCGTCTGAAGATCTCTTGACTCCTCGATCACTGTCGCCTTTGTGTGCCAGACAGGAGTCAGAGACCGCAAGATCTTCCTTACAATCTCGTAGTCGGAATAGCTCTTTCCCAAATTCCTCAGACCGTTAGTTATGATCGTCAGACGAGCATACATCTCAGTCACGGTCTCACCAGGTTTCATCCGGAATGCTTCATATTCAGAGACCAACATATTAGCCTTGGTCTCTCTCACCTGTGATGTCCCTTCGTAGATAACCTCCAATGTGTCCCACATCTCCTTGGCGGTTTTGCACGATGACACTCTGGAGAATTCCGTGGGATGAAGTGCGCACTGGATAGAGTTGACGGCACTCCAGTTCAAAGTAGACTTTCTAATTTCCTCTTTCGTCCAAACTTCTTCATTCTCGTGCAGTTCGAACGGTCCCTTGCTCACTACCCTCCAGATCTCGTAGTCTTTCGCCCTCAGAAAGACCTGCATTTTGTTCTTCCAGTAGGCGTAGTTAGAGCCGTCGAAGTATGGAGGCTTGGAGGTTGAATGTCCTTCTACTGTCATTCCCTTAGCGTTCATGGCCGTTCCTCTTTAGGATGTTAGTCCCTGAAAAAGAGTTAGGCTCTGATTCCAACTGATGAGAGTCTATGAACGATCTAGAGGGGGGTGAATAGATCAATCACCCAATAGAATCGACTGCAGCAGTTTCAAGTGCGGAAATAAAACAAACTGCTGCTGGACGACAGAAAGATAAGCTAAAGCGATCACAGAAAGCCAACTCAAGCAGATCTGAACTTAAACGATCCTAAACATGTATCTACTGCGAATGTAAGATATAATCAAGAGGCACAACAATTCGCAAGACAAACACACAATAGACATGAAATTTTTAAGGTGGTTCGATCTCAAACCCGAGATCTACGTCCACCCCACACTCCAAACCAGAATGTGGCTTCAACCGCTGATACACAGCTTCGCTGATCCACAGCTTCGGGGTCACAACCCTACAGACAGCTGGGCATTACAGCTTATGCCGTCCAGAGGAATCCTCCTCTGCAAACTGCTGGGGACTTACAGCTTCACCCGTCCAGAGGAATCCTCCTTTGCCCGCTGAGCATTACAGCTTGCTCTGCTGACACACAGCTTGAAAACAAGATTTCAGAAAACAGAATAGAAACAAACGAAAAATAAGAAATCCCCAGAGGGAATGTAGCTCACAATGAGCAATATCAGTTCTAGTATCTGAACCAAGAGACTGATGAACAAACATTCAGAGTAAATCTCTCATACTCCTCTCTCTCACTCTCTACTTCTCTTCTTCTCTCTTTCTTCTCTTTCTCTTGTCTCTGGATCGTGCAGGCTCTCTCTGCTTCTACACTTCTTGATCTGATTTCTATCTCAATGCAACGATCATCACTTCAGATGGAGAAGTCTTCTTATTATATAGCAGCAGCAGATAGGTGGGCGTGTGTCCTCTATGATTCCCGCCCAAGCGCCTTGACCACGTGGTAGCAGTTCGGCCTGCTGCAATACACGTGTCACGATCCTGGCACATCCTACATTCTTGGATCACGTGCCCTTTCTAAAGTTCCTCGACCAGCAGTCCTGTCAGATCAGACTTGTCATCAGTTTGAGTTAATCTGAAAAGAAAGATAGAAAGACGCACCGAGTTAGTTCGAGAATTGAACTAAGCATGTACAGACTTGATGCGTATAATGCAGTTTGCATGCAGGAAAGTATGCACATTGAAGATGAATGCACAAACACGCCATTAAAGAGTGTTCAGACTTTGTGTGCAATTTACACACGATGCATCGACTTGCTGTGTCTAGAGTTTAAACATGAATACATAATGTACAGACTCTGATGGGCTGATGTATGGGCTTAAACGCTCGAATCATCAGAGGTTGTACAGACTTGTGAAATGATACACGAACATTGATGCTCATATCAGCACCGGTTGTATAGACTTGCCACCAAAGAATGTACATACTTTGAGTGCATGGTACAACAGATGTACAGACATGCCGTCAAAGAATGTACAGACTTGTTCAGTCATCAAGGTAACCGAGTGCAGACATAGTATTCAATTGCACGAACAGAATGTATAGACTTTGAGTGCATGGTAAAGAGTGTACATACTTAGCAATGAACTATGCATTGACCTATCTAAGATGTCCTCTATATGCATGCATAATATGCATATATGCACTGAACCAGGCACTGACTATATGACTGCACTAATGCAAGATATGAACAGATGAAGGCATGCACAGACTTTATGACTGAATAAGACAACACTACACTGATTCAAGATATGCTATGTAGCAAACGTGCATGGGCTTGTGGACTTGAACCAATACAGAATGTTGTACAGACTTGAGTTGAAGCAACTGATGAATGCACAGATGCACCAAGTATGCATGTGTTTCTACAGAGATAATGCTAGAACACACAACGCAATGCCCATACAGCGTCAACGCACGATGAATATGCACACAACCTGTTCGATGGAATGACATGCAAATAAGATGCTCAAACAATCATCATTCATTCTCATAGTGCTTGCTGACATCAAAACCACAGGGGCACAACAGTTTCTTGGACTTAGTGTGGTTTTTTAGTCATATCTTGAATGTTCAGGGACAAGGCTCGACCCCTGAGAGTTAGATTTTTAACCCGCACGGGTTCTTTTATACCACCTGTAAGGGTCGACCCCAAGGCTCGACCCCAAGGCTCGACCCCTGAGAGCTTAATTCCAAAACCGCATGGTTAACCCCCGAGGGTCGACCCCAAGGGTCGACCCATTGCTCCAGAACCTTTTAAACCTTCTAAAACCCTCACGAGGGTCGACCCCAAGGGTCGACCCTTTTAGATACGGACCTGAGCCGTCTTTTTGGACTTCCGTGCATATGCACCAAAAGTCAATCCAATCAAACCCAACATCCCTAAAACGTTCCAGGAATTGTGGATATGGTCTCTAGGGTGTCTTTGAACGTTCCAAGCTCTTTATATACATCATATTGGGGCATGAAACCCTAAGCCTCTCTTTGGTATTGGTTTATTCCGGAGTTAGCTCTAAGTTAACTCCGGGATAAGTTTTTTTGTGCTTTGGTAAGGAGTTAGTGTTAGTCGGGTTAGGTTAAGGGCTAATCCAGGGATATTCCTGGGTTTTGAAACCCACACCCAAGGGTGGGTTAAGGTGGGTTAACCTCCTACCTCAATAAATGCTCAATTAAATGTGTCTCTCTCTCTCATAATAAATGCTATTTCTCTCTCTCATTATTACTAGGTTAACCTACTATTTACCAAATCATACTAGATTAAAATTAGGTTAGCCCACATCCTTATTCCCCGATTAACTACCCTCCTACCAAATTAAAAATGACTTAACTCCGGGCTACTTTAATCGGATTGAGTTAGCCCACCTTTATCCTAACTCCATACCAAAGTGAGGCTAAGGGAGAGAGAGATCTAAAATTGTGTTATTGTTCTAACCTTTGTGAGTGCAGGTTCATAGCAGCAGCTTTAGGGCCTTCTTCCACCTTGATCTGAACGTGATTGTGAAGAGAAGAAGCTTGAATCAAGCCTCCAAACCATCCCCAGCTGGAAGCTACGTGGGAAATCAAGGCTGCAACATCATTCGTGCACCATTGCTCCAGTCTTCCATCAAGATCAATCTTCCACCTGCAGAAGCACCAAACTACATTCGGAGAAACAAAAGGGGGAGCTCCAACCACGATAAATCATTCTTCACTCCTTATTCTCAGAATCATTTAGTTTGAACTTGAGCATTTGTTGTAAAACTTGAATCAGATTCTTGTGTGTGGTGTTCGTGTTCGGAAACACGAACGTGTGTATGTGTGTGGATGACAGCCCATATCGGGTGCCGTGTGTGTGTATTTGCTGGTTTACACAGCGTGTGTGTGCGGCTCACTTCATAGTGAAGTCTTAATCCTCACGTGTGAGGGGTGGATGTAGGGGACACTTCAGTGTACCCGAACCACCTAAAAACTCCGTGTGTTACTTGTGGTTTATTTTTTCGAGTTCTTTGTCGAGTGGGCTTCACAGTGAGTTGAGCGTACACCACTTCCATCTTCAAATACCTACCCTTATCCACACACATTCACAAGTGTGATCATGTTCGAGTGAGGCCAAGTGCTTGTGCGTTTAATTAACAAAGTTTCTACTTGGAAGAATTTTTTAATTGGCCAATCAATTCACCCCTCCCCTCTTGATTGCCACCGTTCGGGACTCAACAATTGGTATCAGAGCTTTCGGCTCTGTTTAAATCGACCTCACGGTCGAAGAGCTAGATCTCTTTAGATGGCAAACAAGGGGATGATGTCCAAAAGGCATTCGATTCAAAGGCCTCCTTTCTTTGATGGATCTAACTACCCATATTGAAAAAACAGGATGCATGTTTTCCTACGAGCCCAGGACTATGATGTGTGACGCGTCATAAGTAAGGGTCTATATGTCTTATCTGAGAAAGAGGAAGAGTGGGATGAAGAAGATATAAAGAAGTGTTCAGTAAATTTTAAAGCTATGAATATAATTCAGTGTGCCATTCATCCTAACGAATACTCACGAATTTCTATGTGTTCCTCTACGCAGGAGATGTGGAACAAGCTCCGATTGATCTATGAAGGAACATCAGAAGTAAAGGAAACCAAGGCGAATCTATTAGTCCCGGATTATGAGTTGTTTATGATGAAACCAGAGGAGTCCATTTCTGATATGTTTGCAAGATTGACGGAAATCACGAATGGATTAAGGGGCCTTGGTAAAGAGTATTCCAACAAGGAACTCATCAGAAAGGTACTAAGATCCCTGTCACCTCAGTGGTATACAAAGGCCACTGTAATCGAGGACTCAAAGGATCTTAGCACTTTGACTCTAGACGAGTTGATAAGCTCCTTGATGACTTACGAAATCAACATCAAAAGGAGCGAGGACGATCACAAGAAAAAGAAGATAGTCACAGCATTGGCCCTAAAGGTGAACCCCCAAGAATCAGAGGACAGTGACAATGATTCCACTGGCAACATCGAAGATGAGGAGCTAGTTGCCATGATCACAAGAAGAGCAAGAAGATTCGTCAAAGGAACAAGAAAGTTCAGTGGCCAATTCAGAAAAGGACCAAGGAAGCAAGGTCCTAACAGAGGTGAAAGTAGCAAGAAGGAAGAAGTTATTTGCTACGAATGCAAGAAACCCAGTCATATGCGGGGTGAGTGTCCCGATCTGATGAAAAAGTTCAAGAAAGGAAAGTTCAAGAAGCCAAAGGCCATGGTGGCCGCATGGAGTGATGAAGACGAGGAAGAGTCCGTGAATGAAGATGAACTGGATGAGCTAGTTCAAAATTTATATTTCATGGCAAATGAAGATGACGCCAATGAGGTAAATTCTGAAACCGAATCTCTTACATGTGAACAATGGCAGATTGCTTATGAATCTTTGTATGAAAAATGCAAAAAATTCAAATCTGAAAACAGAAGTCTGAAAAAGAAAATTGATCATTTTGTGCATGCTGCAAAGTCTTGTGAGAACTATCATGCTTCAAAATCTGAAACTGAAAAGTTGAAACATGGAAATAAAATTCTTGTGTCTTAAATTGAGTTGTTTGAAGAAGAGAGTTCATGCATGCGTGAGGACCAAGCTACTTTTATCAAAATGCATGAAGACTTAAAAAGGAATTTAGAACAAGAAAAGTTGGAAAGAAGTGCATGCATTCAAGCCAAAGAAATGGCTGAAAATAAGGTTCATTCATTAAAGCATAAAATCAATGAGTTGAAGGATGCCATTACTATCCTTGAAAAAGGAAAAACATCACAATCAGAAACACACTCAACTCATTGGGCTCCCAGCAGTTCATCTCCATCCTCGTCAAAAACACATGTGCATAATTCATTTTTGAATGGTAGGAGGAGAAATAGGGATAGAGTCATTACATGTTTTTACTGTGGAAGGTTGGGCCATGACATGTATGATTGCAGAATTCTAAAATTTGATGATGAAAGTTTTGCTAGAATGAGAAATAAATCATACATATCTCATGTCTCTAACCATCATGGACCCAAGCTTGCTTGGGTACCAAAATCTGCATAAGTACTCTTGTTGTGTTTACAGGTCTGCTTGAGAGCACAAAAGAATAGATGGTACTTGGACAGCGGATGCTCTCAGCACATGACGGGAAACAAAGATTTATTTGCGGACCTGCATGAAAAGAATGGTGGTACAGTAGCATTTGGTGGTAAGGACAAAGGCAAAATTGTCGGAGAAGGTAAAATAGGTAAGAATCAAAATCATGCCATTGAGAATGTCCTGCTAGTGAAAGGGTTGCATCACAATATTCTAAGCATAAGTCAATTGTGTGACAAAGGATGCAAAGTGATTTTTGATTCTAACCACTGCGCTGTTGTAAATAAAAATACTCATGAGATAAAATTCATTGGTTTTAGGCATAACAATGTATATATGATAGATTTGGATGATGCCTCTCATGAGAACTTGTGTTTGGTTGCAAGGAATAATGATGATGCTTGGCTTTGGCATCGCCGACTTGGGCATGTTAGTTTTAATGTTTTGCTAAAACTGTCTCGAAATGATTTGGTAGTTGGTTTGCCTAAGCTGAAGGTTATTAATGAAGGAATCTGTGGGGCATGTAGCATGGGTAAACAAACAAGGACATCATTCAAGTGCAAGAATGATGTAACCACACCGAGGCCCCTTGAGTTAATCCACATTGACCTTTTTGGACCAAGCAGAACACATAGCTTGGGTGGTAAACTGTATGGATTTGTAATTGTAGATGACTACTCAAGATTTTACTGGGTATATTTCCTTTCCCATAAAAATGATACCCTGATGGAGTTTAAAGCATTTTGCAGGGTAGTTCAAAATGAAAAGGGGTGCTGCATCAAAGCCGTGCGGAGCGATCATGGTAGGGAATTTGATAATAATGAGTTCAGCAACTTTTGCAGGGCTCAAGGCTATACGCACGACTTCTCCGCACCAAGAACCCCTGAACAGAACGGAGTTGTTGAAAGGAAGAACATGACACTAATTGAAATGGCAAGAACAATGCTAAATGAGAACAACTTGCTGAGGTACTTTTGAGCTGAAGCAGTGAACACTGCCTGCTACATAGTCAACCGTGCCATGGTAAGACCATTGTTAAAGAAAACCCCCTATGAGCTGTACCGAGGTAAGAAGCCAAATATATCTTATTTTAGACCCTTTGGCTCTGTTTGCTACATTCACAACAATGGTAAGGTAGACATGGCAAAATTTGATCCCAAAAGTGATAAAGGTATATTTCTTGGGTATTCTCTTAGCTCAAGAGCCTATCGAGTGTATAACTTGAGAACTCTTGTAGTTGAGGAAAGCCCCCATGTCATTGTTGATTAATCATCTTCCAAAAGTACTAATGAAAAATCTATTTTGCAGGACGGTGAATTGAATGACGGTGACATCGGGATGATGGAAGGAAAAACTGAAAAACAAGAGGTAAAAGAACCACAAGAAGATGATGCAAATCCGGAAGATCAGCTGGAACAACAGTTACCAAGGCAATAGACATTTGCTAAGGACCATGCGCCGGAGAATGTGATGGGCAATGTTGATGAAGGAATAAGAACACAAGCCTCTTTCAGGAAAGTTGAAAATACGGATTACATAGCCTTACTTTCCCAGTTTGAACCTCACTCCTTAGAAGAGGCCTTGAAAGATGAGTCATGGATCATGGCTATGCAAGAAGAACTACACCAGTTCCAAAGGAACAAAGTGTGGTTCCTCATGCCTTGCCCTAGAAACCACTCAGTGATAGGAACAAAGTGGATTTTTCGCAACAAAGCAAACGATCAAGGAGTGGTAACTAGGAACAAGGCCAGGCTAGTAGCTAAAGACTATAGCTAAGAGCTTGGGATTGACTTTGATGAGTCTTTTGCTCCTGTAGCAAGACTCGAGATAGTGAGAGTTTTATTAGCATTTGCATGTTGCAACAATATTAAACTATTTCAAATGGATGCTAAGAGTGCATTTTTGAATGGCTATATCCAGGAGGATGTGTATGTGGAGCAACCACCGGAGTTTGAAGACACAAAGCATCTAGACCACGTGTACAAGCTAGACAAAGCACTCTACAGTCTGAAACAAGCACATCGAGCGTGGTATGAATGGTTAAGTGATTTCCTTGTTCAAAATGGATTCAAACGAGGTAATGTTGATCAAACTCTTTTCACAAAACTGGATGGTAAGGAAATCCTAATTGTTCAAGTGTATGTAGATGATATCATTTCTGGCTCCACTAAAGATGTCTTAAGCAAAGACTTTGCTAAATTGATGCAAAGTGAATTTGAAATGAGTCTTATGGGAGAACTAACATTCTTCTTGGGATTGCAGGTCACACAGACGATTGATAGTATGTTCATACACCAAAAGAAGTATGCTATGGAGTTGCTGAAGAAATTCAATTTGACATCAACCAAACCACAACCAACTCCCATGTCCACCTCAATAAAAATTGATCAAGATGAAACAGGTAAATCCGTGGACCAAAAACTTTTCAGAAGCATGATAGGTTCATTGTTGTACTTAATTGCTAGCCGGACCGACATACAATTTGATGTATGCTTATGTGCGAGATTTCAGTCCAATCCGAAAGAATCACACATGTCGGCCGTGAAACGGATTTTTAGATATATTGCTGGTTCAGTTAATTTGGGATAGTAGTTTTCGCGTAATTCGAGCTTTGATTTGGTAGCTTATTCCGACATCGATTATGCGGGCTGTAAAGTGGATCGAAAAAGCACCAGCGGGTACTGCCAGTTTCTTAGGGGATGCGTGGTCTCTTGGGCCTCCAAGAAACAAAATTCAGTGGCATTATCAACGGCTGAAGCCGAGTATGTGGCTGTAGGTAGTTGTGTTGCCCATGTGTTATGGATCCAACAACAAATGATTGACTATGGCATTTCTTTCAAAAACACCTCAATTCTTTGTGATAACACTTCAGCCATAAATCTGTCTAAGAACCCTGTCCATCACTCTCGCACAAAGCATATTGAAATTAGACATCATTTTCTTAGGGATTATGTGAGCAAGGGTGATGTAGAAATCAAGTTCATTGAAACAGACCAACAAATTTTCAACATATTCACCAAACCTCTAAGTGAAGATAAATTCACAGCATTCAGGAGAGAATTAGGGGTTTGTAGGATAGACGAGTCTGAATCATGAGCACAATTGTGTGTATATGTCATTGCATTGCATGCATTTGCATTAGTAAGGTGCATAATTGAATTTTTTAATGCATGTGCATTACTTTGCCTGAAAAACAAAAAAAAATCTTGTCATGCATGCATTTTCACCGAAAAACCATGTTGTGTGTATTGCATTACTTATGTTTATAATTACACACACATTTATTGTTAGTTCTATGGCCGATATTACCTTGAATACACTCAAATGTCAACAAGGGAACAAAAACCATTCACAATCTGAAATCCGGAGCATTGGATAAGAAACGTCAAGTACGATCTTCAATTTTCTTAAACAACTCCCCAATCGATTTCAACCCTTCAACAAATCAAATTTCCTTGATTCCAACATAAATGTATCATTGGGGACTAGAGCCGAACCTTTTTGATATTCCATTACACTTCGGCCACATTTTTGATGAAATACAAAGGAAGGGTCGACCCTCGAGGATCCAAATTTTGTCTGGGACCAGGGTTACATGGGTCAACCCGTTACGGTCGGGCGGCCTTAGCCGCGTCCGAACCGCCCTAAAAGAGGGTGGAAACCCTATGTTTCCCCCTTCCCATCTCATAAAACCCCTCAAGCCCCCTTCTAACCCTAGTCACCTTCTCTTGCAAGCCCTCCACATCCACTCTTGGCACCCAAAATACTCCAAGCCCTAGCCGCGGGTTCCTCCGGTGGCATCCCGCGGATTCCTCCTTATTGCATTCAAGGCGTCATTTTTGCTTCCCAATCTGTCTGAGGTATGTTCTTGGTGTGTGGAGGATCTACTATACAATGTATTAGTCTTCCATTCTTGTTGAACCATCTAGCTCTACAACCTCATCATGCGGTTCCTTCGGTTCATGTTCTAGATGGCCCCAAGGAGACGTCCTTCTCAAAGAGGAGGAGAATCGAGCTCGACAAGAGAGCGTCGATCTAAACGGGCCTCACAAAGCGCTGCTCTTAGAGGAAACCCATCATCAAGCAAGGTTTTGGACAGAAAAGTGCTCCATCCGAGGGCGGTCGACTTCGATAATCTTAATCGCCATATCCCAAGTCTTGTGGATCTTATTTGCAGTCAACCAAATCTAGACATCTTCATGTCCGCACATCGCCGAAGTTATCCGAACTTGGTGCATCAATTTTACAGTAGTTTGTCCATGTCGGGTGACACACCAATCACTGTGGTCAATGGGGTACAAATTATACTCTCCCCGCAGCTTTTAGGCACAGCATTTAATTTATCTCCTGAAGGTTATGCTTTTGGTGATATTGTGCTTCCGGACGAAACAGTGTATCTATACATGACATCCGAAGAAAAAGGAGATAGATCACTCGCTGGTTTGAATGCCAACCATTTTCCTCCCATACAGCATATATTGCATAGAATGATCACTACTATTTTGCTACCGAGAGGAGGAGGCCATGATAAGCTTACTGAGATTCATATGTTTCTATTCTATTACTTCTTGGTGGCATTCCTATAAGTTTTCCCACACTTATTTTGGACCACATTTGTTCAAGCATAAAGCACAAGAACAGGACATTACCATATGCCGCCGCATTATCTCTATTTTTGAGTACATGGAGATTGATCTCTCAAAGAGACCTTCCCAAACAATACGAGCTACTGACATTTACTCAATTCACACCATTTGTCACAACATGGGTTATGAACTGAGAGATGGTAATTGGTTCGCCAGCTGAAACGTCCTGCCCAAGTGGTCAGTTCTGAGAGGATGACGATGATGATGATGGAGAGCCGGCTGGAGAGCAACACCCACATGTTCCTAATGAAGGGATGCCTTCCGAGGAGGTTCAACTGCTCATGGATCGTTTGGATACCATTGATGATCGTTTAGACAGGTATGGGGAGACTATGGAAGCTATTGAAAAAGAATTGTCTGATCTGAAGCTATCTCACCAGAATCCACTCAGTCCTTCACTGACGCCTTGGCCCATCAAGCCCACATGTTTGAGGAGATTTTGGATTATGTTCGACGTCCACCACATCCACCCACTCCGGATGATGACTAGATGGTTGCACTCCCGCGGAATGGCACACTTCTTATCCCACATCCCCCCTCCCTTTTGATGATGCCAAAGGGGGAGAAATTTTGTACTATTTGTGTGCCCGATAATTTGTGTGCCCAGCAATCGGCTACCTATACTTTATGTGTGTTGTGTGCTTGCATGCATGTGTGATTTTATCATATTTATGTTCATTAGCAATGTTGCATTTAAGTTGTGTTGCATTTCAGTTGCATCTCATGCATTGCATCTTGTAATTTGACTTTGAACTCAGACCTTGTTCTGTTTAAATTATATTATCGGCAGAAATGTTTGGAATATGCCTTTTATGGTCAATATCACATGTTTGGATCGGTATGGTTCATTCTATGATGATTCATGAATGATTCATGTGAAGTATGAAAGTTTTATTCTTGATATGGAGGTTGAAGGTTGAATTCCATATGAATGCTAAATCATTTTTGAAGTCATATGTTTATGCAAGGCATATAGTATTTTGTCATCATCAAAAAGGGGAAGATTGTTGAACCCCCTCCTTGAATGAATGTTTGAATATGATAGCTTTTGAAGATAACCAAACACTATATGTATATATATATATTATCTTTGAAGTGTTCTAGCATAAAGAGTCTTGAAAAGCTCAACATCCTATTAAGGTCTTGGAGGTAAGAAGGTTAACGAACAACCTAAACGGGTAAGCCTTTTGAACTCAAATTGTAAAGCTACATCTAATTCACAAATTATGTCTTTACATGGCAAGGAACGTGCCTAACTGTTTAAGGAACTCAAGGACGGTCGGTGAGATCAACGTCAACTTATTGGCCCTTAATCTTGTTGTTTAAAGTTCATTATTTTGATCTCAAAGGTTAAATTGGTTTGGGTATCATCTAATGAATTGGGTTTTCTTATTCATATCTTGCAACATTCACTTTGATGGTTTGAAACCCGGCTTGAAACCCCTTGGCTTGTTTCTTGGACCTAGTGTGGTTTTTTAGTCATATCTTGAATGTTCAGGGACAAGGGTCGACCCCTGAGAGTTAGATTTTTAACCCGCACGGGTTCTTTTATACCACTTGCAAGGGTCGACCCCAAGGGTCGACCCCTGAGAGCTTAATTCCAAAATAGCACTGGTAACCCCCGAGGGTCGACCCCCAGGGTCGGCCCATTGGCCCAGAACCCATTTAAACCCTCTAAAACCCTAACGAGGGTTGACCCCAAGGGTCGACCCTTTCAGATACGGACCTGAGCCGTCATTTCGGACTTCCGTGCACATGCACCAAAAGTCAATCCAATGAAATCCAACATCCCTAAAACATTCCAGGAATTGTGGATCTGGTCTCTAGGGTGTCTTTGAACATTCCAAGCTCTATATATACATCATATTGGGGTATGAAACCCTAAGGGTGAGAGAGATCTAAAATTGTGTTATTGTTCTAACCTTTGTGAGTGTAGGTTCGTAGCAGCAGCTCAAGGGGCTTCTTCCACCTTGATCTGAACATGATTGTGAAAAGAAGAAGCTTGAATCAAGCCTCCAAACCATCCCCAACAGGAAGCTGCGTGGGAAATCAAGATTGCAACACCAATCGTGCGCCATTGCTCTAGTCTTCCTTCAAGATCAATCTTCCACCTGCAGAAGCACCAAACTATATTTCGAAAAGTAGAAAGGGGGAGCTCCAACCACGATAAATCATTCTTCACTCCTTATTCCCAGAATCATTTAGTTTGAACTTGAGCATTTATTGTAAAACTTGAATCAGATTCTTGTGTGTGGTGTTCGTGTTCGGAAACACGAACGTGTGTGTGTATGTTTGTGGCAGCCCAAATCGGGTGCCGTGTGTGTGTGTTTGCTGTCTTACACAGCGTGTGTGTGTGGCTCACTTCATAGTGAAGTCTTAATTCTCACGTGTGAGGGGTGGACGTAGGGGACACATCAGTGTACCCGAACCACCTAAAAGCTCCGTGTGTTACTTGTGGTTTGCTTTTCTGGATTCATTGTCAAGTGGGCTTCACAGTGAGTTGAACGTACACCACTTCCTTCATCAAACACCTACACTTATCCACACGCATTCACAAGTGTGATCATGTTCGAGTGAGGCCAAGTGCTTGTGCGTTTAATTAATAAAGTTTCTACTTGGAAGAATTTTTTAATTGGCCAATCAATTCACCCCTCCCCTCTTGATTGCCACCGTTCGGGACTCAACAATTGGTATCAGAGCTTTGGGCTCTATTTAACTCGACCTCACGGTCGAAGAGCTAGATCTCTTTAGATGGCAAACAAGGGGATGATGCCCGAAGGGCATTCGATTCAAAGGCCTCCTTTCTTTGATGGATCTAACTACCCATATTGGAAAAACATGATGTATGTTTTCATACGAGCCCATGACTATGATGTGTGGCGCGTCATAAGTAAGGGTCCGTATGTCTTATCTGAGAAAGAGGAAGAGTGGGATGAAGAAGACATAAAGAAGTGTTCAACAAATTTTAAAGCTATGAATATAATTCAGTGTGCCATTCATCCTAACGAATACTCACGAATTTCTATATGTTCCTCTGCGCAGGAGATGTGGAACAAGATGCGGTTGATCTATGAAGGAACATCGGAAGTAAAGGAAACCAATGCGAATCTGTTAGTCCGGGATTATGAGTTGTTTATGATGAAACCAGAGGAGTCCATTTCTGATATGTTTGCAAGATTGACAGAAATTACGAATGGATTAAAGGGCCTTGGTAAAGAGTATTCCAACAAGGAACTCGTCAGAAAGGTACTAAGATCCATGTCACCTCAGTGGCATACAAATGCCACTGTAATCGAGGACTCAAAGGATCTTAGCACTTTGACTCTAAACGAACTCACACGACCCTGGCCATAGATATAGTGGAGCACCAGTGTCATGACCCATTAACTGTCTGATATATACCCGACAGTGAGCGATCCCTTCATGACCTTTGATGATTTTCACACATATCCTGATATGGTTAATTACTTGGCAATTCATGACTTATGGTTAAAGTCACTTAGCCAAGTATCAAACCATTCCAGTCCTCTTGTAAGATCCGATCAATGTCTCAGGTCAAAGGACCAACGATGGTACTGAGATAATTGGATCTTCAGTTGACATTAGGTATAATTAACCATCTGAAGATTCAATGGCAGAACAGTCCAGTGTACATCCTCCCGAGACATACACCTACACATATGTATTAGTGCCCCGCACCAGTGACCATGAGACTACTCACCCACACATCATGTGTATTGGTTTCATAGGTAATCAAAGTCCCCGAGTGATTACCCTCCAACCAGGAACAGTTTTAAGGTATGTGTCCATGTAAAGTCAGTCTCATGATCGAGATCTCATCTCGAGTTGACTTTACAACCACATATCCTAGAGACAT
The DNA here is from genome assembly GCA_022559845.1 of Amorphophallus konjac. Classification (NCBI taxonomy): domain Eukaryota; kingdom Viridiplantae; phylum Streptophyta; class Magnoliopsida; order Alismatales; family Araceae; genus Amorphophallus; species Amorphophallus konjac. The sequence continues at coordinate 403,095,936 of CM040120.1, forward strand.
CGTAGAGTAATATACAATTACAAATTTACGCTCAAATACCACTTGTATTAATGATGAACAAGATTGTACTGTACAACTATCGGGCCTACCCGACTCGAGATTAGCTTGTAGGACACCCAATACTAACAGGAGAGGCCACTGCCAAGAAAGGGGAGGATAGTGGTTGCAATTGCTTGATGTCCTTCACCGGTGATGGGGAAGATGACTCTTCGCCAGAGACAATCCACTTCACGCATCAAAATAGTGTGAGGAAGTGGGAGACAAGGAGGTGGAGATAGAGTAAAAGGATCGCCGTGTCGAGGGCAACAATTGGGGAAGGCAGCGACAGCCCAACGTTGCCAAGGGTTGGCCGTGACACTATTAGGGCTCTGGCAGCTGCAATGGCGTGGACTCACAAAGGAGAGTCGGGACCCCTGTTTACAACGGGAGACGAACAAGAAAGAAGAAGAAGAAGAGGAGGAAGAAGGAGAAGACCATGGCCTGGCACTGTCGGAGAGAAATAGGAGAAAGATAGAAGACAGAGTTGCTAGGTGAGGAAGAATGGGAATAAGAAGGAGAAGACGACATTTCGGCCGGCAGGTGCGGAAGAAGAGGAGGAAGAAGCAGATGTAGCAGATGATGAGATTCCAGCCCAGTGAGGAGAAGAATGTTGAGAGTGAGTGAGATTTAGAGCCAACCGGGGGAAAAATGTTAGGTGCCAAAATTTAGTGTATATTCTCACCTTCGACGTTTCAACCTATTCCCATGCTTTCAATTTCTTTTTTTTTTAGTAAAGCAACACGTTCCTTTGCTTACATAAAAATGAAACAGATTCTAAGGCATTTTCCCACAATCAATTATAAAGTGTAGGTATACATTGACTTTTCCTACGTTTTATACGTAACTGTTGGAATAGGCTGGGTATACACCAATATAAACAAAAAAACTATCAATATGTCTAGCTACGGAATTGTTAAAGTGTAGGTAATAGTGATATTTATCTATGCTTTACCCAGTCAGAGGTAAAATCCATGGATATGGGTCTAGTTTGTTGTAGTGTTATCAAATTCCTCTTCGTTTGTTTTATTCTCTCATCAAAGGTGCATTTGGCAACAAGATGAGATTATAATTTTTTTTTCATAATCCCTAGCGAAAGAAAAAGTTGGGTTCCACTAGTTTTGAGGGATTTTGAAAAGGCTCTCTTTTTCTCTACATCTCTCCCCCCCAAACCTTATAATCTACCTTTTTAATAATTTGATGTGACAATGGGACACCTCGAAAGACTTTTAGGGGTGGAGCTTTTGAGGCCATAATACACCCTCAAAAGTCTTACCAATCATATGCCCTTAGATGTTGATCGTAACCCCTTATTTCTCTTAGGTTGTCACCTCTAACTTGATCGCCACACTCTAGGGAGCTATTAGTTGCTAGTCGATACTTACATCACACTCGGCCAACCTTCGACATCCTGCCTTACAACTCTTAGGTCATGATGCCCGTTTGGCGATTCTCTATGACATAGTAGTGGTTTTTTATCCCTATTTGTATTATAAATTGTGATAATCTTTAAATATTAATCTTAACATTACTAGATTCTTTAAATTAATACTTTAAGGGTACGAATTGCATCGTTTCAGATGGCTATAAAATAGTATGAGCAAAAAATATTTTTTGTATTCGATTGGACGCCAATAGTTTTGGAATGAAAAACTCATAAGTTATTAAAAGATGTGTCAAGTAGGCCACAAGCATAAGTAGTATAGTTTGTGTAGTGGCAGGAAAATGGTTCCTAGGCCACGTACTACCTTCTCTATTTATTTGTTGGGGAAGTTACCTCGCGCCCGTGGAGGCATGCAAACACCAAGAAACCAAAGAGGCGTCAGAAGGAGTCCCGGGTGTTACCCCAGAGGACAACCCTCCGATGCTTAAGTCAGCAATGGATCAATGAGCAATAGAGAAGAGCGAAATGAGAGTGAAGTAGAGTTCGTAGTAGACGATCCGAGAGGCGTGTAGGTCCTCTGCACGCGTGCTCGCCGCTCCCAGTTGGTACTCAGAGAGTGCTCGCTGGATGGTAAGGCCGTGCAGGAGGAGGATTCTCTCTGGGCGTAGCGGATAGCCTCTCTGTGGTCGTGGTAGGTCTAATTGCTCTATTCTCAGTAGGAAGCTCTTATGACAGAAGTATCCACCATGTCTCTTCTCTTCTGTCGATGTCCCTTTTATATGGGTTGTCCTGGAGCGGGGGACCTCATCCCCTGAGAGGGAAAGGTCTGCTTAGTAGAGTAACGTTCCCCCGCTATATTGACAGGAGTTTCCCGTTGGGGGCGATAGCCTCGGCACCGTCCGATCCCTGGGCGGCACCGGCCGGTCCCTGGGCGAGTCTTACGGCGCTCATAGCCCGTGCTCGTCAGTTACGGGGTCAAGGCCGATGTCGTGGGGGCAACGGTCGGTCGTCGGAGTGTTCTCCGACGAGAACCACGCTTCCCCTTACTGTAGAATCCAATGTCGGGTTAGATTGGGCCGTGCCTTGGCAGGCCGCATATGTCGGTTTGTGCGCTTATCGGAAGCTTGTGGGCATGGGCCGGTCGTTACTGGGCCGAATGGGTGCCCAACTAGATTTACTCTCCTCAGTTTGCTAACTCAAATCGGATCAGTCTAAGTTGGGTGAATTATATCAAATCATGCTGAGCCACAATCTGAGATGGATCAGTCCGATCTGCAATTAATTATTAAAATAATAATATAATAGTCAAAAATATTGTTTTAAATTTAAATATAATATCGATATAATGGTTTAAGATTATTGTTAGCCATGCATCTTGCATTCATGAAGCTCTATTTTTGCCTTCATTGACTTACTGATTATCTACTAATGATATAATATTAAAAATTAGTTAAAATATAAAAATAGACCAGAAATTTATCCACTCATACTTTTAGATCGATTAAATAGTAGTTTTGCAAGTTAAAATATAAGGTAGAGGGTCCAAACATTGCAGGAAATTTTGCTTTTGTGAAATAAAATCAAAGAATAACCTCGAACAGATGACTCAACTGAGTTGGCCTCAGAGCACTCGTACTCGATCACGAGAGATCCCAGTAGGTTTGGATCTTTGATCTGACAAACCTATTTTAGATAATTATTAATGGCATCTCGGTATAAAACTTTACTTTCATTCTCTTATATATATATATATGTATGTATGTATATAAGGGCATAATTGAGAAAAGTGATGCTATAAAACTTTAACTAACTTAATCATCTTGTAATGGTTTATGTTTCATTTCAATTCGAATATTTGATGAAAAGTTTTATCAATTATAAATGGGCTGTTCACCTAATTCACTGGGCCTTAAATGGGCCGGGATCATGGGCTCATTTTTTTGAAGGAGGGATGAGTGTGAGAAGAGTAGGTGGAACCCGTCGTTCTCTCTCGTCGGGTTGGATAATCTAATCGGTTATCAAACTTGCCCTAGGAGAGTTGTCCGTTTGAGTTATTTTTTTGGTACACATTTGAGCTAAATAGATATTAAATTAAGCACGAGTTTGTTGTTGAATCCACAAAATTACGGTGTCGAGATCCACAACTCATTTAACTAAGGAGTTGGGCTAAGATCATACTCTGATATCATGTTGAATTAACAAAATCTCAGTATTGAGATGCACAAGTCCAGAATCATAATCACATAAATCACAACTCATTTAATCAATAGAGACTATTATCCAAGAGATTATGTCCAAATATTCTAACGCTTATCGCATTCTCCCTTGTCTATTTGTCGCCGACGCTCCCCCCGCGGCCTTTTATCTTTGATAGCAAATATGAGAAAGATGGCAAGCTGGCATTGGCGGCGGCAGATTCCCTTTTGTTACTCTTTCCAACGTAAATATATATTGCATATATGAAAAATCTATGATATTTGGAATTAATATGTGAACCCTTCGCGCCCCCCCCCCCCCCCCAACAGATCTGGCCCAATTGGTGGCTTCCCCCGACGTCACAGGGGCTACTTCCCGAGCTACATACAGACAGCGACACCCCGCCCCAATCAGTGCTCTTGTCGAGCACCGGTTTCAAAAAGATCACACTGATTACTAACCTAATAATTCAATAAACAGCTCGAGTGTCACGTCACCATGTGTTTCACGGCACTCATCCATCCTGCCTTGGTACGTTGCAATCTGTCGAGAGCGCCGGCATTTTAAGTGGGCAGTATTGCTATTAAGATAACAAGACAAGTAGGTCTCAAGTTTGATTGCGGGTCCCCTAAAATAGGCGACGAAGGTAGTTCTTCCACATTGGAAGTTAGTAACTCCTTCGGACTTCCCACAATTCTATTCACAGAGGGAGATTCCAATATGGGTCTCATCCAACCGATGTTTTTTTTTTACTGTTTAATTTCAATAATGCACGCATCCTTCATACGTCACAGATGGCCCTTAAGAAAGGTCAGCTGATTTTTCAAAAATAAAAAAAAAAAAATCAAATTGGCTTAGTAGTGCACACCTTAGCTGTGTAAGTAACTGACCTAAGTGGTACACTGAGTATTTTTCAATCACAAATCAACGGGGGGGATACATCGAGTTGAGCAGCGAGTCCAAGTCACCTAATATTGCAGATCATTCCACTTGATCCTCCATTTCCCCCCCCCCCCCCCCCCAAAAAAAAAAAAAAAAGATGAGGGCGTACGTTTATTGTCTTGAACCGTGTACAGTGAGGATCCATACACAAAACATGAGGGATACAAGAACACGGAAGGAAACGAGAGATAGCTCGTACGCACGGCCGTGTAGTGTACCAATAACATTAACAAATCGATCGAGATTTCCTATGCCAAAGCACGAAGTTCCGTCAGACGCCCGGGGACCAACCACGCCGAACCGATAACAGCAGCCGTCGGCAAAAGCACTCCCTAACGCGTCATCCCACTCTGAGTTGCTGGCGGTGCGGTCGATCGTTGGGCCTGCCGTCCCAGATTTCCATGCCATCCTGCATATCAAAAATCCATCCATAAAAAGAATTCTGATTAAACCGAGGAGAATGTTATGCATAATTTTAATATATATATATATATATATATATATATTATGTGTTCCATCGTTCCATGTTCCTTACGTTATCATATATATTAATATAACAAATAATATTATTTGAATTATATTGATAGAACACATAATGTACATGAAAGATTTTAAAGGTATGTATATAATTATATTATAATTTCAAGTATGGGACACTACAACAGAAGTGGTCTGTACTTGGCAAACAACCATACATTCCTTTGACATATTGCACACACTCCGGTATACATTGTTTAAATATACACATCACAATAATCTAAATGCATTCTTTTACACATATACATATATATATATATATATATATATATATATCCATCCAACCCTTAGAAGAAAGTACGATTAAACTAAACAAGTTGCAGATAAATAAGGCCTAAAATGACGAGTGTGATCTATTATATATAGCTGTGCTTATGTTAATTAGTACGCAAGAGTTTTAAAATACATAGCAATTTATTATGATATAATATTTGGCAGACGCAATCTTGCCGTGGTAGCAGAAAGGAGAGGAGGAGGAGGATCTCAATTGGGGAATTGCTCCCATGTAAATCTCTCACCAACACGAAACAACCGGATAAAGAATTGAATCAAAAATTGTCAACAAGAAATCCGGGTCAGGTGGGGAAGAACTAGATCCAACCCAACAATCAGGTCTAGAAAACTAAACCGGAATCGAAACCAATAAGCGAGATCCTGATCTACGATATTCCTTACCAAGCACCATATCAAACCCGCGGTTCTTGAGCTCGCGGTACTCTTGGCACAGAGCGCAAGGCTCGCAGCAGCAGTGGACGAGGCAGTCGTTGCAGGGGCCCTCGGGCAGCGAGTACTCCCGCCTCATCTTGGATCGGTAGGCGCACGAGTACAGACACTCGCAGACGGTGACGAACATGATCAGCGCGTAGAGCGCCCCGCTCGCACCGCAAGCTGCATGCCAACACACACCACCCACGCTAATTAGCGCATAAATTAATGAGAAGATAATATTACGAGCGTGAATATTAAGCTGTAGCTAGATGGATCTCATCTTATGGATATATATATATATATATATATATATATGATCGTAAAATCTGATATAAAGTTAAAGATAAGAGCGACAAAATCAATCGGATGACAAATCTAATATCTTTACTCTTGTTGGGTAATTGATTTGAAGCTTGTTCGTGGAATATAAAACTCTTGGAAAGCAAAGGAGACCCACTCACATGTCGATCCTCTGTCCACGATCTCAGCGATCCGGCCGAACGTGACGCAGGGGCAGCAGCAAGTGAGGCAGCCTGTTGTTCGACACGTACGTACGGTAGTTAATCACGTGTATATATCACGAACACGGGTCTTTCACATGCATGCCGACAACAACAGAGAGATCACGAAGGGAGGAAGAATAGACTCACAGTTGCCCACGTCGTCGCAGCAGTCGCAGAGGCCAGTGGACCACGGCCCGGGCGCCTGAGACTGCAACTGAAGCGCCGACGGAGCAGCGCCGGGAGGGTAGTACTGGCTGTCGCCTGCGACGGGGATGCCCATGGGCGGCGCCGATGGATATCCCTTTCCCTCTGGTGGGTAGTAGCCTTCTGTGGTGTTGGCGGGGGGAGGATACATGGTTGCAGTCTTGACAGCAGAGAGAGGTGGGCGCTTGTTTATGAGCTAGAAATCTCCACAGATGTATATATAGGCGACGTGCGGGGGGTAGACGAGAGACGGAGAGGGGAGAGCTAACGGTTGTGAACGGGTACTGTGATCAGATATTGGGGAGAGATGGTACACACGCAAGAGCTCGGGCAATGTTATGTACGTTGGATGGGATTTTTAAACCCTCTCCGGGGGGCCGGCAATCGTCGAATTGTCTAACGCCAAGGACGCGGAAGCCCACGGGCACCTTCCCTTGGGCTAGCCGGTGGGGGTAATGGCGACGCTGGGATTTATTCATCATTTTGTCCCCTCCCCCCCAACTCGCCTTGTGGGGCTGATCAGTCTGCGAGGGATGGATTCGATGATGCCAAGGCGCCACCGGGGTTCACCACCTGTTTACTCACGTGGCGGCGCGCCTTGGTGGCTCTTACTTTGGTGTCATCTGTCTAATCTATCCATTCCGAGAGGCTGATAACAACCGTGTGTGTCGGGTTGGGACGATGTGATCGGTGACAGGAGACAATGCAGACGGCCCGCTGCGGGGATTAGACTCGGGTGAGATAACTCTGCAAAAAAATTACTCTGTTCACTTCCCAAGGGATCGGATCCGGATAGTATATTCGAGCGCTTGGGCATATTACCGGAGGGAGTGAGGCAATTAATGCTAGTTTAGCGAAAGCGTGTTTAATGGGATGACAATGCATCTTTTCAGCCGGTAAAAGTGGGTTTTCGTGGTTAAAGTGCCAAGTTAACATTTCTACGAAGAGGCTCTGGTCAAATTATATTTTGATCAACTTCTTATAATTAATTATTAGTCTTTACAAATAATAATAAAAAAAAGAGAATCCCGCCACGTCTCTCTCAGTTCGTCGTAAAAGCTGATGCCTTTCACACTGACACCCTTTGACACCCTACCTACTTGACACCCTACCTACCTACTTCATAGTCTGCAATTATACCGTCGTGACCACAGCCCACCAACGTCATTGCCGCTGGCCACCTGCCATCAGCGTACGTGCGTAGTCCCTTGCCATTGCTGGTCGCTCCCTACAACACCACCGTCTTTGTTGGCCACCATTTGTTCTCACCCATCGCTTATTTCCCATTGTTATTGCCGTGAGGCACTAGTTAATCACCCACCATTACCGCCAATAATCATCACGTTTTGAGAAATATCCCTACAAAGTTTAAATATTACTCCCCTACCATCATCTTTACGATCATCAATCCACTCTGATACCCCTGAAATCTCCTACCCCAAAGGTTACATCCCATTAATTATCTGCTAAATCGTGTTGACTCGTGTGAAATTACACCTCAATTATCTTTAATTTGTACCGGTTAACTGTCTCTCTGCGTGGACGTAGAGGAATACTCGGGCAAAGTTCATCTTTACTTGTAATTTTTATTTGGAAATGCCGACTGAGATTCCTTTGTTTTTTGCTTGGGGATGTTTTTGCTAAATAATTAATTAAGAAGGTCGATTTGCCTTCGCCGATTGATTGGCCATGATTTCTTCCTCTTAATTTTGCTGTCCGGAATGAAAAGACACCGTCCGCATCTAAAAAATGTACATGTGAACAGTTGGAGGGATCTGTTCAATTTAAAGCCCGAAATTTCCCTTTTCACCGAGTTCAGTTGGAGCATCCCTGCCTTAGAGCCGCTGGTTGTTTGAAAGCTTGCATTGATGATGATGGAGACAGTAACTGTGGTGATCCATTTCATTATTGAGGAAATTACCCCGTTTGAAAATCATATACTTTGGAGTGCTGCTTCAATGAATTGCCATTCCGATTTGTCATAAGCTTTTGATAGGTCAGATTTCAGCCTGAAGACACTAAGCTTGTCCTTCTTGCTAGTCTTCATGGAGTACTGTAGGAGCTCACGATCTGCAATTAATAGCTGTGTCTGTGATCTATTTGCCTAGAATAAAAGCCCCTTGGAATGGAGAGTACCGGATCTGCAATAAATGGTTTGATTCTGTTTGCAAGGATTTTAGACGTAACTTTGTAGAGAGCATTGATTATCGGCCCTGAGTCTGCAACCGGCATGGTTCAATTCTGAACTGCTTCCCATATTTTATTTCTGATCCCTCAAGATTTATTAGTATGGGGTTATGATCGATCCTGGTTCTGGGAAGGTGGAAGGACCTTGGGTTGAGGAAATAGAAGATTCCATTGGGCTCACTTTTAATTTATTTTAATTTATTTTAATATATGTTACAAATTAAATATATCATAAAAAGAAAATATTTTTGATAAATAATATCATTACTATTTTTAATAAATAACATCAATAATCTTACTAATTAAAATTTAAAAGTCAAAAACGGCATTAATACGAGTTTATGTTACTGTTCATCTTTAAAAAAATTTATTTTATCTTAATTTTTAAATATTTTCATTACATTATATAAATATAATATACTATGAAATTTTTTTTTGATAAATAACATCAATAATCTTACTAATTAAAATACAATAGTCAAAAATGGTATTAATTATGGATTTATGTTTCTGTTTATCTTTAAAAAATCATTTTATCTTATTTTTAATATATTATATAAATTGAATATACCATAAAAATATTTTTTTGATAAATAACATCATTAATCTCACTAATTAAAATATAAAAGTCAAAAATATCATAAATTATGGTTTGAGATTACTATTCATATAAGAATTTTTATATTAAATTAATTTTTAAAGATTGTTAATATATTCTATAAAATGTATATAGAATGAAAATAATTTTTTAATAAATAACATCATTAATCTCACTAATTTAAAATTAAAAGTCAAAAATGTTTTTAAAAATTACAGTTCACTTTTAGATTTTTTATTCTTTTTAATTTTATAAATATTTTTAATATATTCTATAATTTTTTAATAAGCAACATCATTAATCACACTAATTAAAATTTAAAAGTCAAAAACGTCTTTAAAAATTACTGTTCACTTTCAAATTTTTTTATTCTTTTTAAATTTTATAAATATTTTTAATATATTTTATAAAATAAATATACTATTACAATAATAAAAATTTTGATAAAAACTATCATTAATATAACTAATTAAAATTTAAAGATGATAAAAGTTTTAATCATTGACGGTTAAACCTAAAGAAAGAGGAGAGAGAGAGAGAGAGAGAGAGAGAGAGAGAGAGAGAGAGAGAGAGAGAGAGGGGGGGGGGAAGTGCATTAAATGGGAGAGGGTGCATTAAATGGGAGGGGGTTAACACAAACCCACCTCCGGAGGTGGGTTTAAAAGTCCCGGGTTAACCTAGGATTAACCCTCCTGTAAATCGAATTTCCCTAAACCCTCTATCAAACCACAAAAGAAGTTAGCTCTAGGTTAACTTTAGGTTAACCCAAGGCTAACCTTTAACCAAAGCGGGGCTAAAGGATTTTAGCTAAGTGTGGTTGGCGCGACCTCCTCTCTTCTCCCAGGGGTTAGGCCCAACAAGATTTAAGAGAGATGCAGTTCAGCCCATCTCGGACCTGTCGTCATCCCACGCCAACTCATAGTTATATACTTATAATGTCAGACTCTGCCTTCCCTCTTCGCATGTCTCTCTCTCTCTCTCACGTAGCCACACACACATACTCTCTCTCCTCTATCTTTTCCTCTCTCCTACCTCTCTATGTATGTCAAAGTCCCTTCTCTCTCAGACTCTCACAAACTCTTCCCCATCTCTTTCACTTTCCCTCGTGTTTGTCTAAAGTTTCGAACCTTCACGGGTTGATATGAAGTGGCCAATGGTGCCCCCCCTCTATCACCCTCACACACGCGCGCGCGCGCGCATACACTACACACACACTAGCCCACATAGATGCACAGTGGGTCAATGGTGCCCCCCCTCTCTCTATCAAGGGGGCAGGCAGACCCGCTCCATCTCTCTCTATTTGTCCCTTTCTCACTCATAGATATTCTCATAGTCACACACACAATCATACGGAGACACAATTTTTCAAATAGCCCAAAAAGTTATTTTTTGTGCAATTAACTTTTCCTTGCCTTTTGTAATTTGTTGTTGTCTTATGTTTAGAAAATTGTGACACTCCCTTCCCATAGTCCGGTCGGGTTCGGGGACATCACAATCGAATCCGGGGACATCACAGTCAAACCAACCAAATGTTGTGAGTCCAAAAATTTACGAGACTCTAAAGGTCAAATCATCAATGTGTCCCAAATCACAACTATACTATTTTCACAAACATATACACATATAATTCTCATCATGTATAATATTGTACAACTCTATACTCAAAATTGACATTTACATTTAATACATAGAGAGAACTAAATTTACTCTATCTTATACACAGTTGACTCCAAATTTTTTCTCCCTATATCATTGCTGTGACCTACTCTTCGTCGGAGCGAAAATTACTAGTCACTAAGGTGTCGTTTGGTACGGGGTTAAATGAAGGATAACCCGATGAAAACCCCAATATCCATTTGGTATGTGGATTTTGGGCGGGGATATCCAAGGATACAGAGAATATGAGTATACCCTAAAATGAGGTTAGGAATGAGAATAACTCATTCCACCAAAACGGTGGAATGAGTTATCCTCACCCCATTAACCCCAAAATTCTCTCTCCTATGCCCTCGTTCGTTCGATCCTGCCCTCCCCTCTCGTCTCTGTTCATAAGAATGAACCCTCTCTTCCTTGCCACCTTCCCCTCTCGTCCTTGCTCGTGAGAAGGAACCCTAGACCCTCGTTCGATCTCCTCCTCACCTCCTTCCCCTTTCGTCCCAACTCGTGAGAAGACCCTAGCATGCGATCGTCTGCGATCATCTCCTTGGAAGAAAGTCGTGACGTTGTTGATCGTCTCCTCGTCGCCTCCTTTGAAGCCCGTGACACTGCCAATGAACCCGCAAGACTTCGATCATCTGGTCCGCGAAAGTCGTCAGAAGTGCTCATCCTCGAGTGAACCCTACCTCCCTCGATCGCGTCATCCTCAGAGGCCCTCCATGCTCGAGCAAACCCTAGCTCCCTCACCGTCTCTTAGGAAGCCCTTCATCCTCGACTAAACTCTCTTGCCGATAGTGAAAATGTGATTAAAAATAACAAATAAAAAATAGCATATTCATGAGAAGATGTCAATTAAAATAGCGTCTTCCACTTTAGACGTCAAGTAAAATAGTTACGACTATGTGAATATAGCCGACTATGTGAACATAGCTACGAAAATGTGATTAAAAATAACAAACACATCTTTCAGAGAAGACGTTAATTAAAATAGCGTATTCATAAAGAGACGTCAATTAAAATAGTTGCGACTATGTGAACAAAGGTGCGACTGTGTGATTAAAAATATCATCTTCTCGAGAAGACGCCAATTAAAATAGCGTCAAGATGAAAGTCATCAATGAAAATAGCGTCGGTACGAAAGTCGTCAATTAAAATAACTCTGACTATGTGAATATAACTGTGACTATGTGATAAAGAATAACATTTTTTCGAGAAGACGTTAATTAAATAACATCTTCACGAAGAGACGTCAATTAAAATAGTTACGATTATGTGATTAAAAATAATAAATATAAAATAGTCTTTTCTAAGAAGACGTCAATTAAAATAGCGTCTTCACGAAGAGACGCTAATTAAAATAGTTGTGACTATGTGAATCTAATGCCCTACTTGTGGTTAAACTAAAGTAACGTGGTTAAACTAAGGTAATAGGTAATTATTAATTATTGTTAACGATGAATGTTAAATTAAATCTTGTTCAATATTGCTAAGCATGTCAAGAGAAGGGGGTAAAAATAATTTGCCCCATTAATACTGTGCTAATGAAGACTATGAGAGATAAATATTTAAAAAACATATATTGTATTCTTAATTAAACATCATTAGGTTGGACATAATTATATAGCGTCATTGCTATTAAACATTGTTACAAAATAAATAAATTATCGTAAACAATAGCTTCACTCGTATTATTCATTATGACTAAAAATATTAAATAGTATTTTCATTAATACTAATCAAAACTATCAATTAAAATTAATTAAGATTTTCATTAGTGGTAATCATAATTTTTAAGAATAGTTAAATGAGTCAAAAAGGTAAAAAAAAAATTGCCTAAGTCTCCTTAACTCCAACCAAACATAGGATAACGTTATGTCCTTTAAATCGGGATAAGAAGGACATAATGATCATTTTGTAGCATTTATTCTCATTCTTTTCTATATTTTTTATCAAATGAATAATAGGATATTGATATACTTATACGTATATCAAACACACGAGAATAAGAACAGTGTTAAATTAACTTAAAATAAATTATGTTAATTCTCTTTAAAATTTATCCGAGTACTAAACGTGACCTAAACTCTAAAAAAGTTAATCACATGTGTAAGTCTTAAGACTCAATAGACATCAAAATTAATAACATATCTACTATAAAATAATTTAACAAATCACATAGTAATTCTAAACTTAGCATGAATTTCGACATGTTATAGACATATAATATAACTCAAGGAAATGTAGATAATAGAGTAATGTAAACATTAGGCATACGTGCATATGTCTCAAACTTCTAATTTCAATTAATTATTAAGTATTTTTTAATTTTTAACCTTTAAAAATATTTGATATTAGTAAATAAGTCTCCCACTTATTTATTATTAAGTCTCCCAATTATTATCTGTTACATAAGAAAGCCACTGATGTCGATTTTATGTACATCATTTAACTTAATTACAGTTAAGATTAAATCTGGTGATAAAATGACTAAAAAAACCTCTGCAATGATCTCGAGAGAGAGAGAGAGAGAGAGAGAGAATAAGACGAAGAACACAGGAGCAGGAAGAAGAAGAAAAGAAGTTAAGGAGGCGGCGATGGGGAGGAGGGCCAGAGTTGGGGGGGGGGGGGACACGGCAGCAGAGATGGAGCCGGCAATCTGGGGGCTGCTTACCAGAGGAACTCCTGGAGCGCATCATCGTGCTACTCCCCCTCCGCGCCATCCTCGCCCTCCACCCCACCTGCAAGTGCTTCCGCTGCCTCCTCATCTCCCCCTCCTTTCGCACTCCCCTTCTGTCTTCCTCCTCTCCCACCCCCAACTCTCCCCCAGAGCCTCCCCGCCTATGACTTCGCCGCTGCCTCTTGGTACAACCTCTCCCTCCCCTCCACCTCACTCCTCCTCCTCCTCCTCCTCCCCCTTCCCCTGCATGGTCGTCTCCAACCTCCTCACCGGCGCCTCAAGGACCCTCCATTCCCCTGCGAAGCGTTTCGCCACCGCCACCCTCGTCCAACTCGCCTCCCCTTCGACCTCCACCCACGGGTCCAAGCTCTTCGTTGCCGCCTCCTCCGAGGCGATCTTCATCTGTGACTTTGGCGAGCAATCTTGGGCCCGGTTAGGTGGCTTCGACCCGGCCCTCAACCCTTACCAGGAGGGCGTCCCCTTCCAAGGGTCCCTCTACTTTACCTCCCCAAAGTTGTTCTGGGCAGAGGGCTTCGATCTTGGCAACAGGGAGCTGGACGCTTCTCGATCCCCACGTACGGAGCTCCCGTGGGAGTTGACCTTCCTACGGCTGTTGAGCTTTCTTGTTGGTGGCGTGGGGAGGGACGGCATAGCGAGGAGCCTGAGGGTATGGAGAGGGCGTTTGGTCATTGGGAGGGAATGGGGTGGCCGGAGTGGGAGCCCTCTGCCGACACCCCGGCAACGCTGGCATCTTTTGAGAGAGAGAGAGAGAGAGAGAGAGAGAGAGAGAGAGAGGTAAAACGATAAAGAAAAATTTAAATAGAGTGAGAAGAAATATTTCAAAAAATGAAATGATATGTTACATTTTTCAGACGGTTGTTAACTCATAGGAATTTTTTGTTAATAGTTTGAAGAATCTGGAATTAATAATAATTAAGTAGATGTATTAAGAGGGATTATTCTTAATATCAATTTTTAGGTGAAAAATTAATAAATTTCATCAAATAATTTGTTGAACAAATCAAATCATATTCACATGAGCATAACATATCAAATCACATTTACAAGACTCACAAATCAAATCATATTCATATGATGATCATATTATTTTAATCAATTCAAATAATTAATTAAAGTAAATTATATATAATTAAATTTTATATATCAAAATATGTATTCAAATCGTAACATAAGAGGTAACACCTATATATCATAGTGCTTAGACGAATAGAGCTTACGGTCTTAATCGACTACGTAGGATCAAGAGTCGGCAAATTTCCATCTACCAAACTTAAGTATGATTTCTAGATTTTTCACAAAAGTCTATCGTCCTCAAACATCAAATTGAGTACCCAAGGCTAACTATGGCTGGTCCACGTCACCTTTAATGCCACTATCCACAAACTTAATTTAATATAAAAGTCTTGACAAATTTTATCTGACTAGCATGAAATTGACAGAATGAACTAACTTCGTGCAACTATATTTAATCATGTCATTTAAAATTAAATTCAACTGAAACATCCTCAACAATTTGCATCGTCTTCCCATGCAAATATTATAATTTTTAATATCATAATAAAAGTAAAACAACAAGAATACTAACCGGCATGATCTCAATTTATCACGTATCTATCTTTAGAACGAGATCTCCAAACAAATATTATATTTTCACGAGTTTCTATCACGATAGCTTTCTGCTCAATTTTATTACGTTCTTTCCACATCTAAACACAGTAAAAGCATACTTCTCTAATTAAATCATCTTCAAATAATAAAATTTTGATTTTTTACATGAAAGTTATTGTTAAATGAGAATTTGTGAAAAAAATATTCTTAAACGAGATGCCCTGATATCCATAGGTGATGCAATGCTACTGTGGAACAGAAATATCCAGAACAGAACAAGCAAAACAAGTAGAACATAAATACATAGAATAAAACAGAATAGAACAAAATATCACAGAAATAAATAATGCATCCACTCCGAAAGATGCCTGTATTAGAGCGCGTCCATTAATCAAGATGCCTCTGAACACAGGAGTGTGAGTGGTAGTGAGCGATACAACTAAAGAAGCGTCCAGATAACAAGACGCGTGTATTTAACAACATCTTAATGGACAGACACATTCAAAGTTCGTAGCCCATTTTTCACAGAACCAACTAAAGAAAGAACAGGAAAGAACTTTCACAAATCAAACACATCCAAACATGGCAATCAACTAAATAATGAAGTGCTTCCATAAGGAGGGGCATGCGTGGGTGCCGAAATGAGAGACACACGTGGATGCCG
The DNA here is from genome assembly GCA_022559845.1 of Amorphophallus konjac. NCBI lineage: Eukaryota > Viridiplantae > Streptophyta > Magnoliopsida > Alismatales > Araceae > Amorphophallus > Amorphophallus konjac. The sequence goes on from CM040120.1 coordinate 403,111,857, forward strand.
AAAGCACACAAGTAATCAAAAGAAAATAAAAGAAGTCCCTCCGTGATCGCTAAAAGATGTGAATGACATCATGGAATAAGGATGATGAGGAGAAGCGACGGAGCGCGAGAGTTGCTCTCCGCTGATTTTAACGGAAAATAAACTGAACGAAATCACGCGTGAGTGCGTGTGTGTTGTATGATGTGTGATCGCAAAGGGTCGAAGACCCCAAAAATAGAAAGAACGGGTGATCGCGCTTTTACTTTGAATGCGGGAGATTTGTGTGGGTTCCTTCTTTCTCTTCCCTCGATCGGCCGATGAAGAGAGTCTTCTTTTGATTATCCATGCAAAAAAAAATGAACAAACACCATATGGATTAGAAACAAAGTAGTGTGGTATCGGTCCCTTCAGATGAAACCAATGAAATCATGAATAAATACATACATGGTTGGTGTTGTTTTAAACCCCTTTGGGATATAAAGGGTAAAAAAATGATATGATGAATGAGATTTGTGCAGAAATGCACAAATGCAAATTCTCTTATGAAGAGAAATGAAACACTAAAGGAAATGATGGATGATGCATGTGATTAACAGAAGCGAAACAAAAGGAGAATAAGGGGGAAGGAAAAGCTTATGGCGACGCCAATGGTGGGCTTCGAGGCGCTCCAACAATGTGAGGGCATCGTGCGCGAAGAAAGGCGTAAGAGGTGGCCTTGATCTCTCAAGCGATTGGTCACTCGAAAATCCGACAGAACCTCCCCTTGATTCGAAGAAGATCTCACGGGCTTAGGAGCAATTTCACCAGAGTTTCCCCCTCCTCTTGAAAAGATTACGAAGCCATTTGTTTGTGGGAGGGGGTGCCTTATTTATAGCAGATTGGAGATAAACGCATCCGGTGGACAGGATGCTTCTATAAGAAAGCATCCAGCTGACTAGACGTGGCCTTGAGTTTGACACGTCTTTGTTAAAGGATGCTCTAACATAGAAGCGTCTCTTTCTGACTCTTTTACAACAATCGCTTGTGAGGGACACGCCCATTCTCCTCTCAGCACCAGACACGGTGCTACTCGGGGGTGCATGCATTGAAAACGAGGGCCTAACTTTGACAAATTTTCCCGCATCCTCTGACCGGGATGCTTCTATTGCCGTCACCATCAATTACGGCACCGCACGTTGACGCACGCATTGAGACGAGTTGTTTTTGGTGCCAAAGTTTGACGAAAAGAACTCATCCCATTATGGAGATGTCCCTTCATACACGCATCTGGAGGTAGGGATGCCTATACCATTCACGTGCCAATTTTTGAAATATATGGGCCCAGTTGAGGTCGCGTCTCATGGAATGGATGCCTTAATTGCAACATCTCTGGGATAGGACGCCTTATTTTTATTTCTACGATTTTTTAACTTGTTCAAGGCATGAAAATGAATTTCACAAAAATTTAAGAACAATCAGAAAAATAGGAAAAAAATCACACAAATAGTTCAATAATGAGAGTCACTTTGGGACACTGTATTGTGATACGAGATTTACTCAATGTGATGTCAAAAATAGCTTGTCTACAACCCAGATCGTGCTGGAACAATCGGCACGTCGATCAGACTGATATTTCTTATTTTGGACCTCCCAACCCGAGTTCTTTGATTTTAAACTAAGTTAGTTCGGAAAAAGATAATTTGAGCGTTGAGCTCAAAGTGGGTATCCGATTGGGATTCGTCAAGTCTCTCAAGTCACTCTCACCACCCAGGCCATGCATGTTGGAACAATCGGCATGCCTATCGGGTCGATATTTTAAATTTTGGACCCCCAACTTGTGCTCCTTGATTTGTTTCAAATTAAGTTAAAAGGGAGAATGCTATTTTTAGTGCAGAGCCCAAATCGGGTATCCAATTTGTATTCCGTCAGCTCTCATAGGTCACTCTCACCACCCAGATCATGTTGAACAATCGGGATGCCAATCAGGTTATAGACTCCCAACCCAAGTACTTTGATTTTAAACTAAGTTAGTTCAGAAAAAGATAATTTGAGCACTGAGTCCAAACTAAGTATCCAATTTAGATTCCGTCTGCTCTCACATGCCATTCTCACCACCTAGATAGTGTTGGAACAATCGGCACACAGATCAGGTTGATATTTCAAATTTTGGACTCTCAACTCGAGTTCCTTGATTTGTTTTAAACTAAGTTATAAGGGATAATGTTATTTTAAGTATAAAGCCCAAATCGAATATCCGATTTAGATTTCATCAACTCTCTCAAGTCACACTGATCACTCATATTTTGTTGGAATAATCGGCATGCTGATCAGACTGGAATTTCAGATTTTGGACCCCTAACTTGAGCTCTTTGGTTTGTATTAAACTGAGCCATAAGGGAATGTAATTTTGAGCGTTGAGCCCAAACCGAATATCCGATTTGAATTTTGTTAGCTCACCCAGGTCACCTTGATCACCCAGATCATGTTAGAATAATCAGGCGATCAAGCTGTTATTTCAGATTTTGGACCTCCCAACCAGAGTTCTTTAATTTTAAACTAAATTAGTTCAAAAAAGGATCAGTTGAGCACTGAGCCCAAACCAGGCAACCAATTTAGATTCCGTCACCTCTCCCAAGTTATTTTCACTACTCAGGTCGTGTTGGAACAATCGACATGCTGATTAGACTGACATTTCATATTTTAGACCTCAACTCGAGCTCTTTGGTTTGTATTAAATGAAGTTATAAGAGAATGCTATTTTGAGTGCCGAACCCAAATTGAGCATCTGATTTGGATTCCACTAGCTCACCTAAGTCACTCTCACTGTTCAGACCGTGTTGAAATAATCAGCACGTCGATTAGGCTGGTATTTTAGATTTTGGATCTCCCAACTTGAGTTCTTTGATTTTAAAATAAGTTAGTTCAGAAAAGGATAATTTGTGTGCCGAGCCGAAACTGGGTATCCAATTTAGATTCTGTCAGCTCTCTCAAGTCACTCTCACCACTCATATCATGTTGGAATAATCGACACACCGATTAGGCCGACATTTCATATTTGAGACCTCCCAACCCGAGTTCAATCTTAGTACAATCTTAGTACTAAATAGCAGTATTATAATTCTAAATAGTAGTATTATAACTCTAAATTTTGCGATATTAAAAATTAGAACAAACACTCACATGAGGGGGCTGTACTGTGGTCAAGGGAGCTCCATGAGAGAAAATCCCCACCTGGGAGAGGAGGGTGGCGACGATCTGCGTAAAGCGCGTCTCGACGCTCAACATCTTTGCCTAGACGCTCGACGTATTCTCTGCCCGAACACTCGACTTGATGCTCGACGTAATCTGCCCCTCCAAATGTGACATCTCCTCTTGGACAACGTCTTTGATGTCGCTCGAAGTATTGGGACCATCGAGGGGCATAGTGAAGGTACCGGTACTGGTCTGGGCATAGTCTGAACTCGCAAAAGATGATATCATCCTATTGGTGCCCAGGCTCTATCCAAAACTATACAACCAACCTTTTCTCGGTGCACTAGTTATCATCCATGACTCAGAATCTAACTCTGACTATTACGTACCCTCCTCCACATACTTCCCAGTCGTATGCCAGTCGTACGACTCCTACAAATTAAATGAAAATAATTATAAATTTCATATTAATTATTCATAATTGAAATGAAAAAAAAAGAACTTGTATAATCCCCTACTCTAAGGGCAATACTATTCAATCTTTTATTTTATTGAGTAAGGTACTTATCAACCACAAGTGCCGTTCTTAATCTTTGTAATTGGATTCTCAGTTGCAAACTAAAATGTTAATTATCCTTCTATGCGTTCATTTGTAATATATGTATAAATATAAAAGGAGTTATTGATTTGTGCAACAAGTCTACAAATATAGTTGATCATTCAACTTGATCCACCTTTCTCTCCAGAGAAACAGTACGAGACAATGAACATGTAGAAGAAGGATCCACACTCCAAGTATATATGAAGGATTTTAAAAACAGAAAGAAACAAGAGATACACACAGCAGCGCCATTAATATCGATCAGACGCCAATTTAAGGGCCAACTTAGCAGAACCGATAATAGCAGACATCCGTGGAAAACACTCCCTAGCGCGTCATGCCGCTCTGGGTAGCTGGCGGTGCGATCAGTCCTCCGCCCTGCCTTTCCAGATTCCCATGCCACCCTGCATATCAAAATCCATCCATAGTGAAGGATGACTATAAATGTCGTATAATAGTTCATTATATTCTTTTTTATATTATTTTGTATATTCTTATAATAAGTAATATTACTTTAATCATATCCTTTTGATTTTACTAGCGACTACGAGAATGGAAGAAATATTTCATTAAAAATTTAAAAGTATAAGGAGGCTATGGCATATAAAAAGGTCTTAGAGGTATATATATATATATATATTATATATATATATATGTCGGGATTATAAAAAAGATTAAAGATATATATATATATATATATGCATATATGTTATGCTTTTAATTGTGTGAGGAGGTTATAGAAGACTTAAGCTTAACTTAGGGCCACTTTCATAATGGAATAAGGTGGGTTAGGATTAATTATTCGTAGGTGGATAAGTTCTTCAAATTTGAGAGTGGAAATATATCACTCGAGATTGGATAAGGTTAAGATCCTTAATTCAAGATTAATTCATTTCACTCTCTCACATGAATAATTATCTTTGTACCTGACCATGATTAGAAAAGTTATCAAATCAATAATTACTCTGACCCAAGACTAGGTTAACATGTCCTTACCTGTTATATCCGATTCTAATGGGAAGAACTAGATTCCATATATCTCATAGTCAACCCCTTTGCAAGGGGAGGTCTTGCATTCAATATCTTATTCTCTCTTCCCGTTTTTAAAAAAAAAAAATAAAGTCGCTTATCGAAAAAAAAACTCTAGAAAATCCGATTCTTAATCTCTTACCTAGCACCATCCAACCCTTAGAAAAGATTACGATTAAACTAAACAAGTTGCAGATAAATAAGGCCTAAAATGACGAGTGTGATCTATTATATATAGCTGTGCTTATGTTAATTAGTACGCAAGAGTTTTAAAATACATAGCAATTTATTATGATAAAATATTTGGCAGACGCAATCTTGCCGTGGTAGCAGAAAGGAGAGGAGAGGAGGAGGAGGAGGATCTCAATTGGGGAACATGATCAGACTAGATCTCTCACCAACACGAAACAACCGGATAAAGAATTGAATCAAAAATTGTCAACAAGAAATCCGGTTCAAGTGGGGGAGAACTAGATCCAACCCAACAATCAGGTCTAGAAAACTAAACCGGAATCGAAACCAATAAGCGAGCGATCTGATTCAGAAAAACCTGATCTACGATATTCCTTACCAAGCACCATATCAAACCCGCGGTTCTTGAGCTCGCGGTACTCTTGGCACAGAGCGCAAGGCTCGCAGCAGCAGTGGACGAGGCAGTCGTTGCAGGGGCTGTCCGGCAGCGAGTACTGCCGCCTCATCTTGGAGCGGTAGGCGCACGAGTACAGACACCCGCAGCCGGTGATGAGCATGATCAGCGCGTAGAGCGCCCCGCTCGCACCGCAAGCTGCATTCCATTCGATCGATCACAAATTAGACAGAGCCCTTTGCATTTACCAGCGCATAAATTAATGGACAAGAAGAGAGAGAGAGAGAGAGAGAGAGAGAGCTGCGCGCCAGAGAATGAAAATAAGAAAAGTTGATCGATCTTTGAGCGTTTTTTGGTGAATAGTCCTATTTGAAAGCAACTTTCGACAGTCAGGTTCTACAGAAAAATTAATTATCGGGAAGGAGCAGATGTACGTATAACTCCTCTTGGGCAGACACATTACTGAATAACTCCTCTCCCATTATATATATATATATATATATATATATATATATATATATATTTATATCCTCGTTTCTTCTCGATCAAAAGACAAAAAAAATCACCTTTCTCAAAAGACAGAAGGTCTAAAAATGTGGTGCATCCAAATTAGTATGGGAACACACACCAAGAATGCTTCTTCATCTTTTATGAGTTTCTCACTCATACGAACGTAGCTTTTGTCATATACATATATGGAAGAAATCTCTCCGACGGTAAAGGAGACTCACATGTCGATCCTCTGTCCACAATCTCGGCGATCCGGCCGAAGGTGACGCAGGGGCACCAGTAAGTGAGGCAACCTGTGATTGGGCACAGCAAGTATCACCAACGCAAGTCTTTCACACGTATGCCCACGACAGAGAGATCACACACTAGGGGAGAAGAAACTCACAGTTGCCCACGTCGTCGCAGCAGTCGCACATGCCAGTGGACCACGCACCGGGCGGCGCCTGCGACTGCACATGAAACGCCGAGGGACCGGACGACGGAGGGTAGTGCTGGTTATCGCCTCCCACGGGGATGCCCATGGAAGGCGCCGCCGCCGCCGCCGGTGGGTACCCCTTTTGGTCTGGTGGGTGAGGATACATGGTTGCAGCCTTGGAGGGAGAGGGGTACCTGGGCGCTTGTTAGACACAGGGTTGTACCTCCACTCCCCACAGATCTATAGGGGACGGCAAGACGAGAGGCGCGAAATTAAGCCATTATTTGGACGGGTGACCCGATTAAAAAGTCATGCTCGGGAAATGGTCGGAAGTTGCAGGCCATGTGGGATCTTCCTCCTGGGGTCCATGAAGGGTACGTGCGAGCGTTGAATAGTATAACGAAGAAGTCGCCGAAGCTGTGCTGGCGGTGCTGTCCGTGGTGGTGGTGGTAACGGGGGTTCCATGAAGGGTGCAAGCGTTGAATAGTATAACGAAGAAGTCGCCGACGCTGTGCTGGCGGTGCTGGTAGTGGTAACGGGGATTTATCTTCCATTTTGTCTTGGGTGGGGGAGGCTGGAATCGTGGAGAAGAACTATACCGGGGATAATTAAGGTTTGATGATGATGGTGACGAAGACTGTCACCGGTAGAACCGGTACAGGGTGTCCATTCGGGGGACGTGGGGCTGCCTTCGCAAGAGGGCTGCCCCCTTCGCCTAAAAAAGGCCAAGTTGGCCTTTCTTTTCAGTTTCCACCGAAAGCCGTCGCCCCTCTCTCTCGAGTTGAATAAACAGGGTCGTCGACTCCCCCTTTTTTTTTTGGTTGTGAGCCCTGTTCACTCTCTCTCTCTCCTACTCTCGCATCTTCTCTCCCTCAATCGCGTCTTTTCTCCCCCTCGCACATCCTCTCTCTTCCCCGTCAGTTCCTCCGCCTCCACTTATCATCCATCTCTTCTTCCTCTCCATATACTCGACACGGGGTTGATTAAGCGAGAGATGTAAACTCAGGTCGGCACGTGAATGGTATCATACTGTCATATTTGTTAGACGGAATTCCAAATATGAGGACACTGAGAAATGTACCACGATGGGGTTCGTCTCCATTGGCCAAGATATGTTTGTGAGGCTACGTAGAAGTGTATAAGAGAGAGTGTGTGTGCATGTGTGTGTAAAGAGAGAGAACTCGAGTGCATAGCGCCCGTGACGGTTGCGGCAACCCCGTCTCTTGATCTCTTTCTATCTCTTCTCTCTTCTCGTCATTCTCTTCTATGTGTTAGAGATAACGATGAGGGTAGTGTGTCGATGAGCCGACTGCACGATGGTAGTCAAGGGTTGTCTCAGTCCCGTGACGGCCGTGGTCTGCATCTCTCGGGGAACCATCACCATAGTCCCCGGATTTAGAGCGTGAATCCTTGGAGTCGACTCTAGAAGCCGACTCTTTGACTCCGCGATGATTCACGGGTAGAGGTTGACTCTGGTAGCCAGTCTTGTACCCAGATGCCGAAGGTATACACGTGTTTCTGTTTCCGCTTCCGTTGTTACGTGTGTACGTCACATTTTCGCTGCGAGGTACATCCTCCAACTCTGAACTCGTTTTGGTTATATATATTTGTTATATATATCTGTGAGGTTTACCAACAATTAGTCACCACAGGAAAAAGCGGTATTAGAGACGGGATTTTCCGACAGATTTATTTCCATCGGAATGGGAGTCGTAATTTCAGACGGACTAATTTCTGTCGAAATTTGCATCGGTATTTCCGACAGATAAAGATATGTCGGAAACTCTGTGGGTATTTCCGACGGATACACAAACTGAATATTTTATTCGGAACGTTTCCGTCTGAATGGTGGTAAGTTTCCGACGGAAGAAATACCGTCGGAAAACCGTCGGAACTTCAGACTACATTTTCGATATCATACTTCTGTCGGAAATATAATTTGTCTATCCGGTAAGCTATTTTTCCGACAGATTTCCGATGGATTGTTTCCGTCGGAAATCCTGTCTTTTCTTGTAGTGAGTATCAGAGCGGAAGGTTTGTCGCGGTTTTAATTTGTTTAATTTACGGTGACTTTGTCAGCGGTCCCGTTGTCTTCCCATCCTCAGGTTAACGCACATATACACGTAACGCAACATCTACCCATCAGACTTATAATACCGGAGGATGTAATGAGAGATGTCGTGAGTCATGACGACGACAACGATGGACAACAGTCCTCGTTTATGGGAGAACGCCTCTATTCTGAACACGCGGGTTGTGGATCCCGTGGGAGATCGTAACTCCGCGGCGCCGGATTCGACTATTGGGATGGCGTCTATGGCAAGCACGACAAGTGCCGATGCCTTGCGTCTACCTGCAGTGACCGATTTCACCAAGAATATTGCGGCATATGTAGTCGCGACAGTGGCCAGTCAACGACAGGTGGGTCACCCGTTAGCTACCGTCGGCCCACTGACGACACCAGGGGGCCATCAAGCCAACGGTTACCTGCCGTGATGGTCATTGTCATTGTCTAGCTTGTGAGTGGAATTTTACAAGTTACTGGAGTGCAGACAGGTGGGTTTGTGGCTTAGGTGACGCCGTCACTAGTGCTCAGGGAACCTTGCTAGTGGCAATAAAGGCGACCAATGGCACAATAATGCCTATAAAAGGATTTGGTTGTCCCCTCCAGTGGTAGTGACCACGACGACGATAAGTAGAGCTGTCGAGACGACCCGGCTAACACCCTGTGAACCATACCACGGATGGGTTTTGATGACTTAATATGAGTTCAGTGCACTATTTTGCGCAGCAACACGATGTTTGTGGACTCGTGAAGTGAGTCTATGGGTGCCTCCGCATGTTGGACATTGCGGGACTCTCAGAGTCTGGCGACCCACTTGGTGACCATGATGGAACACGGAGTTCCATCATGCACCACTTCCGTACCTTATATGCAATAACCTCCCAGGCAAAGGAGGTGGTGATTTGATGCTATTTCTGACTTTTCTTGCATTTGTGCAATTTAGACCATGCTCAAGGTGTGTTATTTTAATATGTCTGAATTTACACTGTTTGTGAGCAAGGAGTCAGATTTAGATCTGAAATTTAGCATTCTTAAATATGTTTCATGAATAATTACTTTATATTCATTTATTTAGTTTCGTGCAAATTTATTTTGCATATATGAATAAAATCATGTGTAGATGAGCATGTTTCAAAATAATAATAATAATAATAATAATAATAATAATAATAATAATAATAATAATAATAATAATAACTTAATTTAGCGCCACGTGGTAGTGGCCTAATGCGAGTTGATCACATACAAGTAGCTTATTGATGTACGTGAGAAGTGTAGATTTATGGAAAAATCCACAAAGAAAAATTATAAAGAATTAGATGAGTGGAAAGGAGTAAAAGAAGGGGAAAAGGGAGCATGCACGGATGCTAAAGGTGGGGTGTTATCGCTAGAGACCGCGAGCCTCAAAAGAATATTAATAATAAAGCAAAGGAGGGATCGCGAATAATACCTTTTAAAGTGCGGGAGGATTTGTGAGGTCCAACCTTCTCTTCCAATCGGTCAGTCGATGAAGAGAGTTTTTCTTCAAGATTACCCTTGCAAAAATAAAGAACCAACCAATAAGGAAAATATGATTAGAAATATAAAGTGTGTAACATCAAGTTCTTAATAAGAATAAATATGAAAATATGTATAAGAACACACCTTGTTGGTGTTGGCCTTTAAAATCTCTATGCAAAGGGCAAGGAAAAAGTATGATGATTTGACAAGGGAGATGTGCAAGTGTTGCCAAAGGGAGGATCTCAACGCGGTTGAGATGAAGAGAATTAAAAGAGGGATGATATGTGATGCATGAACTAAATAATGTATAAAAGAAATAAAAGAGATAAAGGGAAAGATGATAGGCTTATTGAATTGTTTCTCCAACTGGGGGCTCCAATGTCTTCAAGGGATGAAGACACTCCAAGGGATGTAGCTTTAGGTACATGGGAGGCCTCACCTTGAGCCTTCAATCCAACAACAATTTCTCAAGAATCAGAAAACCAGCCTTAAACACAAGGGAGAGGGGGGGGTCCTATTTATAGAGGAGAAATTCAGAGGTTTAATTCCCTTAAAATTAGAAAACTGATATTTAATGGGATTTAGAGAGAGATATTCAATGCACATGTGTCCTCACAACCTTAGAAAGTCTTAGAGACCCTTTCCCAAGTGAACAGGAGTTTAAAATGAGGAAGGGAAGAGGTTCTGCAGGATTTGAAACACCGTAAGAATTTGTGTCCACCACAATGGACGCTAATTAAATAGCGTCAATGCAGACAGATGCCAATTTAGGATCATTTATGGAAAGTTTGAAAATTTTCAAAATTAGAAAATAATTTGCGTGTAGAGGACCAGACGCGAATTAAGATTTAATACGAATTTTCTAAGGATTTAAAAGCTCAAAAATAGTAAAGGAAATTTACGTCACCGGTAGTGGACACCAATTAAAGAATTGACGCCTTTGTGGAGAGACGTGGATTCAAAAGTAATATGAATTCGGCTCAAAATATAAAGAAAAGAATTCGCGTCCATCACCACAGACGCCAATTAAAGAATACACGACCTTATACCAAGGCGTGGATTCAAAATTACGCGATTGTCTAGGAGACTGCGATCAGGCCGGGCTCAACATTATTTTAATTTCTAAAAATGACGTCTAATGGGCTGATGTTAATTCAAATTGGTGTCCACCGTCACTGACGCGAATTCAAAAAGGCCCCGAAAAATTGGAGAAAAATCTTGAAAAAATCTGGAAAAATAGGGGAAAGTTGAATAATCAGACACAATGAGAAAAATCACTCAAATAAGTTGATTGAGGGTAAAATTGGGGCATTATAAAGTGATAGGAGATGTACTCAAGATGATGTCAACTTTGATGTGTCTACAGCTGTCCCACCTTGACGTCTGCTTTGTAAGGGAGCGACACAGAGTGAAATGGAATGAAACGGAATGGAATGAAGTGAGAGCGGACTAAAAAGTAGATGCCAAGGTATGATGAGACACGCGATCAATACCACCTGATAAGAATTAGTTCCAAAGTTCAAGATGAAGTAATCTTGAGAAGATTCAATGAAATCAACAATTGTTTTGATAAGGAAGGAGTGTGCACGCGGGCACGAAGAAGAGGGGGAAAAGGCAATCAACTTTCATAGTTGTGGAAGTACCCCAGGTTGTAAACCTATAGGTTTCATCATTGGAGAGTGGTTACTAGCCATTATGGACGTGCTGCAGTCAAGGTGGATCTAAGGAAAAGAAATTAAATAAGAGGATAGAAATCAAAAGAAATGAGTTTTCAAGGAAACGGCCCAAAATGCCAACAAGGCGAACCGAGGACTCAATTCGGAGTGGAATATCTGATATCATGAATTAATAATCAATTGACTCTCAAAATCGAGGTATAAAAGGGGTTTTCCCAAAGTTAATTCAAGGTCATACATGAATGCATGCTGGGTTTAAAGAGAAAATTAAAAAAAATTAAAAGTAGAAAGTAATCGAGGATAATATTGTTAAACTGTCCAGACTGAGTCAAGACACCAATTTGTGAGCTGATACTAAGCCGAATCTCGTTTATCCGCGCACCAATTCACAAAAGGGAACCATTATCCTTAGTCTAGGACAGCTCAACGGCCTATCCGTGCGACTAAGATTCCTCTGAAATCATCACTATTTTAGATAAAGGGAACTCAAATTCTAGATTTATCAAAGTCATAAGGTCCTTGATATAATCTAATAGTGTAGATATCATATAGTAAAAATGCATATAAGGAAGATGGTAAAGGTAATAAGCATGTTGGGAACAAAGAAATACAGTGCGATGCAATCACCGTGGAACCTGGAATCTGAATTAATAACAATTTTTATTAACAATTTTTAATGGGCCTTACAGCTTGCCTACATCTGCTAAGCATCACAGCTTGCTTCCGCTGGGCAATACAGCTTAGCCATCTGCTGACACACAGCTTGACCGCTGGGCGTTACAGCTTCGCCGTCCAGAGGATACCACACCTCTGTAACCGTTGGGGCTTACAGCTTAACCCGACCAGAGGAATCTTCCTCTGCTATAGCTGAGCAACACAACTTGCTCTGTTGATAAACAGCTTGAAATAAAGATAAAAAGGAAAACAAGAAACGGGAAATGACAGCGATTGAAAGCTGTAAACACTAAAGCGCAGATATGGCTCTCAAGGAGCTGACTGGATAGGATTTGATCCTGATTCCAGTGGGGACTAATCTTCAGATGAAGCTTGTCTTCTTCTCTTCTCAAACTCTCGATCTCTCTCTCTTTCTGTCTACTTCTTCTCCTGCCTCTCTTTCCTCTCTCAAACTCACGAACTCTCTTCTTTCTCTTCTGCTCTGCTCTCTCTTTTTTCTTCTCCTCTCTGGATCGCGCTGGCTCTAGATCTTTCTGCTTCGATCCCCTTATCCAGAAGGAGAGGCTTCCTTTTTATATGAGCATCAGATGTAGGGCGTGTGCTTTCCACGATTCCTGCCCAAATGCCTTGGCCCATGTGGCAGCATCCTAGCTCAATGCTTTCCACGTGTCACGATCCTGGCACCTCCTCCACTCTTGGATCACGTGCCATTCTTATTCTTCTCAAAAAATACCTGTCATATAGTCAGAAAGAAATATCAGCTCGAGACAGTTATACATATAGTAGAGAGTTAAACGGGATTGCATGGAGTCAATAGGTTAATAAGCCTGATGTGCACATACTTTATTGTGATGTATACACATTCATGCACGAGTTCAGTACTGTCACACTAGCATATGCACAGACTTATTTGCAACACAAGACTAACAGATGCACTAGCTATGTGTATGCAATGTGCAAGCATTGCACAGACCTGCTCGGGTCGTGAGCAGCCTTGCATGGACTCCGTGTGTGCAAGTATGAGAGGGATGCACAAACTCTAAGTGCTTGGTGCAAGTGTTGCACCGACTCAGTGAATGCTATGAGAAATATTGCACAGATATACCTGATGCGCCAAAGGTTTATCACCGACTTGGTTATTGCACCTACTTCAACGAATGCATGCGACTACGGTTATTGCATCGACTCACCTAATGCATTGTTAGATGCTCTCACGACCTATCCGTGTGCAATGACTAAGTTTGCACATACTCAAATGTGCATGCAGGAACTTAGCGCATGAGATGCAACCTATGCACATACTCTGCTCGGACTTAGTTGCGTGCTACAGCTAAGGTTTGCACCAATGCAATGCAGACTAGACGAATGTTGCACCGAGTCAAACTTATGCATGCACTGACTCTATATATGCAAAGCGCAAGAGTTGCACAGACCTAGAATGCATTACACAGTGATTTTCACAGACTAGCACCATGCACCGACTTGGAAACTCATGTGCACAAGACCGAGCATGAGGCAAAAGATGCACCGATGCAAGGGTTGCACCGACCGTGCTTGTGCTATACGAGAAGATTGCACTGACTATGTGTGCTTGTGGATGGAATGAAAACGTGCACTGACCTAGCATATGCACTGACCTAAATAGCATTTGACCAAATGCCAGCCCACAGCAAAAATTGCACCGACCGTGAATATGCTTAAGATAGAATTAGCACCGACCTAGCATATGCACGGACCTAAAGCGCTCGCAGCAAAAGCTGCACTGACTGACATATATGCACGAGCCTTAGACATAACATGAATGCACCGACTTAACTGATTACGTGCATGCATAGACGTATAAAGCCATGAAGTGCAATATATGCATTCGAGACATGCTAGACCAGCAGTTAAACACACATCAATATATATATATATATATATATATATATATATATATATATATATATATATATATATATATATAGAACCGTGACATTCAATCAAGCACACGAAGTCAATTCAGGCACATGAAGTGACTCAGCTATCATCAAAACATTCTTTAACCATTCATTCTCAAGTGGTGACTCATAGTGTTGCTATCATCAAAACTCATGAAGCAAAACATCACCAAGGCACAAGGGCAAGGGCACAACAATCTCCCCCTTTTTGATGATGGCAACACAATGAGTCACACTGACTCGTTCGTCAAATTATTCTCCCCCTTTGACTTCAGCAAAAAGAGGGTAGTTTACGAGAAAAATAATATAATGCATGAACCTATTCTCCCCCTTTTGAAATTAATCAAAAAGATCATGACAGTGAAAGAGTAATACTCCCCTTATCAACATGAATGCGGGACTGCTCTCCCCCTTTGAAATACAGACCTCCCCCTTTGACATAATCATGAATATCTATAATGCCCACAACTCCCCCTGAAAGCATGAGAGGAATCGAAAATGTAAGCATAGGATGTAACTACAGGGATGAACTCTGGTTATCCAATGAATCAATCTGGAATCAACCACCACAAGAGTTCTAAAGCAAAATTGGTTGTGGCACCTTACATTTGTATGGACAGAACAATGCAGGTGAAAGACCCACAGAACCAGAACCGGTTACAAGAGTCATTCGTCAGGGATATAGAAATAAGATGGAAGATTCCAACAGTGTGGAGAGTGAAGCAGATGATGTAAATGAAGTAGATGTGGCCAAGGGTAGGAGTAAATAACAGCAAGCAAGGCACATGATCTCCAACAGGTGAGTTAGCATGATGATTAAGTTGTCAGAGGTGAACATGATCAGAGGAAATTGTATGGCAGGTACCACAGTAATAAGTCCTCACAAGGAAAGACTCTCCTATCATAGGGGGTTATGAATTAACCGACATGACCCAACTGATTTAACCATGATGTATACCAAATTTGTCAATTAAATTCAATATCCATATCTGAAGGTAAGGTTTAATAAAGGTGAACCAATTAATCAAGCAATACTCAAGAACAACCACCTTCCATCTTACTCAAATGAACTTGATGACTCCTTTGAGAGTCACATAGAGCAGTATTGAGATTAAACACCCTTACTAGAATGTGAGTTGACTATTTTTGCAAGATATTTTCTTTTGATTAGCACATTATTTTTCTGAGTAATTTAAGTTGATCAACACCTTTTTTACATGAGACACAACACATCTTAGGTGAAGTGACCCAGTTACTCATCGTGATAACTTTCATTGCCTCTCAACTTTGAGAGTAGAGTTAGCAATAGAAGTATCTTTTTACATTAGGAGATACCTTGATTAGAGGCCGGACGACCCAGTTACTCAACACAGACATACTATTGCTCTGTCAGATTTTTCAATAAATTTTCACCAGAGATAGCTATGGCACTTCATGACATAGGTTTACTCTATTTCATTGATAGATAACCCAGTTTCTCAGTGACCAAGTCATTGCTCTGAATTCAATTTTTCCTTTTAGTCAACATTTTTGAGGTTACTGTTTAAAAACTATACTCACTCTATGTGTCTCTACCAAAGTAGCCTTGATATCACATTTTCAGATTACAGATGAGTGAGACTAGGGTATTCATGACACAGTTGGTTAAAATTTATTAAAACTCATCATTCAGATACTTTCAATACATTTGAATACAAATATGAGAATACATTAAACTGATATCAGTCTGAATCAGTAGACATTCTTAAACCTATATGATAGGAATTTCTTTTAAGAGTTCAGACTAAAACATGGTACACAACATAAGGATCTCAGATCAGTCCAAACAATGCAACTAAACAACTTTTCATTCCTGGAACAAGAACCAGATTAATTAGACCAGCTTGAAGGGATGTGAGTGTTGGATAGGTACAAGCTGGTAGAGCAAATAACAGCAGGAGAGAAGAGCATCAAATATATGCAGAGCAGAATCAATTTCAGTAGCTGAGTCTGGAATACAGACAGATCAGCTAAACAAGTAGAGACAACAGAGAATTTAGGTGAACCACTTAAATGCAGAGACTGGATCAGATTGCTAGACAGAAAGACTTCAAGAGGTGAAGAAGTGATGAAACAGGAATGCTCCCCCTGTCTAGACGTAATATGTAATAAAACTACACATGAGCAACATGAAGATTAAATGAAAGCAGTCAATCTCCCTCTGACTAAGTGCATGGTATACAAAGAAAACGTAACACGTGGTTTTATGATGAAAGCTTATGAAGCAGACATGCAATTCAATCAAAAGGAGATTACCATAAACATTATGTGCAATTCAAATTTTAGATTGTTTTAATTCAGCACAGACTGAATCAACATGATATTCAAACCTTTCAAACTCACAATTTCAGATGACAGAAATCGAAGTAAGTGCTCAGAACAGACCTGAAGAGCAGGATCATGGGGTCTTTTAATTTTTGAGTGTCTTGGTTTATTGACCCCTCTTTATTCATTCCAAGGCACACCTGCAGCAAAGTAATCATTTTGATCCTGCAGGAACCCAAGCAGCCTTGGGTCCTGTATTAGCCCTAACAGGAGTTATGAACAGTTTCTTAGCGACATTGTCATCAAAATTCATCAGATAACAATTGGCCATGAAGTGACCGAATTTACCACAATATCTACATGAAACATCAGATTTTCTGGTCCTATGATGCATATCAACAGCAGCATGAGACCTATGAACCTGACCATGAAATGTTTTATTGTTTACATGGACATTTTGTTTCTTATTCTTAATCAGCCAACATTCAGCAGATTTGTGACCTGGCTTACCACAGTTAAAGTATGAAAAGTTCACATGTCGTTTTGCAGAGAATTTGACAAAATAGGGATTAACAGAATTTTCCTGAACATGTCAATAGTCCTCAACTGTATGGCCATGCTTCCCACACTCGAAGCACCTGATGTGCTTACCTTTAGAACCAGTTTTACCCGAAGTAGATCCAAACCAGCACTCAATGGCTTCGTGACCATGTTTGTTACAGTTAAAATAAATAATGTGCTGGTTTGAAGCAAACGTGTTTCTTTTGGGGCCATGATAATTGGCAGAAGACCTAGCATGCATTTTATCATCTTGTTTCATGATGAAACATGCATTCATGAGATGACCATGCCTACCACAGTAATGACAATAATCATTCTTTTCATGTGCATGCGAGTGAGTAACAGGCTTATGAACATCATGCACTAATCCATCAGATTCCACAGAGCTAACAGAGTTAACAGCATAAGCAGGGAAACCCTCGACTTTATTCATGTAAGCATCCTTTCTCAGTTGTTTGCTCCTTTTCAAGGCATTTATTTGTTTTTCAGTTCTCTGAGCCTTAAATTGGAATACTGATGATGAAGGTATTTTTAGGTTTTTATTTTATTTTGGGGATTGACCTGTGGTACCAGCTACATCAGATCTTTGCACAAAAGTGGTGTATAGCCAGTTTCTAGTAATTTCCTTAACATCAGAACTGCAACTTATCTCCTTTCTTGAATTATCATCCTCACCTTTCATGACAACTTTCATTTTTCTTCATTTTTAGCAGACTTAGGTGCTGAGTTTTCCAGAACATGAATTTTATTTTCAAAGAGGCAATGTGGATTTCATAACTAGCAATCTCCTGTTCACTGTAATTAATGCATTCACTTAGTACTTTGTTTACAGTTTTATATTTATCAATTTCTTGTTCCAAATTGCTCAAATGTTTAGATTCTTCATTGCAAGCAGTTTTTCCTTTTTCTAAGGTGAGAAGTTTTTCGGACATACCAGTGTTTAATCGTTTTAATTTTTCAATTTCAGTCTTCAATTCAGTGTTTTCCTCCTCAAGTTTCTCAGCTTGAATTTCCTTATTTGCAGATCTTTCTCTCTCGATAGCCAGAAGCCTCTATGAAATAACAGTATTTAGGACCATGAGTTTCTTATTTTATTCTTTTAGTTCTTTTTTTTCTTTGATCAGCTTCACAATTTCTTCACTACTGGATCCAAAATCGAGTCTTTCAATTAGTTGCTCCTCTCTTTGTTCGACTTTAATTTTCTCATTCAATAGATCTTTGTTTTCTTCTCTGAGAGTAGCAATCACCTTCATCAACCATTCATTTTCACTATAGAGTTCTTCATTACGTTATTTGAACAATGAGCATTTGTTACAATCTGACTCTACAGAAGAAATATGTAAAACTTCCTTATTGACTTCATTCATTCTATCCTTGAGATTTTCATTATCTTTTTGAACTTCTGCATTTTCAAACTTCAGTTTGTCCATTACAGAATTAATCTCGATCAATTCTTGCATGCTTTTTAGATGCTCATCTTTCTTCTTATTCAGTTGATTCTCAAGTTCTGATATCTTGTTCAAACATGTTTGATTTTCAATTTTTAAGGAACCATTTTGTTCCTTAAAATTTTGAACATCTATTAAGCAAGTATCATAAGACTGTTTCATTGTAGGACAAACATCACAAACGATTTCAGATTTGCGTTGTTCAATCTTTTTCTTTAGCCTTTTATTCTCAGATTCCATTTTCTTGGACAGATCTAACAAATCTTCATACATTGCAACCAATTCATCAAACGAGGGTTCATCAGATCCGGAGCTTACCTGAGAAGGAGTATCATCATCATCATTTCTCCGGTTGGCCATCAAGCATTTATCCTCTTCCCCCTTGTTTGCAGCCGTTACTCTGTCCAAGATTTCCTTTCCCGACGCACACCTGAGAACAAAAGGAAATTTGTCAGCATTCACTGCATCTCTTAGAATATTAAGAACTGTGATATTCTCACAGTTCTTTGATTTGTCCTTACTGGACCACTTAGTCTCATTTCGGGGCAACTTATGTGGGCCTTTCGATACGAGTTTCCATAGACTCGGGTCAATGGAATTCATGTAGACGCAGAGACCTCCCAACCACTTGCTGAAGTAGAACCATCAAGGACGCAAGGATGAGCCATATGAAAAGATAGAAAAATAGCCTTAGCACACAAAGCAATCACAGATGAATGCACCAAAATCCCTCGATCAAAATCGAACAGAGAGCAACAGGAGTAGCACCTTAAACAACAGGATCCTCTGCAGATTGTTGGATCTGAATGTACAGAGACCTGCTCTGATACCAATTGATAGGACCGGTGCGATGGATTCAGAGGGGGGTGAATGAATCCCTCTCTAAAACTTTGCCCAATTAAAGCCTATAACAAACAGAGATACATAATTAAAACCCACAGGTGCCTTGATTAGCTTAGATGCTCTCTTCGAATGATGGAAGGAAGATCAGATAAACTGTACTTCTGATCTACTCTATATAAACTAAAGAGATGACTCAGTTCATCTAATCGACTTGACTCTATCAAGACCAGAATCAAACGCACGGTGTGCAAACCAATCTCTCACTAGATATATGATCAGACTATCATGAACGATCCTAAGCATACATCTAGCGGAGCAGAATAAACAATCAAACCATGATGGACAGAAGATTTTTAGGTGTTTCGGTCCTTCTGACCTACGTCCACCCCACACTTCTGACTTCCCGCTGATACACAGCTTAACAGCTGGGCCTCACAGCTTGCCTACATCCGCTGAGCATCACAGCTTGCTTCCGCTGGGCAATACAGCTTAGCCATCCGCTGACACACAGCTTGACCGCTGGGTGTTACAGCTTCGCCGTCCAGAGGATACCACATCTCTGCAACCGCTGGGGCTTACAGCTTAACCCGACCAGAGGAATCTTCCTCTGCTACAGCTGAGCAACACAGCTTGCTCTACTGACAAACAGCTTGAAATAATAATAAAAAGGAAAACAAGAAATGGGAAATGATAGCGACTGAAAGCTGTAAACACTAAAGCGCAGATATGGCTCTCAAGCAGCTGACTGGATAGGATTTGATCCTGATTCCAGTGGGGACTAATCTTTAGATGAAGTTTGTCTTCTTCTCTTCTCAAACTCTCGATCTCTCTCTCTTTCTGTCTACTTCTTCTCCTGCCTCTCTTTCCTCTCTCGAACTCACGAACTCTCTTCTTTCTCTTCTGCTCGGCTCTCTCTTTTTTTCTTCTCCTCTCTGGATCGTGCTGGCTCTAGATCTTTCTGCTTCGATCCCCTTCTCCAGAAGGAGAGGCTTCCTTTTATATGAGCATCAGATGTAGGGCGTGTGCTTTCCAGGATTCCAGCCCAAATACCTTGACCCACGTGGCAGCATCCTAGCTCAATGCTTTCCACGTGTCACGATCCTGGCACCTCCTCCACTCTTGGATCACGTGCCATTCTTATTCTTCTCAAAAAATACATGTCATACAGTCAGAAAGAAATATCAGCTCGAGACAGTTATACATATAGTAGAGAGTTAAACAGGACTGCACGGAGTCAATAGGTGAATAAGCCAGATGTGCACACACTTTATTGCGATGTATACACATTCATGCACGAGTTCAGTACTGTCATACTAGCATATGCACAGACTTATTTGCAGCACAAGACTAACGGATGCACTAGCTATGTGTATGCAATGTGCAAGCACTGCACAGACCTGCTCGGGTCGTGAGCAGCCTTGCATGGACTCCGTGTGTGCAAGTATGAGAGGGATGCACAAACTCTAAGTGCTTGGTGCAAGTGTTGCACCGACTCAGTGAATGCTATGAGAAATATTGCACAGATATACCTGGAGCGCCAAAGGTTTAGCACCGACTTGGTTATTGCACCGACTTCAACGAATGCATGCGACTACGATCATTGCACCGACTCACCTAATGCATTGTTAGATGCTCTCACGACCTATCCGTGTGCAATGACTAAGTTTGCACAGACTCAAATGTGCATGCAGGAACTTAGCGCATGAGATGCAACCTATGCACATACTCTGCTCGGACTTAGTTGCGTGCTACAGCTAAGGTTTGCACCGATGCAATGCAGACTAGACGAATGTTGCACCGAGTCAAACTTATGCATGCACTGACTCTATATATGCAAAGCGCAAGAGTTGCACAGACCTACAATGCAGTACACAGTGATTCGCACAGACTAGGACCATGCACCGACTTGGAAACTCATGTGCACAAGACCGAGCATGAGGCAAAAGATGCACCGATGCAAGGGTTGCACCGACTGTGCTTGTGCTATACGAGAAGATTGCACTGACTATGTGTGCTTGTGCATGGAATGAAAACGTGCACTGACCTAGCATATGCACAGACCTAAATAGCATTTGACCAAATGCCAGCCCACAGCAAAAATTGCACCGACTGTGAATATGCTTAAGACAGAATTAGCACCGACCTAGCATATGCACGGACCTAAAGCGCTCGCAGCAAAAGCTGCACTGACTGACATATATGCATGAGCCTTAGACATAACCTGAATGCACCGACTTAACTGATTACCTGCATGCATAGACGTTTAAAGCCATGAAGTGCAATATATGCATTCGAGACATGCTAGACCAGAAGTTAAACACACATCAATATATATATATATATACAACCATGACATTCAATCAAGCACATGAAGTCAATTCAGGCACATGAAGTGACTAAGCTATCATCAAAACATTCTTCATCCATTCATTCTCAAGTGGTGACTCATAGTGTTGCTATCATCAAAACTCATGAAGCAAAACATCACCAAGGCACATGGGGCAAGGGCACAACACAAGCAATGAAAGATAACAAGCCATGAATACGGGCAAGCTAAACATAGTGTGGATAGCATCGAAGCGTGAGAGGCATCACATTCAATGAACTGTAATGAGAGTATCGCATGAAAAGCATGGTATTGAATAGCATAGCATAGAAAGCATCAAGGAAAGCATGAATAGCATAGCCTGGAAAGCATCAAGGTGAGCATAGTTTTAAAAGCATCATTGAAAGTTGTTATGTTTGGACCACGAGGATGACAAACTTGGCGAACAGTTAAGATTTGGAGTTAAAGATCAAAGTGATGCCCAAACTGGCAAAGGAATCAGCATGAGTTACCGATCATGCCCAGAGTGGCAAATCATGAAGATAATGATGCTGAGAACATAGGAAAGAATCACAAGATTGATGTAAGTGGAAGGAGAGAACTCATCCCGTGTTCTTGGTTATTTTTTGTAAAAAATTATCCATGTAAGATACCATTTGGACAAATAGTTAGTAAAATTACATTGCATTTTTTTTAGATTTTAGGAATATGTAAATTGGTGCGGACATCCGAGCAGTTGAGCGGCGAGATACGCCGAGCCACCGGTACCGCACACGGAGCACGACTCGAGCCACCTCAGCGTCCATCTGGCTCGGAGATAGCCTGGAGACTCTGCCTTGAGCCTCTCCATTTATCATATTTAGTTAGACTTTATGTGTGTAATTTGTGTTTATTTCGTTGTATTCGGTTTGCTATTTTGATTGTAAGAGGGGCTTATGTGCAATTTGGACCCCGTGGGCCCAACGGGCCCCCAGGCCCCATCCCATTGAGCCACCTCAGCCTAGGGTCCCATGTGGGGTCAGTCAACCTTCCACATGGAGGCTTCTAGAAGGGTGGGCCAAGTGGGGGACAAGTGGCTTGGAAAGTCCACATTTTGGCCACCCACCCCACCTACCAAGTCAAGCCCACTCCCCTTGGTCCAAGGGCCGCCCCCCCCTTAAATATTTATTATATTTTATGTGTGTGTGTCACACTCAATCCAGGCCACCCATTCCCATCCCCTAGATCCAACGGTGGACAATGGATGTGAGATGTAACACATAAATACTTGTAATTTCCCATTTTGATGAATTAATGCCATTTGAATCAAACTAATTCCAAGAGCAAGGGCTGGTGCGCCCCCCTCCTCTCTCCTCCCTCTCCCCCTTGAAGCTGTGAAGGCTTCCCTCTGGAGGTGTGACTCCTCCCCTTATCATTTCGGTCGCCGCCGCCGCCGCCACGAGCCGCCATCGCATCACCGCCGAGATCGCCGGAGTTCTGCCTTCATCCGACCACAGCAGCTTCCATGAAATTCAGCCATCAGCCACGAGCTCAGATCGACTTGAGATTTTGAGGGGATGTTCCAGAGGTGTCAAGCACATCCCAAAAAACTTGGTTGATCATAAAGATCCCATTTGATATTTTTTCATTTTCATCCAACCTTAATTTTCAGATCTGTCTACTGTCTGTTTCCATTTCCATCCGCCCTGTGTTTCCAGGTTTCAGGCCTCTTTATGATTTTTGTTTAACCTCCCAATTTTACTGGGAGTTCCTTCCATCAACCCCACCATCCCCAAATTTTCTTGAATTTTGGTGAGGCCATCCCATATTTTTCAAAAATCGATCTCAGAGATAGCTACAGTGCTGTCCACCTGTTCCTAGATCCGATCACCCTCCAGTAAACAAATCATAACAAATCACAGCCACCTCCAATCAGTCCAAAACAAATATCCCCATCTTCGTTGTCCAAAATCCCATAACTTTGATGAAGAGCGCAAGAGCTGAATCGGAGGTTTACTAGGCGGTCAACGGTGGTTCTCAGACAAGTGCCCTGCAGATCTGAGATTTCGGTTACTGTACAACAGGGACTTGTAAATTCACTAAAGTTCTGATCCGACCAGATCCAGCAGATATCTCTGGGTCTAGATTGAATCATTTGAAGAGATCTTTCCAACGATAGCTCATGCGTCCCGATCCGACGTCGGGATTGATCGCAGCGGCCGTTTTCGCCGGAGCGCGCGCCGGAAGACAGCAACCAAAATCCGTGGGAAGTTAGTTCCAGAATTGAGGATCGGGGCCGATCGACCCCCGATCGGTGTTCCCGGCTGACCACTGTCCGTGAAGGCGCGCCACCAGGGGTCCCCATCACAGTGGGTCCCACCCCCACAGATCCGGAGGACAGCGCCGTCCGCGGGCCCCACGGGTCCATAAAACCCGCTACTCGGAAAGCACGAAAACGCGGAGTTCGGCATCACCGGGCGACATCAAGATGCTGCCCGTCAACCCGATTTGCGCGATTCCGGACCCCACATGTGACCTTTTACCTCCCTGCGTGGAGTGGGTCGACTTAGTGTATTGCTGTAATCATTGTTAACCGGGAGTCCGTGATTGGCCGGGGTTGTCTTCGCCACGCCGGGTGCGTGGAGGTAATGGTCTGAACTTCTTGGCGTTCATTTGCTTAGCTAGTATATGGTCTTTTGCCGCTGCCGAGAGCGATAGGTACTAGCCCGTGTGTTCATGTCACCGCTGTGAGTGTGAGAGTGACCCGTCCCGTGACTCGATCCGAGTCCGGAAGTGAGTCGACTACCCGTGAACTCTGCCGGTTCTTCAACCGTGCACGATCCGTGTTTCCCTCGCTTGGGACGACGAGTGAGCTTGCGTTTCGGTTAGTGACGTATAGCCCATAGGAGCTCTCCGTGTCGGGCTTAGTGTCTCTCCTATAATGTGTTGCTAGTCGTGTCCGCATCTAGAGTCCGAGGTCCATACCACGTAGAGTCGGTCCCCGTGTCCGTCCCGCATCAGTTTGGTATCAGAGCGAGTCGAGTCTAGGGTAGTCGTTGCATATGTCTTGCATAGTATAAGTCGAGTCTAGGATCATCATTTCAAAACAACAACAAAAAGAGTGTTTTCAAATTGCATTTCACCAAATAGCTCGGTATATTAAAAGGCGTTGCCCGAACATTAGGTTATGCCTATCGGGAGGGTAGCGTACTTGCGCGGGTGATCTTCGGATCGCTTATCTCCGCCTCGTACCGGATATTGGTTAGGTCTAAGTGCATCATCTAGTGAGTGTTTGCATTAGTCGGTGTCTTCTAGGTCGTGTGTCTTTGCATGCCCACCCGTCGAGGTACCCAATACTCGCCACCACCACCTATGGCGGACTCCCGAGCCCGTAGCTCCGATGAGTCCTCGACGGCCGAGATGTTCGAGCCATTATGGAACGTCTTGACACGCGTATGGATGGTCTTAGTACGCGTATGGATGGCATAGGAACGCGTCTAGAAGGGCGGATGAAAGCCCTCGAGGATCGGGCCGAGAGTTCGGATCAGTCCATCCATGGCTTAGTTGGGAGGATCACCGTTCTAGAGAGGGGCCCAGTAGCGGCGCAACCCGCGCCGACGAACGGCCAACAAGAGCCGGCACAGCCACCCGCCGTGCCAAGGGCTCAAGTGGAGGATGTCGGGAGGCAACATGCGCCTATAGTGGATGATTATGCCTCCGACAATGATCAGGGGGGAAATGGTCGTCGGAATCAACGACGGAATCGTGATGATGATGATGACGACCGCATCCTTAGGGGTGTGCGTGCGGACCCTCCCACCTTTAGCGGGTCCTTGGACCCTATGGTGTATTTAGATTGGGAGGCCGGCATGGACCGGTACTTCGAGTGGTTTGAGATGACGGACCACCGAAGAGTCCGATACGCGAAGATGAAGCTGTAAGGGCAGGCCCAAACTTATTGGATCAATGTGGAGAGCCTGCTCAATCAGCGACGTCAACCCCAAATCGGTACTTGGGATGATATGAAAATCAAATTGAGGGAGAAATACCTTCCCGCCTCATATCGCCAACGTCTTATAGACAAGTGGCAAAGCATCTCCCAAGGGAACCGATCCGTGACCGAGTACACCGCCGAGTTCGATGAGTATTACTTACGGTGTGGGGTCACGGAAGAGAGCACCATGACTATATCCCGCTTTCGAAGAGGTTTGCGGCCCAATTATCAATATGAACTCTTTCACCGCAATGCAACCACTTTGGAGCAGGCATATCAGATCGCTCTCGAATTGGAGCAGTTCGAGGCCGAGTTCGAGTCACCCCATCGGTTGGGCTCCTTTCCCCTTCGTAGTGTCGAGCCCCGTGGCTCATCTGGCACGTATCCGAGGGCCCCCATGACTCGACCTCAGGAGCCCGCTCGCCCCGAGCCCTTTGCTCCTAGGCCTCGTCCTCCACCCCCGAGGGACCTTCCTCGTCCCCAGCATCTTACGGCCCCACCCACAGCCCGTCCACCGGCACCCGCACCTCCTGCACGTCCTTTGTTGCCTACACCTCCTATCCGTCGGGAGGATAAAGGTAAAGGACCTATGATTGGGGAGCCTAGTGGATCACGGCAGCAGTGTTATCGCTGCAATGGGTTTGGCCATTTTGCCAACCAGTGTCCCACCCGCCCATCTCTTCACATTGGGGACACACAGGCCGAGGATACCACCCCTACGGGCCTCGAGTTAGTCAGCTATGAGGCAGATGAAGAGCTAGCTGACGAGTACTATGCGATGGGAGGTGAGGCCCAGGATGCCCAGCATTCGGACGATACCCACGTGGGGGTCGTCAGATGTATCCTCACCCAGCCGCAGGTCAGTGATGACTGGCGTCGGACTACTATCCTTCATGTATTCTGTAGGCTGGGAAAGCAAATTTGTAAGGTGGTCATCGATAGCGGGAGTTGTAACAATGCAATCTCCACGAACGCTGTCGCCCGTCTTGGTCTCACACCCGTAGACCATCCTTGTCCCTATCAGGTATCATGGGTGGATACCACTTCCATTTCGGTCAGGCTGCGGTGCTTGGTCCCGCTGCAGCTCCACTCCTACCGTGACGAGATCTGGTGTGATGTTCTCCCCATGGAAGTGGGCAGTATCATTCTTGGTAGGCCGTGGTTATTTGACCGGGATGCCACGCTCCATGGCCGGTCGAACACCTGTACCTTCGACCACGCTGGCCAGCGGGTCACCCTCCAACCCGTTCGGCCCAGGAGCCCATCAGTCAGGGGTCCTACTGGCCCTAGTACTCCGAAGCCTTCCGTTCCCAGGCCTAGTACCCCATCCCCAGCTCGGGCTATGACCGTTACCTCTGGCCCAGGAGAGCCCTCGACGAGGAGATTGATGATGATTAGCTCCCGGGAAATGGAGCAGGAGCTTAGTCAGGGCTGTCCGGTATTTGCCATTATGGTCCGAGAGGTGGAGCGAGACTCCGAGGGTGAGCTCCCACCCGAGGTTGTTCCCATTCTGCAGGAGTATGCTGATGTCTTTCCCGATGAGCTTCCCGAGGGACTCCCACCTATGCGGGATATTCAGCATGCCATCGACCTTGTTTCGGGCTCTTCTTTGCCCAACCTTCCTCATTATCACATGAGTCCCACGGAGCATGCCGAGCTTAAACGGCAGGTCGATGAGTTAGTGCAGAGAGGGTCTGTTCGGGACATCATGAGTCCATGTGCTGTACCCGCATTACTCGTCTCGAAGAAAGATGGCACGTGGAGAATGTTCATTGATAGTCGTGCCATCAACAAAATCACCGTGAAGTACAGGTTCCCTATTCCCCGCCTTGATGACATGCTGGACATGATGGCAGGTGCCACTATCTTTTCGAAGATCGATCTTAAGAGTGGCTACCATCAGGTGAGGATTAGGCCAGGTGATGAGTGGAAGACCGCATTTAAGACCAAGGACGATCTATATGAGTGGTTGGTCATGCCTTTTGGGTTGACCAATGCCCCTAGCACTTTCATGCGGATCATGACTCAGGTCCTTCGACCTTTCATTGGAGTCTTTGTAGTGGTGTATTTTGATGATATCCTTATCTATAGCCGCACCACAGGGGACCACTTAGACCACCTTTGGCAGGTCTGTCTACTTCTTCGGCGAGAGCAGCTGTTTGCGAACCCACAGAAGTGTGCCTTCATGACACCTCAGCTTACCTTCTTGGGTTTCATTGTGTCTAGTACGGGGGTCTCCGCCGATCCGGAGAAGGTCCAGGCCATTGTTGAGTGGCCGGAACCCCGTACCGTTCATGATGTCCGCAGCTTTCATGGTCTTGCGACGTTCTATCGTCGCTTCATCCGCAGATTTAGCTCTGTCACCGCCCCGATCACGGATTGTATCCGAAAGGGGACATTTGTATGGACGAAGGCCGCATCTGCCGCCTTCAAGTACATCAAGGAGCGCATGACCCAGACACCTATCCTTCGACTACCTGATTTCTCGAAGGTGTTTGAGGTCTCTTGTGATGCGTCGGGCGTGGGAATTGGAGGAGTTTTGAGTCAGGAGTCCCACCCGATCGCATATTTCAGCGAGAAGCTGAATGACGCGAAGCTGCGATATTCCACATATGATAAAGAATTCTACGTAGTTGTTCAGGCTCTTAGGCATTGGAGGCACTATCTTTTACATCAGGAGTTTGTCCTATACTCCGATCACGAGGCTTTGAGGTATCTCCACTCCCAAAAGAAGCTGAACTCGCGTCACAGTCGTTGGGTCGAGTATCTCCAGCAGTTCACCTTTGTGCTTAAACATAAGGCTGGAGTGGAAAACAAGGTGGCTGATGCCTTGAGTCGGCGAGCATGTTTGCTTACCACCATGAGTGCCGAGGTCATAGGGTTAGAGAAGATGAAGGAGGCCTATGTTGATTGTCCTGACTTCGGTCAGATTTTTACCACTCTCCAGGCCGGACCCTCGAGAGACCTTGATGAGTATGTGCTTCAGGAGGGTTACCTCTTTCGAGGTAGCAGGCTATGTGTTCCCCGAACTTCGGTTCGAGATTTCTTAGTGTGGGAACTACATGCGGGAGGTCTAGCCGGCCACTTTGGTCGGAACAAGACTATTGAGGCAGTGGAGCATCGATTTTATTGGCCGAGCTTGAAGCACGATGTTGCTAACATCGTGGCTCAGTGCCGTACCTGTGCTACGGCCAAGATGAAGAAGCAAAGCTCCGGCCTTTATACGCCTCTTCCCGTGCCTGATGGCCCGTGGCAGGATGTTAACATGGACTTTGTTTTGGGATTGCCACGTACCTCCAGGAAGCATGATTCGGTCTATGTGGTGGTTGACCGTTTCTCGAAGATGGCCTTCTTTATTCCTTGCTCGAAGACTTCGGATGCTTCGAGGGTAGCCCGCCTTTTCCTTACGCATGTGGTGTGCAAGTTCGGGTTACCTCGCACTATAGTGTCTGACCGTGATGTTAGATTCACTTCCTACTTTTGAAAGACACTATGGCATATGATGGGTACGCACCTCAAGTTTTCCACTGCATATCATCCCCAGACAGATGGTCAGACCGAGGTGGTCAATAGGAGTCTGGGAGATCTTTTGAGGTGTCTAGTTAAGGACCGCATTAGGGATTGGGATCTCATTTTACCCATGGCTGAGTTTGCATACAATGATTCGGTGAATAGGTCTACCGGCACGAGTCCGTTTGAGATTGTCACAGGTCGTAGACCTAGGAAACCCGTGGACCTTGTCCCCATGCCTATCCATGCTAGAGTGTCGGAGTCGGCCGAGTCGTTTGCTAGGCATGTTAGGAGTTTGCATGACGACATCCGTCGTCACATTGAGGCCAGTAATGCACGTTACAAGGAGTTAGCCGATGCCCACCGACACCACCGAGAGTTCCAAGAGGGCGAATATGTCATGATCAGGGTAAGACCTGAACGGTTTCCCTCTGGAACCGTTAAGAAGTTGCAAGCTCGCGGAGCCGGTCCATTCAGAGTGTTGAAACACGTTGGATCCAATGCGTACGTTGTGGACTTGCCCGAGGAATATGGTATTAGCTCTACTTTTAATGTATCAGATCTAGTTGCATATAGGGACCCAGCGGTGATCCCTAGTGAGCCTTTCGAGCCATCTCCTCCCCTTGAGAGTGATCCCACACCTGAGTGTCCACCTCTAGCCCCGTTGTTACGGCAGCGTGAGCACATAGATCATATACTGGATGAGCAGGTGACAGTTACCAGGAGTGGATCCTACCCGCGCTACCTAGTGCGATGGAGAGGACGGCCCGCTACCGAGGACACATGGATCACACATGGCGAGTTGCAGCAGATTGATCCAGACCTTCTGGAGCGATACAGGAGCGATGCAGACCCTTACTCGACAGGGTCGAGTTTCTCCCACCCGGGAGAATTGGTGCGGACACCCGAGCAGTTGAGCGGCGAGATACGCCGAGCCACCGGTACCGCACACGGAGCACGACTCGAGCCACGTCAGCGTCCATCTGGCCCGGAGACTGCCTGGAGACTCCGCCTTGAGCCTCCCCATTTATCATATTTAGTTAGACTTTATGTGTGTAATTTATGTTTATTTCGTTGTATTCGGTTTGCTATTTTGATTGTAAGAGGGGCTTATGTGCAATTTGGACCCCGTGGGCCCCACGGGCCCCCCAGGCCCCATCCCATTGAGCCACCTCAGCCTAGGGTCCCATGTGGGGTCAGTCAACCTTCCACATGGAGGCTTCTAGAAGGGTGGGCCAAGTGGGGGACAAGTGGCTTGGAAAATCCACATTTTGGCCACCCACCCCACCTACCAAGTCAAGCCCACTCCCCTTGGTCCAAGGGCCGCCCCCCCTTAAATATTTATTGTATTTTGTGTGTGTGTGTCACACTCAATCCAGGCCACCCATTCCCATCCCCTAGATCCAACGGTGGACAATGGATGTGAGATGTAACACATAAATACTTGTAATTTCCCATTTTGATGAATTAATGCCATTTGAATCAAACTAATTCCAAGAGCAAGGGCTAGTGCGCCCCCCTCCGCTATCCTCCCTCTCCCCCTTGAAGCTGTGAAGGCTTCCCTCTGGAGGTGTGACTCCTCCCCTTATCATTCCGGTCGCCGCCGCCGCCGCCACGAGCCGCCATCGCATCACCGCCGAGATCGCCGGAGTTCTGCCTTCATCCGACCACAGCAGCTTCCACGAAATTCAGCCATCAGCCACGAGCTCAGATCGACTTGAGATTTTGAGGGGATGTTCCAAAGGTGTCAAGCACGTCCCAAAAAATTTGGTTAATCATAAAGATCCATTTGATATTTTTTCATTTTCATCCAACCTTAATTTTCAGATCTGTCTGCTGTCTGTTTCCATTTCCATCCGCCCTGTGTTTCCAGGTTTCGAGCCTCTTTATGATTTTTATTTAACCTCCCAATTTTACTGGGAGTTTCTTCCATCAACCCCACCATCCCCAAATTTTCTTGAATTTTGGTGAGGCCATCCCATATTTTTCAAAAATCGATCTCAGAGATAGCTACAGTGCTGTCCACCTGTTCCCAGATCCGATCACCCTCCAGTAAATAAATCATAACAAATCACAGCCACCTCCAATCAGTCCAAAACAAATATCCCCATCTTCCTTGTCCAAAATCCCATAACTTTGATGAAGAGCTCAAGAGCTGAATCGGAGGTTTACTAGGCGGTCAACGGTGGTTCTCAGACAAGTGCCCTATAGATCTGAGATTTCGGTTACTGTACAACAGGGGCTTGCAAATTCACTAAAGTTCTGATCCGACCAGATCCAGCAGATATCTCTGAGTCTAGATTGAAGCATTTGAAGAGATCTTTCCAACGATAGCTCATGCGTCCCGATCCGACGTCGGGATTGATCGTAGCGGCCGTTTTCGCTGGAGCGCGCGCCGGAAGACAGCAACCAAAATCCGTGGGAAGTTAGTTCCAGAATTGGGGATCGGGGCCGATCGACCCCCGATCGGTGTTCCCGATCGACCGCCGTCCGTGAAGGCGCGCCACCAGGGGTCCCCATCACAGTGGGTCCCACCTCCACAGATCCGGAGCACAGCGCCGTCCGCGGGCCCCACGGGTCCGTAAAACCCGCCACTCGGAAAGCACGAAAATGCGGAGTTCGGCATCGCCGGGCGACATCAAGATGCTGCCCGTCAACCCGATTTGTACGATTCCCGGACCCCACATGTGACCTTTTACCTCCCTGCGTGGAGTGGGTCGACTTAGTGTATTGCTGTAATCATTGTTAACCGGGAGTCCGTGATTGGCCGGGGTTGTCTTCGCCACGCCGGGTGCGTGGAGGTAATGGTCCGAATTTCTTGGCGTTCATTTGCTTAGCTAGTATATTGTCTTTTGCCGCTACCGAGAGTGATAGGTACTAGCCCGTGTGTTCATGTCACCGCTGTGAGTGTGAGAGTGACCCGTCCCGTGACTCGATCCGAGTCCGGAAGTGAGTCGACTACCCGTGAACTCTGCCGGTTCTTCAACCGCGCACGATCCGCGTTTCCCTCGCTTGGGACGACGAGTGAGCTTGCATTTCTGTTAGCGACGTATAGCCCATAGGAGCTCTCCGTGTCGGGCTTAGTGTCTCTCCTATAATGTGTTGCTGGTTGTGTCCGCATCTAGAGTCCGAGGTCCATACCACGTAGAGTCGGTCCCCGTGTCCGTCCCGCATCATAAATTTTTATGGGTTTTGGAAATATTCAAATGTTTATGAATTTTGGGGAAATATTCAAAAAAATTAATTTTGGAAATATTCAATTTGTAGAATTTTGTTTAGACATTGCTAATTACAGCATCAAAGGGTGTTCAAACCACTGGCTAGGGATCCTTGTTCCTTCCCCTCTCACTAAGAACTGCCCAAAGTAGGGCGTGCATTTAAGGTGGCGCCCTACAGTCGACAGCCCTTGGTTAACGGTGCCCCTACTAAGGCCATACCTGAGCAACACTCGGTCTTGGAGGGAGAAGAGAAGAAAAATTGGAGATAAGTCTGATATGAGTTAAGAAGATATCGAGTTTAACTTCTTTCCATAGCATAACCCCTAGAGATTCGATCTGTTATGATGGGGCTTTCTATCATATCATCGAATCTTAATTCTCTTTTAGGCAAGCATACGACTGGGCTCCTGACGTCCCACGGGGAAACTGTACTACCCTCTTGCCATGCCATATTCTTGACTTTTTTTTCTTTTTTTTGCTTTCCATTTTTTCATCATTTGTTTCTTTTTTGATCATTTAGACTTGACATATATTGCAATTGAGATTAAAATTTGAGAATACGGTCTTAATAGACTGCCCCTTGTAGATCTATGAAAAAATCCACTTTAAAAAAAGAATTAATATATAGGAAAAAGAAGGGGAAAGAGGAGAAAGGGAGCAATAGAGCATCCGTGGATGCTAATCGGAGGGTGATCGCCAGAAGGGTTACCTCCAAAGATATGAACAATAAACATAAGGAGGGATCACGAATAAATACCTTTAAGTGCGGGGGAGATTGTGAGTGCACCTTCTCTTCCTATCGGCTGGTCGATGAAGAGAGTTTTTCTATTTTGATTGCCCTTGCAAAACACAAACAACAACCAACAACAAAGATATAGATTAGAAATCAAGTGAGTGTAGTATCAAATTCCCAAATATGAAATAAACATGGAATCATGGAAAGTGACACACCTTGTTGGTGTTGGCGTTAAAACCCCTATGCAAAGGGTGGATAAAAATGATGTGATGAAGAAAAGAGGGAGGGTGCAACTGTTACACAATTTGGAGGTCTCAACATAGTTGATATGAAAATAAGAATAAGAAAAGAAGAGGGAGATGTGCATGCATGCAATGCAAATTTGACTAAAGAAATAAGAAAAGAAAGGGTGGTGATAAGTTTATTGGATTTTCTCCATAGAAGGGGGCTTCAAATCTTCAAGGGAGGAAGACGATCTCCAAGGATGAAGCTTTAAGGCGCATAGGAGACTCCCTCCTTGAGCTTTAAGTCCATCAGCACCTCCCCTTGATCCAATTGAGCAACCTTAAGCATGAGGGAGAGAGGGGTCCTATTTATAGAGTGAAAATTCAGAGTTTAATTTAAGGGAAAATAGGAAAACCAATTATAATGGGATTTGGAAGAGAATATTCATTGGCTATGTGTCCTCCCAGCCTTAGAAAGCCTTAGGACCCTTTCCCAAATGGAAAAGGAGCTCAAAACGAAGAAGGAAGGAGGTTCTATCTAGATTCGGAACACTGTAAGAATGGGCGTCCACCATAGTGGTCGCCAATTAAAATAGCGTCAGTTTAAAGAGGTGTCAATTTTGAGTCATTTTTAGAAAGTTTAGGAATATCTAATATTAGAAAAGAATTGGCGTTCAGTGGGCTGGTCGCCAATTAGGAATTTATACGAATTTTGGACGGAGTTAAAAGATCAAAATAAGACAAGGAAGAACGTGTCCGGGGTCTTGGACGCACCTTAAAATAGGCGTCTGTCAGGACGGATGCCATTTCATCAATATTTTTAAAATTAAAAAATTACCAAAAATTAGAAAAGGAAATCAGGTCCATCTAGCCAGACGTGAATTCATGAATTTTGTGAATTTAGCAATTATTCAAAAATAGAATGGGAATTAACAGCAAGATGATGGTCACCCATTCAAGAATTGGCGGCTACGTAGAAAGGCGTTAATTCTTCAAGAAAGCGAAGTTTGGAGAAGGAAAAGAATACGCGTCCAGGTGGCTGACGCGACTTCAAGAACGCGTCCACCATGGCGGACGCGGTTTTCAGAAAATAACACCATTTTGAAAAGGTGTTAATTCAATAATTAAAATGGATAAAGAATACATGTCCAGGACCCCAGACGCGTTCAAGAAAAGGCGACCTTTCAGACGGACGCTGATTCATGAAATATTTTAAGCCAAAAATAGTGAGAAAATAAGAACGCGTCTGCCATAGTGGACGTGAATTTGAAAAGTCGACTCTTCCGAGGTTGATGTGTCGACTTAGAAGTAATGGCGTCACTTTGAAACGGCACTGATTCTTTCATAAAGGAATTGGCGTCCAATAGATTGACGCTAATTCAGAACAGCTCGAAAAATTGGAGAAAAGCTCAGAAAAAATCAAGAAAAATAAGGAAAGTTGAATATTCAAGAAAAATGAGAAAAATTACTCAAATAAGTTGATTTGAGGGTCAAGTCGGGGCATCGCAATATGATAGGAGATATGCTCAGAATGATGTCAATTTTGGCGTGTCTACAACTGTCCCACCTTGGCGTCTACTTTGCAAGGGAGAGACATGGAATGGAATGGAATGAAGTGAAGTATAATGGAGTGGAGTGAAGTGGAACGAACTGAAAAGTAGATGTCAAGATGTGATGAGACACGCGATCAACACCACCCGATAGGAATTGGATCTGGAGATCGAGATGCAGCAATCTTGAGGAGATTCAATGAAAGCAACAATTTTTTGGATAAAGGGAGAAATGTGCACGTGGGCACGAAGGTGATAAAAAGGGGAGATCAACTTCTAGCATGGTGGAAGTACCCCAGGTCACAAACCTGTAAGTTTCACCATTAGAGAGCGGTTACCAGTCAATGTGGACGTGCTACAGCTTTGTGGAACGTGTCAAATAGACATGTTTTGAGATAAAAATTCAATTCATATGATAATTAGGGGAACGGGAGCATGTGATGCTCCTAAGGGAGTGTGATCGCCAGAGGGTTTGGATGCCCTCAAAATAGGAGAATGTGATCGCGTAAAATACCTGGTAAGCGGGAGAGATTGGGTTCTTTTCTTCCTCCTTCAATCGACCGACCGATGAAGTGGGTCTTTACTTTGATTACCTTGAAAAGAAAGCACAAATCGGGAAAAATAAACCGGATTAGCCAAGTGTAGTATAAAATTCATAGTGTGTAAAATGATGTGAAATTGTGTATGAACACACCTTTTGGTGGGTTTTTAAACCCCTAGGAGGAGTGTAGGATGGAGAATATGAATGCAAAGATCTATCTAAGTGATTAATATGAAGCTAGCAAGATGAGTAATGTGTGGGTGATGAAAGTAATGAAAGCATGCACTTGAACAATATAAGAGAAAAGCTCCTCCTTCTGCTCCTGTAAGCAGGACAGAGGAAAACCAGTTGGACACTTGAATGGCAATCGCTAGGAGCGACGAAACAAGGCACAAAGTGGTACGATGTGCTTAAACCGTGGGGGTTCTCGGGTTGATTCTTCAGGATGCCTCTCTTCGCACATGAGAGCATAAGGAGGGTATTTATAGTGGTTGAAGGGAGATCAAAGGGAGGAAGGGCCAGAGACCTCTTTCCAACGGTGAATAGGGTGTTAAATAATAGCAATGCTCAATCTGGGAAGGTATAATGCCATTCGGACATGAAATAGAAATCACGACCGGATCACGGCCGCTATTCTCAAACAGCGCCCAAGGGTCAGTCGCCTATTATGTTTAAAAATTCAGACTTTCCATATTTAAAAATAAGAAACGCGTCCAATAGACGGGCGCTTTTTAAAAAAGGCGCCCCACTCGAGGGCGTGAATTTCATGAGTTGATTTCAAATTGGATTCATAAAGCTCGAGGAACACGCCTGAGATGCGGGCGCCATTTACTAATAGGCGACATGGCGAAGGGCGTGTTTTAAGAAACGACCGTGGGTCAGTCGTGACTTATGAAAAATCATGAAAAAAAGAGAAACCTATTTATTAAACCAGTGATGAAGTGCACTTGGGACATTATATTGTAACATGAAACTTGCTCAACATAGTGTCAAATTTGGCGTGTCTACAGCTGCCCCGCCTTGGCGTCTGCTTTGCAGGGGAGTGAGACGGAATGAGCGAAAATGGGATGAAGTGAAATGGAGGTGAAGCGGACTGAAAAAGAGATGCCAAGGTGTGATGTGACACGCCTTGGACACTAAGCGATGAAAATCTTTCCAAGATTCTCAATGAAACAACTCAGGTTAATTTTGAGAAAGTAACAATTATCTGGATGAAAAACTAAGCTATCAAAAGGATGTGCACGCGGGCACGAAAGGAGACACTATTGGAGAGCGGTTACCAGCCAGTGGACGTGCTACAACCAAGGTGGATTTGCAAAGGGTAAAGTGAAATGATAAAGATACTTTCAAGAAATCAGCCTTAGCGGCTCTAAGGAGAACAAAGTTCTCGATTTGGAGTGGAGTATTTCATGTTCACTTAATTTGGAGCGAATGAACTTAATAACTGATTTAATAAAGAGATTTTCGCATTGAAGCTCAAAATCCTAAATGATGTATGCTGGGCTAAAAGGAAAATTAAAACAAAAAAATAGAAAATAATCAAGGATAATATTGCTAAGCTATCCAGACTTAGTCAAGAATCCATATTTATAAGTTGACACTAAGCTAAAACCCTTTTATCCACGCATCAACTTAAAAATAGCAACCATCGTCCCAAGTCTTGGATGAGTACACGGCCTATCCATGCGATCAAGATTCCCCTGGAATTATCACTATTTTTGATGAAGGGGAATTCAAATTCCAGGTTCATCAGAACCACAAGGTCCTTGATATGCTATAATAGAGTAAATATCATATAGTAACAATGCTTACAGAAAGGATACATGGTGAAATGTCAGCTCACGGGTGTATACTGATGGCCTGCATTACCTGCGCTCAAAGATCATTAGCATCCTGATGCACAATAAATATAATCATTCAAAGCTTTTATATTAATGAATGAGAAATCATTTTCTGAAATAGCGACCAGTACACGGGCGCTTCTTCTTAAATCGCGACCTTGGGTTGGGTGCTTCTTATTAGCCGAATCCGTATCAACCTCAAACTGTTTACTTAAATGATGCCCGAGAAAGGGGCGTCTATCCATAAAGCGCGGCAAATAAGCGGGCGCTGTTTAAAGAATAACGGACGGATGATGGGCGCTATTTAACATTGCGACCCGAAGCTACAAATTCTGCCCGGAAAGTGCTCTCCAAGGGCTTCTTAGCTCCTCCAAAACTTGCATTTTAAGTTCAGGGAGTATTTAGAGACTATTGTGGCTATAAAAAGGGAACCATGGCTCTCACAAAAATAACAACAGACTTGTAATTCGTTAGTGGCATTGTAGAGTTATCAACAAGGAATTTCAGCAAAGAGTTAGAACCTTTCAAGGAAGAGTCATGGATAGAGCTATTCAAAGGCCATTGAAGAGAACCAAGAGGAGCTTCTTAAGGATTAATGAGATTGATGGGCACATTAGTGGAAGAATCATGGCAAACCAAGTAAGTGTTGAAATTTTCCTTCTTTTATTTCTTCTTCTCTTCTAATTCTTTCCTTTTCTCCTAATTCTTTTCTCTTTTTCTCTCTTCCAGGATTTTCCAATCATTCCGGGTCCTAGGAGATTTTTGAAGATCAAATGGCTCCCCCTACTCCTTTGTAAACTATCCTTAGACATTAGGTCCTTCCTCTCAAGATGGCACCTACTTTGCCTAGTAACTCATGCCACCCATTATAATGATATCTACCTAGATTGGGCATCAATTGGAGCACTTATAGAACTATGGCATCCCAACACCCATACTTTCATCTTTCCCACCTTTGAAGCCACCATTTTCCTAGAGGAAGTAGAGATGCTCCTTAGCTTAAGAAAGATGAAACAAGGAGAAGAGTCAAAGATGGCTAGTATGGCAAGAAAAATAAGTGCCCATGATATGCTCACTAGCCTCATACCAAGTCCAAATCTAGTGAGCCAAATCAAATCAATAAAGGGATTAATCTCTTAAAGCTAGCCTCATGGGTATACAAAAATATGGATCAAGCCCAAGAGGATGAGGATTTGTTGGAGAGAGTGATGAAGGGTTTTGTAATATGCTTAGCGGGTGCACTCCTCTTCCCTTCAACAGAAGACCACTTAGAGGAATGCCACCTGAGTGCCATTGCTAGTATTTGGGAAGGCAAAAGGATAGGTCCGGCGGTACTAGCTAACCTCTACAATGGGCTCACCTCCACCTCCATGGGGCGGCCTCTCTATGGGTCAATGCTCCTCTCTCTTGTTGGGTGGACCTCCACCTAAAATTTGATCCATGCCATGAAACCCAATTGGTCTCAAAAATCTTTTCAAAAAGCCCTCTCCGGTATATGACGGGTTCCTTAGGCCTATGTGAGAGGGTGACAAATCGGGTGCCAAAGCTAAAGAAGAGGATTGATTGGGGGAACTACTTCAAGACCATGCCCAAGGATGGTTTCACTTGCACACCGGGGTTCCTCAAGACCCAAGAGCTCCATTCAAGACTCTCCTCCGGCATAGAGCTATGTCTAATTGGTGGGACCGACTTCGTACTATACAACGCTCACCGGTGCCTCCCACAACTCGGCCTTCCTCGGCACATCTTTGAAGAAGCTTCTCACCTTCCACCACTCAAGAAGATGGAATTAGGCTCAAGCGGGGATTAAGAAGAGATCAAGACAATCATGGCACAATGGAGAGTTGGACTTCTTCATCGGTCCAAGCAATATGTTGAAGAAGAGGAAGAGAAATGCAAATTATATGTACTAGCTCTTAAGAAATTGAGGCCCATGGTGGCCCATTAGCCATGTAATGAATATCTTTTATGAATAAAAGTTGTTCTTTGTTGTCAAAATTTATGCTTATGTAATGAGAATGTGGAATCAATGTTAATCTTGGTGTTAATTTTGCAAAACAAGGAGGTTCTGTTTAAAGTTACTGATACCGCGCCCAAGTGATGGGCGCTATTTAATGAACATCGACTGAGGAAAAGGCGCCTACAGGAATTATCAGAATTTTCAATTTTTGAAACATTTTTAAGAACGCGCCTTAGATAAAGGCGTTGGTCAGAAACATCGCCCATACCCCTGTCGCCTACCAGAAAACCCATTTTCTTTAAAAGTTATTTTATCAATCAAAATTACTAAGAAGCGCCCATGATATAACCGCCTACTTATAGCCAACAGCCTACCATAAGGTCGCCTATCAGAAACGTGACATGACAGTCACAATAATGATTTTCTGCCATTTCCCATGCAAACAAAAACGCGCCCACAACCTTGTAGTGTTAAATGTTAAAGGCGCCCAGATTACGGGCGCAAATTCAGTTTAAACTGAAAATGAAAAATCGCTCGTTAGCCCTCGCCCCTTCGTCTCTCCCTCCTATTTTCTCTCACACTCTCGATCTCTCTCACATTCTCTATTTCTCTGCAACCATCACCGACAAACCTCCCATCGACGCCCTCCCTCTTCTGCTGTTACCATGGACACCGGTAGCCCGAGCTCGTTGAAACGGCGGAGGACTACCACCCCTGCGGTGGTTTTCTTGGACGATGAAGGTGCGGCCGTGGAGGACGCCCCTCCCGCGACGGTAGTGGAGGAAGCTCCACCGGCGGTGGAGCACGCCGGTGGTGAAGGTGAAGACGAAGGCAAGGAGGGCAGTGGCGGTGATGATGGCGGTGGTGAGGTTGCCCAAGACGATGGCGGCGACGGCGAAAGCGGCGGCGGTGAGAGTGCCGGTGCCGGAGAAGAGAACGCCGGCAACGGCGAGGAGGAAGACGACGGTGGTGTGCCGCCTCCCCCTCCTCCTCAACCACCCGCAGGCGGCGGTCCGGCGAAGAAGAAGGTAAGGGGATATTTTTTTATTTCTTTTTATTATATTTTTTTCCTTTTTCTTCTCATTTTATTTACTATCTTCGGGAGGGGTAGAAAAAGAAAATAAGGGTACAGGAAAATAGCGACCCCCATTGGGGCGCCATTCTCGGATATGCGTCCATAATGGTGGCGCATATTCATAAAACGTGACCCAGCCCCAGTCGCACCAAAACACATCAAAGTCGGTTGGCAAAAATACCCCTAGGAATAGGCGCCTCTGGGCTGGTCGCGCCTTAAATGGACCATTAAGCCCTTTAGAAATAGCGCCCTGACCCTGGTCGCCCCTTACTAGAAAATGCCCAGTTCCTGGACGCGTTATAAAAACTAGAGTCCAAGGCCAAGTCGCCATTTTCAGTTAAGTGCAAATTCTTTTATTTTTTTATAACTTGATATTCCATGACTGATAATGCTCTTCTCATGCGTTGCAGGGACTGATTCGGACCCGCATTTCATGGTTACAAGTGATGGCGGCTCATGATGGTTTGCCCGGCTTCCAGAGGGCGAGGTTAGAGGCGATGGGCTTCGGGCCCTTTCTGAGCATCGAGCCGGTACGCCCTGACCTTATCTTGATTCAGGTTTTGAGGGAGCGATGGGACAGGGTTAGTCGGGCATTTCTGATGCCCTGGGGTCACATGGTACCATCCTTGGAGGACGTTACTAGGATTACCGAGCTGAGGGTGGATGGAGAGGTTGTGAGTGGGATCACCCTACCCGACTATAGTGAGCTAGCTGTGAGACTCCTAGGGATAGACACAGTCTATGAGCCCCCCTGTAGGATGATAGCCCGCACCGACCTGACGAGGGCCATGGGGTTAGGGGATGCTAGACAGAGGTCTGGGGAGTCTTTGACAGCCTATGTATCCCGTCTGACCACCAGTGCCCGAGCCACCTATTGCCAGGATCCTGTTGATAGGGTGAGGGTAGACATAGATCTGAGGAGGTTCTTATTTCTGATGCTTGGGAGGTTGCTTATGGGGACGAAGGGAGATGACATCAACTGCAAATTCCTGGGAGTTTTAGAGGATCTGGAGGGAGTAGGGAGGTATGCTTGGGAGGCCGCCCTGCTGGCGCACCTGATAGTAGATCTTTCTACGGGGACCGGTCGAGAGACGACTGTCAGTGGCTTCTCACCCTTTCTACAGGTATGCATCTTTCTTTTAATTTTGTTCAATTTAATTATGTTTATGATTATATGTGTGAATGCAACTGATGAACGCTGATGACTGCAGGTGTGGAGTCACCTTTACTTCCCGATGGACCGGGCCGATACTCGATCAGGAGAGGAGGCTGCCTACCCCCTAGCTCGGCGGTTGTTGCCATGCTTGTCTGGAGCGCCTCACGACTACGAGCTGATGGTCACGAGGCGGGAGCTATGAGACTTCCCCCCTTCACTGGTATGCAAATGAATTTGATGCATTGCTTTTTAATTTCCCACCTTTTAGTTTTCTGCCCTATATGATACTTATGATTTATGACATGCAGGTTGTCTGGAGACCCTACGAGGGGATGCCTGATGAGGGCCATCCGTGGTCGTGGCGGGCCGACCTCTTTTTGGGCGTGACATCTGGGTTCACTACTTAAATGAGATCGAGCCGCTACGGCTTCGGTTGGTCATGAGGACTCTTGGCTTCCACCAGGAGTGGGTTGACGTGGAGGAGCCTCGCGGGATTGGGCGGAAGACCCGCGGGCGGACCAAGGCGATCGACTGGAGGGTCCGGTTCCCGGAGCAGTACGCGGACTGGCAGCAGCATGGGGTTCCAGTCATCTCCCACGCCCCGGACAGTTCAGCTTACCTTCGGCGTTACTGGGCCAGATGAGGCCGATCGGGTTATGTATGAAAATTTTATTTCTAGTTGTTCTTATATGCCTCTGAGATATATTGCTAATGCATGTGTTATGCAGGATGCACGAGATAGAGCGGCAGTGGACTTGCACGCTCACCTCCATAGCTTGGAGGCTCAGCTGGCGACCACTCGTGCAGACCTAGAGGTCCTGGTGAGTATGCCCTATCTTCATGTTCTTTCCTTTTTATTTGATTAATGTGATGTTCAGCCACTGATAGTCTCAATGAATGCAGCGTGCCCAGCAGGGAGCGGTGGTAGCGGGAGATCCCGGAGAGGCATCGAGCTCGCGGGGACCGATGGCCGACGTTGCCGTTCTAGAGCAGAGGCTCGCGGGAGCCATCACACGAGCCGAGGCGGTAGAGCGTGATCTCGCTGAGCGGGTAAGTTTTAAAAGATTTTAGGTTCAGCTTAAGTTCAGAATTTAAGTTTAATTTATGCATTTGATGGAATTGAATGTTGCAGGTGACTGAGCTGCAGACCGCACTTGCCCAGACCACGGACCACGACTGTCAGATCGCGGAGCTGGAGGAGGAGGGGAGACATCACCAGATAGAGGTGAGTGACGCTAGCATTACTCTTAATTTGTCTTCTAGAATGTTTTTCCTTTAATATTATTGATAATGCTGTTAAATGATGCAGGGCGCGCAGCTACGAAATGAGTATGAGCAGGCCGTGATGGCAGGTGCCGAGCTCGCGTTCCGTGACCAGCGGGTCACGGAACTAGAGGAGGCGTTGAGACGTCGAGAGACCCTACCTACCGACATGGTAGAGCTGAGGGTCACCCTCGAAATGGAGAGGAGGGAGTGTGCTCGGAAGTGAGAGGAGCAGCGAGCGGAGCGGCTGGCGCGAGAGCAGGAGCACCGAGCAGAGCAGCTAGCGTGAGAGCAGGAGCACCGAGCAGAGCGGCTAGCACGAGAGCAGGAGCTAGCAGAGGCGAGGATGCAGATAGCCACCCTTCAGGAGCGACTTCGGCTCATGGAGGAATGTTTACAGTGAGGCAGGGACAAAGCTCGGGCGGCAGGGCTCTCTTCACTGGCACATCGTACATGGCAGGCTCCTCTTCTCGATAGAGGACAGAGGCCGGGGAGGCTGTGAGGTTGACAGCCTCACAGGGTTCAATGAGGCCTCCACAGGTTCCCCCCAG
The DNA here is from genome assembly GCA_022559845.1 of Amorphophallus konjac. Lineage (NCBI taxonomy): Eukaryota > Viridiplantae > Streptophyta > Magnoliopsida > Alismatales > Araceae > Amorphophallus > Amorphophallus konjac. The sequence goes on from CM040120.1 coordinate 403,155,084, forward strand.
GGGCAGGGATGAGGGTCCAGCAGAGGGTGGTGGGGAGAGTTAGAGAGAGAGACTTGTTGTACTCCTCCACCTGCATATCCTGTACTCAGATATTTTACATATATGAGATTTTGATGTTACCTGGTCTTGTCGACTTGAGCACTTGCGTTGTCTTCTCCGTTTCTTTCTCTTCCTTCTTACCTTGTGTCTGCAGTTCATACTTAAACACAAAGATTAATTCATCTGTTCGGCTTGGCCCCTTGCTCAATAAGCAAGGGGTTGTCGCTATTTTTGACCTTGATGATGGGTCAAGGGGCCAAGCCTCTAATTTATTAAGGAAAATCACAAAATAAAGAAAATGTGACATGCAAGCAAGTAAATGTAAACCTTTTTTTTTAAGCACCGACCAATCAGAGTTAGGGTCAGTCGAGTGCACCATCCCCCAGAGGGGGACAATGATCTTACTCCCCCAGACTGACACTGTGGCCAAAATTTTTATTGATTTTGAATTGTAGTACAAATTCATCGGGGCATACCCTTGGCAAGCCTTACAAAATAGCCTAGAGAGGGAGAAGAAACTAGCCTAGACCAACTTATTTACAACTACGAAAAGCAGGTAAACCTGCTTTGTCTACCCTCAGAGCACCCCTTGCTAGCCGAGGGGCTCACTAACCCGGGTGAAGATGGAATTGTTGCGAATGTCACATGCATAAGAGGCCAAAGCGTCAGCGACTTGATTTCCTTCTCTAAAAACATGCTGAACTGAACAGCCACTTTTGAGTATAAGGTAGAGAATTACCTTCCACCAAGGGAGGATTGTCCAATTAGGAGCAACCCCCTTTCGGATAGCATCAACCAGCAGTGCACAGTCACTGTAAACTGTTGCCACCTGGAGACCATAATGCAAAGCTAGAGACAAGCCATCATGCATGGCCCTAGCTTCTGCTAGCAGACTGCGCCCATGACCATAATTAAAAGCAAAACCTACAACAAGATTTACTGCTGGGTCCCGGATGCAGCCTCCTCCACCACTCATACCGGGATTGCCCTTAGAGGCCCCATCAACATGTAAAGAAAACTTGGATGATGACAATTTACATCGGACAACAATTGGCAGTTTCTGAACCACCCTTGGATAGAATTGAAACTGAGCCAAATTGTATTTTTGCAGAGCAGTAGGAATCACTGAGAAGGAGACTTTCTCCAAAAAAATAGTAATTGCTTCACTGATTCTCCTTTTGATTCCACTCACATTGAGTCTGATTTCATCATTTCTTACTTTACATCTGGTTTTCCATATCTCCCAAATCATAAGAATTACTGCATACATTCCGACAAAGCTGTAGGCCGAAGTAACTCTTGTGCCAGCCAAAATATTCCAGCTGCGGATGGTAATTTGTTCATTGAGGTGGATCTTGGAACTAGTAAGGGGTGCAAGCCATGCCCATAAATCAGCAGCCAGGTCTCCCTTAATAAAAAGGTGGTTCAGATCCTCAAATACAGGCATGGCACATCAACTGCACTTTGAGGCCAATTGAATGCCACACTCTGCCACTCTACTGTCAACAGGCACTGCCTGATGGATAAGTTTCCAGAAGAAATTAGCAGCCCTCGGAGCAAAGCTATACTGCCAGAGGTTGGCCCATGGACCCCTAAATGTACCTGACGGCCTTAGGAATTTACTGATAGACTTAACCGAGAAAGAGCCACCTAAAGAGGCCATCCAAATACATGAATCCACCTCATCACTAAGCTGGATATTGGGAAAACATTGACTGTTAGGGAGCAGAGACTTGGCTTCATGGTTAGGGTCTAGCAGTACCTCCCTGACGGATAGCCTAGGCCTATTCAGAACCCTGCTTAAGTCTGCCTGTTGAACTTTATTGATGAGAGGCCCTTGCCCTGTCCAGTTGTCCTTCCAAAAGTCAGCTCTTACCCCATCACCTATGATCCACCTAGAATTTTCAATGATGAGTTTCCTGGCCTGCTGGAAAATGCTAGTTGGCATGCCTACTGGAAAGGCCTTAGTACAATCAAAGAAGTGGGTTTTAATGAATCTACTCCGGGTATATGTGGACCATAAAGAGGAACCATGGATGATGTTCCATAAGTTCTTAGTAGCCAGAGAAATTTGGACCTGATGAAGGTCCCTTATTGAGAGACCCCCTTCCATTTTTGGCTTAAGAATGTTCTGCCAAGCCACCCAATGATGACGCCGCTGCCCTTCTGAACCTTGCTAGAAAAAGTTGGCACACAAGCTATCAATTACATTGATGATTGCTTTAGGGATAAAACAAGCCGAGGCCAAAAATATTGGCATGCTTCGGAGGACCGAGTTAATTAAGATTGCTCTCCCTGCCTGAGAAAGGAATTTTGATTGCCAGCCCTTCAGTTTCTTTTGAACCTTGTCCACAATAAATTTGAAATTAGAACATTTATACCTTCCCTTCTTAATGGGGACTCCCAGATAGCTGAAACCAGAAGGTAGAAACTTGTAACCTGTCAAAAACTGAATGGACTGCTTAAGGGCTGGGGGGACTTTCACAGAGATAGTGAAACTACTTTTCCCGGAATTAACTTGTTGGCCAGAACTCAGCTCGTACCTTTTAATGAGCTGTTGAAAACTTCTAATATTTTGTTTGCTGCCATTCAAAAATATGAGAGTGTCATCAGCATACAGTAGGTGAGACACTTGAGGTATACTCCTTGGCCCTTTAAATCCCTTTAAAGCTCCAGCATGGAAATTGGCAGTGAGACCTCTGCTTAGCACCTCAGAGGAGAGAATGAATAAGTAGGGAGCTAAGAGATCTCCCTGCCGAATACCTCTACTAGATTTGAAGAATCCTGCCATAGACCCATTGAAGCTAACTGAAAATCAGCAGTTATTGAGAATCATACCAATAAGAGAAGTGAATCTGTTATTAAAACCAAACTTCTTCAAAACTGCAAGGATAAAATCCCATTCCATTCTGTCATAGGCCTTAGCCATATCTAACTTGAAGATTGCATTATGACCCCTTACTTTCCTATCAATATCTGTCATCATTTGTCTAGCCAGTGCAACATTGTCCAAAATAAAACGGCCCTTAACAAAAGCCCCTTGTTCCTTGGATATAATTTTAGGGAGAATAGGAGCTAGCCTCTTGGAGATGATACAAGAGATAATTTTGTAAGAGTAGTTGCATAGACTGATAGGACGAAAGTCATTGAAGGACTTGGGGTCTTGCACCTTAGGAACTAATGCTATCAGTGAGGAGGAGATACCTCTAGGTATTGGGAAACCCAAAAAGAAGCTTTGGGTAGCTGCAATAACATCTTTCCCAATGATATCCCAAGCTGCAATATAGAATACTCCCGAGAAGCCATCAGGCCCTGGAGAGCTTGAATTCTTTAAAGACCACACTGCTGCTCGAACCTCTTCTTCATCTGGGATAGAACAGGGAACATAATTCTGGTTTTTAGAGATGGAATGTGGGATGCACTCCAGCAAAGTAGGGTCAACAGTATGCTCCTCAGAGGAGAAAAGTTCCCTAAACAAATTCACAGCTTGTGACCAAAGGATATCTTGGTCCTCACACCATAACTCAGAATCATTCAGCTTTAGCCTTCTGATGAAGCCCCTCCTTCTATTGCACTGGGCAGTAGTATGATAAAAGGTGGTATTCCTGTCCCCACTATTGATCCAGTCAATTCGGGATTTTTGATTCCAAAAAACTTCTTCCCTGTGGAGGGCCTGTCGCAGGGATGCATTTGCTACATTTAAAAGGCTTCTGTTTTCAGGAGAAGGAACCTGGTCAAAAGCTAATTGCTTTAATTCTACTTCCACTTCTGCTTGCCTGGCATTATGGGTCACATCTCCAAACACTTCTTTATTCCACTTACGAAGGTAAATCTTGACTGCCTTAAGCTTGTTAGATAATCTCACCATAGCATTTGGATGATCCTGATTCAAGTTCCATGCCTGAGAAACAACTTGCAGGAAAGAATCATGAGAGGTCCACATTTTTTGGAAAATAAACCTGGAGGGTCCTGAGGAAAAAATATCACTTTTCAGCAGTAAAGGGGCATGGTCTGAGGGACCCCTAGGCAGGTGCTTTACTTGAAGATGTGGCATTGCTGACTGACATTGACTATTGATAAAAATCCTATCTAGTCTGGCTCTGATATTGGCTGAACCAGTTCTATTATTGGACCATGTCATACCCAACCCATTACAACAGGCATCCATTAACCCAACCGAGCCAACAAAAGCATTGAATTCAATCATAGGAGCTATAGCTGGGACTGCCCCACCCATCTTCTCTGAAGGCCTCATCACGTAGTTGAAGTCACCTCCAACTACCCATGGGACCGAAACAGTGGCAGCCAGAGAGAGTAATTCATTGAATAGATCCAATCTAAGGTGCGAGTCACAAGAAGCATAAACAATAGAAAAGAATGCAGAGATAACATTTCTAGTTTTCAAACCTAAGGTGACTTGCTGCGCTGAAGAGGAAATTACCTCGAAATTGCAACTGTCATGCCAGAATAACCAAATTTTAGAATCATCGAGAGAGTTAACTGCACAATTGGTCAAATTAATAAACCTTCCTAACTTCTGAGCTTTATTAGCCACTAGCATTGGTTCACTAATTGCCACCAGCAAAGGCTTATTGCTATACACTAATCTCTTAAGACTTTCCCGGGAGCCAGAGTTCCCCACTCCTCTTATATTCCATATTAATATGGGACTAATCATGGGAAGATATTCTTTGGTCCTCTGCAGATCTTGCTCTAGATCTTGTCTTCATACACCCAATACACCCAGCTTTTTCCACACGCCTGACTATTTTTTCCTTTCCTATACCAAAAGACTGCATTAGAGAATTGTCCAGTTTTGCCTGAACTGCCACAGCATTTCCAACTTCTTGGATCTTCCGCATATCTACTTCCTCCTTAGTTTGTAAAGTCTGACTACACAAAAATCCCAGTTTCGGCTGCCATTGGTTCCTCCAAGACTAAAGCAGATGAATTAGAAGAACTAACAACACTACTTCCTGCCAGGTTGCCTTGTCCCTTGAACAGTTTCATATGATCTTCTGAGCCAACTTTTTGGGACATAACACAATTTTGGTATGAAGGAAGCTCTTCACCAACAGACTGAACAGGAACTGGATCTAAAGTGAACCCTCCCAATTTTTGTACCATACTAGATATTATTGATTTAGAGAGAACCTCAGGGTCTGACAGTGCTTCAGTGTAGATCCTATCCACAAAATCTAGACCTATATTCAGCTGATTACTTTCTTTTTCCGGTCCACCTTTTGAACTTTCAGAAATGGGAATCCTGCCAGATCCCTCTCCAACAGTCTGATGACATATTTTAGTAACCTACTTTTCAGCAACAAGGCATTCATTGATATTTCCTGCAACTTCTTGATTGGAGGTAGACGGCGCAAAAATCACCACCGGATGAGGGATAGGAACAGAATTTACCCCATCTAGTGACATTGGCCCCTGGACAGACTCTTCCTGCTTATGAACTTCAGGATTGGTACTAACTAGCTCCTGTAAATCCACTGCCTGTAGCAAAACGTCAAACTTATTATCAACAACCACTTTTGGTCGAACAGCCGGGAGGCCTACAGGCCGGGGCCTAAAGACTGGCCGGGGATTCTTTAGAGCCTGATCTTGAGTAGCAAGAATGCGACTAGGCCTACCCATCTTCCTCTTGCATTCTTCTCCGGAGTGGCCTAATTTGTGACAGGAAGAACAGAGAGTGGGAACACGGTGGTAATTGACCGTCTACCAGAAACCCGTACCATCTAAATCTATCCATACCCGCTCCCTGCGAGTAGCTGATAAGTCCATCTCAATGCAAACCAGAGCTTCCGACGTATCAGTCATAGCTAAGGAGCGCTCATGAATTCGCAGCACCGTTCCAAAATTACCGACAATAGAACGCAAGCAATCTTGATGATACAGATTCGCAGGCAAACCTGGGAAACCGATCCAGATAGGCACCGTCGGTGGATCAGCGTCGAAGTTAAAATCTACTGTCCAACGAAAAAAGTGAAACAGGTAACCTTTTATATACAGATTCTTCTGAATGAGAAGCTTCATAAAATCCGCCTCACAATCAAACCGAAAGAGAAGATGCCGTGGGGTCAATTTACTGATGATAAAATCAGATGAGATCGCCAGCCGCTGCATTATGCAACTCTTGATCTCGGGGAAAGCTAGCCGACCATATGAACACTTGGCCACAATTGCAAAAGACAAGAGGTGTAGAGATGCCTGAATATCAGCCTTGGAGAAGAAAACTGCAGGCTCGCCCCGATCTGTGAACGCCGGTTCCTTGATCAGAATTGCAGATGACGGCCTCTGTTTAGACTCCATCAAAGCCTGTGCAAAAGTCCTCTGGGGAACTGCTAGGGAAGATGAAGAAGCTACGTTCGGAGGCACCAAAAGGCTCCCCGCCATCACCGGGGGAACCCCCGCCGCACCGGCCATGGCCGGCAGGGAGGGGAAAAGCGTCGATAGAGGAGGAAAGAAACTCTGGCGGGAGAAGTAGAGAAACCAGAGCTTCACGATCTAGAGAGCTAGAGAGAGAAGTCTACAATTAGACCCACGAATTTGATGATCTAGTGAGGCAATTGGATGCAAGCTCACAGTATGTACTCCAAGGGTCTTGAGTGGCTTACACACTAACCGAATCTTGGGCACTTCCGTGAGATTTAAAGACGGATAGTAGATTGCTTAAAAAGAGCATAAATTTTTGATGTAGAAGAATGATGGACGAGAATCTGTGAACATGGGGGATGCCCTCCTTTCTGCTACTGCTGATCTCCTCCAAGTAGATTAGACAACCTGTTGGTGCGTGATGTTGAATTTATCCATCAAATGGAGCGTCTTTCACCGTTGAGGCAAACTAAGCTATCTGATAAGCTTGGCTTCACATCTGCCACTTAGGTTCCTTTGGTTCTACACCTATAGCTTGCTTGCGCCTGTGATCTTGATCAACACACAACGACAGTACCCCGCACAGAAATGGAGCCCTTCCCTATCGCCCTTAACTTACCCTCGTTCTGCCTGAAATAGAGGCAAGAACGCAGGAGCAAACACCGCACCAGAGAACCGACGTAGGACGAACCAAAGACCACAGCTTTACTTGTAACAGGTGCCGCCTTGCTATTTATAGAGATTAAGAAGGAGATTAGGAGGAGAGCGAGGTGCTGTCGTGAAGTCGTGAGCAGCCGAAGGAGTTGTCGTCTCCGTCGTGAGCAGCCGAAGGAGAGCGAGGTGCTGTCACCGCCACATGTGATGTCGCCACCGCAGGTGGCCGATCGCCGTTGTGAGATGCCACCGGTGGCCGATCGCCACAGCGATGCGGAGATGGGAGCAAACCCCAGATGGAGGCCGCGAATGCCGCGATGCACCGATGATGCCGTGGGGTTGCTCGCCCTGAAAGGAGAGGCTTTATGGCTCCCCGATGACCGATCCGAAAGGACCCCAAGTTGAAATAAAGAATGCCTACACAAGAGTGAAAGCAAGCACATGGGATGGGAAAGCAGTGGGCTTATCATTTTTATTTCCTTCATTTTTTTCTTTTTTTCTTTTTTCTTTTTTTCCTTTCCTTTTTTTAATCTGTAATTGAAAACAACGACATAAATATTGAAAAAACTTTCTTTTCTATTTTCTATGAAATGAGGCTGAACATAGCACAAAGGTCCTGAACCTTATTCAATCACCATCTTAGATTCATTAATCTTTCTTAAATAATTTAACAACGGGTCAACGTGCTTAATGACTTGTGCATTTACTCATATTCTCTTGCGGCCCATCCTTCTTGATCGGTCTTTACCATCCCTTGAGCTTACAACCTATCATAGAGGGAGAAGTGAAGAATAAGTTAAGGAAGCTCAGAGAGGTTTCGGAGAACAGGGAGACTTTCCTCCCCTTCCCTAATGCCTATTGGGGTTCGGTCTTTGGCTTAGGAAAATTTTGTTGCTCTTTTGCCCTTATTTACGCATGCTTACACCCAGGATTTTCCCTGCGGGGACTTTACCCTCTTGACATACTTTTCTTTTGTTTGTAACTTTCTCTTTTCTTTCTTTTCAAAAATAAAGACCTAATTGTTCTTGGGCTTTATAGCATTTTGTTCCCTTTTGGGCCCTAACTTCCACCTACTAGGGCGGCGGATAGGTTTGGTTAGCATTCCTTGACTCGTACTCTCTCTCGTGAGTCGAAGAGAAGAGAATAGGTAAGATTTTACACTCTTAGTTTGGTTCTGACTTTCCTCGAATTTTGGACCTCTCGAGTTTAAGAGTAAAGCGTGTAGTGTGTGCGGGAATTGACCCCAAGGTTAAACCATCATGATTGAAAGAATGAAATACATATTTTGATTTTTCGGGCTTGCGACCTATGTACCATGCCAGCCTGCAATTTTTTTTTCATTTTTTATTATTTTCATTTTCAACTTTTTTCCCAAAAGACTTAAGGGTAGTACTTCTTCAAGTAGAGACCATTCCAAGGGTGAGCCAGCTCTTCCCCTTCAACGTTAATTAACTTATAAGCGTTGCCAGGGTAAACATCTTTTATCACGTAGGGCCCTTCCCAATTAGGTTGGAGTTTTGAACGAGGTCCACCGAGTTTTATAAAAATTCTTTTGATTACCATTTCACCGATTTTAAATTTTCTCTCAATCACTTTCTTTTGGTAAAAACGTGAAAGCCTATTTTGATAAACACGCGCATACTCAGCGGCGGCCAAACGCTTCTCATCTAGGAGTTCAAATTGAGCAAGGAGAGATTCGCGACGTTCATCAATAGAGAACTCCTTGTCCAATTGTACCCTAAGAGAAGGAATAAGAATCTCATAAGGGACTACCGCTTCCATTCTATAGGTAAGGGCGAAAGGGGTCTGTCCAGTTGGAGTACGAATGGAAGTGCGATAGGCCCATAGAGCTTCAACCAATTTTTCGGCTATTCTGTAAATTTGTTAGCCTCACATGTCTTCTTGATAATTTTAATCAGAGTTTTTTTGGTTGCATCTACTTGACCATTGCCCTGCGGATAATAAGGAGATGAATGATGCAATACAATGTTATACCTGTTACAGAGGTCCTGAAGTTCCTAAGTGATGAATTGAGGTCCATTGTCGGTGACGATGGTACTCGGGATGCCGAACCTTGCGATGATGTTTCTCATGATAAGCTTGCAGACCGTTGACGCTTTGATCTCCACGTAAGCTTCTGCTTCCGCCCACTTGGTGAAGTACTCCGTGGCCGTGAGTATAAATGATTTCGGTTTTGTGAGGAGGTTTGAATCACCAAGAGGTCCAATGATATCGAAAGCCCACATTGAGAAAGGCCATGGGGAGGACATAGGATGGAGTGAAGAAGTAGGAGAATGGATTTTGTCGGCATGTAGTTGGCACTTGACACACCTTCGAATATAGATGGAGCAGTCCTCTTCTAGAGTGGGCCAATAGAAGCCTAATCTAAGGATTTTCTTAGCTAGCATCTGGCTATTCACATGGCCACCACACACTCCTGAATGTGCCTCTTCCACGATCTTCCAAGATTCATCATCATCCAGACACCTTAATAAAACACCAGTGAGCCCCCTTCTATAGAGCACACCTCCTATTAAAGTGTATCGTTAGGCTACTCTTCCAATGGCCTTCTTCTCTTCCGCAGTAGCTTCTCTTGGATAAGACTGATTATAACAATATTTAGCAATCTCGTAATACCATGGCTTTTCCTCGTCAGCCAGTTCTTCTTCTAAATCCAACAACATGACCTCCTTATTTTTAATAATTTCACCTTCCTTAATCTTCTTAAGCACCTCCTCCTTAATGCCAAGAAAAGCAGGATCCTTAATGGCGGGAGTGTGGCGTTTATGGACAATGACAGAGTGGAAGTCCCGTTCGGGGAGGAAAGTTAACGAGGAGGCAAGTGATGCAAGAGCGTCAGCTAAGATATTATGATTGCGAGGAACATGGACAAAGATCAGTTTGGTGAAAAGCTTAGTATAAGCGGAAGCAAATTCCTGGTAAGGTTTAAGCTTAGGATTGAGCGTGCGGCACTTGACAAGCACTTGGCATAAGATGGGCTGACTATCATCAATGATGCGAAGCTGGGTAACACCAAATTGATGAGCGGACTGCAGTCTGGCCAGAAGAGCCTCATATTCAGCTATGTTATTTGTAACAGGGAAGGCAAGTTGAGAGGTGAGTGGAATAGTGATACCTTCCGGCGTTAGAAGAACCATGCCGATCCCTCTTCCAAGAGAATTCATAGCCCCGTCAAAATGTAATGTCCACATGGGATTCGAAGGTTGGTTAATGGACATTAGTTCCTCATCTGGGAATTCTGAACAGACTGGATCAAATCGGGGTAGAGGGTGATGAGCAAGGTGTTTGGCAATGACATAGCCCTTAATTGCTTTTTGCTGAATGTAGGTGATGTCAAACTGAGAAAGGAACCTTTGCCATCGTGCTAATCGATTGGTAAGGATAGATTTTTCAAGAAGGAATTTAATGGGATTCATTCGAGCAATGAGGTGAACCTCGTGAGCTAAGAAATAATGCTTAAGTTTCTGAACTACCCAGACTAAAGCTGCGTAGGTCTTCTCCATAGTCGTATACTTCTGCTCACAGGGGTTGAGAAGCTCTGACAAGTAGTAGGCTGCCCTTTCCTTACCTTCTTTATCAACTTACGCGAGGACAGCGCCTACTGAGTCATCTAGGACGAAAATGTAAAGAACAAGAGATTTGCCTGGAATTGGCTGCCTCAGGACATGAGGATTTGAGAGATAATCCTTCAATCCGTCAAAGACTGCTTGACACTTGTCATCCCAATTAAATTTGACTCCCGGCTTAGTAAGTTCGTAAAATGGCCTACACATTTGTGAATGCTGGGAGATAAATCGGTGAATAAATTGTAACCTCCCGATCAATCCTCGAACTTCTTTCAGATTCTTGGGAGGAGACATTTCTCTTATGACCTTCGCCTTGTTGGGATCAATCTCGATATCCCTCTTACTTACAATGAATCCAAGCAACTTTCCTGATGAAACTACAAATACGCACTTCTTGGGATTCATCTTGAGCTTATATTCCCGTGATCTCTGCAAGACCTTGGCTAGAAACCCGGGATGCTCAATTCTCGTTCTCGACTTCACTACCAAATCATCAACATACACCTCAATATAAATGTGGATCATATCATGAAAAATTGCCATCATGGCCCTTTGATAGGTGGCTCCGGCATTCTTGAGTCCAAAGGGCATGACATCATAGCAGTAGCTACCCCATGGTGTAGTGAACGATATTTTTTCTTGATCTTCTTCGGCCAAACGAATCTGATTATAACCTGAAAAGTCATCCATAAAAAAAAGAGTCTCATATCCTGCCGTGTTGTCAATCAAAACATCAATATGGGGGAGGGGGAAGTCATCTTTAGGACATGCGCGGTTGAGGTCCCGGAAGTCTATGCAAATCCTAACCTTTCCATCTTTCTTCATGACTGGGACAATGTTAGCCACCCAATTAGGATAGAGGACGACTCTAACGAATCTAGCTTTATGTAGCTTATCGACATCTTCTTTCATTTTTAATGCCATGTTAGGGTGGAAACATCTCAACCGCTATTTGACCGGAATGGACCCTGGCTTAAGGGTAAGTCGATGTTCAAAGAGCACAGGGTCTAGTCCTGGCATATCTTCATAACTCCACGCGAACATGTCCTTATATTCTTGAAGAACCAAAATAAGCGCCTCTTCTTCGGAGGGCGGCAAGTTCTTGCTAATGAAGACAATCCTAGGGTCTTCCTCAGTACCCAGATTTATTTCTTTGGTAGGCTCTTCTACTGAGGCTGTCGGCTCGTCGAATCTTCTCATGCCACTAGCAAAGGCGTCAGCCTCGTCCTCATATTCTTCGTACTCTTCATCCCCATATTCAATAGGGTCTTCATCATTCATTATCTCGTAAACAGTAAAACCCTCATTAAAAGCACATGTATTTTCGTATTCTATTTCTGGCATGATAATCGGATTCTCTACAAATTCGAGAATGGCTAGACAAGCTTGGCATCTGATAGCTAACTCTCTGAGAAATCTACGGGGAATCTGCTTACCCTTGGATTTTCTAATAGCTACCCCGGGACTCTTAGAACTAGGAGAATAAGAACAACTAGCATGATCACTAGAACCTGACGACGAGGAATGAGGAGGGGAAAAAGTGGGTACAGAAGGGGATACAAATGAGGACCCCTCACCAAAGGGGTAGAGTAGGTCACTAACGAATCCTGAAGGAGCAGTCCCTGGGTCGGGACACACTCAGAAAGAAGATAGGAGGTCTCCTCAACAGAGATGGAGGATTGGAAAATTGGAAATTTGGCATTTTTTTTTCATTTTCATTTTCAAGAAGAAGAAGATAATGAGAAGGAGGAATAGAAGAAGATGTTGAAATCGAGAGTTTAGAAAAAGAATCAATGAGGGGATGCTCACCCAGGGGCGTGATAAAAAGCTGAGAAAATTGCTCGAGGAGCGAAGGAGGAATTGCTGAATTTTGGAAGAAATCTGGAGAAAAAGAGATTAAGATTGCAGGTGGTCTAGGAATGCATGGAGTGAAAAATTTATCAAATAGATGAGCAACAACTGATGGGTGGATGGATTTAAGGGAAAACAGACCGGCCCACAGTCTGTCAATCGTAAAGCCTTCTTCGAACGGCACATTTGGATCGCTTGTATCAGTGAAGTCGCTGAGGAGTTGTCTCTTGTCTGTAATTATTGCCGACTTCTCAAGCAGTTCTTGAATCAATGGCGGCTATTCTGGGGCAGTGGGCATAAACAACTGGGACAAGGATATAACAATATCGTACATGCCGAACCACCGGTACCACTCACATTCCGGATCATCCATTTTTCTTCTTTTGAGCGGCCTTAGCGACTCCAAAGCCTTATAAGTGACAAGCGGGGCCAAGTGGCGAGAAAATTGTTGAGCATGTACATCTTGATGATCTTACAAAGAATTAATTATTGTGGTTTGCTCATCATTATTCTGTTGGATAGGCCCTTTTACAAAGCGAGAATACAGAGACCATGCGAGCGGCCACCTGTTGGTTTTGAGAGTGGAGGTCATAGCCGCCCACGGCTTCATCAAGCTCTTCTTTACTCGGCCCTTTATATCCCAAGCCGCCTCGTGGGATCATCTTGCAGCTTTTAATGGGCTTTACCCTGCCCTGAAGATTGACTCCTAGTCCTTTGTCGGATTGATACCCCATCTTCATCAAAATGTTCCATCCAGGTGTGTTTATCAAACTCTTTTTCTTTTTGCCTTTGGATGGCTGTGGTAACATTTGAACAGTAGGAGGGGTTGAAGGAGACGGGCTCGCCAAGTCTTGCCGCAGATCGGCAACATCCAAAACTGACAATAAAGGCCTATTAGTCGACCACATTGAAGGAACTGAAGTGGCAGAATGTATATCGTCCATCGACATAATGGGCATGCCGGTAACTTTGATAATGCGCCCTTTGTGTGGAAATTTTATACATTGATGGTTCGTGGAGGGCACAGCATCAAGCTCTTGAATGTAAGGACGGCCCAAAATGCCGTTGAATGTCGGGTCCATGTCCAGAATGTGAAAATCTACGGTAGTCGTGACAGGACCCAGCCCAACTTTCAGAGTGATCATGCCCTGAGGCGGCTTCTTTGTATTGTCATAGGCTGTAACAGTGATTGTAGATGGCCGGATTTGACTTTCAGGAATGCCACACATGTTCAAAGTACTTGGTGGCAAAACATTAATTGATGCCCCGGTATCAACCAAACATTGTTTTACTGCCACTTTGTTAATATCAACAGTAATGCACAGTGCATATTTTCTGGCCTGCTGCGGAGCCAATTCATGTTCATAAAAAGTAATGGCTGGTTGATTGCTGGCTGGACTTAGAACTGTAGTGACCTGTTCGACTGGAATATCTTCATTCACCATTACTTTTTGCAGATATTGCTTTATGGCCAATTGATGTGTAGTAGATCTTCTAATTAATTCCAGAATGGAGATCCGGACCGGTGTTCTGTCTAGATGCTTTAATAGATCATATTCTGTGCCTGGTACGGACTCCTATTCCTGTTCTCCCTGCTCTTGTACCGGCTCCTACTCCCGTTGGGGAAACACTCGGTGGAACATCCGTCTATTACGGAGCACCATTGTTTTCGGCCCCTTGGTCGGGCCTGGAGTAGGTGAAGGGTTGGAGGAGGTAGAGGGAATAGTGGAAGGTATGTTGGGTGCTGGGGCAGGATTGGTAGAAGGAGGGGTTATTATAAGGGGGCTCGCCGGCTGAGGGTTATCGGAAGGTGGAGGGTGAGGCCGGGTGACTGGTGTGACGATTGGACGGACAAGGAGGGGCCTTGGAAGCATGGTGGTGATAGACGGGGTAGGTTGTGGTAGAACGGTTGTAGGCGAGGGGCGGATAATGAGGGGTCTATTTGGTGGTGGGTTTTGAGGTGAAGGAGAATTTATGGGTTGGCGTATAAGAAGAGGCCGTGAAGGAGTAGGGTTAGGGTTAAGTGGCCATGGAGTGGTAGAACGTATGAGGGGACGTGGCGGTTGGGAAGAGGGTACAGGTTGGGGACTTCTTAACCATTGTGGTGGTTGACTGGAGGTTTGGTTAATGGCCCCGACAGAGGCGCGCTCTTCATGCCATCCCTGTCCTCTCTCCACTTCGTGGACTGAGGTGACAGGGTTCACTTGTTGATTTTGAACCGGGTGCTCCGGTAGCAGATTATTAACGATCCCCATATTTGGCTTGGGTACAGGAGCCTGCTGTTGCTGCTGACCTTGTTGCGGCTGCTGCTGTGGACCTTGCTGCTGACGGGGAGGCCTTCTCACCTTCACGGAGGCCACGACCTTTCTCATATCATCCCAATCTATACCTCCTTGGTCATTCAAATCATATATGTAATCTTTGAAGTGAAAGCAGTGGGTTATACTATGACCCAGCTGCCTATGGAAAACACAATATCGGGAGGTATCGACATTTTGCGTCCATGCCGTTCTTTCTTTTGGCAAGACAAGCAGATTGGCGGCCATGAGGGCATTAAAAATATCTGGAAGGCTTTCTGGCAATGGTGGGTATTCGGCTCTCTTAGGGCCCATGGGCCTTCTAGGTTGCTGGGGATTATAGTTGGCAGGTGGAGGTACGTTGTGATAATGCTGGGGAGCAGGGGGGTTATGAGGCATATTCTGGTTTGGCGGAGGAGGTGGAGGTCGAAAGGGTTGCATGGGATTGTTTTGTTGAGGCGGGGCTTGAGGGAGAAAAGAAGGTTGTGGTTGCAATGGTTGCAAAGGTCTGGGGTTGGATGGATTACGGAAGGATGCGGGGTGACCAACTGCTCCCACCTGCTCATTGGTAACTGTACCCTCAGTTGTCGCACCATTAGGATTGACATTATTGCTTTTCCTTATGATCCTTGGCCTAGGTTCAAACATGCCTATAATAGGTGAATCTTTCATTTGAGTCTGAATGTACCCGGCTCTTTCATATAATTCATCCATTGTGCCGAGCTTGTTCATAGCTAAAATGTGTCGGAACTGTGGGGTTGAGTTAGAGATTATCATCTTCACCTGCTCTGGCTCCGACAATGTATCTTTTAATTTCTCTGCCATAACCCTCGATCTATCAGCAAACTGTATGAAATCCTCATCGGACCTCATTTTCTCAGCAACAAGATCGGTGACCGACAAAGACGGGCCAACACGGTCCCGGTACTTCTGCAAAAAATTTCTCTTCACAACATCGAAGTCTCCGGCCTCAGTAGGTTCCAATGAGTAAAACCACTCCAGAGCTGGACCATCCAGGGACCTTCTGAACAAATAAGCCAACGAAGCTTTATTATTTTGCCAAAAGGAAGTTTCGTACAGAAAGTCCTTCAAATGAATGAACGGGTTGCCCGTTCCATTATAACTGCGGAAGGTTGGCATTTCTGAGGGTGGCAAATGAAAGGGTGGCTTGACAGGTACGGTGACTTCTGGCGGATCCTTAGAATTTGACATCTTCCTGATTTGTTCTTCCATACTGGCAATCTTTTAGAGCAGCATCGTGCTTGTATTTGACTCGACCGGGGCCGGTCATTCAGAGATAGGATCTGGCATAGGCCGTTTTAAAAGCTGGGTAGGCGGTATTGATTGTGGCCTAGCCACGGAATGACTTGCCAAATGAGCTGGCGTAGACATGACAAGGGGTCCTTGGACGGGATGGACCCCTTTGAGAGACCGCCTGGTCATTGGTGGTATGAACCTGAAGGCCATCTGTGGCCTGAGGAGGGTTAGAAGAAGAGGAAGGGACTGATTTCCCTTTAAGGGCGGCTTGCACCGCCTGGCGTTGAGTCTCATCTAATTGTGATAGAGCCTTGATAAGATCATTGACGTTAATAGATGGGGAAGTGTTCCTGGAAGTGGTTTGCGTGATGGGTTGGGTTTGAGAAAGGGGATCAGTTCCCTGATTGGTGGTGTCCACCATGTAAATTTGAGGATGAGAAATGGGGTAGTTCCCCTCGGATTGAGTGAAGCCTTGCGGGAAGGCCTCATACTGGACAAATTCATTAGGAGGGACCTCTTGGACTTTGTCATATTGACTATCCTCATAATCATAAGAGTACTCTTGATCGACCATTTGAACAATTTTACCTGAACGAAGTCTCATGATTACGATGAGAAATCAATGCAGTAAGCAAGATATAATGGAAGAATAAACACTTCAAGTAAATGATCCAATTGAACCGTCAAACAAGTTGTGATGATTAGGGACATTTTTTAAGATTCTCTTGTGCTTAACAAATGGATTTTTAATAAAGTGTTCAACTCTCGATTCAAGGGAGATCCTAGTTTCAATTTGGGAGTACTCCGGGTCAAACTAGGTTCTTCCTCTCTCTTCTTACCAACGCAAGGGGGTATCTAACTTCTGGGTGCTCCAAAGGTACAACCAGCCTAGCGTCCGTGAAGGAATCCACGGGTGTGAGGACTTACGGAGGTCTTGGTTAAGAAACTCCCGATCCAAAGAGACGGAATGCTCAATGGAGGGTCGTCCCTTTCCCAAGAAAGTGTAAGGATATCCTATGGGCAAGGAGAGAGGAGGTCTCTCAACCGTATGCAAAATGCCAAATGTGCAGATAATCAGTATAATAATCGCCAATCAAACAAATCAAGACAAAAATGGAGATTCTGCTAAAACACACTTAAATAGCGCCCGGGGCAGGGTCCCTATATGCAGCACTGCGAATGTATGACAGCCGCGCTAATGGTGAAGGGCGCCTGGGTGCAGGGCGCGGTAAATAGGGAAGAACAGTGCGTTCCCCTGGCAGTGGCAGTGCAAATGGCGCCTGTGGGTAAGGCACTACCAATGTGAACAACGCCCTTGGCAGAGGCGCGGCTCACAGAAACAGTAGGGGCGGTAAATGGGTGAAATGCGCCCTGGTGTTGGGCGCTGACCAGAAATGGCGCCTCTAACAGAGGGGTTGTTTATAGCAAATGGAATACCCACAATGTGTAGAAATGAATAAACGACGCCCTGGGATTGGACGCGTATCAAGAAATGGCGGCTGCGTAGCAGTCGCGGTATCAGTAAAACAAACAGAAAGTTGATTTTTCCGTCAAAACATGCTATAGGTGGTTCCCAAAATGGCTAATCCGGTGGTTAATTGCACGTGGTGCAAGAGAGGAGGGTGCTACGTGGAGGACAAGGGGAGGGGTACACGTGGGTACCAAAACGAGGGGCACACAAGGGTGCCAAGAGAAGGGGCACGCGAGGGTGCCAAAGGGAGGGGCACGCGAGGGCGCCAAAGGAAGGGCACGCGAGGGTGCCAAGTGGGATGGCAATCAAAATAAAAACACTAAGCGTCACACCGTGATCGCCAATTTGTGGAACGTGTCAAATAGACATGTTTTGAGATAAAAATTCAATTCATATGATAATTAGGGGAAAGGGAGCATGTGATGCTCCTAAGGGAGTGTGATCGCCAGAGGGTGTGGATGCCCTCAAAATAGGAGAATGTGATCGCGTACAATACCTAGTAAGCGGGAGAGATTGGGTTCTTTTCTTCCTCCTTCAATCGGCCGGCCGATGAGGTGGGTCTTTACTTTGATTACCTTGAAAAGAAAGCACAAATCGGGAAAAATAAACCGGATTAGCCAAGTGTAGTATCAAATTCTTAGTGTGTAAATGATGTGAAATTGTGTATGAACACACCTTTTGGTGGGTTTTTAAACCCCTATGAGGAGTGTAGGATGAAGAATATGAATGCAAAGAGCTATCTAAGTGATTAATATGAAGCTAGCAAGATGAGTAATGTGTGGGTGATGAAAGTAATTAAAGCATGCACTTGAACAATATAAGAGAAAAGCTCCTCCTTCTGCTCCTGTAAGCAGGACAGAGGAAAACCAGTTGGACACTTGAATGGCAATGGCTAGGAGCGACGAAACAAAGCACAAAGTGGTACGATGCGCTTAAACCATGGGGGTTCTCAGGTTGATTCTTCAGGATGCCTCTCTTCGCGCATGAGAGCATAAGGAGGGTATTTATAGTGGTTGAAGGGAGATCAAAGGGAGGAAGGGCCAGAGACCCCTTTCCAAAGGTGAATAGGGTGTTAAATAATAGCAATGCTCAATCTGGGAAGGTATAATGCCATTCGGACACGAAATAGAAATCACGACCGGATCACGGCCGCTATTCTCAAATGGTGCCCAAGGGTCAGTCGCCTTTTATGTTTAAAAATTCAGACTTTCCATATTTAAAAATGAGAAACGCGTCCAATAGACGGGCACTTTTCAAAAAAGGTGCCCCACTCGAGGGCGTGAATTTCATGAGTTGATTTCAAATTGGATTCGTAAAGCTTGAGGAACACGCCTGAGATGCAGGCGCCATTTACTAATAGGCGACATGGCGAAGGGCGTGTTTTAAGAAACGACCGTGGGTCAGTCGTGACTTATAAAAAATCATGAAAAATGAGAGAAACCTATTTATTAAACCAGTGATGAAGTGCACTTGGGACATTATATTGTAACATGAAACTTGCTCCACATAGTGTCAAATTTGGCGTGTCTACATTGCAGCCAAGGTAGATCTAAGGAAAAGGATTGAAGTAAGAGGATAGAAATCTAAATAAGGAGTTTTCATGGAAACAACCCAAAATGACAACAAGGCAAACTGATGGCACAATTCGCCATGGAATATCTCATATCTTAGAAATTAATGATCAGTTGACTCTCAAAATCGAGTTATTGGAGGTGATTTTCCCAAAGTTAATTAAAAGTCCTACATGAATGCATACTCGGTTTAAAGAAAAAATTAAAATAAATGAAAATAAAAAATAATCAAGGATAATATTGCTAAGCTACCCAGACAGAGTCAAGACACCGATTTATGAGCTGATACTATGCCGAAGCCCGTTTATCCGCACACCAATTCACAAAAGGGAACCATCGTCCCTAGTCTTGGATGGCTCAACGGCCTATCCATGCAACTAAGATTCCTCTGAAACCATCATCATTTTTGATGAAGGGGAACTCAAATTTCAGGTTTACCAAAGCCACAATGTCATTGATATAATCTAATAGCGTAATAACTTATAGTAAAAATGCATACATGGGAGATGGTGATAGCAATAAGCATGTGGGAACTTAAGAAATGATGTGTAATCACCGTGGGACCTGAGTGATGATGTCTGGACGGTGGGACCAAAAGCTTCTTCCTGTGCTCAAAATTCATTAGCCAAGATATAGTGAAGATAACAAGCAATGAATAAAGGCAATTAAGCATAGCATTAACTAAACATGAATATCATCCTTGCTTTCAGCATCCAAATATAAATAACAATCACAGCATGGGAAGTATTATAGCATGGAAAGCATTAAGCATTAATGATGCACATTAAGCCGGGCTCTAACTAATAATTTCTAAATAAGCATTAATGGAAAGGGAGTTATCCTAGAGATAATTTCTAAATAACTATCTCATCCTGGGCTCTAACTAATAGCCACGCACCGGATAGGATCACAAGTCCAAGATTATGTGCCTAATATATGCAAAGTGTAACTAATAGCCACGCACTGGAGTATGCACTATGTACTTATGAAAGACTCAAAGATGAGAGGGAACCGTGTCGAAAACAGCGATCAATTCATCAATAAAAACAAAATCCACAATGCATGTGAAATATAACTTTAATACAAACTATATGGTTTTGGCATGAAAATAGCATAAGTTTAAAATAGGTTTAAAATGCATTAAGGACATGAAGTCTATCATGATGGATGAACAATATAACGAAGTTCATAAAGGTAAAGTCATAACTAGGAATAAGACCAAATTACCTAGGCTTAACATATGTTTATAAGAGTCAATCTGCAATCTATTTAGAGTGAACGGAGTGCAGAGAACAGAAATATAAAAGCGGTCTATCCAGAACCGCTACTATTCTTACGCGGTCGGTCGGGGATTGCTATTTGACAGTAGCGGTCTCGGTGAGACCGTCTTATGCCTTCCAACCAGAAGGGTCAAAATAGTGCAATGAAAGCCTATTCTAGGACAAGTTATGGATGGAAATTCTAGTAGACCAGAAGGTAAGTCATGATAGCAGAATAATAAGGCATGGAGATGCATAGAATTATGTGAATCAATCCAAATTATCATCTTCTCATTAAA
This sequence comes from Amorphophallus konjac, assembly GCA_022559845.1. NCBI lineage: Eukaryota > Viridiplantae > Streptophyta > Magnoliopsida > Alismatales > Araceae > Amorphophallus > Amorphophallus konjac. The sequence goes on from CM040120.1 coordinate 403,175,750, forward strand.
GGGTAGAATTTATGCATGCTGTGATAACCCTATATGCGCAGTTGGTGAGGACACGCGCCGCACCACACGACGGAGCACACGGATCACGGCGGCATCCCTTTGGCTCGGCGACCACATGACAGACTAGCGGAGTTATCTTCATTTATTTTATGCTTTAGGCCATGCTGGGCCTTGGATTAGTCCCTGCGTGGACACTTTTATTATTTGTGGACCTTTGTAGGCCAATTGGAGCCAATTAGGCTTTAGTTGGGTCATTTTATACTTATTAGGTAGGAGATAGGGCTACTAGGCCACTTTCTTGGTTCAAGCCTTGGCCCATTTGGGCTGGCTGCCATACCCAATGCTTGGCCCACCTTGGGATTTGCGCCCCCCCTCCCTAGGGTTAGGGTTTTGGGCGCCCCCCTTCTTTCCCTCCTCTTGGAAGGTGGCAGCCGCCACCCCCCCCTTCCCCAATCTCCTCCTAGATTCTAGGAGACTTGCGCCCCCCCCCTTCCCCATTCGACAACCCCTCCCTCCTTTGGCCGCCCCCCCTTCCCCAATCTCCTCCTAGATTCTAGGAAGCTTGCTCATCCCCCCCTTCCCAAGCCATGTGCGCACCCCTCTCCCCTCCCTCTTGGCTAGGGTTTCAACTATAGCATCTCCCCTCTCCATATATAAGTCTTGTAATTTTCTTTGAGGAAAATAATGAAGAATATTTTTGAGCAAGAAACTCTATGGTGGCTGCGCCCCCCCTCTTTCTCCTTCATTGATCCTGCGACGGGATTAACCCCGGGGTGCGACTCCCCAACCCTCGGTGCGACGCCGAGGCTTCCTTCGTCTCCTATCTATCATTGGATTGCAGATCTATCCGCCCAGAAGTCTACGCCGAGTTGCTGTGGTGCCATCACCCTGTTCTGGTCGATTCTGAGCGTTCCCCTTTTTCTGGAGATACCTCCGCGAGTCGACGTCACGTGCGAGGTGGTTCGTGCCGATCGGAGGTCTACAACACCGGTGGCGATTTTCTTCGTGCGACTGCGCCAGGCTCCCTGTTCGTGCAGGGCAGAACTGGTCCATCCTGTTGCGAATTTTTCACAGGACGGACAGATTTGAGTTTGGACGCGGCACCTTCAGGGATCGTACCTCTCTTCGTCCTCTTTCCAACGCCGCTGACCTTGCCTCATTCCGACGTCCGAGTTGTTCGTGGCGTCCGTTTTCGTGCGGTCGTGCAGGTCTGCCCCATCCTCCCGGTGCCAGGGCCACCCGCGAGTTTCAGAGGCCACTGCACTCAACCTCGACCAAATCTAACCGAGCCCTTCGATCGGGACCTGCTTCTCTGCGTTCTCTTCGTCCTCCAACAAGCGGAGCTCCCATCGCCCCTTTGAGCTATCTCTTCTCATTTTTCCCGCTCGAGCGCGCTGTTCTGTGAGCAGAATCCCTGTCACGACTTGCAGGTGCGCCCCCGGCATCCACGGACAGACTCTGCGAGCCCCCTTTGGCCGAGGCTTCCTCCCATGACCTAGCTACGCACCCTCACTGACGGCGCCTCAATCGGACACCGGACCAGGCCGTGGGAGCTTCCGCCGCCGAGTCGCGCACTGCTGCGAACCTGCTGACCGCTACTCAGGTCCTCCTCGCGGCCAACCCTTCACCGTGTGCCGCCCGTCAGCCCGTACATCGGCAGCCCTGAATCCTTATGTTGTAGCATGTTATCTCCCTGCGAGGAGTGGGCATTTTGGTTGGAATTGTATTATTATTCATCTTGTGTATCGGGGTTGTTGATCTCGGCCGGGGCTTCTTCCCCATGCCTAGGCGTGGAGGTACGTGCGATGCTCCCCACTGTTGGCATTTTGCTTTACTAGTATACTTTCTAGTATGCCGCGTGAGTGTGTAGGTTCCAAGCTAGTCTTTTAGTCACCGCGTGACTGTGAGTTGAGAGCACCCATTCCGTGGCCCTAGTCGAGCGCCGAGCTCGGACTAGATTCCCTTAGATGTACGGCGGTTCCTTAGCCGCTGAGATCCCCACGCTTCCCTCATAGGGACGGTCGTTCGGCTTGAGTTTCTTGTTGAGAGACGCCTCCACCCGGAGGAACGCTACGGAGGTCAGCCGCCCGGCTTGCCTTTGGCGTGCGAGTGCTGGCCGCACTTTGTTGCATTCGTAGGTCCTAGCCCTTTTCAGTCCCGTCCCGCATCAAATTGGTATCAGAGCCAGGTTAACCAGTTTGTTCTAACAAATTGGTGTCTTAGGTCATTTGAGTCTTTAGGTTGTCTAGGGTGCATTGAGTCTCTTAGTTCATCTAGGTAACCTACTATTGCATTGTCATTTTAGGTTTGTGTCTAGTTAGAGTTTTATCCTTGTCTCATTGAGTCTTGCATGTCCAGCCCCCCGCCAGCCGCATGGTGGTTCCTCGAGCCAACGTGTCAGATTGGTCATCCCTGGTGGCCCGATTCGAGGCTCTTATGGCACGACCCCCGGGTGTCGCCCCTACCACTCAGTCGTCGGGAGACCCGATCCCTATACCGATGACCGAGTCGTTCCAACGCCCTGTCATGTCCGTGGCCGTCCTACCTAATGGGTTACATACGGAGATCGACTTCATCAGTAGGTGGTGCGGACACCCGAGCAGTTGATCGGCACGATACGCCGAGCCACCGGTACCGCACACGGAGCACGACACGAGCCACCTCAGTGTCCATCTGGCTCGGAGACAGCCTGGAGACTCTGCCTTGAGCCTCCCCATTTATTATATTTAGTTAGACTTTATGTGTGTTTAATTTGTATTTATTTCGTTGCATTCGGTTTGCCATTTTGAGTGTAATAGGGGCTTATGTGTAATTCGGATCCCGTGGGCCCCACAGGCCCCCCAGGCCCCACCCCATTGGGCCACCTCAGCCTAGGGTCCCACGTGGGGTCAGTCAACATGCCACATAGGAGCATCTAGAAGTTTGAATGGGAATTGGACACATGGGGGACAATGGACTAGAAAAGTCCACATGGGAGGCCACCTACCCCCACCAACTAGTCCACCCTCTCTCCTTGGTCCAAGGGCCGCTCCCCCCTTTGTTTTTTTTATATTATTTTGTGTGTGTGTGTGTGTCACACTCCATCCCAACCCTCCATTCCCATCCCCTAGATCCAATGGTTGTGGATGGATGTGAGATGTAACCTATTTAAGCTTGTATTTTCCATTTTAGTAGAATTAATGCATTTGAATTGGAAGAAAATCCCTTGAGCAAGGCTTAGGTCACCCCTCCCTCTCCCCTTGAAGCTGTGAAGGCTTCCTTCTGGTGGTGAGACTCCACCCTATCAGTTCCGGTCGCCGCCGCCGCCGCCACGAGCTGCCACCGCACCGCCATCGTCTTCATCGGAGTTCTGCCCGCGCAGTACCACAACAACTTCCACGAAATTTGTGTCTCAGCCACGAGCTCAGATCGATCTGGGAATTTTACTGGAGGTTCCAGAGGTGTCAAGGATATCCCATAAATTTTGGTTTGTCATTCAGATCCTGTTTCATAATTTTTGATTTTCGTCCACCCTTCCATTTCAGTTCTATCAGAGTTCTGTCCAGATTCATATCCGCCCTGTGTTTCATGTCTTAGGTCCATCTTTTGATTTCTGTTAGTCCCATAAATTTTACTGGAGTTTCCTTCCATCCACCCCTTCATCCACAAGTTTTATAAATTTCTGGTTCGCCCATTTCATATTTTCTAAAAATCATTCTCAGTCCCATCTACAGTTCTATCCACCTGTTCCCAGATCCGACCACCAATCACTCCCAAAATCATATCAAATCGCCACCACCTCCAAATCCAATTCCAAAAATTTTCCCGTTTCTTGGTTTGATTCCCTACAGCTTTGAAGAAGAGCTGAAAGTCTGATTCCAACGGCAAGCAGGCGGTCAACGGCCATTTACATGAAACTCATATGCTGATCTGATATTTCGGGAGCTATGCAACAGAGGATTGAAAAATAGTTAAAGCCCAGGTCCGAAGAGGTTCAGAAGATTCCAGTGGCCCTAGGTTGAAGGATTTTGAATCCTCTTTCCAACGGCGCTTGTTTCATCGCATTCTGATGAAGGGGCTGATCGCAGCGGCCGTTTTCGCCGGAGCGCGCGCTGCTAAAACAGCAATCTCAGCTCGTGGACAGCAACTTCAAAGCTTGGAGATCGGGACCGATCGACCCCAGATCGGTGTTCCCGGTCGACCGCCGTCCGTGGAGGCGCGCCACCAGGGGTCCCCATCATAGTGGGTCCCACCCCCGCAGATCCGGAGGACAGCGCCATCCGTGGGCCCCGCGGGCCCGTAGAACCCGCCGTTCGGAAAGCACGAAAACGCGGAGTTCGGCACCGCCGGGCGACATCAAGATGCTGCCCGTCAACCTAATTCGCGTGATTCCCGGGCCCCGCATGTGACCTTTTACCTCCCTGCGTGGAGTGGGTCAAATTATTGTACTGCTGTAAAACTGTGTTAACCGGGGGTCCGTGATTGGCCGGGGTTGTCTTCGCCACGCCGGGTGCGTGGAGGTAATGGTCCGAACCTCTTGGCGTTCATTTGCTTAGCTAGTAAACGGTCTTTTGCCGCTGCCGAGAGTGTAGGTACTCGCCCGTGTGTCCATGTCACCGCTGTGAGAGTGAGAGTGACCCGTCCCGTGACTCGATCCGAGTCCGGAAGTTGAGTCGGACTACCCTTGACCTCCGCCGGTTCCTTAACCGCGCACGGTCCGCGCTTTCCCTCGCTTGGGACGACGATTGAGCTTCCACTTCTGTTAGCGACATTTTGCCACTAGGAGCTCGTAGTGTCGGGCTTAGTGTCTCCCTGGTGTGTGCTGTTGGTCGCGTCTTCATCTAGAGTCCGAGGGTGGCACCTAATAGTGTCGTCTCCCGTGTCCGTCCCGCATCAGTTTGGTATCAGAGCGAGGTCGAGTCTAGGGTAGTCATTGCATATGTCTTACATGCATCATGGTCTAAGTCGAGTCTAGGACCATCATTATTCTCAAAACAAAAAAAAAGTGTGTTTTAAATTGCATTTGCACCCTTTATTCGGTATCTTAAAAGGTGTTGTCCGAACGTTAGGCTACGCCTACCGGGAGGTCACACACTTGCGAGAGTGATCTTCGGATCGATTAACTCCGTCCCGTACCGGATATTGGTTTAGGTCTAAGTGCATCATTTAGTGTGTGTTTGCATTAGTCGGTGTCTTCTAGGTCGTGTGTCAGTTGCATGCCCACCCGTCGAGGTACCCAGTACTCGCCACCACCACCTATGGCGGAGTCCCGAGCCCGTAGTTCCGATGAGTCTTCCACGGCCGAGATGTTCCGGGCCATCATGGATCGTTTAGACACGCATATGGATGGTCTTAGTACGCGTATGGATGGCATAGGGACGCGTCTAGAAGGGCGGATGAAGGTCCTCGAGGATCGGGCCGGGGTTTCGGAGCAGTCCATTCAAGGCTTTGTTGGGAGGATTGCCGTCCTAGAGAGGGGTCCAGTAGCGGCGCAACCCGCGCCGACGAACGGCCACCAAGAGCCGGTGCAGCAACCCACTATGCCAAGGGCTCAGGTGGAGGATGTCGGGAGGCAGCAGGCGCCTATAGTGGATGATTATGCCTCCGACAATGATCACGGTTGTAACGGTCGTCGTCATCAACGACGGAATCGTGATGACGAGGATGATGACCGCATTCTTAGGGGTGTGCGTGCGGACCCTCCCACTTTTAGCGAGTCCTTGGACCCTAGAGTGTATTTAGATTGGGAGGCCAGCATGGACCGGTACTTCGAGTGGTTTGAGATGACGGACCACCGAAGAGTCCGATACGCAAAGATGAAGCTGCAAGGGCAGGCCCAAACTTATTGGATCAATGTGGAAAGCCTGCTCAACCAGCGACGTCAACCCCAGATCGGTACTTGGGATGATATGAAAACCAAGTTGAGGGAGAAGTACCTTCCCGCCTCATATCGCCAACGTCTCATAGACAAGTGGCAAAGCATCTCCCAAGGGAACCGATCCGTGACCGAGTACACCGCCGAGTTCGATGAGTATTATTTGCGGTGCGGGGTCACGGAAGAGAGCACCATGACAAATCCCGCTTTCGGAGAGGTTTGCGGCCCAATTATCAATATGAACTCTTTCGCCGCAATGCCACCACTTTGGAGCAGGCATATCAGATTGCTCTCGAATTGGAGCAGTTCGAGGCCGAGTTTGAGTCACCCCATCGGTTGGGCTCCTTTCCCCTTCGTAGTGTCGAGTCCCGTGGCTCATCTGGCACGTATCCGAGGGCCCCCATGGCACGACCCCAGGAGCCCGCTCGCCCCGAGCCCTTTGCTCCTAGGCCTCATCCTCCACCCCCGAGGGACCTTCCTCATCCCCAGCATCTTACGGCCCCACCCATAGCCCATCCACCGGCACCCGCACCTCCTGCACGTCCTTTGTTGCCTACGCCTCCTATCCGTCGGGAGGATAAAGGTAGAGGACCTATGATTGGGGAGCCTAGTGGATCACGGCAGCAGTGTTATCGCTGCAATGGGTTTGGCCATTTCGCCAACCAGTGTCCCACCCGCCCATCTCTTCACATTGGGGACACACAGGCCGAAGATACCACCCCTACGGGCCTCGAGTTAGTCAGCTATGAGGCAGATGAAGAGTTAGCTGACGAGTACTATGAGATGGGAGGTGAGGCCTAGGATGTCCAGCAGTCGGGCGATACCCACGTGGGGGTCGTCAGATGTATCCTCACCCAGCCACAGGTCAGTGATGACTGGCGTCGGACCACTATCTTTCAGGTATTCTGTAGGCTGGGAAAGCAAATTTGCAAGGTGGTCATCGATAGCGGGAGTTGTATCAATGCAATCTCCACAAACGCTGTCGCTCGTCTTGGTCTCACACCCGTAGACCATCCTTGTCCCTATCAGGTATCATGGGTGTATACCACTTCCATTTCGGTCAGGCTGCGGTGCTTGGTCCCGCTGCAGCTCCACTCCTACCGTGACGAGATCTGGTGTGATGTTCTCCCCATGGAAGTGGGAAGTATCATTCTTGGTAGACCGTGGTTATTCGACCGAGATGCCACACTCCATGGTCGGTCGAACACCTGTACCTTCGACCACGATGGCCAGCGGGTCACTCTCCAACCCGTTCGGCCCAGGAGCCCATCAGTAGGGATCCTACTGGCCCTAGCACTCCGAAGCCTTCCGTTCCCGGGCCTCGTACCCCATCCCCAGCTAGGGCTATGACCGTTACCTCTGGCCCAGGAGAGCCCTCGACGAGGAGATTGATGATGATTAGCTCCCGGGAAATGGAGCAGGAGCTTAGTCAGGGCTGTCCGGTGTTTGCTATTACGGTCCGAGAGGTGGAGCGGGACTCCGAGGGTGAGCTCCCACCCGAGGTTGTTCCTATTCTGCAGGAGTTTGCTGATATTTTTCCCGATGAGCTTCCCGAGGGACTCCCACCCATGCGGGATATTCAGCATGCCATCGACCTTGTTCCGGGCTCTTCTTTGCCCAACCTTCCTCATTATCGAATGAGCCCCACGGAGCATGCCGAGCTTAAACGGCAGGTCGATGAGCTTGTGCAGAGAGGATCTATCCGGGACAGCATGAGTCCATGTGCTGTACCTGCATTACTCGCCTCGAAGAAGGATGGCACATGGAGAATGTGTATTGATAGTCGTGCCATCAACAAGATCACCGTGAAGTACAGGTTCCCTATTCCCCGCCTGGATGACATGCTAGACATGATGGCAGGTGCCACTATCTTTTCGAAGATCGATCTTAAGAGTGGCTACCATCAGGTGAGGATTAGGCCAGGTGATGAGTGGAAAACCGCATTTAAGACCAAGGACGGTCTATATGAGTGGTTGGTCATGCCTTTTGGGTTGACCAATGCCCCTAGCACTTTCATGCGGCTCATGACTCAGGTCCTTCGACCTTTCATTGGAGTCTTTGTAGTGGTGTATTTTGATGATATCCTTATCTATAGCCGCACCACGGGGGACCACTTAGACCACCTTCGGCAGGTCTGTCTACTTCTTCGGCGAGAGCAGCTGTTTGCGAACCCACAGAAGTGTGCCTTCATGACACCTCAGCTTACCTTCTTGGGTTTCATTGTGTCTAGTACGGGGGTCTCCGCCGATCCGGAGAAGGTCCGGGCCATTGTTGAGTGGCCGGAACCCCGTACCGTTCATGATGTCCGCAGCTTTCATGGTCTTGCGACGTTCTATCGTCGCTTTATCCGCGGATTTAGCTCCGTCACCGCCCCGATCACGGATTGCATCCGTAAGGGCACATTTGTATGGACGAAGGCCGCATCTGCCGCCTTCAAGGACATCAAGAAGCGCATGACCCAGACACCTATCCTTCGACTGCCTGATTTCTCGAAGGTGTTTGAGGTCTCTTGTGATGCGTCGGGCGTGGGAATTGGAGGAGTTTTGAGTCAGGAGTCCCACCCGATCGCATATTTCAGTGAGAAGCTGAATGACGCAAAACTGCGATATTCCACATATGATAAAGAATTCTACGCAGTTGTTCAGGCTCTTAGGCATTGGAGGCACTATCTTTTACATCAGGAGTTTGTCCTATACTCCGATCACGAGGCATTGAGGTACCTCCATTCGCAAAAGAAGCTTAACTCGCGTCATAGTCGTTGGGTCGAGTATCTCCAGCAGTTCACCTTTGTGCTGAAACATAAGGCTGGAGTGGAGAACAAGGTGGCTGATGCCTTGAGTCGGCGAGCATGCTTGCTTACCACCATGAGTTCCGAGGTCATAGGGTTAGAGAAGATGAAGGAGGCCTATGTTGATTGTCCTGACTTCGGTCAGATTTTTACCACTCTCCAGACCGGACCCTCGAGAGACCTTGATGAGTATGTGCTTCAGGAGGGTTACCTCTTTCGAGGTAGCAGGCTATGTGTTCCCCGAACTTCGGTTCGAGATTTCTTAGTGTGGGAACTACATGCGGGAGGTCTAGCCGGCCACTTTGGTCGGAACAAGACTATTGAGGCAGTGGAGCATCGATTTTATTGGCCGAGCTTGAAGCGCGACGTTGCTAACATCGTGGCTCAGTGCCGTACATGTGCTACGGCCAAGATGAAGAAGCAAAGCTCGGGCCTTTATACGCCTCTTCCCGTGCCTGATGCCCCGTGGCAGGATGTTAGTATGGACTTTGTTTTGGGATTGCCACGTACCTCCAGGAAGCATGATTCGGTCTATGTGGTGGTTGACCGTTTCTCGAAGATGGCCCTCTTTATCCCTTGCTCGAAGACTTCGGATGCTTCTAGGGTAACCCACCTATTCCTTACTCATGTGGTGTGCAAGTTCGGGTTGCCTCGCACTATAGTGTCTGATCGTGATGTTAGATTCACTTCCTACTTTTGGAAGACACTATGGCATATGATGGGTACTCACCTCAAGTTTTCCACTGCATATCATCCCCAGACAGACGGTCAGACCGAGGTGGTCAATAGGAGTCTGGGAGATCTTTTGAGGTGTCTAGACAAGGACCGCATTGGGGATTGGGACCTCATTCTACCTATGGCTGAGTTTGCATACAATGATTCGGTGAATAGGTCTACCGGCATGAGTCCATTTGAGATTGTCACAGGTCGTAGGCCTAGGAAATCCGTTGACCTTGTCCCCATGCCTATCCATGCTAGAGTGTCAGAGTCGGCCGAGTCGTTTGCTAGGCATGTTAGGAGTTTGCATGATGACATCCGTCGTCGCATTGAGGCCAGCAATGCACGGTACAAGGAGTTAGCCGATGCCCCGAGAGTTCCATGAGGGCGAGTACATCATGATCAGGGTAAGACCTGAACGGTTTCCCTCTGGAACCGTTAAGAAGTTGCAAGCTCACGGAGCCGGTCCCTTTAGAGTGTCGAAACGCATTGGATCCAATGCGTATGTTGTGGACCTGCCCGAGGAATATGGTATAAGCTCTACCTTCAATGTATCGGATCTTGTTGCATATAGGGACCCAGCGGTGATCCCTAGTGAGCCTTTTGAGCCATCTCCTCCCCTTGAGAGTGATCCCACACCTGAGTGTCCACTTCCACCTCCAGCCCCTTTTTCACGGCAGCGTGAGCATATCGATCGTATACTGGACGAGCAAGTGACAGTTACCAGGAGTGGATCTTACCCGCGCTACCTAGTGCGATGGAGAGGACGGCCCGCTACTGAGGACACATGGATCACACATGGCGAGTTGCAGCGGATGGATCCAGACCTTTTGGAGCGATACAGGAGCGATGCAGACCCATACTCGACAGGGTCGAGTTTCTCCCACCCGGGGAGAATTGGTGCAGACACCCGAGCAGTTGATCGGCACGATACGCCGAGCCACCGGTACCGCACACGGAGCACGACACGAGCCACCTCAGCGTCCATCTGTCTCGGAGACAGCCTGGAGACTCTGCCTTGAGCCTCCCCATTTATTATATTTAGTTAGACTTTATGTGTGTTTAATTTGTATTTATTTCGTTGCATTCGGTTTGCCATTTTGAGTGTAATAGGGGCTTATGTGTAATTCGGATCCCGTGGGCCCCACGGGCCCCCCAGGCCCCACCCCATTGGGCCACCTCAGCCTAGGGTCCCACGTGGGGTCAGTCAACATGTCACATGGGAGCATCTAGAAGTTTGAATGGGAATTGGACACATGGGGGACAATGGACTAGAAAAGTCCACATGGGAGGCCACCTACCCCCACCAACTAGTCCACCCTCTCTCCTTGGTTCAAGGGCCGCCCCCCCCTTTGTTTTTTTTATATTATTTTGTGTGTGTGTGTCACACTCCATCCCAACCCTCCATTCCCATCCCCTAGATCCAATGGTTGTGGATGGATGTGAGATGTAACCTATTTAAGCTTATATTTTTCATTTTAGTAGAATTAATGCATTTGAATTGGAAGAAAATCCCTTGAGCAAGGCTTAGGCCACCCCTCCCTCTCCCCTTGAAGCTGTGAAGGCTTCCTTCTGGTGGTGAGACTCCACCCTATCAGTTCCGGTCGCCGCCGCCGCCGCCACGAGCCGCCACCGCACCGCCATCGTCTTCATCGGAGTTCTGCCCGCGCAGTACCACAACAACTTCCACGAAATTTGTGTCTCAGTCACGAGCTCAGATCGATCTGGGAATTTTACTGGAGGTTCCAGAGGTGTCAAGGATATCCCATAAATTTTGGTTTGTCATTCAGATCCCGTTTCATAATTTTTGATTTTCATCCACCCTTCCATTTCAGTTCTGCCAGAGTTCTGTCCAGATTCATATCCGCCCTGTGTTTCATGTCTTAGGTCCATCTTCTGATTTCTGTTAGTCCCATAAATTTTACTGGAGTTTCCTTCCATCCACCCCTTCATCCACAAGTTTTATAAATTTCTGGTTCGCCCATTTCATATTTTCTAAAAATCGTTCTCAGTCCCATCTACAGTTCTGTCCACCTGTTCCCAGATCCGACCACCAGTCACTCCCAAAATCATATCAAATCGCCACCACCTCCAAATCCAATTCCAAAAATTGTCCCAGTTTCTTGGTTTGATTCCCTACAGCTTTTAAGAAGAGCTCGTAGCCTGATTCTAATGTCAAGCAGGCGGTCAACGGCCATTTACAGGAAACTCATATGCTAATCTGATATTTCGGGAGCTGTGCAACAGAGGATTGAAAAATAGTTAAAGCCCAGGTCCGCAGAGGTTCAGAATATTCCACTGGCCCTAGGTTGAAGGATTTTGAATCCTCTTTCCAACGGCGCTTGTTTCATCGCATTCTGACGACGGGGCTGATCGCAGCGGCCGTTTTCGCCGGAGCGCGCGCTGCTAAAACAGCAACCTCAGCTCGTGGACAGCAACTTCAAAGCTTGGAGATCGGGACCGATCGACCCCCGATCGGTGTTCCCGGCCGACCGCCGTCCGTGGAGGCGCGCCACCAGGGGTCCCCATCATAGTGGGTCCCATCCCCGCAGATCCGGAGGACAACGCCATCCGTGGGCCCCGCTGGCCCGCAGAACCCGCCGTTCGGAAAGCACGAAAACGCGGAGTTCGGCATCGCCGGGCGACATCAAGATGCTGCCCGTCAACCTAATTCGCGTGATTCCCGGGCCCCGCATGTGACCTTTTACCTCCCTGCGTGGAGTGGGTCAAATTATTGTACTGCTGTAAAATTGTGTTAACCGGGGGTCCGTGATTGGCCGGGGTTGTCTTCGCCACGCCGGGTGCGTGGAGGTAATGGTCCGAACCTCTTGGCGTTCATTTGCTTAGCTAGTATACGGTCTTTTGCCACTGTCGAGAGTGTAGGTACTAGCCCGTGTGTCCATGTCACCGCTGTGAGAGTGAGAGTGACCCGTCCCGTGACTCGATCCGAGTCCGAAAGTTGAGTCGGACTACCCTTGACCTCCGCCGGTTCCTTAACCGCGCACGGTCCGCGCTTTCCCTCGCTTGGGACGACGAGTGAGCTTCCACTTCTGTTAGCGACGTTTTGCCACTAGGAGCTCGTAGTGTCGGGCTTAGTGTCTCCCTGGTGTGTGCTGCTGGTCGCGTCTTCATCTAGAGTCCGAGGGTGGCACCTAATAGTGTCGTCTCCCGTGTCCGTCCCGCATCAGTAGGGTTCCATCTAATTGTGTTTCACAGGACATTGTTGAGTCTCTCTCTAAGACTGGGGAGATTATTCTATGCGGTGGCTTAGCTTTTATCAAGTTTCAACGGTGGTTCGGCCCCGTTCTATATTACAATGGCTCATGGTGCAAGATCGACACTTGCTGGTCCATGCATCATTTTAGGGCGAACTTGGTTGGAGGAGAGAAGAGCGACCATCGACCTGGACAGGAGGACCTGCACCTTACACCCATCCCACCTTCCCGGCAAGTTCGTCTTCCACGACGGCGCTGCGCCAACCACCTCCGTGTCGCTAGCCACCCACCCCCAGCGATCCACTCTGCCTCCGGGCTCGTGTCCCCCACCACTCCCGGGGCCCACCCCTATGGCCCCCTGTAGGGGGATGGGCCATTTCTCTAACCCGTGTCCTTCATGTTCCCCTATATTAGAGGACACACATTCAGAGGATGCCCCACCCGAGCGTATTCCGGTGAGTTACGAGGTTGACCGAGAGTTGACCAAGAAGTACCACGCCGAGGTTGAGGGGTTAGAGAGCGATCCCATAGAGATCCTAGGGAGCCAAGGTGAGGCACCATCCAATGACACCAGTCTATTTGTCACCCTAGCCCCAACCTTGCAACGACCTTTGCCCTTCAATCCTCATCTTGAGCCATCCTTGCCTTCCAAAGGCAAACTTATCATTGGAGAGTCTTTAGCTAGCTGGTTAAGGAAGGGTCCCATTCTAGATGCTTCGATTCCTTATTACCCACCCATGGAACCAGCTCTACCAGTAGTACCCCTTAACTCCTTTCACACGATTTTTCGGTCCTTCTGCTTTCTTGAAAATGTGAAGGACTTCCTTAAGAGTTTAGATTGTCAATGGGAGTTGACATATATGTTGGCCTTAGGGTCTGACCAACCCTATAGTCATAGCTTCACGCTCCCTGCTTTGGGGTCCATTACCTCGGCATACACCATAGGTCCTATCACTTCCGAGGTCCTTTTATTCTTTCCCATACCCGATGAGGTTGACTTTGTCCCCTCGTATGGTATTACGGTCCCGAGGGAGGAACCTTGCCTTCCTTGCCTTCCCCATGAGCCCTTTGCCCCATCCATTAGAGCGCCTGAAGGTGATCATCTGCACCTGGGCGAATGTCAAACATGGGCAAGTATAGTGAAGGGACCTATCGGGAGGGGTCATCATTTCATTGACCCTTTCGATCCCCTCCCTAGTGAGCCTCTTGACTCGTATTCTTTCCCCCACCTTGTCGAGGAGGTCAATTATCACACCCCTTCCATGCATGCATCCACACTTCAGAGCTTGGAAAGAAGGAAGCCCAAGTCTCTCTCTCATGTTTCACCATGTCCACCATCATGTAGGGGTAATGTCATAAGTGAGTTTAGACTTACTAGTCCCCCTGAGTCTACCACATTTAGAAGGACACATGTGCATGATAGGTACGACTTTGGTTGTCCAGGTCCTCCCCATGTTGTCCAGTCTGGTAGACGTCATAGGCATGCTAGGTCCATGTTTGGAGGTCCAGGACCACCCCTGCATTCGCATAGGTATGAGTCCACACAGCTAGTTCGGAGTCTGCATCATCATCACTACCTTGAGTCCAGCAATGCACGTTATAAGGAGTTAGCTGATGCGCATCGACGCACCCGTGAGTTCCGAGAGGGAGAGTACGTCATGATCAGGGTCAGACCTGAACGGTTTCCTTCGGGGGCCGTGAAGAAACTCCAGGCCCGCGGTGCTGGACCCTTCCGAGTCTTGAAGCGAATTAGGTCGAATGCGTATGAGATTGAGCTGCCAGAAGGCTATGGGATCTGTTCGACATTCAATGTCTCAGATTTGGTGGCATATCGGGACCCCGCGGTGATCCCCAGTGAGCCTTTTGAGCCCTCCCCTCCTCTTGAGAGTGTTACACCTTCTGAGCGTCCACCTCCTCCAGCCCCATTACAGAAACGCGAGCATATAGATATCATACTGGATGAGCAGATGACCACTACCAGGAGCGGAGCATACCAACGCTTCCTAGTGCATTTGAGAGGGCGCCCTGCGACAGACACCTGGATCACACGGGGAGAGCTAGAGAGGATCGACCCGGACTTGCTGGAGCGCTACCTGAGCGACCGGGACCCTTACTCGACAGCGTCGAGTTCCTCCCACCCGGGGAGAATTGGTGAGGACACGCGCCGCACCACACGACGGAGCACACAGATCACGTCGGCATCCCTTTGGCTCGGCGACCACATGACAGACTAGCGGAGTTATCTTCATTTATTTTATGCTTTAGGCCATGCTGGGCCTTGGATTAGTCCCTGCATGGACACTTTTATTATTTGTGGACCTTTGTAGGCCAATTGGAGCCAATTAGGCTTTAGTTGGGTCATTTTATGCTTATTAGGTAGGAGATAGGGCTACTAGGTCACTTTCTTGGTTCAAGCCTTGGCCCATTTGGGCTGGCTGCCATACCTAATGCTTGGCCCACCATGGGATTTGCGCCCCCCGCCTTCTAGGGTTAGGGTTTTGGGCGCCCCCTTCTTTCCCTCCTCTTGGAAGGTGGCAGCCGCCACCCCCCCTTCCCCAATCTCCTCCTAGATTCTAGGAGACTTGCGCCCCCCCCCCCTCCCCATTCGACAACCCCTCCCTCCTTTGGCCACCCCCCCTTCCCCAATCTCCTCCTAGATTCTAGGAAGCTTGCGCATCCCCCCATTCCCAAGCCATGTGCGCACCCCTCTCCCCTCCCTCTTGGCTAGGGTTTCAACCATAGCATCCCCCCTCCCCATATATAAGTCTTGTAATTTTCTTTGAGGAAAATAATGAAGAATATTTTTGAGCAAGAACTCTATGGTGGCTGCGCCCCCCTCTCTCTCCCTCATTGATCCTGCGACGGGATTAACCCCGGGGTGTGACTCCCAACCCTCGGTGCGACGCCGAGGCTTCCTTCGTCTCCTATCTATCATCGGATTGCAGATCTGTCCGCCCAGAAGTCTACGCCGAGTTGCTGCGGTGCCATCACCCTGTTATGGTCGATTCTGAGCGTTCCCCTTTTTCTGGAGATACCTCCGCGAGTCGACGTCGCGTGCGAGGTGGTTTCGTGCCGATCGGAGGTCTACAACGCCGGTGGCGATTTTCTTCGTGCGACTGCACCAGGCTCCCTGTTCGTGCAGGATAGAACTGGTCCATCCTGTTGCGAATTTTTCACAGGACGGACAGCTTTGAGTTTGGACGCGGGACCTTCAGGGATCGTACCTCTCTTCGTCCTCTTTCCAACGCCGCTGACCTTGCCTCATTCCGACATCCGAGTTGTTCGTGGCGTCCGTTTTCGTGCAGTCGCGCAGGTCTACCCCATCCTCCCGGTGCCAGGGCCAGCCGCGAGTTTCAGAGGCCATTGCACTCAACCTCGACCAAATCTGACTGAGCCCTTCAGGCGGGACCTGCTGCTCTGCGTTCTCTTCATCCTCCAACAAGCAGAGCTCCCATCGCCCCTCGGAGCTATCTCTTCTCATTTTTCCCGCTCGAGCGCGCTGTTCTGTGAGCAGAATCCCTGTCACGACTTGCAGGTGCGCCCCCGGCTTCCACGGACAGACTCTGCGAGCCCCCTTTGGCCGAGGCTTCCTCCCGTGACCTAGCTACGCACCCTCACTGACGGTGCCTCAATCGGACACCGGACCAGGCCGTGGGAGCTTCTGCCGCCGAGTCGCGCACTGCTGCGAACCTGCTGACCGCTACTCAGGTCCTCCTCGCGGCCAACCCTTCACCGAGTGCTGCCCGTCAGCCCGTACATCGGCAGCCCTGAATCCTTATGTTGTAGCATGTTATCTCCCTGCGAGGAGTGGGCATTTTGGTTGGAATTGTATTATTATTCATCTTGTGTATCGGGGTTGTTGATCTCGGCCGGGGCTTCTTCCCCACGCCTAGGCGTGGAGGTACGTGCGATGCTCCCCACTGTTGGCATTTTGCTTTACTAGTATGCTTTCTAGTATGCCGCGTGAGTGTGTAGGTTCCTAGCTAGTCTTTTAGTCACCGCGTGACTGTGAGTTGAGAGCACGCATTCCGTGGCCCTAGTCGAGCGCCGAGCTCGGACTAGATTCCCTTAGATGTACGGCGGTTCCTTAGCCGCTGAGATCCCCACGCTTCCCTCATAGGGACGGTCGTTCGGCTTGAGTTTCTTGTTGAGAGACGCCTCCACCCGGAGGAACGCTACGGAGGTCAGCCGCCCGGCTTGCCTTTGGCGTGCGAGTGCTGGCCGCACTTTGTTGCATTCGTAGGTCCTAGCCCTTTTCAGTCCCGTCCAGCATCAGCAGTGGTAATAAATCATGAAATTCTCCATGTACGATGCATGAAATCACAAGAAATCAGAGGGTTTTTGTTCCTAACACATTAATTTAGCCATCCATGAGATAACCTACCTTTGGTAGTGCTCCTACAGATCGAATTTATGACTGGAAGTCGACCCTAGTTTCTGCACGTCCTGCACAAACCCAGCAACTTTTTATCGTTCTAACTCTTCACCCTCTTGTCCTAAATTCATGAAATTTGGAGGGTGAGGAGAAGATAAGAAGGAGAATAATAAGTTCTAAAGGTAGAACTTAAACTAACCTCGTCTAGGGCTTCTATTTTCCTCTCCTTCTCTGGATGGACGCACTGTTCCCTGTGCGGACTGCAGCGAAACAGCAACTTCTGAGGCTTCTAAATCCTTAAGGACTCGACCTCCTATCGCGAAAAGTTGAGGGCTGTTAGACAATGCAAAGGAGAATAAAATTCTCTAAAGGACTAATCTGAGACAGTGTCTCCTTACCTTCGATCCACGCGATCCAATATAAGGGTTCGCTCGGGTCGAAGTTGGGTCTATTTATAGGGTTTGGCTAGGGTTTTGAAGATTATATCAATTTGGAGTCCTAATCTGGGGTTAGAATCAATTCCCAAGAGTCCTAGATAGGTCTACATGTCTACACACTTCGATCCATGGGGATTAGGATGGGAAAAATATCATTTTTCCATGCTTATGCAACTCACATTTCCGAAATCTAGTAGCGGTCTTCTGGCGATCATTTTCTTCCAGTCGCGGTCGCGTGACTGACCGCCTTCTGGCAGGACGCCAGAAATTTGAATTGTCTTCAAACTCCTTCTATATTTATCCTCTATTTATCCATTTAAAATCCCTAATTACGTTTCTAGAGGTGGGCTTGGGCCTAAAAGACTTAGATTTAGGTCTATGGGCCTACTCTAAGTGGGCTTAGCCCTTAGGTTAATATAGGGCCTTTACATTATTTTAATCTAACCCATAATTTATTTAACAACCTATTAAACTGAATTTAATGCTTAAAAATTTTATTTAAGTCCTAAAAATTCCTAGTAATTATGGGGTGTTACACCCTCCCCCTCTTAAGAAGAATTTGGTCCCAAAATTCATCGCATGCTTTTAACGGAGAGTGGGTTTCACTTGCAATTAATGTGTTGCTCTAATAATTAAGGCAATAATGAATATGAAAAGGTCAAGATGGTACCTTCAATCATTTTACCTTCTTCATCCAAGATGGCATTGAGTCGGCCTTGTCGCCTTCGTCCATTATCATTTTTTGAGACTTGTTCCTTTATGAGGGGACACGTGGGCACACGGTGCTCCTGACTTCCACATTTGAGACAAGCGCCGAGACACTTCCAACATTCTTCGGTCGAGTGACCTAATTTATCGCAAAAGTAGCAAGCTGCCATGACTTGCTTTTCTTCTTCTTCCTTAACTCGTTTATTCTTGCTATTACCATTATCATTGCCATTCCTCTTCCCATTACCGTTCCCATTGCGGGACCTCTTCTTGCCGTTATGGTGTATATCGCCCTCCGTGATGCTAAACCTTTCTTCCCTTTCCTCTCGCCCATCATATTTTCGGCTTGGCTTTTTGTCTTTCCCCTTGATTTTCTCTAACTTCTCCAAGGTCCTTTCACATAGGTATGCACGTTGGACCATCTCTATGTATGTGCGAATATTTTATGGTCCAAGTTGTTGAATAAAGCCGGGCCTTAGTCCATCCATGAATCGGTTAGCTTTTAATAGATCGGTACTAATCAAATGAGGAGCATATGGAGCCAGACAGGAGAATTGGAGTTCATACTCGGCTACTAACATCATGCCCTGCCTGAGCGAGGCAAATTCCGCCGCCTTCCTCTCCTTAATGTGCTCGGAGAAGTATTTCGTAAGGAAGAGTGTAAGGAATTCCTCCCATGTAGGTTGGGCATTTTTAGGTTGTGCCGAGGTGGCCTTCCACCACATACGCGCATCTTTGTTTAATAGAAATGTGGCGAGACTAACCTTCTCTTGGTCAGTGCATTGCATAACTTCAAAGATCTGGGTCATCTCGTCGATCTAGTTCTCTGCTTCATAATGGTTCGAGGATCTAGTGAATCTCGGGGGATTCATACTCCAAAAATTCCCATGCAAATTTCCCGCGCCAGCCCTTGCGTCAGCTTGGGCCACAGTTTGTAGGGCCTAGGTAAGACCCGCAACTGTTTGTTACATCACTTCCCAATTAGCACGATTAGCGGCACATTCCGCGGCCATTGTGACAGTGAAGTGCCTGAAGAAATAAACAAGTAATTAATTCCTATGGAATGGAAAGGGAGTTGTCCTAGAGATAATTATTAAATAACTATCTCATCCCAGGCTCTACCCGATCTCACATGGGTTCAAAAATTTTCTTTCCTAGTTCATAGGTGTGAGTCCTTATATCCTTAGACTTAGCCTATGACATGATATTTTCCTATGACTTACTTATGCCTAGGCTCTGATACCAATTTAATTGTCACGCCCCAAGATTTTGCAGCGGAGACTAATCGGGAACATGAATAGCCAGCAAGAGAAGCCTCAAGTGATAATAACAGTTAGAGCGCTAATCATTCACACATAAAAGTGAACACAAGAGGGTATAATCCAAAAACTTTGACTTTATTGAATCATAATGAAAGGTTTACAAAGACTCTTTGACTAACTAGACTCTATAAAAGGAAAATTACACAATTGGCTCTTGACTAGACTAGCTACGGCTTCTCTCGAACCATCAATCGCTCTCGGATCCATCACTTGAATCGTCTGAATCTGACCCGCTAGAATGTCCTGAAAAGATTGAAAAAGTAGGGAATGAGCACACTTTCCTAGTAGGTATCTTCGTATCAACATGAAGGTAATATTTAAGCAATTAGCATTTTAGCTCTAGAAAATAAGATAAAGGAAATACGGTAAAACATGTGGTATAAATCAAAGTAACACAAGTAACAAGATATGATCAAGATGAGATATGAGAGTTCATATAGACTAGGAATATGATCAAGCAAGAATATAGCATGAAATGTAAATATGGCCTTTCACGAATAAGTATGTATAAAGAATGCACTTTTCATAACCATAAAGGCTATGCACTAGAAAGTCACTTAACATGCAAGAATGTAATTTCACTAGATGGCCTCGTGGTTTTCACTCATCTATAAAAAAAGTACTATCGGCGCAATATGACGCCAGTGTTTATCATACCCCATGGTTTTCAGTATGTTTTCGGCAATCAGCCTAGGGGGCTAGTGTCGAGCACTTGGACACAATCAGTGCCCGATCTGCATCTTCACATTATGAATCAAACTACTTCCACGAGATATAACAATAAAGTTCAACCAGTAATGTACAGTTCAACAATAGTTTCATGATGATGTAACCAAGGTAATGAACGCACCAATGGAGGATTACGAGAAGTCAAAGATGAATTAAGACAAGGTCATACTACGGAAGGAATCTGACAACATAATGGTACATTCTTTACTTTCCATAATTCATTAGGTAGCTTTTTGAACAAAATTTGGGGTTCTAGATAATCAATAGACCATCAAGGAACTTTAGCAAAACTAACCCATGGGTCAAACCTCGGGTTAGATAGAACTCAGTATGAAGGCGGTCGTTTCTGGACAGTTTCTATACGGACGCGGTCTAGTCAAAACCGTTTCTGGATAGAGTCGACGCAGAGGGACTCTTGGAAATACGCAGTCACGGGATGACCGCTACTTGACAGTGGCAGTCGCCTGATGGCCGCGACTATCCAGGGCGCAGAAAATGTCGGCAAAGTGCTTTCTAGACAATTGGACTTTGAGGGTACAAGCAGCTCGGCGTCCTAGTGAGAATCTCATGCTCGCGGAGACTTACGGAGGCCTAGTCCGGTGGAAGGAATATCCAACGGAGAGGATCACAAGTCTAAGATTGTGTGCCTAATATGTGCAAAGTGTAACTAATAGCCATGCACCGGAGTACGCACTATGTACATATGAAAGACTCAAAGATGAGAGGGAATCGTGTCGAAAATAACGATCAATTCATCAATAAAAACAAAATCCACAATGCATGTAAAATATAACTTTAATACAAACTATATAGTTTTGGCATGAAAATTGCATAAGTTTAAAATAGGTTTAAAACGCATTAAGGACATGAAGTCTATCATGATGGATGAACAATATAACCAACTTCATAAAGGTTAAGTCATAACTAGGAATAAGACCAAATTACCTAGGCTTAACATATGTTTATAAGAGTCAATCTGTAATCTGTTTAGAGTGAACGGGGTGCAGAGAATAGAAATATAAAAGCGGTCTATCCAGAACCGCTACTATTCTTACGCGGTCGATCGGGGACAGCTATTTGACAGTAGCGGTCTCGGTGAGACCGTCTTATGCCTGCCAGCCAGAAGGGTCAAAATACTACAATGAAAGCCTATTTTAGGACAAGTTATGGATGGAAATTCTAATAGACCTGAAGGTAAGACATGATAGAAGAATAATAAGGCATGGAGATGCATAGAATTACGTGAATCAATCCAAATTATCATCTTCTCATTAAAGAGCAGGATTTATGCATGATGTGATAACCCTATATGCGTAGTGGTAATAAACCATGAAATTCTCCATGTACGATGCATGAAATCACAAGAAATCAGAGGGATTTTGTTCCTAACACATTAATTTAGCCATCCATGAGATAACCTACCTTTGGTAGTGCTCCTACAGATCGAATTTATGACTGGAAGTCGACCCTAGTTTCTGCACGTCCTGCACAAACCCAGCAACTTTTTGTCCTTCTAACTCTTCACCCTCTTGTCCTAAATTCGTGAAATTTGGAGGGTGAGGAGAAGATATGAAGGAGAACAATAAGTTCTAAAGGTAGAACTTAAACTAACCTCATCTAGTGCTTCTATTTTCCTCCCCTTCTCTGGATGGACGCATTGTTCCCTGTGCGGACTGCAGCGAAACAGCAACTTCTGGGGCTTCTAGATCCTTAAGGACTCGACCTCCTATCACAAAAAGTTGAGGACTGTTAGACAATACAAAGGAGAATAAAATTCTCTAAATGACTAATCTGAGACAGTGTCTCCTTACCTTCGATCCACGCGAGCCAACATTAGGGTCCGCTCGGGTCGAAGTTGGGTCTATTTATGGGGTTTGGCTAGGGTTTTAAAGATTAGATCGATTTGAAACCCTAATCTGGGGTTAGAATCAATTCTCAAGAGTCCTAGATAGGTCCACATATCTACACACTTCGATCCATGGGGATTAGAATAAGGAAAATCCCATTTTTTCATGTTGGGTCCCGTACTGCAGGAACACGGATCTAGAGGGGGGGGTGAATAGATCTTACTACTAAAAACTATGTCCAATTAAAAACGCAACTAGCACACAGCGGAATTTACCAGATTGATAGGATTGAGGAAATTAATCTAAACAAGTTTAAACTTGATTCACTCAATCACGCCGAGCTCACACGATAGCACAAACAGATATGATAGTGAACACACAATCACAAGAATCAAATCACAGGACACGGGGATTTTTAAGGTGGTTCGGGACCACAACGGGCTCCCTACGTCCACCCCTCACCAAATCGATGAGGCTTCACTACATGCTACAAAATTTAGCAACACGGGGACGAACCCTAACACACACACACACACGCTGCTTTCACAGTAAAACACACACACGAGGCCTTGCCTCAACCTGCTGCCACAGCAGCACACACACACATACACACACACAGGGGAACACACCCCGAACAATATACCTTACACGGAGATACAGCTCCGTCCACACACACGTAGGGCAATGCGTACACAACCACACAGGAGAAAACTCTCAACAACACACACGGATATACTCTGCACAAATCGACACACATAAGACCACACACACACTCGGAGACCCCTTTCTCCGAACACCCACACAAAATATCCTGTCAAATGTATATGTAACAATCATAAATATATGCTATGACCTTCCACACAAATTCTATAGATGTAAACTAGAAGAATGCATCAAGTATAAGGCTCCCCCTTCTTCATCAAAATCTGATTCTCCTTGCTCGTTGATGGATGATCATAATCTTGACATCATCTTCTTCCTCTCCTCTAGCCGCTTCTCTTTTCCTTATTCCAATCTCCTCTCTTCACCTGAAAGCGTAGATAGACATAATGAGTTCAATCTTTAAGCTAATCTCAAACAAGAATATAGACTTGAATGGTTTAGAGATTCCCCTCTTCTTCACCTATACAAAAGAATACATGAGCATTAGAGATGTTGTATCACAAAGATTGTAGCTCATATATATATGCAAGAGAGAGTGAACAAAGAACATGTAAATGATTATTACACATCTTAGATGCCCATTAAAAATCTTGAACAATCTCAAACAAAAGATATAGAAGTGAAAGATCAAGATTACTCCCTCATGAAATGTCTCTACAGGATGAAGAACGTTCTTGAAGCAATTTTGAAGAGATGCAACACGAACAGATGTTGGATCTTGATTTCAGATACTGCCTTCAGTTGTATATGATATTGGGCCTTGATTCAAGCTTCTTCCCTTCAATTTCAGCTTCAGAGCAAGGTGGAAGAGGGCTTGGGAGCTTCAACTCCGAACCTGCACACACAAGGGTTAGAAGAAAATAATTTTCAGATCTAGCATCCTCTCCCTTAGGGTTTACAACCCAAGAGTTGTATATAAGTGTTTAGAATGGTCAAGGAACAACCTAGGGACCGGATCCACGAATTAGGGAGATATATAGGGCATTTGGAATTGATTGGTTGGGCTTTCGGAGCAAGAAAACGGCGGTCAAAAAGTGCGGCTCGAGGTCCGACCGGAATGGGTCGACCCTTGGGGTCGACCCTCGGGCAATCAGAATCCAAACAGAACACTTTTTGTGTTCTGTTTTACAGGGGTCAACCCTCGCCCTGCCAGAAACTAAACAGAACTAAAAACAAGTTCTGGGTTAAAGGCGTCGAACCCAGGGGTCGACCCTTTCAGGCAGACTACACCAAAATGGGTCTGTTTTGATTCTGTTTGAACAGAACCTGAGAGGGTCGACCCCATGGGTCGACCCCTACTAGATTGGGCCTGAAAAACAACTAAAAACATCATCAATTCAATGGGAAATAATTGATTAAATGTTACCATCATCCCATGAAGATCAACCATGATTTTTCATCCTGAAAGACAAGATAAAGCAAGGTGTTAGTTGACAATCAAGATCTTTACATCAAGCATTAACACTATGACCATGTTCACAATAAATTGCTTCGTTGAACCTATTCCAAGAGTGAAAGATGGAACTTACAACATTGTTTTACCTGAGTTTCACATTGTCCTTAAATGCTTGTTCTTTTGTTGAATCGTTCATGTAAGAATCATGGAGTTCCAATATTGAATTGCCATTGCATGATCAACAAATTTGGAATCAAGGTACGCATAACAATGTTGAGTCACATTCCATGTGATCAATCCACAAGCTCATCAAACCACATATCATTCCCTCCATTCATTTAGCATTACCAAAGTACACATTCATGATATGTGGCTCAATATGACATGATGCTCAATATGAGAGGCTCAATATGACATGATGCTCAAAATGACATTTATCGAAGTATGTTTTTCACAGAGACTTCTCATTAAATACAAATCAATCTCACCAAGTGTAGAGACAATGTGTATGCAATGTTTGTGCTAACTTCAAAGCACGTATGCATCCACATGATGATAAGCCTTGTAGAAGTACAATTCATCCACATGATGATAAGCCTTATAGAATTACAATGCAACCACATGATGATATCCCAAAAGAAATAGTTTATGATCATTTCCACAACCAGTTCAAGTGAAGAGCATTCACGCACAAGGCTAAGCAACAAAGGTATTTTGTAATCATCAAAATCACATACACAACAATCTCCCCCATTTTGATGATGATAAAATATTATGCTATAATGCTCTCTCCCCCTTTGACAGAATCAGAAATGGGGATCATAATGGGGAATCCAGAATGGCAAGAACCTATGGACAACCGGATTATGAAGAGAACCAATGAGCACAATATGCATGAACGAATTGCAGAACTGTGGGATACCAATTGTCTGATACCAATTTGTTGAAATTGGAAATGTAAATATGGACAATATGGTCATGTAGAATGCAAGATGACAAAATGATATGCAAATGTTCACGAGTTGCAACAATTGAAAATGGTGGATGGCATGACAATAATGAACAAGTAAACAAGCACTCAAACACTCATAGAAAGGTATTGACTCATGCAAGTCCTGATGAGTTAGGCAGATAAGATCACATGCAAAGCTCCCCCTATGACATTGACACATTAGATGACTGACTTTGATTTTCAAATTTTTGATTTTTAGTTTTCTTGTGAAATGCATGAAACAGGATGTATGAAAATGATGAGACATGAAATGCATACAATGTAGTCAAGCAGATATCTATAGATACATGTAACATAACTCCTTCACAAGAAGTGATACCAATTGATTTACAGTGAGGGGATAGGTGTAGGAGAAGTGCAAGTGAGTCATTAAGTTCAGAATGCTCGTGATTACACCTAGATGATTGTGCAGATAAATAGGAGAAGACGTACAGCAGGTCAAGTAATTGATCAAAATTTTAAAATACATATCAAATCAAATTACCATGTGCAAGTGAGTAACATGAGAATGAAGTTTAGTTATATGGATAAACAGATTTTCAAGTAAACACAATCGTAAGTGTACAAACTGCATTTCAATCTAGAGAACAGCGTATTGGAGGCTTCGCTCTACCTCAATCAAATATATCATCAGAAATTTTCATACTGACAATCTGAATTTTTCTAAGAAGGATCAGGTTCAAAATAATTCCTTTTTACGCGAGGAGACACATGGAGCTCATGCCAGAATCCTCGGTTACTCAGAGTACTGAACCTTGTCACCTCATTTGAACAGAGATACTTTAGTGAACACTTTTCAAAATTGAACCACATCACGTCTCAGGTGACATGTGCCCAGTTTACTCAGTGAGACTTAGCATTGCTCTGCCTTTCATTTCATCCATCTTTTGTATGTGGAGGCAGGCAACTTTTTCCTCAACTGTCTCTTATCATCCATACAGCAAGTTGAATTACTTTAGAGTGTTGAAATGAAATTCTTATATCCTTATGAATAACACTCAATTTCATATTAAAGTGCATGAAGTGTACGAATTTGATTTAACATGTATAGAGAAAATTTAACTTAAAACAAGATAGTGTAGCTCCCCCTATGTAAATGTAATAAACATGAAATGCTCCTCCTGAGAGTTTGACATGAAGCACACTTGTTAAGACTCAGATGCAACATTATTTAACAGTGGAGTATTTGGTCTTAGAAGTTTCAAAGGAAGGGGTTGAATAGCATATAAGCATACAATGGAGATATGCATATGCAATGTAAAATGAAAAGGTATGTAATTTCAATGCTTGAAATGTTGGCTCCACAGATATGATGACCAATGTTGGAAGTATTCTTTTTGGCATTTATGCAACATGAAATGTTCGAGATGATGCATTTTAAAATATGCACTATATGCATGCTAGAAATGTCAACTATGCAACAAGACACCCGATGAGCTTCATCTTCCAAAAGTACTATGTGAATGATATGTAGAGAGTGATTTGCAAATATGCAATGTGATGCACGATTCCAGATTTTACATGACACTCTATATGCACCTAATGCAACTAATGCATGACACGTATTACCAAATGTTAAAATGTGAGGACACCACTTTATTCTGAAAAGAGAATTCAGAAAATTTATTCAGAGCATCAAAACCATCACATGTGAACTTTTCTTGAAAACAGTTGTGCTTTTAACCAAAAAGATGAGTGGCACATTGGTAAAGACCATGGAACATTGATCAACTTCAGTCCTCAAAAAGTTCAGCCACAGAACAACATCATCATGCTGAGAGAATGGAAAACATCAATCTCAAACTTTTTAGCATGCAAAACTCCCCCATAATCAATGCATGATTTCAGAAAATTCATTTAAGTTGTATGCCATATGCATAAATGATTCATGGTACCGGGCGGAGGCATATTCTCACACATGGTGATAGCTTTCAGACAGGCTTGACCTGTCCTTCCACATGTCACTATTTTATATACCATGTAATCATTGAAATGATGATCAGAAATAAATGTATGCACATTTGACATCCGGAGTTTAGCAAAAGGCATTCAATGGCTACACTCTCATATATGCTGCTCAGATGTTTCAATACCATTCAGCCAAGCATTCATTATCCACATTGTCAAGAACAACCAAGGGGTATCCAAACCTTCAAAATCACTTCCTGTCAAGTTATGGCATTAACATCAAGACCAAGGAACTTCAGCCAAACACTTTATTTTCTCACCTTTATCTTGAGTTACCTTTATTAACATTTTCAGATTATTTACTTTATTCCCCTTGTTGTCTTCTGCATCAATAAGCTCCTTTCTTTCTCTCCTGCAAGAAATAGAATGATATTAGCTAGAAGAAATGGAAGTAGATCAAATCTGGCATTGAAGTCCTCTTGAGCTCCTTTCTTTCTCTCCATGATTTCAAGGGTTAATGGTCATTATAAAACCTGCACTGTAAAGAGCTCAATTCATGTCAGTATTAAGCCAATTGCATATGAAGAAACTAACTTCAAGGCTTTTCATCACATATGACTCTCTCTCTCTCAACCTGCAATATCAGAAACTCAATTTCATATCAATCTCAACTCAATACAAATGAGAAAGCGAATTTCAGTGCTTTTCTTCCACAAGACAATCTCCTATGAGCTGCAAATATGAATGATGAGCTTCAAGTATCAACTTAGGGATAAGCCCATGTTCACCAAGGCATCACACTAGAACTGGCCAAGTTGACTTAAAGCCTTCCCCTTGATCTCAATGCAATCCTGCAACAAAGTTCTCATTTGGTTATTTTGGGTACCCAAATCTTCTTGGGTCCCGGATGGTTAGTTGCACCTCTAGAGGGTGCCTTCTATAATTCTTGGGCATGCATATCATCAAAATATATTAAGGAGCAAACATGCATGGTATGTCCAAACTCACCACAATAATGACAACAACCAAGAGACTTCACAGGATTCTCATACACATGATAATCAAATTTCTGTGATTAACATGAATGTTATCATTATAAGTATGGAAATTTTTCTTCTTCACAACATGATGAGCATGAAATTTTTGTGGGTCTGTAGAGATGTTATCATTTTTCAAACTAAAGCAATTGTTCATCCTGTGACCGAACCTTCCACAATGAAAACAGTTCAAAGGAGCAAATCTTTCAAATGGTCTTCTTGCATGAATATAAGAGTTATCAAGAGTTCTTTTTGTGTTCAGAAACTTTCTTGACTTTGTGAAGCCATTCATTTTCTTGCATACTTCTAGATCTTCAGATTTCATGAAAAAGTAATCATGCATCATATGGCCAAGTTCACCACAATAAAAACATGAGATTTTCTTTGTGGATGCATGTGTATGTACAACAAAATTTTTCATGGCATTCATCGTGACACCAACAACATTTTTAGCCTTTTGATGCAAGTTTTGTTTCTTTTTCAGACTTTCATTTGATTGCTTTGTTGTTTGAGAAACATATTGATTTGGAGACCCATTTGATGTGCTGGCTATATTAGAACTATGGACAAATGATGTGTAGACTTTATTTTCAAAGTTCTTTTTGTTCACAGGATTATAGCCCAGCCCCTCTTTTTGAAAATTCACCTTAGTCTCCAATATCTTGTTCAGATTTTCTTCCCCATTCACAAACTTACACAAAGAAGCATTTAGATCAAGAATTTCTTTTTCAAGTGATGAAATATGCAATTCATAGGAAATGATCTCATTTTCACAAGAAATGACTTTTTCATTCAATTGAGCATTGATAGTTTGGTAACTTTCCAT
This sequence comes from Amorphophallus konjac, assembly GCA_022559845.1. Lineage (NCBI taxonomy): Eukaryota > Viridiplantae > Streptophyta > Magnoliopsida > Alismatales > Araceae > Amorphophallus > Amorphophallus konjac. Next base: position 403,204,584 of record CM040120.1, read on the forward strand.
CTTTTGTTCTAACACAAGCATCTTGTCAGATTCATCAACAATCACAGATTTCCCTTTTTCAAGTTTTTCAAGATTTTTCAATTTACTTTCAAGTAGGGAGATCTGAATTAGCATTGCACTATTCTCCTTTTTGAGTTCTTCATTTTCATTTGCAAGTTTATCATTCATAATCAATTCATTGCAAATATCCTGATCAATTGAGTTTGATTCCATTTTGTTTCTTAGATCTTTTTCAGTTTTATCTAATTGATTGATTTTATTCTTGAGGGCAACATTCTCATTTCTCAAACAGGCAATGGTTTCTTTGTGACATTCAACATCATGCTCTAAAAGTTCATTCAACTTATCAAGCTCAGAACACTTATCATAAGAACCATCATCATGGAGCATGTTTTCATATTTCTTTTTCAATTTTCTATTTTTCGACTTGACTTTCTTATATTGTTTTGCCAACTCATCATAAGCATCAACAAGATCTTCAAGAGTAAATTCTTCAGAATCTGAATTTACCTCTTCTGCATTTTTGTCACTTTGTTGATCTGTATCATCGGTCATGAGACATTTTTGTCTTTCTTTCTCTTGTGCTTTGATCAGCCGGTCCATTAGCTCCTTTGCCGTCCTACAAGAAGATGTAAATGGATACTTGTTGCTATTTACAGAAGCTTTCAATAAACTCAAAGCAGTAACATTATCATGATGCATCATTTTATCCTGATTAGACCACTTGGTCTCATCTAGAGGTAATATGTGTGGACCATGATAAATCAATTTCCAAAGACTAGGTTTAATAGAATTGATCACCATACACAGTTTGCCTAGCCATGAATCAAAATTCAAACCAGTGAAGATTGGCGAACAGTTCATTGATATATGTTCAGTAGAAAAATTCATGATTGTGGAATGCACTGGGATCACTCTGTAGATCGCAAGATCTAGGGACAACAGAGCCTCGCTCTGATACTAATTGTTGGGTCCCGTAGTGCGGAACACGGATCTAGAGGGGGGGGGGTGAATAGATCCTACTACTAAAAACTATGACGAATTAAAAACGCAACTAGCACACAACGGAATTTACCAGATTGATAGGATTGAGGAAATTAATCTAAACAAGTTTAAACTTGATTCACACAATCTCGCCGAGCTCACACGATAACACAAACAGATATGATAGTGAACACACAATCACAAGAATCAAATCACAGGACACGGGGATTTTTAAGGTGGTTCGGGACCACGACGGGCTCCCTACGTCCACCCATCACCAAACCGGTGAGGCTTTACTACACGCTACAAAATGTAGCAACACGGGGATGAACCCCAACACACACACACGCTGCTTTCACAGCAAAACACACACACGAGGCCTTGCCTCAACCTGCTGCCACAGCAGCACACACACATACACACACACAGGGGAACACTCCCCAAACAATATACCTTACACGGAGATACAGCTCCGTCCACACACACGTAGGGCAATACCTACACAACTACACGGGAGAAAACTCCCAACAACACACACGGATATATTTCGCACAAATCGACACACATAAGACCACACACACACTCGGAGACCCCTTTCTCCGAACACCCACACAAAATATCCTGTCAAATGTATATGTAACAATCACAAATATATGCTATGACCTTCCACACAAATTCTATAGATGTAAACTAGAAGAATGCATCAAGTATAAGGCTCCCCCTTCTTCATCAAAATCTGATTCTCCTTGCTCGTTGATGGATGATCATAATCTTGACATCATATTCTTCCTCTCCTCTAGCTGCTTCTCTTTTCCTTATTCTAATATTCTCTCTTCACCTGAAAGAGTAGATAGACATAATGAGTTCAATCTTTAAGCTAATCTCAAACAAGAATATAGACTTGAATGGTTTAGAAATTCCCCTCTTCTTCACCTATACAAAAGAATACATGAGCATTAGAGATGTTGTATCACAAAGATTGTAGCTCATATATATATGCATGAGAGAGTGAACAAAGAACATGTAAATGATTATTACACATCTTAGATGCCCATTACAAACCTTGAACAATCTCAAACAAAAGATATAGAAGTGAAAGATCAAGATTACTCCCTCATGAAATGCCTCTACAGGATGAAGAACGTTCTTGAAGCAATTTTGAAGAGATGCAACACGAACAAAGGTTGGATCTTGATTTCAGATGCTGCCTTCAGTTGTATATGATCTTGGGCCTTGATTCAAATTTCTTCCCTTCAATTTTAGCTTCAGAGCAAGGTGGAAGAGGGCTTGGGAGCTTCAACTCCAAACCTACACACACAAGAGTTAGAAGAAAATAATTTTCAGATCTAGCATCCTCTCCCTTAGGGTTTACAACCCAAGAGTTGTATATAAGTGTTTAGAATTGTCAAGGAACAGCCTAGGGACCAGATCCACAAATTAGGGAGATGTATAGGACATTTGGAATTGATTGGTTGGACTTTCGGAGTAAGAAAACGGCGGTCAAAAAGTGCGGCTCGAGGTCCGACCGGAATGGGTCGACCCTTGGGGTTGACCCTCAGGCAATCAGAAGCCAAACAGAACACTTTTTGTGTTCTGTTTTATAGGGGTCGACCCCAGGGGTCGACCCTCGCACTGCCAGAAACCAAACAGAACTAAAAATAAGTTCTAGGTTAATGGGGTCGACCCCAGGGGTCGACCCTTGCATGGGTCGACCCTAGGGGTTGACCCTTTCAGGTAGACTACACCAAAATGGGTCTATTTTGATTCTGTTTGAACAGAACCTGAGAGGGTCGACCCCATGGGTCGACCCCTACTAGATTGGGCCTGAAAAATAACTAAAAACACCATCAATTCAATGGGAAACAATTGATTAAATGTTACCATCATCCCATGAAGATCAACCATGATTTTTCATCCTGAAAGACAAGATAAAGCAAGGTGTTAGTTGACAATCAAGATCTTTACATCAAGCATTAACACTATGACCATGTTCACAATAAATTGCTTCGTTGAACCTATTCCAAGAGTGAAAGATGGAACTTACAACATTGTTTTACCTGAGTTTCACATTGTCCTTAAATGCTTGTTCTTTTGTTGAATCGTTCATGTAAGAATCATGGAGTTCCAATATTGAATTACCATTACATGATCAACAAATTTGGAATCAAGGTGCGCATAACAATGTTGAGTCACATTCCATGTGATCAATTTACAAGCTCATCAAACCACATATCATTCCCTCCATTCATTTAGCATTACCAAAGTACACATTCATGATGTGTGGCTCAATATGACATGATGCTCAATATGAGAGGCTCAATATGACATGATGCTCAAAATGACATTTATCCAAGTATGTTTTTCACAGAGGCTTCTCATTAAATACAAATCAATCTCACCAAGTGTAGAGACAATGTGTATGCAATGTTTGTGCTAACTTCAAAGCACGTATGCATCCACATGATGATAAGCCTTGTAGAAGTACAATTCATCCACATGATGATAAGCCTTATAGAATTACAATGCAACCACATGATGATATCCCAAAAGAAATAGTTTATGATCATTTTCACAACCAGTTCAAGTGAAGAGCATTCACGCACAAGGTTAAGCAACAAAGGTATTTTGTAATCATCAAAATCACATACACAACAATCTCCCCCATTTTGATGATGACAAAATATTATACTATAATGCTCTCTCCCCCTTTGACAGAATCAGAAATGGGGATCATAATGGGGAATCCAGAATGGCAAGAACCTATGGACAACCGGATTATGAAGAGAACCAACGAGCACAATATGCATGAACGAATTGCAGAACTGTGGGATACCAATTGTCTGATACCAATTTGTTGAAATTGGAAATGTAAATGTGGATAATATGGTCATGTAGAATGCAAGATGACAAAATGATATGCAAATGTTCACGAGTTGCAGCAATTGAAAATGGTGGATGGCATGACAATAATGAACAAGTAAACAAGCACTCAAACACTCATAGAAAGGTATTGACTCATGCAAGTCCTGATGAGTTAGGCAGATAAGATCACATGCAAAGCTCCCCCTGTGACATTGACACATTAGATGACTGACTTTGATTTTCAAATTTTTGATTTTTAGTTTTCTTGTGAAATGCATGAAACAGGATGTATGAAAATGATGAGACATGAAATGCATATAATGTAGTCAAGCAGATATCTATAGATACATGCAACATAACTCCTTCACAAGAAGTGATACCAATTGATTTACAGTGAGGGGATAGGTATAGGAGAAGTGCAAGTGAGTCATTAAGTTCAGAATGCTCATGATTACACCTAGAGGATTGTGCAGATAAATAGGAGAAGACGTACAGCAGGTCAAGCAATTGATCAAAATTTCAAAATACATATCAAATCAAATTACCATGTGCAAGTGAGTAACATGAGAATGAAGTTTAGCCATATGGATAACCAGATTTTCAAGTAAACACAATCGTAAGTGTACAAACTGCATTTCAATCTAGAGAACAGCATATTGGAGGCTTCGCTCTACCTCAATCAAATATATCATCAGAAATTTTCATATTGACAATATGAATTTTTCTAAGAAGGATCAGGTTCAAAATAATTCCTCTTTACGCGAGGAGACACATGGAGCTCATGCCAGAATCCCCAGTTACTCAGAGTACTGAACCTTGTCACCTCATTTGAACAGAGATGCTTTAGTCAACACTTTTTAAAATTGAACCACATCACGTCTCAGGTGACATGTGCCCAGTTTACTCAGTGAGACTTAGCATTGCTCTGCCTTTCATTTCATCCATCTTTTGTATGTGGAGGCAGTCAGCTTTTTCCTCAACTGTCTCTTATCATCCATGCAGCAAGTTGAATTACTTTAAAGTGTTGAAATGAAATTCCTATATCCTTATGAATAACACTCAATTTCACATTAAAGTGCATGAAGTGTACGAATTTGATTTAACATGTATGGAGAAAATTTAACTTAAAACAAGATAGTGGAGCTCCCCCTATGTAAATGTAATAAGCATGAAATGCTCCCCCTGAGAGTTTGACATGAAGCAGACTTGTTAAGACTCAGATACAACATTATTTAACAATTGAGTATTCGGTCTTAGAAGTTTCAAAGGAAGGGGTTGAATAGCATATAATAACATGCAAGCATACAATGGAGATATGCATATGCAATGCAAAATGAAAAGGTATGCAATTTCAATGCTTGAAATGTTGGCTCCACAGATATGATGACCAATGTTGGAAGTATTCTTTTTGACATTTATGCAACATGAAATGTTCAAGATGATGCATTTCAAAATATGCACTACATACATGTTAGAAATGTCAACTATGCAACAAGACACACGATGAGCTTCATCTTCCAAAAGTACTATGTGAATGATATGTAAAGAGTGATTTGCAAATATGCAATGTGATGCACGATTCCAGATTTCACATGACACTCTATATGCACCTAATGCAACTAATGCATGACACGTATTACCAAATGTTAAAATGTGAGGACGCCACTTTATTCTGAAAAGAGAATTCTGAAATGTCCTCGCCGTCGCCGCCCTCACCGTCACCACCGGTGCCGTGCCATCGCCGTCCTCGCTCGCCATCCTCTCCGATCCGGTAAGCCCCCTTTCCCTCCCTCTCCCTCTCCCTCTCACTCTCTATTGTTGTTGTTCTTTTTTTTTTTTGAGGTTGGGGATCATCAGGGGGGCGGGGAGTGTGTGTGTGGGGGGGGGGTGCTCCGGGAGTGGGGGGTTCAGGGAGGGGGGCTCCGGGAGGGGGTCCGGTCCAGGTTGGGGGTTGCGGGCTAGGAGGGTGGGGTGGTTCCGATTGGGGGTTCCGGAGGAGGGTTCAGGTGAGTGGGGGGCTGCTCTGAGAGTGGGGATTTCTGGGAGGGGGGGCTCTGATCGGGGGTCTGGGGTGGGGGCTGCTGGCTAGGAGGGTGGGGGGGTTCCGGTGGGGGGGTGAGTCAGGGGGAGGAGGGCTCAGGCAGGTCCGAGGGGGGGCTGCTCTGGGAGTGGGGGGGTTTAGAGATGGGGGATCTGGCAGGGGGTCCGGGGTGGGGAGAGTTCAGACCAGTCCCATTTATGGAGGCTGGGAGGGTGGGGGGCCACGAGCTTGATGGAGCTCGCTAGAGGGGGGAAGGGGGTAGGGAGGGATTGGGAGGACTTCTGGCCAGAGGGTGGGGCTGGGGGTGGGGCTTCAAGATCGCTGGAGCGACTCCGATAGGGGGTGGTGGTCGGTGGGAAGAGACTGGCAAGTCATTTGTTACCTCTGACAAGTCATTTGTCACCCTTCATAACCTATTTGTCACCCCTAATAACCCATGTGTCCCATTTATAACCCATTTGTTACCCCTGGCAAGTTATTTGTCACCCTTCATAACTATATTCTCATCCCTAATAACCCATTTGTCCCCTTTATAACCCATTTGTTACCCTTGACAAGTCATTTGTCACCCTTCATAACCTATTTTTTACCCCTAATAACCCTGTACTCATCTTGCCAACTCAGTCCAATGTCAGCTAACCATGTACTCAATCCAGCCAACTCTGTCATTCCAAATACCTAATATTGATCTTCTTGCTGCTTTATAGTATTTAGCTTTGATGTTCTTCACTTGAATATTTGTTTTAAATTAGATGCTGTTTAATTTGATATATGCATAATGATAAGTGGGATGCTATTTAATTTTATGTTATATGAGAACTGAGGTGCGTGGGTGTGACCTAACATTACACGCACCTCAGGAGAGCGTGTTAAAACCGCGTTAATGAACCTTCCCGCTCAAGACTTTGAGATTAATGTGTATGTTCTCAACTTTTTACGAGAATGTATATATCTACCCCAAAATCTTGAATTGTCCCGTTTGGACAGTTTTTGAATGTTTGATCGCACTTAGGCAGTCATTTACTGTAACGACCTGAGAATCCGATTACTGGGAAGGCCCGATAACCCGAGACTCGTAGTGCCACCCACGAGTCCGAAGACTCGGAAGGGTTAAAATGATGGTGTGGAGACTACATAAGTATCACAAATAATTATAGGAATTAACCAGTTATACAATTAAGCAGGAAATAAATTAACATTTTACATGATACATGGTCCACAAGATAACAAAAAAATAACAACAGTAGTAGTCCATAACTAGTACAGAGATAAAAAGAAAAGTATAGCTACACGGGACATACCCCGGCTCTGACCTCTGGCACTAACGCTGGGCACCTGAACCACGCTGAGCCTCAGACGCGCTCCCCTGAAGCCGCGCCTCACTTGAAACACGGTGAAAATACGCAGGGAATGAGTCTCAGAACAAGACTCAGTAGGGATCACTAGAACCCTACCTCGCAAACGGAGAAATCGCTACATTAGCAGTAAGCGAGTACCTCGGAAAGGGAAGCCCTGCCATCTACAAAACACCGGTCTCACGGCACGAAAATTGACATCTGCTACGGTGAAACGATTGGCACACCACGGCCAACATGACAAAAACCCGAAGGTCAAAGTCGCAACGACTGACAGTCTGTCACTCCGAACTCGACAAGAGTACCTCGACCTAGAAGCACAGTCGGTAGCGTCCCCTGACGTCTTATACCGCACCGCGGGTGAACTGCCAGACGTGGTAGAGCCTACCAAGGGCACGGACACCCTACAAGTAACAGCAAAGCAAGTGACTAGCGGGGGTCACGCTCGTCAGCGCGTGTCCACTGCCCCCAACCACGTGTGCATACACAGGCCATGCATCCTAGGTCTGGCCTCTGACTGGTTTTCCCCTTAGCCGGACTTTGGCTACAGACGTGGGGCCTGATGAAAACCAGTCTAAAAACCATCCTCAGGGTAAGTCTGTACACCTACTCCCAGGTGAGACCAGCACACGCGTACTGGTGGACTACGACTAGTGGAGGGTCACTAAAGGAGTAGACTCTCAAGTCAACGAAAAACCACGTCCGCATCTGACGACGTACGGGGACCGTCCAACGTACCAGCACCATCGCACGGTGACCACGGTCGGAAAAGAAACGGGACTACGAACCTCCCGGTGCAGCCCTAAGCCTGGCGGTCTACTCTAGACGCGCCACAAGCTCTGACGATCTAAGGCTGGACCATCACAGCCATCTGACGGTCCAACACAGGAGCGTCACACGTTCGGTGCAAAAACGACGGTGATGCGCCTACCCTGGTGCGTCACAGGCCCTGACGTACTCTGCCCAGTGCGTCACAAGGCGCTAGGAAACTAACTGTGACGCGTGCCACTCGGTGCGTCACAGGCTGTAACGGACCATCTCTGGTGCGTTACAGGGTAGGAACACGTTTCCTCTAACCCACCCACACAGGGGCGTTACAAGGCTGTGACGCGTCACCCTAGGTTCGTCACAGGCCTTGACCCCCCAACGGTCAAAAAACTAACGGTCGGATGCCAACAGTCGGATCGTCACCTGACGGTCTTACCCAGGCGCATCACAGCGCCTTGGCAGTCTATCGTGGAACCGTCAGGCCCACGAACGCCATGCCCAAAAACCAACGAAGTGTAACGCACCTCCCTGGGCGCGTTACACCCTGTGGCGGTCACTGGAACGACCGCCACAGCGCTCCGGCGGTGAAAATGGTGAATAAGCACAAAAATGGCAACCACGCCCCCATACCTCCATGGGAGAGGGGGAAATTAAGGGGGAAGCCCCCTGGGGACCCCTAGCATGCTTCTAAGCCATCAAAACGCCGAATCACGGCCTAAAAATATAGATCAAGCGAGCTCTCCCCAAATCATGGAAAACCCCAACCCGGCATGAAAACCCGTCTCTCGGCCTCCCCTCGGCCTATAAATAACGGGAAAGGAATGCAAGAGGCTAGGGAACATCACCCTACCTCGATCTCGCCTAAAGACGCGCCGGATCGTCCACGAATCACAAAGAAAGCTTTTAGAGCCCTCGTTCCTTCACCATTCCCCCCAAGCTTTACGTCGCCACGATCGCCTCGTCGTCGCCCACATCGTCAAGCTGTCGCCCCGCGCCGTCTGCAGCTGGAGGGGACGCCGCCGCGGTCGAATGGGAGAGAGAGGGGGGCGGTTCTCACGGGGGGGGGGGGGGAGGAAGATGAAAGAGGATGAAGAAGAAGAGAAAAAGAAAAAGGGAAAATAGGGGGGTATTTATAGAAAATCCAGAAAATATGGAAAACACCGAAAAATTAAAAATCACACTTCCGCGATCCTCAGAATGCACCGATCGCAACGGTACCACTCTCGCCCGGGTGAACGTCCCTGTTCGCCCGCAACGGAGTTCCGCAAGATTTGCCGAAAACCAGGTCGGGAATCAGAAAACACGCGCGGAAAAGTCGCGGACGCACTCCGAGCCTCCGAAACAACTCCGGATCGCGCCGATCAGAAAATGAAAGATGTCCAAAACAAAATTTCAGACACAACGGAGCTGGACACTCCTAGAAAGTAGATCCGAGACCCATGAAGAAGGATTTGAAAGGTCTGAGATATTACAGCCCCCCCCTTAAACAAATTTCATCCTCAAAATTGAGAACAACCCAAGGGGAAAGAAGCGGAAGACTCACTCAAACAGGTAAGGGAACTGCTGACGCATCTCGTCCTCACGCTCCTAAGAAGCCTCACCACCAGAGTGCCGCTGCCACACCACCTTAACCAAAGGGATGACCTTGTTCCGCAGGTGCTGCTCTCGCCTATCTTTAACGCGGACGGGAAACTCTAGGAGAGAAAGATCTGGAGTCACCTCGGGCCAAACAGAATCCTCAAGTACATGAGAGTCATCGGGCATATACTTCCGCAACATCGAGACGTGAAACACGTCATGCACCGACGCCAATTCAGGAGGTAACTACAGTCGATAGGCTACCTCACCAATGCGCTCCATAATGAGAAAAGGACCGACATAGCGGGGACTCAACTTCCCACGCCGTCCAAAGCGCATCACCCCCTTCATCGAAGAAACACTCAAAAACACACGATCGCCAACGGCGAATGTGAGCGGCTGCCTCCTCCGGTCAGCATAGCTCTTCTGCCGACTCTGGGCTGCCAACATGTTCTGCCGAACCAAGTGCACAACATCCTCACACTGCTGCACCAACTCTGGTCCCGTCAAAACACGCTCACCAACCTCAAACCAATCCAGTGGAGTCCGACACGGACGCCCAGATAACGCCTCATAAGGAGCCATGCCGATGCTCGAATGGTAGCTATTATTGTAGGCAAACTCCACCAACGGTAGGTGGTGAATCCAACTCCCTTGCCATTCCAGGCAACATGATCTCAACATATCCTCCAAAGTCTGGATGGTCCTCTCTGACTGACCATCTGACTGAGGATGGTACACTGAGCTAAATGCTAAATTCGTGCCAAGAGCTCGCTGGAAACTCCTCCAGAATCTAGACGTGAAGTGCGGATCCCGATCTGACACAATAGAGATGGAAATCCCATGCAATGGAACGATCCGCTCCACATAAAGACAAGCCAACTTAGTCACGCTCCAGCTGACTTTGACCGGTAATAATCGAGCCACTTTCATCAGCCGATCCACCAGCAACCAAATACTATCCTGCCCACTCGGAGTCCTTGGCAATCCCACCACAAAATCCATGGTCACGTGGTCCCATTTCCACTCGGGAACATCCAAGGGCTGGAGAGCACCTCCCGGTCGCTGATGCTCCGCCTTCACCTGCTGACAGGTCAGGCACCTGGCCACAAATTCGGCAACATCTCTCTTCAACCAGGCCACCAGAACTGCCTTCGCAAGTTCTGATACATCTTCGTCGCACCCTGGTGTACGGTGTGCCTGCTCCCATGAGCCTCACGCAACACCGCACGATGAACTCGCTCCTCGGCTGGGACGTACAGCCTACCACGGAACCTCACAGCTCCGTCCTCGCCGAGTTCCACATCAGCCATGACCAAAATCCGGGGCAACCCAGGGTCTGCATGCTGAGCCTCTATCACCTGACGATGGATAGCAGGCATGATAGTCAGACTAGAAAGCACTGCTAACCCTAGCTCTCGGGGAATCTTGAGCCTGAATGACACATCGGGCACTTGTTCCCAGAGCCTCCACTTCCTCAACATCAAGGCACTGACCGTGACCTTCCTACTAAAAGCATCGACGATGACATTCATTCTGCACGGCTGATAAGATAGGGTGAAGTCATAATCCTTCATATACTCCATCCAATGCCTCTGCCTGAGGTTAAGGTCCCTCTGCGTGAACACATACCTCAAACTCTGATGGTCAGTGAACACCTCGAACATCTCACCGTACAGATAATGCCTCCAGATCTTCAACGCGAAGATCACAGCCACTAACTCCAGGTCATGGGTAGGGTAGTTCTCCTCGTGGGGCTTCAACTGCCGAGATGCATACGCCACCACTCTACCATGTTGCATTAACACAGCACCCAATCCTACACCAGATGCATCTGTACACACCACAAAACCACCCGATCCAGAAGGTAAAATCAACACCGGAGCCGAGGTGATCAATCTCTTCAGTTCCTTGAAACTCTGCTCACACTCATCAGTCTAGACGAAAGGTACATCCTTCCGCGTGAGTCTAGTCATCGGGGCCGCAATGCGAAAAAAATATTGGATAAACTTTCGATAGTATCCCGCAAGTCCCAAGAAACTCCGGATCTCCGTCACAAACCTCGACCTCGGCCACAACATTACTGCCTCGACCTTGGCAGGATCCACAGAAATACCATCACCAGAGATCACGTGCCCCAAAAAGTGCACCTCACGAAGCCAGAAGTCGCACTTACTGAGCTTTGCATACAACTGGTGATCTCGCAACGCCTGCAGCACCACACCCAAATGGTAAGCGTGCTCCTCGACAGACCGCGAATAGACAAGGATGTCGTCCATAAATACGACCACGAACTGGTCCAGGTACGGACGAAACACCCTCTGAATCAAGTCCATGAAGGCTGCGGGGGCATTGGTGAGCCCAAACGGCATCACCAAGAACTCATAATGCCCATACCTCATACTGAACGCAGTCTTCTCCACATCGGACTCGTGAATGCTCAGCTGATAGTAACCAGACCGCAAATCAATCCGCGAGAACACTCGAGCTGACCGAAACTGGTCGAAAAAATCATCAATTTGTGGCAACAGATACTTGTTATTAATGGTTATCTCGTTCAACTGCCGGTAGTCAATGCACAACCGCAAGCTACCGTCCTTCTTCTTCACGAACAACACTGGTGCACCCCAAGGGAAAAAGCTAGGACGAATGTACCCCTTGGCTAGCAACTCCTGCAACTACGCCCTCAACTCCCTCAACTCAGCGGGGCCCATACGGTAGGGAGCCTTTGCCAAAGGTCCTGTACCAGGCACAATCTCGATCACGAAATTGATCTCCCGCTGGGGAGGCAATCCAGGTAAGTCCTCCGAAAAAATATCAAGAAACTCGCACACCACCGGAATATCCTCGACATCTGGACACGGCTGGTCTACCAAGATCACAGAAGCGAGAAAACCCTGACAACCCGCATCAAGCATACGACGAGCTCGAATCGTAGAAATAAGAAAACGGGAAGAGGAAGACTTAATACCTTGGAAATAGAAGGTGGGTCCACAAAGTTGCTGGAAGTAAACTCTCTTCGAGCCACAATTCACCAAAGCATGATGTGCCTCGAGCCAATCCATGCCTAAAATCACATCAAAGTCCTGAAGCGACAATGCATAGAGCCTAGCAGGTAAACTCTGCCTTTCCATCCACACAGGAACCTCATCGAAATAATATGGAGTGATCATAAAATCACCCAAAGACAACTCCACTGCCAAATCACAGGACAACTGGGTCACCGACTCCTCGATACTCAGCGTGAAATCTTTCGAAATAAACGAATGATACGCACCAGAATCAAACAAAACCCGAGCCACACAACCTAAAATCTGAACGGTACCTTCCATGAGCTGCGACGCCACTGCCTCTGCCCTGGTCATGTGAGTAATCTAGCATCGAGCTCTATGCCTGCCCATACTCGCTGACCGTGGTAGTGGCGGAAACTGACCCTGCTGCTGAAACTGCTGCTGTGGGTACTGCTGCTGCTACTGAGGAAACTGGGGTGGCTGACGCGGCCGCTGCGGACAGTCACGTGCCATGTGTCTTGGCTGATCACACCTGAAGCAGATCACCGGCACCGTACACTGCCTGCCTGGATGCGACTCGCCACACTGGGGACACGCCGAATGAGATTCACCGACTGACCCCTGCCCCTACAAAGGTGCCGGCTGCTGAACACTACCCGAAGAAGCCTGCTGCTCACGGCCCTCCTTACGTTTCTTGGCAAAACCCTTCTTGAAGAACCTCTTCATCTTGGCACCGAAAGATGCAGATCCTACCGTTGATGCCGCTGGAGTTGATGCTCCCAAACTACCAGTAGGAAGCTGGAACATGCTCTGCTCCTGGGTAGTCATCTGTTGGCTGCAGCCTGACAAGGACTGCCCCTGGTGTTGTGTAGTGGACAGTAGATCTAGAGGGGAGGGGTGAATAGATCTGCCCCTCTTTTCGCAATGCAACCCTCTATATAGCTAGTTAAAAATAATTACAGCGGAATACAACTAGCTTAGCGATGTATAAAACGATTTGCTTAGAAATATGATTTCACAATATGGAGATTGAACCTAAGCATGCATCTAAAACATATCAATCGCACAATCAAACCACAACACAATGGATTTTAAGGTGTTTCGGACTGAATCCCCAGTCCTACGTCCACCCCTCACCAAATCCGATGAGGCTTCACTAGTGCAGCACACCAAACCACAAATCGGAGAACCACCGGCTGCCTTCCTACTAACCACCGGTAGGGACGTCAACACCGCAGATCGGACAACTTCCGATTGCCTTCCTACTAACCACCGGTAGGGACGATCTTCAATGTTGATTGTTCGAATGAAATGAAAAAGAAAGAACAAATATCAAGCTATTCAAACAAGATATGAAATAAGCTCAAGAAGAAAAATCTTGTCTGAGATTGCTGGAGCTTGAATCAGATTCTTCAATGGATGTAGATCACCAATAAAGGCTTCTATCTTCTTCACAAAGCTCTCTTCTTGATTCAACATCAATGGCTTCTTCTTCCTTGTGAGTTGTGCTTCCTTTAATCTGCTTGAGTTGATGAAGAGGTGTATGGATGTAGCTTTGATCACCTTTGAGAACCTTGAGTGCTTCTAGCTTTCTTGGAGGTTGCTTGATTCATATCTAACCTTGAAACACCTTGGAATGGATGAAGAAATCTGGCTCGAAGCACAGTTCACGCAGGTGCTACAGTACCTGTGGATCTCCTCCTTCAGCCACCCTTGTTCTCCCTTGATTCCCCTTGGAGCATTAGGGTTTTTTAACCCCTCATGTGTTTGTTTTATAGATCTTGAATGGTCCATAGACACCCCTAGACCAGATCCACAATTTGTTGCAAGTTTGGTGTATTTTGGATTAAAGAATTCCATGGAGAATGGCCCTTTTCGAAGTTGGAAACAAAGTCAACAATGAAGGCTCGGGGCCAGCGGTCGACCTGCAGCTTCTGGCGGTCGACCGCTACTGAGAAACTTGCAAACGGATGATCCCTGAGAATTCCGGTCGACCGCTATTGGGCTGGCGGTCGACCGCTACTGGGCTGGCAGTCAACTGCTACTGGGCTGGCGGTCGACTGCTACTGAAACTCGTGCAGGCTGGTAGCTACTGGCTGGGGCAGTCGACCGCCCCTGTGCTGGCGGTCGACCGCCAGCTGGGCAGACCCCGGTTCATCCCGGGTTGGTCCGTTAACGGCTTTATCTCCGTCGCTTGAGTCCTTTAGCACCCCGTTCATGTCTGTGGCATCGCCCTTGATAGTCTAAAAAGTATCAACTGAGTCTCTGGCCTTGGATTCTCTTGGCTGTACTGCTTTGTGTATTGACCTTGGATGTGTGACGAGCCGAATATCACGTGTCGACTTTTGCTTGTGTTCGCATCCTTGCTTGGGCGCGATCAATGAGCTTTCACTTTTACCATCCTCACTGAATGCCTTGTACATTCATTGGCATATCTGTCATGAACAGAACATCACGTATGTTAGTCACATGAGAGTGGAAACATCAATGACTAATAGTGTTTAGCCATTATCAAAACCAAGAATACCACATAACTCATATGACCATAGGATGATGTCGAATGACCCAAGTGACCACAAGATGACTCAAATGAGCACAGGGGCACAACATTCTCCTCCTTTTTGATGATGGCAACACTGTGAGTCATTATGTGACAGTAATGTCCAAGATGGCAAAGTCTATGACATATGCAACAAGTGCAGCTCAAGATCCATGATAGTAATAGCATGTGAATGCAATTATGAATGCAGATATGAATGCTATGCAATTATGCAAACCCCATCACATACACTTATGAGATACAAAGTGAGCAATGGATTCTCCCCCTTGGACTCTCCCCGTACTCTATTCACACATCCCCCAATGACAACTCACAAAGCAAATATGCTATCCCCTTTGACAACGCGATAACGCATAGCTCTTACAAAGGACTCACATAAAGAATTCTCCCCCTTTGCCAATAGTAAAAAGGAGGGATAAAGTCAAATATCTGTGAGACCAGAGGAGAAAGGAGTTGAGAGCAAGCCATTATATACAAACGTGAAACATACCGGGAGCAACATATATGGTTCAAAGCTAATGAAATTCGATATCATCAACAGAGTTCGAAAAGCATCTACATCTAAGATTTAATAGAAATGAACCAAAGGTGCATATCATGTGTGTGTTTAACCTTCCCTTGTCTTATATATCCATATTCAATAACTACAAAGGGAATAACACAAAAACTAGTATTGAGGCTAAACAATCATGACTAGAGCATGGAATTGTATGATTGTAGCATATTTTGATTTTCAATATCTTTAATAGTTGAAGGCACATGACTCATATTTTACGAGCAATCAAGTCTAGTACATGCCTCCTAGCCGTAAGAATGCACGTTGTTTAGACGCCAGTATCCCTAGGTATTTGGCAAGGCTGACGGTTATACATCAGAATGAACAGAGATAGCAAAGTCACGTCATGACATACCCAATCACATTTCTTTGATGAGAGGATATATTTCTCAGCAATTATGCCATTGCTCTTCCTAGAGTCCAAATGAATTAAGACAGAGATAACAGGGGCACATCATGACATGTCATTTGTCACTTGATTTGATGACGTAACATATTTCTCCGTGCAACAATATCATTGCTCTGTCAAATTGATTTTCAGGAATTCCAACTCATCAAGATGTTTAGAAACAATACTAAGCTCTAGAGTATCACCAAAATTATCATGACGTTTGGATTTTAAGATTTCAGGAGAGTCATTTAAGGCATAACATGCCACCTCTAGTTAAGGTCTATTAAAACCACAGAACATAGATGATTTCAAAAGATATGTCAGAACGTCAAGGAAATCATTAAATCTGAACCATTTTCATTGAATAGACAATCATCAGTTCATATAATAGAAAGCTCTCACACCATATGTTTGTCAGTCTCATGATCTCATATTCAGACTGTAAGCCATGTAAACACAAGAAATTAAGAAAAGCATCAAGACTCCCCCTAAGGATATGCAATGAATGCACTCAAAGAGTTATGTGTGCAAGCAAGTGTAATGATAACTGTCAAGAGGAGAATGACCTGAAACATGCAGGGGTTGACATGAATTTGGCAGACATGAGATGCATGACCCAACACATGGTTGTACACTTATTAAATGTAACAGAATGAAGATGAAACATATGCATGAATGTTGTACAAGGACAACTCCCCCTTACTATATGGCCTATATGCGACATTGACACATGGTACTTGGTGGAGGTGAAACCTCACGAATATTGAGTGCTTCTAGGCAAGCATAACCTGCCTTTCCATACATCAACATTTGATATACCATGGCCATACAAAAATGATGCTACACAAATCATGCAATGCATTGTGAACATGAACTCAATTCATTATTATGCATCTACATGCTATGCTACACCATATGCAAAATGACGTAATTACATATAAACAATGCATGGACACCAATCTGCAAAAACACACAACTAAATTGAACAAGAGCATCATATCAAGTTTTATTGGCCTGAGGTCTGCAGAGACCAAGCTCCCTTCTAAGTGTTGAAAACCTGTCATTACACAAGGGCTTGGTGAAAATGTCAGTACTTTGATTTAGAGTATCAACAAAATGCAGCTCAAAGTTTTTCTTAACGACCTCATCTCTAATGAAGTGATGCCTAATCTCAATATGCTTAGTCCTAGAGTGCTGGACTGGATTTTTTGCAAGGTTGATAGCACTAGTGTTATCACACAGAATCGGGACACAACCAAGATCCACTAGGTAGTCTTGGAGTTGGTGTTTAATCAACAACACTTGGGTGCCACAGCTCCCCGCAGCAACATATTCTGCCTCTGCGGTTGAGAGGGCAACCGAGTGTTGTTTCTTGGAGGCCCAAGAAACTAAACACCCGCATAGAAACTGGCAATAGCCTCTTACGATCCAGCTTGAATCCTGCGTAGTCCGCATCAGAATAAGATATAAGAGATAAGTCACATGATGACGGATATCACAATCCCAAATCTTGAGTGCCGGCAAGATATCTAAGGATACGTTTCACGGCAGTCAAATAGGATTCTCTAGGACTAGCTTGAAATCTAGCACAAAGGCATACACTGAACTGGATATCTGGTCGAGATGCAGTCAAGTAAAGCAAAGAGCCAATCATACCTCTATAGATCTTTGCATCCACTAATTTACCATTTTCATCCGAATCTAGTGATGTTGTGGTGCTCATAGGAGTTGCAATGATTTTGCTGTTCGTCATGTCAAATCTTTTCAGTAGCTCCTTGATGTATTTGACTTGACTTATGAAGTAACCATCTTGTCCTTGGTTGACCTGCAAACTGAGAAAGAATTGGAGTTCTCCCATTAGGCTCATCTCAAATTCGCTAGTCATGAGGTTAGCAAATTCCTTACACATTTCAGATTTAGTAGAACCAAACACAATATCATCAACATAAATTTGAACAATCAAGATGTTCTTACCTTGCTTCTTGGTGAAAAGTGTTTGATCTACCTTACCTCGTGTGTACCCTTTTTCAATGAGGAACGAGCTTAGTCTCTCATACCAAACTCTTGGTGCTTGCTTAAGTCCATAAAGTGCCATGTCTAGCTTGTATACAAAATCTGCATAGTTAGAATTCTCAAAGTCAGGGGGCTGCTCAATATAGACTTCTTCTTTGATCAAGCCATTCAAGAAAGCACTTTTTACATCCATTTGATACAATTTTATTCTAAGGGAGCATGCAAAGGCAAGTAGAATTATGATGGCTTCGAGTCTAGCAACTGGGGCATAAGATTCATCAAAGTCTACCCCAAACTCCTGATTGTACCCTTGAGCCACCAATCTAGCATTGTTTCTTATTATCTTGCCATTCTCACTTAGTTTGTTCCTAAAAACTCACTTAGTTCCTATGACAGATTGTGATGAAGGTCTAGGAACAAGATGCCAAACTTTATTTCTTTCAAACTGGTTTAACTCGTCTTGCATTGAATTTATCCAGTTTTCATCCTTTAATGCTTCATCAATATTTTTGGGTTCAAGCTGAGAGACAAGAGCAAGTTGATCTAATTCTTCACAATTTTAAAATGTGACCTTGTTCTAGGTGGGTCATTCAAGCTACCAATGACATTTTCTAAAGGATGATCCTTAAGAATTCTAATGTTTGTAGAATCATTACCTTCTCCTGGAGCTTGATTCCTTGCATTGCTTGATTCAGGTCGGTCACCATCTTCTTTTGTTTCTTCTTGTGGAGAATCACTCTTGTCCTTCATGCTTAGGAATTCCCCATCTTCATCATTTTTCCTATAAGAGTTATCATTGTTAAAATCATCATGATATTCATCAAAGGAAACATGGGGTGATTCTTCCACAGTTTGACTCTTAATGTTATAAATTCTATAAGCCCTAGATCTATCAGAATATCCAAGGAATATACCTTCATCACTCTTGGGCTCGAATTTATCTAAGTCTCTTTTGTCATTATTATGGATGAAGCATTTAGATCCAAACACTTTCATATGTGAGAGAGATATCTTTTTACCTTTCAGCAACTCATAAGGAGTCTTTTTAGTGTGTGGCCTTACCATAGAGCGGTTGATAATGTAACATGCTGACTTTACTGCTTCAGCCCAAAATCTCCTTGGAAGTTGCCGTTCAACAAGCATGGTTCTTGCCATCTCTACAAGTGTTCGGTTTCTCCTTTCAACTACACCGTTTTGCTCTGGGGTTCTTGGTGAAGAAAATCGATGTGAAATACCTTCGGCCCTGCAAAGATTATAGAAGTTAACATTTTCAAATTCACCACCATGGTCAGATTGAATCTTGGAAATTTTAAACTCACCGTCCTGCTTTATCTTCATGTAGAGTGCCTGAAACTCATCAAAAGTATCATTTTTATCTGTGAGAAAGAAAACCCATGTGAACCTAGAAAAGTCATCCACCAAGACATATCCATATTTTCTACCACTTAAGCTAGCAGTTTTGGTTGGGCCAAACAGGTCCATATGAATTAGCTCGAGTGGTTTGGATGATGTATTTTCAGATCTTCCTTTGAAAGATTTTCTTGTTTGTTTACCTAGGGCACATGCATCACACAACTTATTTTCTTGTTTAAATGATAATTCAGGCAACCCTTTCACCAGTGAATGCTTTAACAGTTTATGTAAGACATTGTAGCTAGCATGTCCTAGTCTACGATGCCATAACCATGTAATTTCAGATTTTGGTGCAGCGAGACAAATGTTTGAATAAGCAGAATCATCTAAGTCAATCATGTAAACATTATTGACTCTCTTACCTTAAAATTTTACTTTGTCAGATTTTGGTTCAAAGATTTTACATTCTTGAGAATCAAACAACACTTTGTGACCTTTAGCACACAATTGACTTATGCTGAGCAAATTACATTTCAATCCTTCAACTAGCAGCACATTTCCAATAGAGTTGGAGAGATTCTTACCTACATTACCTGTTCCAATAATTTTTCCTTTGTTGTTCCCTCTAAATGTGACGTATCCTCCTTCCTTTTCCTCCAAGAGACAAAATTTTATTTTGTCTCCAGTCATGTGTCTTGAACAGCCACTATCAAGGTACCACCTGTTATGCATGGCTACAAGACATTCCTGCACAAGCAATTAAACAATGGTGTTTGGCACCCAACCAAATTTGGGTCCCATCAAACTCTTCAAAATTTTAAAACATGAAACCATTTCTTTTGGAATTCAAACCTTCCTAACATTCATGTTTTGTTTGCTTAGAGTAGGGATTTGGTTTTTCTTTTCAGCTTTGACATTCACTTTTTGTTTAGAAGCTCTTTGTTGGATTTTGTGGAAGTTTGAGGAGGTTTGCTTCTTAAACCATTGAGGCCGTTGGTTGTTATAGGTTTGAAAGTGAATGTTCTGCCACCTAAGAGATTGAAACTTATAGGATTGGTGAACACATGAATCATAATTTCTCCAAAAGTAGGATAGTGTTGGCCTATATGAATGTGCAATCCAGTTATGGTGATATCTGGAAGATTGAGCATGCAATGGCCAAGGAGGTGTTGGCCTGTGTTGTGAGGATGGTTGACTCTTCTTGGGCTTTTGAGCAATCTTTTTGGAGATTTCAGTAGCTTCTTCTGCAACCTTTTCTTTTCCTTTGGATGTTGTTCTTGAGGTAGAAGCATCAGACGAGGAAACAAATGTGAATGTTTTTAGCCCAATTGACCTTTTGTTTGTTGGATCAAAACCCAACCCATCTTTGTTGTGGTTCATTCTAGTTCCTAGCAATGCATCTAAGTTTTCTTTTCCATCCACAAATTTTTCCAAAGATTGTTGTTTATCCTTCAACTCTTTTTGTAAGTTTTTAATATTTTGCAGGAGTTGAATGTTGACTTGTTTGATAGCTTCATACTTTTCATTGCTCAATTTGCTATCCTTTTCATAGGTTTGCATTTTTAGCTTCATGCTATCAATCTCATTTCGCAAATCTTCATTTTCAGTTTTCAAGTCAGTCATTTCTTTTCTTCCTTCCTCCAAATTCTCAATCATTTTCTTAAGATCTTCAATTTCAGTTTCAAGTAGAGCATTCTTATCATTCATATCATGATCATGCACAAATGAGTTAATTTTCTTTTTCAATGATTTATTCTCCTTTTTGTACATTTCATATTTTTTCATGAGTTGTATATATGCTTCCTCACAATCATCAGTTGTATAATCCTCCCGATGCAGCCATGTTTGACTTCGATTTCCACCTCGAGGCCAGCCCCTTTTCTTGTATTTGTTTAACCCCAAAGTCACCCAATCTTCCATAGATTGTGGATCAGGTCTGGGGGATGTCTAAGGACCATTCAATGGCTATAAAACACATGCAAGAGGGTCAGAAACCCTAGTTGATCATTTGAGAAATCAAGGGAGGCTGCAAGGGTGTGTTCAAGGGAGAGTAGTTCGAAGTACTGTAGCCGTGAACAATACTACGGGAAGAAGCTTCATCCATTCCAAGAGATTCAATTCCAGATCTGAAGCCATCTCAACCTCCAAGGAAGCAAGAAGCAATCAAGACTTTCAAAGGTGATCTAAACTGCATTCTTCATCCTCTTCATCAGCTCAAGAAGATCAAAAGGAAGATCGAAGCTACATCCATCGTCTTCTTCATCAACTAGAAGAGATTCAAGGAAGATCATCTCGCAAGGAAGAAGACACCTTCAAAGCATCCGATTCAAGCTTCTGCAACTCAGACAAGATCTTCTTTCTTTGAGCACACTCTATATCTTGTTTGAGTGAGTTCATATTTGTTATATTTTTCATTTCATACAAACGATTGAAACTTATAGGATTGGTGAACACATGAATCACAATTTTCCCAAAAGTATGGTGGTGGCCTATATGAATGTGCAATCCAGTTATGGTGATATCTGGAAGATTGAGCATGCAATGGCTGAGGAAGTGTTGACCTATGCTGTGGGGAAGGTCGACCTTTCTTAGGCTTTTGGACAAGCTTTTTGGGAATTTCAGTTACTGCCTCTTCAATCTTTTCTTTTCCTTTGGATGTTATTTTTGAGGTTGAAGCATCGGAAGAGGAAACAAATGTGACTATTTTTAGTCCAATTGACCTTTTGTTTGTAGGTTCAAAACCCAACCCTTCCTTGTTGAAGTTCATTCTGGTTCCTAGCAATGCATCTAGGTTTTCTCTTCCATCCATAGATTTTTCCAAAGATTGTTGTTTATCCTTCAACTCTTTTTGTAGATTTTCAATGTTTTGAAGAAGTTGAATGTTGACTTGTTTGACAGCTTCATACTTCTCATTACTCAATTTGCTGTCCTTTTCATAAGTTTGCATTTTGAGCTTCATGCTATCAATCTCATTTCTCACATCTTCATTTTCAGTTTCCAAGTCAGCCATTTCTTTTCTTCCTTCCTCCAAATCCTCAATCATTTTTTTAAGATCTTCAATTTCAGTCTCAAGTAGAGCATTCTTATCATTCATATCATGATCATGCACAAATGAGTTAATTTTCTTTTTCAATGATTTATTCTCCTTTTTGTACATTTCATATTTTTCCATGAGTTGTATATATGCATCCTCCCAATCATCAATTGTATAATCTTCAAATGGAGAATTTACCTCAGTTTCTTCATGACCTTTGGCCATAAGGCAGAGATCTTCTTTTTCTTTGTCCGAAGAGCTAGTTCCGTCATCACTTTCCTCTTCATCGCTCCATGTGGACACCATGGCCTTGTTCTTCTTCTTGCCCTTCCATTTGTCAGCTTTTTTGAATCTGTCGGGACAATCATTCTTGAAATGCCCTGGTTTGTTGCAAGAATAGCAAATGATTTTATCAGATTTCTTAGAGTTTTCAGAATTAGACTTGAAACCATTTCTTACCTTTGACCTTCCTCTCATGTAGCTCTTACCTTCCTTTCTCAGGAATTTCTTGAACTTACGTGTGAGCATGACTACGTCATCCTCATCTCGCTCACTAGCCGAATCCTCACCTTCATCAGAAGAGCCTTGACTGCTGGGTCCTGCTTTAAGAGCTAGGGACTTCTTCTTAGGTGTCTCGGCCTCTTTGTTCTTGAGGTTGATCACATAGGTCATCAATGACCCAATGAGTTCATCTACCTTGGTAGTTGCGAGATCTCTCGATTCTTCAACCACGGTAGTCTTTGTGTGCCATGCTGGAGTTAACGATCTGAGAATTTTTCTTATAATTTCTTGCTCTGAATATTTCTTTCCCAAATCAGTTAAACTATTAGTAAGCACAGTTAAACGAGCATACATATCTTGAATTGACTCATCAGGCTTCATGCGGAACATTTCATATTCAGAAACTAAAATGTTGGCTTTTGTTTCTCGTACCTGAGAGGTTCCTTCGTAGATTACCTCTAACTTATCCCACATTAATTTTGCAGATGCACAGGTAGCCACTCTTGAGAATTCAACAGGATGGAGTGAGCATTACATGATATATTTAGCACTCCAGTTGACAGTGGATTGCCTTATCTGTTCTTTGGCCCACAAGTCCTCATTATCCGGCAGCTCATACGGGCCTTTGCTGATCACTCGCCAAAGTTTGTAATCTTGAGCACGAATGAACACCTGCATACGATGTTTCCAATAGGGATAATTAGCTCCAGTAAAATAAGGAGGCCTATTCACGGAATGTTCTTCAGGTAGAAAACCCTTGGACGCTGATCCACCAATTCCCTCAAGGTCGTTGGACCCCATAATGAGAGATTAGGCTCTGATACCACTTGTTGTGTAGTGGACAGCGGATCTAGAGGGGAGGGGTGAATAGATCTGCCCCTCTTTTCGCAATGCAACCCTCTATATAGCTAGTTAAAAATAATTGCAGCGGAATACAACTAGCTTAGCGATGTATAAAACGATTTGCTTAGAAATATGATTTCACAATATGAAGATTGAACGTAAGCATGCATCTAAAACATATCAATCGTACAATCAAACCACAACACAAAGGATTTTAAGGTGGTTCAGACTGAATCCCCAGTCCTACGTCCACCCCTCACCAAATCCGATGAGGCTTCACTAGTGCAGCACACCAAACCGTAAATCGGAGAACCACCGACTGCCTTCCTACTAACCACCGGTAGGGACGTCAACACCGCAGATCGGACAACTTCCGATTGCCTTCCTACTAACCACCGGTAGAGACGATCTTCGGTTTTGATTGTTCGAATGAAATGAAAAAGAAAGAACAAATATCAAGCTATTCAAACAAGATATGAAATAAGCTCAAGAAGAAAAATCTTGTCTGAGATTGCTGGAGCTTGAATCAGATTCTTCGATGGATGTAGATCACCAATAGAGGCTTCTATCTTCTTCACAAAGCTCTCTTCTTGATTCAACAGCAATGGCTTCTTCTTCCTTGTGAGTTGTGCTTCCTTGAATCTGCTTGAGTTGATGAAGAGGTGTATGGATGTAGCTTTGATCACATTTGAGAACCTTGAGTGCTTCTAGCTTCCCTGGAGGTTGCTTGCATCAGATCTAACCTTGAAACACCTTGGAATGGATGAAGAAATCTGGCTCGAAGCACTCTTCACGCAGGTGCTACAGTACCCGTGGATCTCCTCCTTCAGCCACCCTTGTTCTCCCTTGATTCCCCTTAGAGCATTAGGGTTTTTTAACCCCTCATGTGTTGGTTTTATAGATCTTGAATGGTCCATGGACACCCCTAGACCAGATCCACAATTTGTGGCAAGTTTGGTGTCTTTTGGATTAAAGAATTCCATAGAGAATGGCCCTTTTCGAAGTTGGAAACAAAGTCAACAATGAGGGCTCGGGGCTAGCGGTCGACCTGCAGCTTCTGGCGGTCGACCGCTATTGAGAAACTTGCAAACGGATGATCCCTGGGAATTCCGGTCGACCGCTACTGGGCTGGCGGTCGACCGCTACTGAAACTCATGCAGGCTGGCAGCTGCTGGCTGGGGCGGTCGACCGCCCCTGTGCTGGCGGTCGACCGCCAGCTGGGCAGACCCCGGTTCATCCCGGGTCCGTCCTTTAACGGCTTTATCTCCGTCGCTTGAGTCCTTTAGCACGTCGTTCATGTCTGTGGCATTGCCCTTGATAGTCTAAAAAGTATCAACTGAGTCTCTGGCCTTGGATTCTCTTGGCTGTACTGCTTTGTGTATTGACCTTGGATGTGTGACGAGCCGAATATCACGTGTCGACTTTTGCTTGTGTTCGCATCCTTGCTTGGGCGCGATCAATGAGCTTTCACTTTTGCCATCCTCACTGAATGCCTTGTACATTCATTGGCATATCTGTCATGAACAGAACATCACGTATGTTAGTCACATGAGAGTGGAAACATCAATGACTAATAGTGTTTAGCCATTATCAAAACCAAGAATACCACAGAACTCATATGACCATAGGATGATGTCGAATGACCCAAGTGACCACAGGATGACTCAAATGACCACAGGGACACAACACTTGGCTAATCGGTTCCCGAGTCCTATGCATATCCATCTCCAAGGACGCCGCAACACCAGAAGCCGTCTACAAATCAGTGGCAGCATTCGCGATCAAATGGTGCCTCAACTTCTACCTGAAGCTCTGTACGAACTGTGCGGTCTTCACCCTCTCATGCTCCATGATATGAGGTGCATAATGACCCAGCTCAACAAATCGGGCCCTATACTGCAACACGGACATGTCGCCCTGGACCAGCTCCAAAAACTGACTCATCCGTTGCGTAGCAATATACTCTAGATAGTAGGCACGCTCGAAAGCGCTGACGAAGTCACTCCCCGCAATCTGCTCAGGGGGACGTGACAGAAAAGATATCTTCCACTCGGAAGACCACTACTCCCTAGCTGTGACCTGCAACTAGTTGTAGGCCAACATCACCTTGTCCTCCGCAGTACACCGCTTGGAGCTGAACAACCGCTCCATCTCGTCGAGCCAACTCCAAGCCATATCAGGGTCTGACTGACCGCCATAGTAAGGTGGATGGAACTGCATGAAATCCCTCACTGCTTGGCCTAGCCCACCCCTGGTCGACGAGCCCTCACCAGCCTCTCCGCCGAACTGTTGCGACATAAGCTGGTACATGCCACGGAAGAAATCCTCGGCCCCCGGAAACCTCACAGTATCCACTACCTCAGTGGCCGCCGATGGCACTCTACTCTGCTCCTCCTGCTCCTGCTGAACCTCCTGCTGGATCTCCTAACCTCCAGCCGACTGCCCTTGCTGAGAGCGAGTGCTCCGCCTCGGCGCCATGCTCGCTCCTGAAGCAAAAGATAGGAAACACGGAAACAACAAGGTTAATAAAAACACACGATGCCCGATGCCAGCGTCAACTATACATCATCGCTGTGGACTAGTGGACCACCATAATTACTTATGATTCTCGTATAATCCCACAACCGCGGTCTGATACCAGCGGTAACGACCCGAGAATCCGATTACCGGGAAGGCTCGATAACCCGAGACTCGCACCATCACCCACGAGTCTGAAGACTCAGAAGGGTTAAAAGGATGATGTGGAGACTACACAAGTATCACAAATAATTACAGAAATTAACTAGTTATATAATTAAGTAGGAAATAAATTAACATTTTACATGATACATGGTCCACAAGATAACAATAAAATAACAACAGTAGTAGTCCACAACTAGTACATAGATAAAAAGAAAAGTACAGCTACACGGGGCATACCGCGACTCTGACCTGTGGCACTAACGTTGGGCACCTGAACTACGCTGAGCCTCAGACGCGCTCCCCTGAAGCCACGCCTCGCCTGAAACACGGTGAAAACACGCAGGGAATGAGTCTCAGAACAAGACTTAGTAGGGATCACTCGAACCCTACCTCGCAAACGGAGAAACCACTACATTAGCAGTAAGCGAGTACCTCGGAAAGGGAAGCCCTGCCATCTACAAAACACTTGTCTCACAGCACAAAAACTGACACATGTGCTACGGTGAAACGACCGGCACACCACGGCCAACACGACAAAAACCCGAAGGTCGAAGTCGCAACGACTGACAGTCTGTCACTCTGAACTCGACAGGAGTACCTCGCACTAGAAGCACAGTCGGTAGCATCCCCTGACGTCCTATACCGCACCGCGGGTGAATTGCCAGACGTGGTAGAGCCTACCAAAGGCACGGACACCCTACAAGTAACAGCAAAGCAAGTGACTAGTTGGGGTCACGCTCGTCAGCGCGTGTCCACTGCCCCCAACCACGTGTGCACACACATACCATGCGTCCTAGGTCTGGCCTCTGACTGGTTTTCCCCTTAGCTGGACTTTGGCTACAGACGTGGGGCCCGACGGAAACCAGTTTGAAAACCGTCCTCAGGGTAAGTCTGTACACCTACTCCCAGGTGAGACCAGCACACGCGTACTAGTGGACTACGACTAGTGGAGGGTAACTAAAGGAGTAGACTCTCAAGTCAACGAAAAACCACGTCCGCATCTGACGACGTACGGGGACCGTCCCACGTACCAGCACCATCGCACGATGAGCATGGTCGGAAAAGAAACGGGACTGCGAACCTCCCGGTGCAGCCCTGAGCCTGGCGATCTACTCTAGACGCGCCACAGGCTCTGACGGTCTAAGGCTGGACCGTCACAGCCATCTGACTGTCCAACACAGGAGTGTCACACGTTCGGTGCAAAAACGACGGTGACCCGCCTACCCTGCTGCATCACAGGCCCTGACGCACTCAGCCTAGTGCGTCACAAGGCGCTAGGAAACTAACTGTGACGTGTGCCACTCGGTGCGTCACAGGCTGTAACGGACCATCTCTGGTGCGTTACAGGGTGGGAACGCGTCAGCTCTAACGCATCCACACAGGGGCGCTACAAGGCTGTGACGCGCCACCCTGGGTGCGTCACAGGCCTTGACCCCCCAACGGTCGGATGCCAAGGGTCGGATCGTCACCTGACGGTCCTACCCAGGCGCGTCACAGCGCCCTGGATGTCTATCGTGGGACTGTCAGGCCCACGAACGCCACGCCCAAAAACCAACGAAGTGTAACGCACCTCCCTGGGCGCGTTACACCCGGTGGCGGTCACTGGAACGACCGCCACAGCGCTCCAACGGTGAAAACGGTGAATAAGTACAAAAATGACAACCACTCCCCCATACCTCCATGGGAGAGGGGGAAATCAAGGGGGAAGCCCCCTAGGGACCCCTAGCATGCTTCTAACCCATCAAAACGCTGAATCACGGCCTAAAAACATAGATCGGGCGAGCTCTCCCCAAATCATGGAAAACCCCAACCGGGCATGAAAACCCGTCTCTCGGCCTCCCCTCGGCCTATAAATCACGGGAAAGAAACGCAAGAGGCTAGGGAACGTCACCCTACCTCGATCTCGCCTCGAGACGCGCTGGATCGTCCACGAATCACATAGAAAACTTTTAGAGCCCTCGTTCCTTCACGATTCCCCCCAAGCTTTACGCCGCCACGATCGCCTCGCCATCGCCCACGTCGTCACGCCGTCGCCCCGCGCCGTCTGCAGCCGGAGGGGACGCCGCCGCGGTCGAATGGGAGAGAGAGGGGGGCGGTTCTCACGGTGGGGGAGGAAGAAGAAAGGGGAAGAAGAAGAAGAGAAAAAGAAAAAGGGAAAATAGGGGGTATTTATAGAAAATCTATAAAATCTGGAAAATATCAAAAAATTAAAAACCACACATCCGCCATCCTCGAAACGCACCGATCGCAACGATACCACTCTCACCCGGGTGAACGCCCCAGTTCGCCCGCAATGGAGTTCCGCAAGATTTGCCAGAAATCGGGTCGGGAATCAAAAAACACGCGCAGAAAAGCCACGAACGCACTCCGGGCCTCCGAAATAACTCCGGATCTCGCAGATCCGAACATGAAAGATGTCCGAAATGAAATTTCAGACATAATGGAGCCGGACACCCTGAGAAAGTAGATCTGGGACCCACGAAGAAGGATCCGAAAGGTCCAGGATATTACATTTACCATATTTGTTTGTATGATTTGTTGAGAATTTCAGTTGCGTCTTCTCACTCTTCTCTGCTATACCTTTATTGATTTTGAGTATTTTCTTAACCACTTATTTGCAAATGTTTAAGAATATTTCGTAATCAATAAATATTTTTGGTATATCGGAGAAGTGTGGGGAGATGCTGCCAAAATTTTTAGCAAATCGTACAACACATATAGTTAGTGATTGTGCGATCAAACCTTCATGGATGGGTTAAAAAGTGATAATCTAAAAAATAGTCTTCTTCCATCTGCAAATGGCCTATGATGAACGATGTGAGGAAAGGGTCGGGCTTATTTTCATGAGTAATGATTTCAAAGTTATTTGTGTATTAACATTTAGTGGGTGCAGGCAAAATGTTGACAGATCGTTCATGGATGTATCGTAGAATAGTTGACCGGGTGGTGTCTATTGACCATAAGCATGTAATTGAGAGTTTCATTCTTTTTACATTGGGGAATTCAAATGCAGCAATAGACCGCGATAGTCACATTCGATGCCCTTATTCAAGTTGTAGAAACTTGAGGTGGCGTTCACCAGGGGATGTGCAACATCATTTGTACAATAAAGGGTTCGTGGATAGTTATATGAATTTGACGTGTCATGGTGAGGATGTCTTGTCGTATGAGCCCGACAATCACTACCATAAAATGCGGGATTTTAGACGGTCAATTTCCGTCTGAAATCCGCCTGAAATTCCGTGGGAAGACACTTTTGTAGTGGATTTCAAACGAATTTCGGTCGGAAATAGGCCGTCTCATATTCTTGATTACAAATTTTGGACAGATTTCATTTCCGTCACAAATTCCGTCTAAAATTTTACACGGACATATTTCCGTTTGAAATATCGTCTGAAAATACAAATTTCAGAAAGATTTAATTTCAGTCACAAATTTCGGAAAGATTTAATTTCAGTCACAAATTCCGTGTGAAATACCGTCTGAAATTATGTCCGTCCGAAATTTTCCACGGAACATTTTCCGTATGAAATAGACGTTTGAAATTTCAGATGTACAATCTCAGACGGCTTATTATCGTCCCTATTTCCGTTTCAAAATTCAAATGTCTGCGTTTGAAATCCGTCGGAAATTTCAGACGGACAAGGTATGTTCAGAAGGATATGCAACGGTATTTGGGAATGTACGTTCAGACGGATAATTGGTCGTTTGTAATTTCGTCTGACATTTCAGACGGATCCATTTGAAAATCCGTCCGAAAATTTTTCATTATTTTTTTTTAAATACAAAATTGTTTTAAAAAACCTGTTAAAAGTACATCAAATATTAATCAAACTAATGTACTGAAATAAAACACATAATAAGAAACTCAACACGAATCCCATGCTGATCAAATATCCTCCACATCGTCCATATCCTCCTCCCTGTCCTGCTCATCTCCTCCGTCGTCGCCCGCAGAAGGATCCTCCTACATTTAAAAAAATAATAACATTCATTCATAGATAAAAAAATTAGTGTGAAGATAAATTAAATATTTTATTACACTACATAAATTGAAATCAAACATAATATCAAATCGATAACTGCATAGATTATACAGACCCCAACTAACCAAGTTGTCATCAGTATTTTAAATTAATTACATTTAAAGACTGCACTTTTGAGCGCTGGGCCCAAACCGGGTATCCGATTTGGATTCCGTCAGTTCTGACAAGTCATTTTCATCTCACAGGTCCTGTTGGAACGATCGACACACCGATCAGACCGATATTTCAGATTTTAGACCCCCGAACTCGACTTCTTTAAATTTAAACTAAGTGTATTTACAAAATGGACTTTTGAGCACTGGGCCCAAATCGGGTATCCGATTTGGATTCCGTGAGTTCTCACAAGTCACTTTTATCTCCCAGGTCCTGTTGGAATAATCGGTAGGCCGATCAGATCGGTATTTTAGATTTTAGACCCCCGGACCCCGACTTCTTTAATTTTAAACTAAGTGTATTTACAAAATACACTTTTGAGCGTCGGGCCCAAACCAGATATCCGATTTGGATTCCGTCAGTTCTGACAAGTCACTTTCATCTCCTAGGTCCTGTTGGAACGAACGAGACGCCGACCAGACATGTATGTTAGATTTTAAACCCGCCAACCCCTACTTATCTGTCTTTTAAATTAATTACATTTAGAGAATACACTTTTGAGCGTCGGGCCCAAACCAGATATCTGATTTGGATTCCGTCAGTTCTGACAAGTCACTTTCATCTCCCAGGTCCTGTTGGAACAATCGGCACGCCGATCAGATCGGTATTTCAGATTTTAGACCCCCGAACTCGACTTCTTTAAATTTAAACTAAGTGCATTTACAAAATGCACTTTTGAGCGCTGGGCCCAAACCGGGTATCCGATTTGGATTCCGCCAGTTCTCACAAGTCACTTTTATCTCCCAAGGTCCTGTTGGAACAATCAGCATGTCGATTAGATCGGTATTTCAGATTTTAGACCCCCGGACCCCGATTTCTTTAATTTTAAACTAAGTGTATTTATAAAATGCACTTTTGAGCGTCGAGCCCAAACTTGATATCCGATTTGGATTCCGTTAGTTCTGACAAGTAACTTTCATCTCCCAGTTCCTGTTGGAACGATCGAGACGCCGATCAGACATGTATTTCATATTTTAGACTCCCAACCCCTAATTATCTATCTTTTAAATTAATTACATTTAGAGAATGCACTTTTGAGCGTCGGGCCCAAACCAGATATCTGATTTGGATTCCATTAGTTTCGACAAGTCACTTTCATCTCCCAGGTCCTATTGGAATGATCGTCGATAAGACATGTATCTCAGATTTTAGACCTCCCAACCCCTACTTATCTGTCTTTTAAATTAATTACATTTAGAAAATACACTTTTGAGCGTCGGGCCCAAACCAGATATCCGATTTGGATTCCGTTAGTACTGACAAGTCACTTTCATCTCCCAGGTCCTGTTGGAACGATCGGCACGTCGATCAGACCGGTATTTCATATTTTAGACTCCCGAAACCTGACTACTTTAAATTTAAACTAAGTGCATTTACAAAATGCACTTTTGAGCTCTGAGCCCAAACCGGGTATCCGATTTGGATTCCGCCAGTTCTCACTAGTCACTTTTATCTCCCAGGTCTTGTTGGAACAATCGATACGCCGATCAGATCGGTATTTCAAATTTTAGACCCCCAGACCCCGACTTCTTTAATTTTAAACTAAGTGTATTTACAAAATGTACTTTTGAGCATCGAGCCCAAACCAGATATCCGATTTGGATTCTGTCAGTTCTGACAAGTCACTTTCATCTCCCAGGTCCTGTTGGAACGATCGACACGCCGATCAGACATGTATATCAGATTTTAGACTCCCCAACCCCTACTTATCTGTCTTTTAAATTAAGTACATTTAGAGAATGCACTTTTGAGCGTCGGGCCCAAACCAGATATCCGATTTGGATTCCGTCAGTTCCGACAAGTCACTTTCATCTCCCAGGTCCTGTTGCAACAATCGGCACATCGATCAGAACGGTATTTCAGATTTTAGACCCCCAAAACCCCGAATTAAATGAATTCTTCTAAACTAAGTTAGTTTTGAAAATACACTTAGTTTTGAATTGAGTTATTTGAGCGTCGGGGGCAAACCGGATATCCGATTTGGAATCCATCAGCTCTCACAACTCACGTCTACCTTGCAAGTCATGTTGGAACGATCGACTCACCGATCAGACCGATATTTTAGATTTTAGACTCCCGAACCCCGAATTGTATGAATTCATCTAAACTAAGTTACTTTTGAAAACACACTTACTTTTGAATTGAGTTATTTGAGCGTCAGAGACAAACCGGACATTCGATTTAGAATCCATCAGCTCTCACAACGCATGTCTATCTCGATTGTCATGTTAGAACGATCGGCACGCCTATCAGGCCAGTATTTTACATTTTGGACCCCCGAATCCCGAATTTTCCCAATTCTTCTAAACTAAGTTACTTTTGAAAACTAACTTAGTTTTGAAATTAATTATGAATATAATTGAGTAATTCTGTCAAAATAAAAACATAATAAACACGAACCTGATGGGCCTGTGCCGTGGTGGTGGTGGATCCATGAGTGAGAATTCTCACCTGAGAGAGGAGGCCACTGATTGCCTGCAACATGGTGGCCTACTGGCTAGACATCTCCTCTCTGATCTGCCGCATCTGCTGCTGCAAATTAGAAATCTCCGATTGGAGGATGTCTCTGACGTCGCTGGCAGGAGTACTGGGGGTGTGCGGAGGTATACTGAAGGCACTGCTACTGGTTTGGGCAGAGCTTGAACTCACACACAATGATATCACCACGCTAGAGTCCAGGCTCTCCCCAAAATCATATAGCCGGCCTTTCTTCGGTACGCCAGTTGCTGCCACCCATTCTGTTGGATCGAACTCCAGCTGATGCGTGTCTCCCTCTCTGTACTTCTCTGTCATAGCTCTGCTATATGTTTCCTACAAATTGAATAGCTTGACTAGTCAATTTCATATGAATCAATCTGATTTAAATGAACGGTAGAAGTTGCATATGTAGATTAACTTACCGCTACTGAGTGAGCTCTCTCACTCACAAATTGATTTGTCCCCTTCTTTTTGTGTGTTCTATCGAACACCACGAGGAACGATGGAGCTCGATTAAGCTCCACAGCCTGTTATACAATTCATACTAAAAAAATGTCACATATATTAACAAAATGTAAGAAGATAAATTGAAACATTACTTACCATTTTTTATTTATGAGCCGCTAAAGAGATGGACCCACTCGTATGCAAATTTGCGCCCGGTTTTGACTCCCAGTTTGCTTTGGCTTTTCCTCCCAGTTTGCTTGCTTTTCTGGACTTTTCTATCCAGTTGGGGTCGACAAATTTGTCACATGCTATGTCCCAATCCTCCTTCCTCATCCATAGAGGGTGGTGCTCCTTTCACAGCTGTCGGTCTTCACTCCCACCAGCCTTATTTTTAGCGTGTTCTCGGGCCTCATGTACTTTCCTTCAGAAATTTGACTTCATACTCTTCTCCCAGGCAGAACGACATCTCGCCGCGTCATGTCCACACGTGAATTGATAAGTCCGCTGTAAATAAATTAAGTTTCACACTTAGTATACTGTTGGGAATTGAGTTTGAAAAATACTTGAATTAAATGATGTAATTACGTACTGAGAACATGTCCCATAAGTTGTCGCAGACGGCCATCGGAAATTCTTTGAAAGACGTTACTGGCCCGGGCACATGTGCCATTACTAGTTGGGTGGAATGATGGACAGCATCGTAAGGTTCAAATTTCTTACTACAATTGTAAATGTCAAAATATTCATATTAGATAGTTGAAGGCTAAACAATGAATGTAATAACCTTATAAATTTACCCGGAGATCCAGCACGGACGACGTCCATCATGGGTCGTGCCTCCCTCGTGACGACTGTCGGCATCGTCAAATGGCTGAGTGATGGGGGTGTGCCCTGTACAAGTGGGAGGTGGTGGGATGGCGGTGAACTATAAGAATTAAATATCATAAGTAAAATAGATATTTTGTTGAAAATTAAAATATACATAATTAGGAAAATATTGGGACCTGTAAGAATTAAATTTCATAAGTAAAATGAATATATTGGTGAAAATTAAAATATATATACCTGCAGTGGGGGGTGGTGGGGGTGGCACCTGTACAACAGGTGGGAGGGTATTGGGACCTTTAAGAATTAAATTTCATAAGTAAACTAAATATTTTGCTGAAAATTAAAACATGCATACCTGTAGCGGGAGGTGGTGGGGGTGGCATCTGTACAACATGTGATGATGCACTTGGACCTGTAAGAATTAAATTTCACAAGTAAAATGAATATTTTACTGAAAATTAAAACATACATACCTGTAGCGGGAGGTGGTGGGGGTGGCGTCTGTACAATAGGTGATGATGCACTGGGACCTGTAAGAATTAAATTTCAAAAGGAAAATGAATATTTTGCTATAAATTAAAACATACATACCTGTAGCTGGAGGTGGTGGGGATGGCGCATGTACAAGTGGTCGTGAGTCGACACTTGGACTTATAAGGACATTCTTTTCTTGTTCGTAAATGATTAAAATATTTATATATAGCTAACTATTTTAATAGATATACCTGTACCCGAAGAAGACGTCAAAGAGGAGGGAGTAGAGCCCCTGTCACTGTCCTGTCTCCTCCCACTCCCAGTACGACCTCCTCGGACCATTTCTTTATTACTAACAAAATAATTAATTCATATTAATCCTCAATTAGATAAGACTAGACTAATGTTATTAAAAATTATGCAAAAATGAACGGTTATCTTACTAAATTATTAAAATGCGCCTCCCTCGATCATGCTGATGATATATCTAACTCATCATCATCTTCGTCATCCATAGTAGCCTCATCAGATTCGAACTCTTCCTCTTCATCCGATTCCTCCTCCCCTCTAACATCAACATTTAGGTCTGTCAGATCGACTTCTTCCACTTCATCTCCCTTACGTAATGATAGTGGCTCATCAGATTCGTCCAGATTAATATGTGTGCAACCGACAACGCCAACTTCGTCTGATTAAAAATATTCAGCACTGACAACTTCCGAGGGGTTTTCACTCATATTTAACTCATAAGTGGGAAAGAGTTTTGATTAAACCTTGAAAACTGTCCACCAATCTTTATTCTTGGATGATGGATAGCTTGAATAATACACTTACTGGGCTTGTGCAGCTAAAATGAACGGTTCATAGGTATTAAGTTTAGACCTATGTTTGACATCGACAATCCCATTAGTTGTGTCATGTCGAACAAAATTAGGATCAAACCAATGACACTTAAATATGTATACATGATTGTCTCGTCCCAAATACTGAAGTTCTAAAACTTCGTCAAGAATACCGTAGTAGTCCAATTCCATTTCATTGTAAAAACTTCCCTTAACAGATACATTGCTGTTCATCGTAGACTTACTTTGTCCATAATCCCTCATATGAAATCTATATCCATTCACAATATATCTTGGA
The DNA here is from genome assembly GCA_022559845.1 of Amorphophallus konjac. Classification (NCBI taxonomy): domain Eukaryota; kingdom Viridiplantae; phylum Streptophyta; class Magnoliopsida; order Alismatales; family Araceae; genus Amorphophallus; species Amorphophallus konjac. The sequence continues at coordinate 403,240,682 of CM040120.1, forward strand.
TAGGCACGTGCAACCATCGAGGGGCGATAACTTATCTGTTGTACTATTTGATCAGTAATGAGACCTTGTTCAACCTATATGAAAATTTGAGTAGTTTTAATAAGGTTCAATCTCGTCAACATACATAAATACAAACATATATATTCAATGATCGACACTAACCCGATATCTCAGCCATTTGGCAAAAAACTTCTCGCGTTCTTTTTCAATCTCCTCGTCCTGGATATTTAGACATTTTTATGCTAATTCTGAATCAAATTGTCTGCAATATAAATACACTACTACTTTAAATGAACTGCAGAACAAGGATGAACAACTTATGGACATCGCTGGAAATGTGAGTTAAGAACTTACTCAACATAAGGTTCAATCTCGATACAATTCAGAAGAATATATATCTCAGTGGCATACAACTCTCTATCTTCGTGCGTGCGCGTCGAGCAACGTCCGAACGCACGTCCAGGATGCTTAAATATAGAGAGCCGATCGGACGAATCATCAACTCCCCCATCATCATTACGTGGAGGTCGAGTACGATGAGTTAGAATCTATGGCTCAAAGTATATGGAACAGAAGTTTGATATTTCTTCAAGAATATATGACTCAGCAATCGAACCCTCCACCTTCGTCTTGTTGCGAACTTTCATTTTTAATTCATGCATGCACCTACAACAACAAGTTAGATGGCAATGACATGTACCAACCATGGACGACATGTAACTTAACAAAAATTTTGACATACCTCTCAAATGGATATATCCATCGAAATTGTACTGGTCCTCCGACAATAACCTCGTATGGCAAATGGATGACCAGGTGCTCCATCGAATCAAAGAATGCCGGAGGAAATATCTTCTCTAGCTTGCAAACGGTTGTGACCAAATTTTCTTCGATAGTTTGTACATCCCTCAGTCTGAGTTCAGATGCACATAAAATCTTGAAAAACTGACTCAGCTCAGTCAGTGCTCCCCATATAGGCTTTGGCAACAAATCACGAAATGCAATGAGCACTAGCCTCTCCATGAACACATGACAGTCGTGACTTTTCAGACCATATATTTTCCCCTCATTGACATTCATACAACGGGCTATGTTGGATGCATATCCATCTGAAAATCTCAACTGTTTCAACCACTGTCACACTTCCTTGATCCGTCCCCCGCCAGTGGGGGGGTGGACACCCCCCTCCCCCCTCCTGCGCAGGTGGCAGGAGGGCACGGGTTCAAGCCGTGCCTCCCACCGGGAGGTGTTTGTCCCCGCTTTCCCCTCCCCTAAAAAAAAAAAAAAAAACTTCCTTGATCTGTGTATCATTAAGCACGTAAGTTGCTTTAGGCTGCACAGTTTTTCCATTTACGTTCTGTAATTCTAGTTCTGGACGTTTACAAAGCATCTTTAAGTCCATATGCGCTTTGACATTGTCCTTTGTTTTACCTTTAACATTCATGATCGTATTGAACATATTTTCAAAAAAATTCTTCTCGGTATGCATAACATCCAGATTGTGTCGTACAAGAAGAGTTGACCAATAAGGCAATTCCCAGAAAATACTTTTCTTGTTCCAGTTGTGATCCTTTGCAAAACTAGAGAGTTGGCGTGTGCTACCAGACAATTGTACTACATCTGGTAAATTTTACACCCGTGTCATCATATGTCGACCCGACACCCTTTGTAAGTCTGTTTCATCCATTTCAACAGTATTTTTTTGAAACGAGTCTTTTTACCTTCGAAAAGGATGGTCACTTGGTAGCAACTGCCAATGGCAATCAAACCAGCATGCTTTCCCACCATGTTTCAATAAAAATGATTTGGTATCTTTCATACAGTAAGGACATGCTAACCTCCCATGTGTGCTCAACCAGATAGCATTCCATATGCAGGGAAGTCACTTATTGTCCACATCAGTGCAACCTTCATAATAAAATTTTACTTCCTACATGCATCATAAGTAACAACTCCATCAGTCCATAAAAATTTGAGCTCATCAATCAACGACCTGAGATATATGTCCAAATTTTTTCTGGGACTTTTTAGACCCGGAATTACTAAGGACAAAAACAGATTTTCTCGCTTCATGCACACGTCCGGCGGAAGGTTGTACGATGTCATGAACACTGGCCAACAAGAATAAGATGCCACTGAACCACCGAATGGATTAAAATCATCTGTGCATAAACCCAATCGAACATTATGTGGCTCCTTTGAGAAAGTAAGATGAGTATGACTGAAGTGAGTCCAAGCTTCACCATCTGCAAGATGACTGATTATATCATCGGCACGACGTACTCTTTCGGTGTGTCATGCCATATGTCGAGTCATTTTTGAGGACATATACAGCCGCTGCAGCCTAGGGACAAGAGAGAAGTATCGTAATGCTTTGTAAGGTACATCTTTTTGCTTTGAATTTTCCCCTCTCTTAGGTTTGAATCTATCATGGTGACAAATAGAACATGATATCTTATCTGCATCATTTTTGTAATATAACATACAATGATTCGGGTATGCATCTATTTTCACATATCCAAGCCCTAGCTCATTGACCATCTTTTTAGCACGGTAAAAAGTTTCTGGCAACTTCTCGTCTTGAGGCAACATGCTCTTGATCAAGAGGAGGAGACGGTCAAAACAAGTCTCACTGATGTGAAATTCAGATTTCAAATTCAACAACTGTGACACTGCAGACAACCGAGTGTGCTTTTCACAACTATCCCACAGTGGCTCATCAGCATCCCTAAGTAGTTCATAAAATCTTCCGGCTGTCTTATTCGGCGCTTCTTGCATATATGCATGTTCCTCATGAACATTAAAATTAGGACCAGCAGCATCTACAACCATATCCATGTACCCGCTTGTGCCTGCAATATTGTCGGGCTCATACCTCAAGAATTCCACACCATGACACATCCAATTCGTATAACTATCCACGAACCCTTTCGTGTACAAATGATGTGGCACATCCCATGTTGAATGCCACCTCAAGTTTCTACAATTTAAAAAAGGGCATCGAATGTGAGCGTCACGATCTATTGTTGCATTGGGATTCCCCAATGCAAATTCAATGAAACTCTCAACTCCATGCTTAAAGTCATCCGACACCACCCGGTCAACTATTCTACGATACATCCATGAACGATCTGTCAACATTTTACCTGCACCCAATAAATGTTAATACACATCCTAACTTTGAAGTCGTTCTGCCTGATAATAAACCCGACCATTTCCTCACATCGTTCGCCATACACCATTTGCAGTTGTAAGAGGACTATTAATTAGATTATCACTTTTTAACCCATCCATGAAGGTTTGATCGCACAATCACTTACTATATATGTTGCATGATTTACTGAAAATTTTGACAGCATCTCCCCACACTTCTCCGATATACCAAAAATATTTATTGATTTTGAAATTTTCTTAAACACTAACAAGTAAGTGGTTAAGAAAACACTCAAAATCAATAATGGTATATCAGAGAAGAGTGAGGAGACGCAGCTGAAATTCTCAACAAACCATACAAACACATATAGTAAATGACTACCTTAGTGCGATCAAACATTTACAGACTGTCCAAACGGGATAATTCAAGACTTTGAGGAAGATATATACATTCTCGTAAACAAATGAGAACATACACATCAATCCCAAAGTCTTGAACGGGAAGGCTCATTGACATGGTTTTAACACGCTCTCCTGAGGTGCGTGTAATGTTAGGTCGCACCCACGTATCTCAGCTCATAGGGAATACCCCATGTATTTATATAACATAAAATTAAATAACAACGCAATTATCATTATGCATATAACAAATTAAATAACATCCAATTTAAAAAAATTTCAAATGAAGAACATCAAAGCTAAATAATCCACATTTTTGAGTCAGATCAACATCAAAGATAAATAAGATAAATAATCCGTCAGAAAATGCCGTTGCTAATACCGCATTTTCTGTTGTTCCTTCTCCGCTTGGATAGGGTAGATGGTGTCCTTACACCTAGAGTGCGATGGTTCCTGCTAGGGGTGCAAAGAACTATTATGCTTGACAAGTTACTTGAGCTTGCCTCATTTATTAAGTAAACGAGCCAAGTTTAAGTTTAGATTTAAGTGTAATGTTTGTGTATAATGTGTGGATCCAAAAATAGATATGTATTTGATTTTTATTTTGGAGTACACCATCTTTAATTTCCCAGTTGCTACTTATGCTGATGAGAAAATGCAATTCCTGGGACCTAAATTGTCTGAAGAGGATATAGTTTTCTATGAACTTTCTCCGCACCCAAGGCACCTGAAACAAATGAAGCCACATTAGATAGAGGGCTTCAATTTCTTGGTGAGAAACCTAGTGGGTGATAATCCTAGAGGCTGCATTCTGGCACATGCACCAGGGTCAGGAAAGATGTTCATGCTCATTAGCTTTATTCAGAGTTTTTTGGCTAAATATCCTTCTGCAAGGCCATTAATCATTCTTCCTAAAGGGATTCTGCCAACGTGGAAGAGAGAGTTCCATCATTGGCAAGTAGAAGAACTTCCTCTGTATGACTTTTACGCTGTTAAGGCTAATAATAGATCTCAGCAGCTTGATGTTCTTCAAAAATGGGAGGAGAACATGAGTATTCTTTTCTTGGGCTATAAGCAGTTTTCTAGAATTGCGTGCGATGTAAGAGACGAGATAGGGGCTACATGTCAGGAGAGGTTACTAAAGGTCCCTAGCCTTCTCATTTTAGATGAAGGCCCTACTCCCAGAAACGAAGACACAAATATTCTTTCAACGCTAGAAAAGGTGCAAACTCCCCGTAAGGTGGTTCTTTCAGGAACACTATTTCAGAATCATGTCAAAGAAGTTTTTAATATATTGAATCTAGTGTGTCGTATTTTTTGCGGATCAACTCATCATGACATGCACGTGATGAGTCCATGTTCTCAACTTACGATGCACTAGATTCAATATATTAAAAACTTCTTTGACATGATTCTGAAATAGTGTCCCTGAAAGAACCACCTTACAGGGAGTTTGCACCTTTTCCAGCGTAGAAAGAATATTTGTGTCTTCGTTTCTGGGAGTATGGCCTTCATCTAAAATGAGAAGGCTAGGGACCTTTGGTAACATCTCCTGACATGCAACCCCTACCTCGTCTCTTACATCGCACACAATTCTAGAAAACTGCTTATAGCGTAATAAAAGAATACTCTTATTCTCCTCCCATTTTGAAGAACATCAAGCTACTGAGATCTATTGTCAGCCTTAGCAGAGTAGAAGTCATACAGAGGAAGTTCTTCTACTTGTCAATGATGGAACTCTCTCTTCCACGTTTGCAGAATCCCTTTAGGAAGAATGATTAACGGCCTTGCAGAAGGATATATAGCCAAACAACTCTGAATAAAGCTAATGAGCGTGAACGTCTTTCCTGACCCTAGTGCATGTGCCAGAATGCAGCCTCCAGGATTATCACCCACTAGGTTTCTCACCAAGAAATTGAAGCCCTCTATCTGATGTGGCTTCATTTGTTTCAGGTGCCTTAGGTGCAGAGAAAGTTCACAGGAAAGTATATCCTCTTCAGACAATTTAGGTCCCAGGAATTGCATTTTCTCATCAGCATAAGTAACAACTGGGAAATGAAAGATGGTAAACTCCAAAAGGAAAATTAAATACGGATCTATTTTTGGATCCACTCATTATACACAAACATTACACTTAAATCTACTTTTTTATGTAATTTGGATCTATTTTTGGATCAACAAAGTACACATAAATATTACATCTCATTTTCAGATACAATAAGAAAATGTAAGATTTTGGCACTCCTTCGAGCAGCCGTGTATGCGAAAGTACAATTTATGAAGTTGAACCACCATGCCTAAAATTCAAAAAATGACAAACGGGATGATCAAGTCAGTACTCTTTCAAAGCATTCTAGTCTACTCTACTAATCCTCTTCTTCCATCGTTCCTGAAAAACCCTCGTCATAGGGTTTTGAGATGATTCCTAGAATACACCATAGTCCATATGAAGGATGCCGGATGGCATTGAATAATTCACAATATATTTCACAAACATGTAGACGCATAAGGAAAAAAAATAGCCCTATAATATGGTAATAGGCATCAGGAATCGGATTGGCTAACAATCTTGCCTTCATATTATTTCAATCGGCAAGCAATCTACCTCTGCTAGAAATCCTACCCATTCTGCAAAAGATTCAGTTGAGAAACAAGGGCATGATGATATCAGAGGAGGCCTAGCCCGGTTACCTGAGATCTGATTTACAGTAACACATAATAATCTCCCCTCCCACCGGCGACCTCCTCCTCCCCCTCCGAGCTCCCCCTCCCCCCACCCTCTCTGAACCCCCCTTCCCCTCCCACCGGTGACCTCCCCCCTCCCTAAACCCACTCCCACCGACGAGCTCCCCTCCCTCTCCGAGCTCCCCCTCCCTGCCACTGGTCGCCCCTCCCTGAACCCCCCTCCCCCTCTGAGCTCCCCCTCCCTGCCACCAGTCGCCCTGCCACCGGTCGCCCCTCCCTGAACCCCCCGTCCCCTCACCGTCGGCTGCCGCCGTGGGGTCCCCCCTCCCCTTCCCAACCGACGACGCCCCTCCCCTCTCCCCTTCCCCATCGACACCCCTCCCACCCATAGCGACAACAAACACAGGTTTAAAAAAAAAGACAGAGGGTGAGGGGGGACATACCGGCAGCGATCGTCTGAGCTCCGACGATGATGACTCCAGCGGGGACGGCGAGGAAGGCGGGCACGGCTGCGAGGTACCACGGATGGCGGTGGGCACGACAGCGAGGATGGTGACGGCGGTGGCGAGGATGGCTTCACTGGCGAAGGTGAGCCCCGACGGGCTCTCGTCGGCAGGAAGGGAGTGGAAAGAGGGGGTGGGCACAGAGTGTGACTGAGTGGGAGCGAGAGGGTTTCATTCGCGAGTAGAGGCGAGAACTTCAGAACGATTTCAGATGGACATAAGTTCCGTCCGAAAAGTCATCTGAGTTTCAGACGGCTAATTTTTCATCGTAATAGCCATCTAAAATTAAGACGGATATTCAGACGTATATTAATCTATCGAAAATACCGATGACATTTTAGACGTATAATCATCCGTCTTAATTTTGGACGGCTATTACGATGGAAAAGTATCCGTCTAAAAATTCCGTCTGAAATCCCACCTTTTCTTGTAGTGAATATTGCAGGCACAAGTGGGTACGTGGATATGGTTGTAGATGCTACTGGTCCTAGTTTTAATGTTCATGAGGAACATGCATACATGGAAGAAGCGCCGAATAAGATAGCCAGAATATTTTATCAACTACTTAGGGATGGTGATGAGCCTCTGTGGGATGGTTGTGAAAAGTACACTCGGTTGTCTGCAGTGTCATAGTTGTTGAACTTGAAATCTGAATTTCACATCAGTGAAAGTTCTTTTGACCGTCTCCTCCTCTTGATCAAGAGCATGTTGCCTCGAGATGACAAGTTGCCAGAAACATTTTATCGTGCGAAAAAGACGGTCAATGAGCTAAGGCTTGGATATGTGAAAATAGATGCATGCCCGAATCACTGTATGTTATATTACAAAGAGGATGCAGATAAGATATAATGTTCTATTTGTCATCATGACAGATTCAAATCTAAGAGAGGGGACAATTCAAAGCAAAAAGATGTACCTTACATGGCATTACGATACTTCCCTCTTAAGCCTAGGCTGCAGCGGCTGTATATGTCCTCAAAGACGGCTCGACATATGACATGGCACACCGAAAGAGTATGCCGTGCCGATGATTTAATCAGTCATCCTGTCGATGGTGAAACTTGGACTCACTTCAGTCGTACTCATCTTACTTTCTCAAAGGAGCCACGTAATGTTAGGTTAGGTTTATGCACAGATAGTTTTAATCCATTCGGTGGTTCAGTGGCATCTTACTCTTGTTGACCAGTGTTCATGACACCGTACAACTTTCCGCTGGACATGTGCATGAAGCAAGAAAATCTATTTTTGTCCTTAGTAATTCTTGGTCCAAAAAGTCCCGAAAAAAATTTGGACATATATCTCAGGCCGTTGAATAAAGAGCACAAATTTTTATGGACTGGTGGAGTTGTTACTTATGATGCATGTAGGAATCAAAATTTTATTATGAAGGCTACACTGATGTGGATAATAAGTGTCACACCCCGAGCCCTTATGACAGCGGAAGACTAGCGCGAGGAACGTGAACAGCCGGTATGGTAAGCCTCTTGCAAGCAAGAATGATCAGAGCGCAAGACAATCACACACATAAATGCAATTGCACAATATTTACTCAAACTCCAACTTTATTCCATTAATAACCAAATATTCAAATACAATCACTAATTCAACTTTCTTCATCATACTAGACTCAAGAAATAAGAAAATTACATAGACTCAATCTAAACAATGTAGACTTCCTAAGTCTTCACTCATTCTTCATTCACTCTCGGATCTGCTACTTGAATATTCCGAATTCAAACCCGACTCACTTCCATCTCCTGAAAAGATTAAAAATAGGTAATGAGCACACTTGCCCAGTAGGTATCTTCGCATCAACATGAAGGCACTATTAAAGTAATTAACATTTTAGCTCTAGAGGAATAAGGTAAAATCATGCGAATGCGATGAATCACAAGTATAACCGAGCAACAAGACGATCATGTAAGATAGAATGAGCAAGTATGAACAAGAATGTAGCATGACCTTTCATGAATAAGAATGTAACGAGAATGTACTAGTAATACCACGTAGTTATCATTCAAACATCTTTTACTTATGAGTAAGTATTTGGTGAATTTTTGTGGAATATCATGTAACAAGCAAGAAGGTCATGTACGTGTATCGTGGATTTTCACTTATTTATAAAGAAAGTACTCCCAGCGCAATGTGATGCCTGTAGCATCATATCCCATGATTTACAGTATGTTTCTGAAAATCAATCGAGGGGACTAGCATAGAGCCCTTGAACACAATCAGTGCTCGATCGCATCTTCAAGTATAAATCAAGCTATTTCCACATTTCAATAAAATATGGCCAAGAATGTAACAAGTTCAATAAGTTCATTATAACAATAATCAACAAATGAACGCTTCAACTTAGGTCACGAGAGATCAAGAATGATTTAAGACGATGTCATGCTCATGGAAATGATTTGGCAGCATAACGATACATTTATTACCATTCATAATTTAAGTTAAGTATCTTAGACAATATGACAAATCCTAGACCATCAATAATCCATCTAGGAACTTTAGAATATCAACCCTTTGGTCAAATCTCGGGTTAAAGAATTTAGAACTGTGACGGTCTAATATTGGGCCGTTACATGAACGTAACGGTCGAGAATTGAACCGTTAGAACAGGCTGAATCCAGAAACAAAGAAATTGGACTTAGTATAATGTGACAGTCGTACACTGTTGTGCATCCCTTGGTTTTGATGATGACAATAGGATATGTTTGATTAATCAAGTTCTATATTGTTTCATAACAAATACAAGTGGTTTGATTGTTCCTTCAAAGTATTGGACTCATGACTATTTGATGATGACAAATAATGTTTCTGATCAACTCAATATAAATCTGATAGTTCAATTTATTTCTGATAAGTTAAGTAATTTCAGGTCCACTGAAATCCAAGTGGAATCAACAAATCAGAAGAAGTGTCAAAGGCCGCTTGTCGACCAGGGAAGTGGTTATGGTCGACCAACGAACCCAGCCAGAAACGTTTCAAGTCATCCGTCTTCTGCATGTGCCTTGGCTGTCGACCAAAGCCCCACTTCTGGTCGACCACAGAACAGCCAGAACATCAGACAGAACTGACGGCCATCTGTAATTCGCCCCTTGTCGACCAGCGACAAGGCTGTGGTCGACCACGGGGGACGCGAGTGTCAGCCAGAATGGAACCGCCATCAGGACACTGCTTGTTGTCGACCAGGGACCGTGTCATGGTCGACCACGGGCGTTATAGCGTCCAGAACCGAACTGTAACCGAATTCTGTTTTGGTTCCTTAAAACCTGCAGATTGTTGTTGCAGGTTGTTGGGCAGTTCAAATGATGAGATTCCGCACGGGAATCAAGGAGAGAATCGTGCTTAGAAGTGGTCAAACTTATTGTAGTCATTGGATTTAACCTTCTCCCTGCTTTTTAGCAGATTGATGCGCGATCTGAATTTTGAGCGGGAAAAGCTTCAGACTTGGAAAAGAATCTGCATAAAAGTAGAAGGCCACGGATCGCTAAGGCAAGCACACAGAGGGAGCATAGAACCGAAGCTAAGAAACACACCTACATCACAGGACGAAGTAGCTCACCATCAATCAGATATCTGCAGAAGACTGAAGGCGTTCTCATTTACTGCAGAAGAAAGACTGGGCTTCAAGCTGTGCGACCTCCAGCAACAAAGCAGCTGAAGGCATCCGATTGGAAGCTCTACAGGGAGTCTAGTCTTGTTATTTATGTGATTAAGTCCCAGGCTGAATTCTTTACTTTGTTACAAAAGTCCATATTCAGTCCTGTTGCATCATCCCACCTTCACATCATTTCTATTCATCCTTACACCAAGTGTCAAGCTGTGAGGCAGCGGATTCAAGCTGTGTGTCAGCTGGTACAAGCTGTGTGTCAGCAGGAACAAGCTGTATGACAGCAGTGTCTTGTGTTTTGATTGAGATCAGAGGTTCTCATTAGTGAAGCCTTGCTTGAGTTAAGCAAGCGGTGGATGTAAGTCTCGGGAAGAGACTGAACCACCTTAAAAATCCTATCTTGTGGTTTGCTTATGTGTGTGTGTGCTTTTCTATGTGTTTGTTTTCTTCACTGATATCAACATCAATTCTGTAATTCGTTAATCACCGGCAACTCACTTAGCCAATAGATATTAAATCTGAAAAAGGGGGAAAGATCTATTCACCCCCCCTCTAGATCTATTCAGTCCGTACTCAACACGTGGTATCAGAGCCAGACTCTCCAAAAATGTGGTCTAACAACCAGGAGAGGCCTGCCGGACTGAACTCTAGAAGTTTAATGGCTGAGGGACACTCAGTAACTAGACCACCATATTTCGATGGAAATGATTTCTCATACTGGAAAAATCGTATGCAGGTGTTCTTGAGAGCACAAGATCATGAGATGTGGAGAGTAGTAAGCCGAGGACCCTACGAACTGCCCGATGATGAGGATACCTGGACCAGAGAACAAGTCAGAAAATCAACCATCAACTGGGGAGCCATGAATGTAATGCAATGCGCACTACACCCCACGGAGTTCTCACGAGTTTCACAATGTGCAACGGCCAAGGAAATGTGGGATCGACTAGTAGTAATCTATGAAGGTACTTCAGAGGTAAGGGAGTCAAAAGCAAATATGCTAGTTTCAGAATATGAAATGTTTAGAATGAAAACTGACGAAAATATTTCTGAAATGTATGCTAGACTAGTGCAATTAACGAATAGTTTAAAAAGTCTAGGGAAAACCTACAAGGAACAGGAATTAGTAAGGAAGATCCTAAGATCCCTCACTCCTATGTGGCATACCAAGGCCACAGTAATTGAGGACTCAAAGAACCTCACAACTATGACTGTGGATGAACTGGTAGGTTCCCTAATGGCATATGAGGTCAACCTAAAGAGAAAGGAAGATGAGGGCAAGAAAAAGAAGTAGCTCGCCCTGAAAACTAAAGTAGGCACCTCTGAATTATCTGACACTGATAACTCATCTAGCACAGGTGATGAAACTGGCGAACTAGCCATGTTAACAAGAAAGTTCAGAAGGTTCCTGCGGAAGGAAGGTAAGGGATTTAAAAATCCTAAGGGCACGGTAAGGAAATCATCCCGGTTTAAGTTTGACAAAAACAAAGCTTCATCTAACAAGCTTGTTTGCTACAACTGCAGGAAGCCAGGACACGTGAAGGCAGAATGTCCAGAGGCTCCTAAGAAATCAAGCTACAAGTGGAAAGGCAAGAAACCAAAGGCAATGATAAGCACATGGAGCGAGGAAGAGGAAAGCAGCGAAGAGGAAACAACCTCCGAAGAAGAAGAAGGAAACACATGTTTAATGGCCAAAGGAGACAGCAACGATCTTGAGGTAACCTCCCCTTTTCAAGATTTTTCTAGCTCAGATTGGGAAGGAGTCTACTCAGACTTACTTGATGCATATGAAAGAATTAGAAAGGAAAATAAGAGTTTGAAGAAAAAACTTAATCAGGTCAACAATGACAGCATCCCATTTGTCAACAGAACTAAACTAGAATTAGAAATCACCACCTTGAAAAATAAGCTGAAACAATGCGAGACAGATGAAGAAACTGTCAAAGGGCTGTTAGAAGAAAATGAGTCACTGAAAAACACAATTGATGAGGTAAAATTAAAGACTCAAGAAAGTGAACAACAAACTAAGGAAACTCAAGAAAGAAACAACTCACTCAAGGAGGAAAACTGTAAACTTCTGGAAGAAATAGAAAGAATCCAGAGTGAACTGAAAAACAAACAGGAAACCTTGGAAAAAATGACTAAAGGTCAAGAAAACTTAAATGCTGTCTTGGGAATAAAAGTAAACTTTCAAAAAGAAGGATTAGGATACAATCCTACGGCTAAAAAGGAATTCCAAACAAAAACCATAACTGGGACTGCTGACTCAAAAGGAAAAGGGCCCCTAATCAATCTATATCAAAACAAACAAGAGGATGTAGCTGAATGCTCCTCCAAAAGGAATAATGTCACCAAGGAAGAGAGAAACATTAAAGAGAAAACAGTCAATCAACATAAGCTTAAAAATAATAGACAAGAAACTCAAATTCACAGAAATAACCAAACAAACCAAGCACTAAATCAAGTTAAAAGACATAAATCTGAAAAACAAGGTGTCTGGAGACAGGCTGGTCGACAACCGACCCCTCCTCTGTCGACCAGAGGATCTGCCAGAACAGGCGCTGGCGTCTGGAGAAGCAGTGGTCGACCACAGGCATACCAGATGTCGACCAGAGGAACTGCCAGAACAAGCGCTAGCTTCTGGAAAAGCGATGGTCGACCACAGACACACCAGATGTTGACCATGACCAGACACGCAAACAGAAACCACAGATTTTCTAAGGTGAAACAAAATGAAAATTGGAAATCAAAAAGGTGGATTCAGATTAAAGAAACATTAGAACAAAAGCCACCCAATCTGAACAAGTTCAGAAACGAAAAATTAAAATGCTCTAACAAAATCTGGGTTCCCAAAGGATTGTTACAGCAATTTCATAATTTTACAAGGTATCTTGGACCCGGGTATCATTGGGGTCCAAAAATTTCTGTGTAATTCATGATGCAGGAATGTCTGGCAGCCATGCACAATAAATGGTACTTAGATAGTGGTTGCTCAAGACACATGACGGGAGACAAGACCAAGTTCTTCCAACTAAGCTCAAAAGATGGAGGCTATGTGACCTTTGGAGGAAATAACAAAGGTAAGATCATTGGGACAGGTAAAATAGGTAAGAACTCCTCTAACTGTATTGAAAATGTACTGCTGGTAGATGGACTGGAATATAATTTGCTGAGCATCAGTCAGCTTTGCGACAAAGGCCATAAAGTAATATTTGACTCCAAGATATGCAAGATTATTGAACCAAATTCAGAAACAGTCAAGTTTATGGGCCAGAGAGTAAACAATGTCTACATAATAGACTTTGATGATCCAGCCCACTCCAACCTGTGCCTAACCGCCAAGAAAGAGGACCTGACCTGGCTGTGGCACCGAAGGCTAGGGCATGTTAGCTATAGGGTGTTGCATAAACTTGTGAAGAATAAGATGGTTCTTGGTTTGCCTGAAATTTCGTTTGCTCAAAATGTCAAAGTATGTGAATCATGTACCCAAGGTAAGCAAACAAGAAAATCATTCAAAGGTAGAACTGAAAGTCAATCTTCTAGACCACTAGAACTTGTGCACATGGACCTTTTTGGCCCAACAAGAACTGCTAGTCTTAGTGGTAAGAGGTACGGTTATGTACTAGTTGATGATTTCTCTAGATTCACATGGGTAATATTTCTATCTCATAAAAGTGATGCTTTTTCTGAGTTTCAGGAATTCTACAAAAGAATGAAGCAGGATGGCAAGTCCAAAGTGTGTACAATCATATCTGACCATGGGGGAGAGTTTGAAAATTCTGACTTTGACTTATGCTGCAGAAACAAGGGCATAACCCACAGATTTTCCTCACCAAGGACTCCAGAACAAAATGGAGTTGTGGAGAGGAGGAACCGCACTCTTGTCGAGATGGCTAGAACCATGCTGGTTGAAGCTAAACTTCCAAGGAGATTTTGGGCAGAGGCAGTCAACACAGCATGCTACATTGTAAACCGAGCAATGGTAAGACCGGCTAGTGAAAATACACCATATGAAATGTTCAAAGGTAAGAAACCATCCCTAGCCCATTTTAGAATTTTCGGGTCAAAATGCTTTATCCATAACAATGATAAAAGGGCCTTGGACAAATTTGAACCGAAGAGTGATCCAGGAATATTCTTGGGCTATTCGGACCGATCAAGAGCCTATAGGGTCTTTAACACCAAAGATCAAGTTGTTGAAGAATCCCCTCATATTTCATTTGATGAAATTAATGATTTTGGCAAAAATGAAAAGGTTTGCAAGGAAGAAGAAGATGGAGAATTTCTGAATGACAAAGAAGAACCGATGGAGAATGAAGAAGCACAGAATCAAGAAAGCAATCGAGGTAATTCCAATGATCAAACCGAAGGAGAGGTCAACTCAGGTAACAATCTTGAAAACTTAAGACTTCTTAGAGATCATCCCATAGAAAACATCATTGGTGGAATTCATGATCCTAGGAAGACTAGATCTCAATTAAAAGAAATCAATGAACTAGATCAACTTGCACTTGTGTCCCAAATAGAGCCCAAATCAGTAGAGGAAGCATTAAAAGATGACTCATGGATAAATGCTATGCATGAAGAACTAAATCAATTTGAAAGAAATCAGGTGTGGAGTCTTGTCCCTAGACCTTCATCTCACCCCGTTATTGGAACCAAATGGGTCTATAAAAACAAGCTAAGTGAAGAAGGGGTTGTAATGAGAAACAAGGCTCGGCTGGTGGCTAAAGGGTACAACCAGGAATTTGGGGTTGATTTTGAAGAATCATATGCTCCAGTTGCTAGATTAGAAGCCATCAGGATATTGTTAGCCTTTGCAGCATCTCATGGAATCAAACTACAACAAATGGATGTAAAAAGTGCATTTCTAAATGGAATAATAAAAGAAGAAGTCTATGTGGAACAACCCCCTGGTTTTGAAAATGATGAACTTGCTAATCATGTTTTCAAATTACATAAAGCTTTGTATGGATTAAAGCAGGCTCCACGGGCGTGGTATGAAAGGTTGAGCTCCTTCCTCACCAAGAAGGGGTACATAAGAGGTAAAATTGATCAAACATTGTTTTCCAAGACCCAAGGTAAGCATATACTAATTGTACAAATCTATGTGGATGATATTGTGTTTGGATCTACCGAAGCTTCTTTATGTACTGAATTTGCAAACTTAATGACCAATGAGTTTGAAATGAGTTTAATGGGTGATTTACAGTTTTTTCTTGGATTGCAGATCGTACAATGTAGAGAAGGATACTTCATAAATCAATCCAAGTACATAAAGGAGATGCTGAAGAAGTTTGGCATGGAAAGCTGCAAACCAATTGAGTCACCCATGGGTACAAATGCAACATTGGAAGCTGATGTAAATGGTAACATGGTAGATGCCAAGAAATACAGAGGTATGATCGGGTCCCTGCTATATTTAACTGCTTCAAGGCCAGATATTCAGTTTAGTGTATGCATGTGTGCTAGATATCAGTCTAGCCCTAGAGAATCACATTTAGGGGCTGTCAAGCGTATCCTTCGATACATTGCCGGCACCCAAGAATTGGGTTTATGGTATCCTACTTACTGCAAACTAGATTTGATTTCATATTCAGATGCTGATTATGCTGGTTGCAAAATTGATAGGAAAAGTACTAGTGGTTATTGTCAAATATTAGGTGGATGTTTAATATCATGGGCTTCTAAAAAACAGCATTCTGTGGCACTCTCCACTGCTGAGGCTGAGTATGTCGCAGTAGGGAGCTGTGGTACACAGGTTTTGTGGATAAAACATCAACTCCAAGACTACAATGTAGATCTTGGATGTGCACCTATTTTCTGTGACAACACTAGTGCTATTAATTTGTCTAAAAATCCCATTCAACACTCTAGGACAAAACACATTGAGATCCGTCATCACTTTCTAAGAGATGAGGTCTCCAAAGGAAATTTCATGCTTCATTTTGTAGAAACTGAAAAACAACTGGCAGACATTTTCACAAAACCCCTTAACAATGACAGATTTTCAACTCTAAGAAGGGAGTTAGGAATTTGTAGAATTTCTCCTGAAAATTCTTGAAATAATCATATTCATGTGTACACTGCATAGATTCTGTCATTTCTGTCTAAGTTATGTCAACTAGGTCTCTAGTACTAGTCAGGTTTTTGAGTTTGGAAGTCTAGTGTCGGGTGCTACCTCAGCAAGTTCTACAGAATACTGGTTCTCTACGGCTCATCTCTTGTGGTCGACCACAGACAAGGCGCTGGTCGACCAAGGCATCAGGACAGGAAATAGTTGGTTCTGTGACTTCGCAGTTGTCGACCACAGGCAAGGCGCTGGTCGACCAAGGCATCAGGACAGGAAATAGTTGGTTCTGTGACAGCACAGAGGTCGACCAAAGGCACCTCTATGGTCGACAGAGGATCTGAACAAGGGAAAATGGATCTAAAAAGGCTACTGGTTCTGCTAGGAAATCCTCTGATCTAAGTGAACTTTTGTGCTCAATTTCTTCACTCATTCATCCTTATCCATACTTCCCATCCCTTGTGTCTCTATATCTCTTCATGGCCAACATTTTTTTTATCTTCAGCAAGGACTCATAAATTGAGGGGGAGAAAAAGTGTAAACTCATTCCTTGATAAAATATTGAAAAACCTAACCATATCCTTCAATAAAATCACCAAGGTAATCATTAAGAGTAGAGGTTGAGTGTAGTAATGAGAATTTGAACTGTACTACTGCAATAAATTCAAACCATAACTATGACTCTGTCACAAGATTTTGAGGACTTATGATTTTTAGTAATGAGACTGTTTCTCTACCTGTGTTTGTGCTGAACAGTAAAAATAAACTTAAATTTAACATGTATGTACATGGAATACGCCATAATTCTGCCTTCATGGTAGAGCAATGGATTGAGGTCTGAGAAACTACTGTTCTTCATCTCAAAGCAAAAAATTAGCTGAAAAATAGATGGGAGACCAGTGTGTCATGAAGATCCAATCTAACTCTGCTGATATTGATTGGGCATACTGAGCAACTGGGGATATTGGCGTCTGATAAACGTATATCCTCACGGATAAAAGGTGTGTCCCAGTCATTTGTGGAATGGTTAGGCATGCTAAGTAGCCGGGGTTTCTGGCGTGTACAAAGCGTGTCTCCTCGTGTAGAAAAGCATGTGATCAACCTGACCACAGCTCTCAAATGATTCAAAAAGAAAAATTTAAAGCATCACAAAGGCAGAGATAATGGTTGACCTAAAGCATAGCATGCAAATACAAGTTTAAAAACACTGTTCAGCTAGCATAGTTAGTCCAATTATCTCTTGAAATATATTATAAGTTCAAGGAGCCATGTGAAAGAAATTGGATATGGGGAGTCAATTTATTGGTGCAATACTTTCAAATTCATTGAACCACTATACCCACTCTATTTGGTCACAAGGTGGTCTTTGCATAAGGGTGGAAAGGTTCCATAAGTGTTCTGTTAAAGAAAGGGCGTACACTTTAATACCTTCCAAAAAGTTGAGTAATGCTGATTAAATCCTGACCGCTCGTTTTCTGCATCGTGATGGTTCACTGTCCCAGTTCCTTTAAGACCCAGCCCTACTGCCCTATCCTATAAATTGCCACGGCTGGGTCCCTATTTTTTCTCATCCGCCGCCCTGTACTTCTTTCGCATTCTTCCTCTCCCGTTCTCTCTCGTCTTTCTCTCACATCCCTCCACCATGTCTCCAAAGCACGCTCCACGGTCTACCAAGAGAACACGAGAGAAGGCCCCTGCTGAATCCTCGACGCCGTCCAAGCGTTTCAAGCCAAGGGCTGCGCAGGGTCCGCCATCGGCCCCTCAAAAGTCGACCACGGCTGAGGCGGCTGACTCAGGCAGGAAGGTATCAGCTTCAGAAGAACCCATCGTCCATCCAGTGTCAGGAGTTCTCAAGCCACGGACCGTTCTGCCACCAAGGATTGTTGATTTCTCTGATGAGAAGCTGATGGAGATGTTCCCAGAACTACTGCCAATTTTTGAAGCTCAAGAGTGGACAGCGTTTGTCTCGGCACATACTCAGTATTCGCCTCAGCTTGTGCAAGAATTCTACCACAACTTGCAAATAGTGGATGGTCAGGTCTACACCGTAGTTCACGGCATCGTCATCCGCCTCGACGTCAAACTGCTCCACAAAGCGTTGAAGATTCCCAGACATGGCGCCGTCTTCAATCCTGAGGATTTTGACTTCCGAGCTGCATACACCGTCGTCACTGGCCAGCCAGCTCCTGAGGTTCTCCCTAAGTATCTGAATGCCAACACCTTCCCTCCTCTTCATAGATTGCTTCATCACATTCTTACCACCATTATCCAACCAAGAGGAGGCGCCAGAGATCAAGTAAGTCGCCTCCATCTATTTTTGCTCCATGGCCTCATCACTTGTCAACCCATTCGTCTCATCACGCTCCTCCTAAACACCTTCCAAAACATCCTACATTACCCCCAGAATTCTCTTCCATTTGCTGCCCACATATCTGCCATTCTGGAAGCAGCAAAAATACCATTTCCCCATGCTCCGCGCATTGTAATTTCCAAATGGCACATCTACAACTTTCACTTCGTGACCACATTTTTGGGGTTTAAGAAGATAGGAGACCAAATTCAGCGCACTCTACCATCCAAGGGCAAATCCACGGCTCCATTGCCACCCTCTTCTCCACCACATACACCCATACAAGTTAGTCCTACTGTCACACCTCCACCTGTGGTGCCTCACGCTACCCCTGCTACCACCACTACTGCCCATCATTCAGCTTCCCTTTCTATAGTGCCCTGGCATCCAAGCATTGCTGCCACTCATGCTCAATCTACTTCTGTTCCACCTACCCAAGCTCCATCTCATTCTGTTCCACCTACCCAAGTTCCACCTACCTCCACTCCTTCTACTTTTGCTCCACCACCATCCTTCACATCCAACACTGAGTCTCACAGAGTGCTTCTCCAGATAGCATCTCAGTTGTCCTCTCTCACCACCCAATTCCATTCCTTTCAAGAGAATATGAATGCTGCCACCGGGCACCTGGAGCAGAAAGTCCAAAGGCTGGAACAACAGATGGAGGCCAGGTTCATCAAGCAAAAGGAATACACTGACCATGCTAGTTCTCGGTTCAACAGACTAGTTGGCACCTTAGGTCAAGTGTCAGAAGAAATGGGAAACCGCATAGAGTTCACCACCAAGCAGAATGAAAAGTATCACAATGCTACTATCTCCGAGATCCAGAAGCTCAGGCTCTCTTATGCCCACATTGTTGACAAGCTGGATCGCATGGCAGAGAACGTGAAGCCAGAGACCTCCTCATCCTCCTCAGAGGGATTGTTCAAATGATCTTCTTTTTGCTGTTGACAAAGGGGGAGATAGGACTTTATGTGTCATTGTGTGTCTAGTTGTGTGTCTAGATGTGAGTCTAGATTGTCAAGTTTACTTTGTCTACGTGTCCTTAGTGTCTTAATTCTTTTTTGAGTCTCTCATGTAAGTAGTGCTATAGTTTTTGAAAGGCACATCAAACGAATTGTCTGAATGAAATCTGTGCTATGATAGCCTTGAATGCAATATCAAATGAATTTTATAGTCTGTTGTTTGTCACAATGACTCATGGTTGTCATCATCAAAAAGGGGGAGAATGTTGTGCATCCCTTGGTTTTGATGATGACAATAGGATATGTTTGATTAATCAAGTTCTATATTGTTTCATAACAAATACAAGTGGTTTGATTGTTCCTTCAAAGTATTGGACTCATGACTATTTGATGATGACAAATAATGTTTCTGATCAACTCAATATAAATCTGATAGTTCAATTTATTTCTGATAAGTTAAGTAATTTCAGGTCCACTGAAATCCAAGTGGAATCAACAAATCAGAAGAAGTGTCAAAGGCCGCTTGTCGACCAGGGAAGTGGTTATGGTCGACCAACGAACCCAGCCAGAAACGTTTCAAGTCATCCGTCTTCTGCATGTGCCTTGGCTGTCGACCAAAGCCCCACTTCTGGTCGACCACAGAACAGCCAGAACATCAGACAGAACTGACGGCCATCTGTAATTCGCCCCTTGTCGACCAGCGACAAGGCTGTGGTCGACCACGGGGGACGCGAGTGTCAGCCAGAATGGAACCGCCATCAGGACACTGCTTGTTGTCGACCAGGGACCGTGTCATGGTCGACCACGGGCGTTATAGCGTCCAGAACCGAACTGTAACCGAATTCTGTTTTGGTTCCTTAAAACCTGCAGATTGTTGTTGCAGGTTGTTGGGCAGTTCAAATGATGAGATTCCGCACGGGAATCAAGGAGAGAATCGTGCTTAGAAGTGGTCAAACTTATTGTAGTCATTGGATTTAACCTTCTCCCTGCTTTTTAGCAGATTGATGCGCGATCTGAATTTTGAGCGGGAAAAGCTTCAGACTTGGAAAAGAATCTGCATAAAAGTAGAAGGCCACGGATCGCTAAGGCAAGCACACAGAGGGAGCATAGAACCGAAGCTAAGAAACACACCTACATCACAGGACGAAGTAGCTCACCATCAATCAGATATCTGCAGAAGACTGAAGGCGTTCTCATTTACTGCAGAAGAAAGA
This sequence comes from Amorphophallus konjac, assembly GCA_022559845.1. NCBI lineage: Eukaryota > Viridiplantae > Streptophyta > Magnoliopsida > Alismatales > Araceae > Amorphophallus > Amorphophallus konjac. The sequence continues at coordinate 403,261,637 of CM040120.1, forward strand.
CTGGGCTTCAAGCTGTGCGACCTCCAGCAACAAAGCAGCTGAAGGCATCCGATTGGAAGCTCTACAGGGAGTCTAGTCTTGTTATTTATGTGATTAAGTCCCAGGCTGAATTCTTTACTTTGTTACAAAAGTCCATATTCAGTCCTGTTGCATCATCCCACCTTCACATCATTTCTATTCATCCTTACACCAAGTGTCAAGCTGTGAGGCAGCGGATTCAAGCTGTGTGTCAGCTGGTACAAGCTGTGTGTCAGCAGGAACAAGCTGTATGACAGCAGTGTCTTGTGTTTTGATTGAGATCAGAGGTTCTCATTAGTGAAGCCTTGCTTGAGTTAAGCAAGGGGTGGATGTAAGTCTCGGGAAGAGACTGAACCACCTTAAAAATCCTATCTTGTGGTTTGCTTATGTGTGTGTGTGTGCTTTTCTATGTGTTTGTTTTCTTCACTGATATCAACATCAATTCTGTAATTCGTTAATCACCGGCAACTCACTTAGCCAATAGATATTAAATCTGAAAAAGGGGGAAAGATCTATTCACCCCCCCTCTAGATCTATTCAGTCCGTACTCAACATACACCGGTCCGTTAGGTAAGCCTGACGGGCTAGTGAAGGTCTGTTTCATTAACAAGACTTAAAACTTTGATTTGTGCTTTTCTAGACAAATGTGCTTTAATGGTACAACCAACTCGGCGTCCTAATGAGAATTCCAGACTCGTAGAGAATTACGGAGGCCTTGAAAAAGGATTTCCTAGTCCATTGGAAGGAATATCCAATAGAGAGGTCCTCATGTTCAAGAATATGTTCCTATAGTGCAAGAGTGTGAACTAATGGATATATACCGAGATATATGCCATGTACTTAAAGAAAATGACTCTATAGATAAGAGAGAATGTGTAACGGTATAAAATCATGATAGAAGTAATCAATATCTTTTTTAAATCAAGGTTTTAATACAAAACTATAGTGCTTTGGCATGAAATTAGCATATGCTTTGAAAATAAGAACGCAGTGTTGTGTGACGGACTAGAGTGGGCACGTCACAGGAAGGTAACGGTCTAGATTAGGTCCGTCAGGTTTCACAGAACCCTTCAGTCGTTCACAGAGGGTGTGACGGTCAATGCAGGTCCGTTACACGTCCCTGGCGATCTTACGATAGACCGTTAGATCCTCTGCTGACAGAAAATAGGAACTATAGAAATCTATGATTAAATCATGGCATACTAACTACTCTAATCATGTCAAAACGAGAAAAATGCTATCTAGATGCATAGGTAGTAATGAAATTACAAGAGATAGCTTTTTATCTTCAATTAGGGTTAAAGGCAGGCATGAATGTATAGACTAATTCTAAAACATGAAATTCATGATGTATAATGCATGAAATCCAAATAAACTAGAGGTCTTTTATCCCTAACAATGTGTTTTTTCCGTTCATGAGATAACCTACCTCTTAACTAGGCTTTAAACTTATAATTTGAGTCTTCAAGGGTCGCCCTAGTTCTTCTCTTCCTGTGTTTTTTCAGCAACTTCATGTTGCCCTATCTCTCCAATCTCTTGACCTAAACATGTGAAATTTGAAGGGTAAGAAGATGAAACTAAGAGGAACAAAACGTTCTAAAGAATCCTTCCGTAGTTACCTTGTTTGGGCATCCTAATTCCTTGATCTTTAGTGGTCCTTTGCTCTGAATCCTGGGCTGCTATGACAGAATCAGCGACTTTAGAAGCCTTTATCTCCTTGGTTACTTGATCCCCTAACATGAAATTTTGAGGGTAGTTAGTCTAAAGTATTAGGAACAAAATACTCTAAAGAACTTACCTGAGATTCTATCTCCTTACCTTGATTCTTCAAGAGCCAAAAGTAAGGGTCGCTCAGTTCAGAACTGGGTCCTATTTATAGAGTTTTGGCTAGGGTTCAAGGATTTGAACGATTTTAGAGTCCTTAATTGGCAAAAACCTAATCTCTAAGAGTCCTTAGCAATGTTATAAGTTCTCCCAAGTTGGCTTCTAGCCAAGAAAATCCCAAAATTCCACTCTTTTTGCAAGTTCTTCATCTCACGGAATTAGCAGGTTGTAACGGACTAGGTCTGGTCCGTTACATGGCGGTGACGGTCGCTCGATAGACCGTTACATCAACTGGGCGTGGACATTCATCTTAATTCAAACTCTTTGGTTAATTATCCACTAAATTATCCCTTTTAAAGTGTATTTATCCCAATATTTCGTGGATAACTTAAATAACCTTCTAGAATATGGGCGAAACTTATTGGGCTTGTTCCTTAAACCTATTGGGCTTCAATTATCAAAGCTGGATTAGTTATTTAATATAATTGGGCCTTATAATCCCAATATTAATTCATTTATTAATCTATTTTGGCCTTTATAAATTCCAAAAGATTCTATAAATAATCCAAAAATTATTTATATAAATTTTGGGGTACTACAATAAGTGACTTCCCTGCATATGGAATACTATCTGGTTGGAGCACAGATGGGAGGTTAGCATGTCTTTCTTGTATGGAAGATACTAAATCATTTGTATTGAAACATGGTGGAAAATCATGCTGGTTTGATTGCCATCGGCGGTTGCTACCAAGTGACCATCCTTTTCGAAGGTAAAAGGACTCATTTCAAAAAAATATTGTTGAAATGGATGAAGCAGACTTATAATGGGTGTCGGGTCGACATATGGCTGCACGGGTGCAAAATTTACCAGATGTAGTACAATTATCTGGTAGCACATGACAACACTCTAGATTTGGAAAGGATCACAACTAGAATAAGAAAAGCATTGTTTGGGAATTGTCTTATTGGTCAACTCTTCTTGTACGACACAATCTGGAAGTCATGCATATCGAGAAGATTTTTTTTGATAATGTGTTCAATACGATCATGAATGTTAAAGGCAAAATAAAGGACAACACCAAAGCGCGTATGGACTTAAGGATGCTTTGTAAACGTCCAGAACTGGAACTATAGAACGTAAATGGAAAATTTGTGCAGCCTAAAGCAACATACGTGCTTAATGATACATAGATCAAGGAAGTGTGCCAGTGGTTGAAACAGTTGAGATTCCCAGATGGATATGTGTCCAACATACCCCGTTGTGTGAATGTTAATGAGGGGAAAATATATGGATTGAAAAGTCACGACTGTCATGTGTTCATGGAGAGGCTGGTGCCCATTACATTCCGTGACTTGTTACCAAAGCCTGTATGGGGAGCACTGACCGAGCTGAGTCAGTTTTTCAAGATTTTATGTGCATCAGAACTCAAACTTGGGGATGTACAAAGTATCGAAGAAAATGTGGTCACGACCGTTTGCAAGCTAGAGAAGATATTTCCTCCGGCATTCTTTGATTCGATGGAGCATCTGGTCGTCCATTTGCCATACGAGGCTATAGTCGGAGGGCCAATACAATTTCGATGGATGTATCTATTTGAGAGGTATATGAGAATTTTTTTTAGCATACATGTCGTCCATGGTCGCTACATGTGTACGATATGTTTGTCATTGCCATCTGAATTGTTGTTGTAGGTGCATGCATGAATTAAAAATAAAAGTTCGCAACAAGGCGAAGGTGGAGGGTTCGATTGCTGAGGCATATATTATTGAAGAAATTTTAAACTTCTGTTCCATGTACTTTGAGCCAGAGATTCAAACTCGTCGTAGTCGACCTCCACGTAATGATGATGGGGGAGTTGCTGATTCGTCCGATCGGCTCTCTATATTTAAGCACCCTGGACGTGTGTTCGGACGTTGCTTGACTCGCACGCTCGAAGATAGAGAGTTGTACGCCACAGAGATATATATTCTTCTGAATTGTATTGAGATTGAACCTTATGTTGAGTAAGTTCTTAACTCACATTTCCAGTAAGGCCATAAGCATCCTTCTTCTGCAGTTCATTTAAAGTAGCAGTGTATTTATATTGCAGATAATTTGATTCAGAATTAGCATAAAAATGTCCAAATATCCAGGACGTGGAGATTGAAAAAGAACGTGAGATGTTTTTTGCCAAATGGTTAAGATACCGAGTTAGTGTCGATCGTTGAATATATATGTTTCTATTCACATCTTTTGAGTTAATTGTTAATATTTTAACTACTCTGATTTACATATAGGTTGAACAAGGTCTTTTTACTGATCAAAGAGTACAAGAGATAAGTTATGGCCCCTCGAAAGTTGCACGTGTCTATCCAAAATATATTGTGAATGGATACATATTTCACACGAGGGATTATGGACGAAGTAAGTCTACGATGAACAGCGGCGTATGTGTTAAGGGAAGTTCATACAATGAAGTGTAACTGGACTACTATGGTATTCTTGAGGAAGTCATAGAATTGCAGTATTTGGGACGAGACAATCATGTATTTCTATTTAAGTGTCATTGGTTTGATCCTAATTCTATTCGACATGACACAACTTATGGGATTGTCAATGTCAAACATAAGTCTAAACTTAATACATATGAACTGTTCATTTTAGCCGCACAGGCCTAGCAAGTGTATTATTCAAGCTATCCATCGTCCAAGATTAAAGATTGGTGGACAGTTTGTAGGGTTAAAGCAAAACTTTTTCCCACTTATGAGTTAAATGTTAGTGAAAATGTGTCAGAGGTTGCTAGTGCCGAATATTTTCAATCAGACGAAGTTGGCGTTGTAGGTTCCACGCATATTAATCTGGACGAATCTGATGAGCCACTGTCATTACGTAAGGGAGATGAAGTGGAAGAAGTCGATCCGACAGAGCTAAATGTTGATGTTAGAATTTTGGAGGAGTCGGATGAAGAGACAGAGTTCAAATCTGATGAGGCTACTATGGATGACGAAGATGAGGCTGAGTTAGATATATCATTAGCATGGGCTGGGCTAGATAAATTTTCATAATTTAGTAAGATATTCTTACATTTTGGCTAATTTTTAATAACATTTGTAAATCTTATATAATTATGTATTAATATAAATTGATTATTTTGTTCTTAATAAAGAGATGGTCCGAGGAGGTCGTAGTGGGAGGAGATAGGGCAGTGGGAGGGGCTCTACTCCCTTCTCTTTGTCATCTTCTTCGGGCACATGTATATGTATTCAAATAGTTAGGTATATAAATGTATTAATTATATAGCAGCTTAAAAGATTTTTTTTTACAGGTCCAAGTGTCGGCTCACCTGTACAGGCGCCACCCCCACCACCTCCGCTGCAAGTATGTATATTTTAATTTTCAGCAAAATATTTGTTTTACTTATGATATTTAATTTTTACAGTTCTTAGTGCCCTCCTACAAGCTGTACATGCATCACCCCACCACCTCCCGCTGCAGGTATGTATATTTTAACTTTTAATAAAATATTCATTTTACTTATGATATTTAATTTGTTCAGTTCCCAGTGCCCTCCCACCAGCTGTACAGGCGCCACCCCCACTACCTCCCACTGCAGGTATGTATATTTTAATTTTTAGTAAAATATTTATTTTACTTATGATATTTAATTTTTACAGTTCCCAGTGCCCTCCCACCAGCTGTACAGGCGCCACCCTTACCACCTCCCGCTGTAGGTATGTATATTTTAATTTTTAGCAAATATTTATTTTACTTATGATATTTAATTTTTACAGGTCCCATGCCCTCCCACCAGCTGTACAGGCGCCACCCCCACCACCTCCCGCAGCAGGGCACACCCCCACCACTCTGCCGATTCAAGATGTCGGTAGTTCTCACGAGGGTGAGGGAGGCAGGGCCCATGATGGATGTCTGTCGTGCTGGATCTCTGGGTAAATCTATATGGTTATTACATTCATTATTTATCCTTCAACTGTCTAATACCAACTATTTTGACATTTGTAATTACAGTTATAAATTAGAACATGCCGATGCTGTCCGTCATTCTATGAAACTAGTAATGGCACATGTTCCCGGGCCAGCATTGTCTTTCAAACAATTTCCGATGGGCATCCGGGATTCATTGTTTGACATGTTCTTAATAAGTAATTTAATCATTTCATTCAAGTATTTTCCAAACTCAATTCACAACAGTATACTAACGGTGAAACTTAATTTATTTACAACGGACTTATCAGTTCACGAGTGCACAGGACGCGGCGAGAGGTCATTCTGCCTAGGAGTAAGGGTGAGCACGGTTTGGTTTGAAGAGAATTTTCCTGAAATCAAACCAAACTGAACTAAGGCTTCAACCTGAACTAAACAAAACCAAACTACTTTGAAACCAAACCAAACCAAACTGAATTAATTCAGTTTGGTTTGGTTTAAACTATGTTCATCTCCCCTTTTAGAAATTAGATTGGATTCAAACAAGAGTAGAGAAAGGTATGGTAGAAAGATTTCTACCAAATAAAATAAATATTAAAAATATAACATAAAAAGTTGTAACTTGTAAGAACAAGCTCCATAATATTTTCACATAAAAAACTAAGAACTTCAGTTATAGTAAAATGGAAGGTGATTTGAAACCTATTTCATAGAGTTGGAAACCCCATCAGGATGGTGGGGATTGGACTTTTTGAATTAGAGTTTATAGTTACATATAAAATTCTATTAACTTGATAAAAATATCTTTAAATTCGGGTTATTTGATTCGGTTTGATTTCCTAAACTTCTAAAACCAAACCAAACCAAACCAAAATTTTTAATACGGTTCGGTTTGAACCCAAACCGAATTTTTTTAAATTTCAACCCAAACCAAACCGAACCAAATCTATTGGTTCTGTTTGGTTTTCGGGTTGAACCCGAATAATGATCACCCATACCTCGGAGGCTATTGTGCAGACAAATTACCAAAAGAAATTGCATGAGGCCCGAGTAAAGGCTCAGAAAGACGCTGGTAGGAGTGAAGACCGACAGCTGTGGAAGGAGCACCGCCCTCTTTGGATGGGGAAGGAGGATTGTGACGTTGTATGTGACAAATTTCTCGAGCCCAAGTAGATAGAAAAGTCCCAAAAAGCCAAACCAAATAGGGCGTCACAACCAGACGCAAATGTGCATACGAGTGGGTCTGTCTCTTTCGCGACTCATAAACAAAAAATGGTAAGTAATATTTTAATTTATCTTCTTATATTTTATTCATATATATGACTTTTTTTACTATGAATTATAAAACAGGCTGTGGAGCTTAATCAAGCTCGATCGTTCCTCGAGGTGTTTGATAGAACACACAAAAAGAAGGGGACATATCAATTTATTAGTGAGAGAGCTCGCTCAGTAGCGGTAAGTTTATCTACATATGCAAGTTCTTCTTTTCATTTAAATATGATTTATTCATATGAAATTGACAAGTTTTTTATTCAATTTGTAGGAAACATATAGCAAAGCTGTGACGGAGAAGTACGGGGAGGGAGACGTGCAGCAACCGGAGTTGGATCTGGCGGCATGGGTGACAGCAGCTGGCGTACCGAAGAAAGGCCGGCTATATGGTTTTTGGGAGAGCCTGGACACTAGCACGGTGATATCATCGTGTGCGAGTTCAAGTGCTGCCTCAACCAGTACTAGTGCCTTTAGTACACCCCCACCCGACCCCAGTACTTCTCCTAGCAATGTCAGAGACATCGTTCAAGCAGAGATCTCTGATTTGGAGGGGCAGATGAGGCAGATGATGACAGAGATGTCTAGCCAGTAAGCAATCATTGGCCTCCTCTCCCAGGTGGGAATTGTCCCTCATGGATCCACGACCACGGCACAGCCCCCTCAAGTGAGTGTTTATTATATTTTTATTTTGGCAGAATTACTCAATTATAAAATCAATGAATATACATAAATTTAGATTCAAAGTAACAAGAACCTATTCACATCGGGAGAGTTGACGGAATCCAAATCGGATACCCGGTTTGAGCCCGACGCTCAAATTACTCAATTCAGAACTAGGTTAGTTTTCAAAGCTAATTTTTTATTTAAAATAATTCAGATAACTAGGGGTTTGGGGGTCCAAAATATCAAATACTGGCCTGTTCGACGTGCCGATCGTTCCAACACGACCTGGGAGGTAAAAGTGACCTGTGAGAACTAGCAAAATCAAAATCGGATACCTAGTTTGAGTCCGACGCTCAAATTACTCAATTCAGAACTAGGTTAGTTTTCAAAGCTAACTATTTGTTTAAACCAATTCGAATAACTAGGGGTATGGGAGTCCAAAATGCCAAATACTGGCCTGATCAGTGTGCCGATCGTTCTAATACGACATGGGAGATAAAAGTGACTTGTGAGAACTGGCAGAATCTAAATCGGATATCCGATTTGGGCCCGGCTCTCAAAAGTGCATTTTCTAAATGCACTTAGTTTAGAATTAAACAAGTTAGGTTCGGAGGTCTAAAATCTAAAATACCAGTCTGATCGGCATGCCGATCATTCCAACACGATCTGGGAGGTAAAGGTGACTTGTGAGAGCTGACCTAATCCAAATTGGCTATCCGATTTGAGTACGATGCTCAGAAGTGCATTCTTCAAATGAACTTAGTTTAAAATCAAAGAAGTTAGGTTCGGGGGTCCAAAATCTAAAATATCGATCTGATTGACGTGCCAATCGTTCCAACACGACCTGGGAGGTAAAAGTGACTTGTGTAAGCTGACGGAATGCAAATCGGATACCCAGTTTGAGCCCAGACTTAAACACATTTAACCATTTTCTACCATGATTTATATAAAGGACTTAAACACATTATGAACCTCAAGGATCCATGAAGGAACCATAAAGAAAATGCATGGAAGCTCAACCATAGAAAATTAGTATGGGCATCATTCAACCAAGATATCAGCCTTCTTGAGCTTGATTCATAAAATTAATAGATGATCTCAATTTGAGGGCTCATTCACAAATGCACTACAAAATCTCAAAGTTGAAAGCTCATTCAAAACTTCACTCAACTGTGAGGCCAAGAGAATTTGGCCAAGACCTTCAAGCAAGCACACACAATTTGCTTCCACACACACACACAATGCATACAATAATTTGTTATCATCAAAACTAATACCAAAATCAATGAGGGAGCATAATGAACCCAACAGTTCATTTTCAAAGCTAACTTTGTTTAAAGCAGTTCAGATAACTAGGGATTTGGGGGGGCAAAAAGTTAAATACTGGCCTGATCGACTCGCTGATCATTCCAACGGGATCTGGTTGGTGAGAGTGACTTGGGAGAGCTGACGGAATCCAAATCGGATACCCGATTTTGATTCGACACTCAAATTACTCAATTCAAAACTATGTTAATTTTTAAAGCTAACTTTGTTTAAAACAGTTCAGATAAATAGGGAATCCAAAATGCCAAATACTGGCCTTATCGGCTCGCCAATCATTCCAACGGGATCTAGGTGGTTAGACTGACTTGGGAGAGCTGACGAAATCCAAATCGGATACCTTGTTTGAGCTCGACGCTCAAATTACTCAATTCAAAACTAGATTAGTTTTCAAAGCTAACTTTTTGTTTAAAACAATTCGAATAACTAGGGGTTTGGGGGTCCATAATACCAAATACTGGCCTGATCGATGTGTCAATCATTCCAACACAACCTGAGAGGTAAAAGTGACTTGTGAGAACTGACGGAATCTAAATCGGATACCCAATTTGGGCCCGACGCTCAAAAGTGCATTTTCTAAATGCACTTAGTTTAAAATTAAAGAAGCCAGGTTCGAGGGTTCAAAATATAAAATATCGGTCTGATCGGCATGCCGATTGTTCCAACATGACCTGGGAGATCAAAGTGACTTCTGAGAGTTGATGAAATCTAAATCAGATATCCAGTTTGTGTCCGGCGCTCAAAAGGGTATTCTCTAAATGTAATTAATTTGAAATAAAGATAACTAGGGGTTGGGGGTGTATAAAATCTAAAATACAGGTCTCATCGGTATGCCAATCGTTCCAATACGATGTTGGAGGTAAAGTGACTTGTGAGAACTGACGGAATCTAAATCTGATACCTGGTTTGGGCCCGACACTCGAAAGTGTGTTTTCTAATGCACTTAGTGTAAAATTAAAGAAGTTGGGTTGGGGGGTCCAAAATCTAAAATGCCGATCTGATCGGCATGCCGATCGTTCCAACACAACTTGGGAGATAAAAGTGACTTGTGAGAACTGATGGAATCCAAATCTGATATCCGGTTTGGGCCCAGCGCTCAAAAGTGCATTTTCTTCGATTTGAGTTTAGTAATAAAATTATCGATTTGATATTATATCTGATTTGAATTTATGAAATCAAATATAATATTTAATTTATTTTTTCACTAATTTTTTATTTATGAATGTATATTTAATGTTATTATTTTTTCAATATAGGACCCTCTAGCGAGCGGCGACGGAGGAGATAAGCAGGACGGGGAGGATGAGGATATGTTCGATATTTTAAATTTTTTGTATTTTTATAAAAATGATAATTGTTATTGTGTTTCGTTTCTTGTATGGTTTTTGGTTTGCTTGTAATGGATATATTTTATGGCTGAGTATTTAAACAGATTTTTATATAAATTTTTATGTATAATTTTAAAAAATAATGGAATAGAGTTTCCGACGGATTTTCTGACGGAATTGTCAGAGTTTTTAGACGGAATCACAGACGGAACAATTTTGTCGGAAAAATCGTCGGAAGCTATTTGTCACCCTTGTTCGTTATTTGTCACCATTGTTCGTCATTTGTCACCTTCACATTTTTCGACGGAAAAATTATTCCGACGGAATCACAGATGGAATATGTACTCCACCGGAATCATATATAGTTTTAATTTTTTTAATCTTATAATTTTAGACGGAATTATCGACGAAATATTTTCGTCGAAAATGTTGGACTGCCATTCTGGACCGACGAAATTTTCGTCTGCCATTTTTTCGTCGTAATATTCAGACGAATTTCTGACGTAATTCCTATCCGTCGAAAATTTGTGACAAGGAATATCCGATGGACGTCATCTGTCAGGAATCCTTCGGAAAATATGTCGGAACCCATTTTTTTGATAGATTTCTCATGGATTGTTCCCGTCGAAAATCTCGCCTTTTCTTGTAGTGTACGAAGGTATTGATTTAGGAGATTCCGGTCCAATGTGACGGTGTGCTCAATTGGAGGGTCCTTCCTTCACCAAGAGAGTGTAGGAGATCCTAGGACTGTAGAGAGAGTAGGTGTCTCAACCAAATGCCCTAAATGTAAGTGCTAATGGAAAATTAAGAGACAATATATATATGAACAACAATATGCAAGAACTATGCAAAATAGATCACAAAAGAGGATAAATCTGTGAAGACACAGAGAATTGGCGACGGGATAGTGGGTGCCAAATTTTAAATTGGCGGCCACTAGCCTAGACGCTCTTTCCTTCTTTTTTTTTAGCGAACAACGTTTGGGACAGTGGGCGTCAATTCTAGGAATTCGCGTCCAATGTTTGAACGCTAAATTTTCTTCCTCCTAGAATCTTTGTCAATGGCCAGAAAGCTAAGTAAAATGGAAAGACCAATAGAAGAAGGGAGAAGCACTCACAAACTCATGGCAATCAATAGGAATATGAAATAAAGAATGACATGCTCAATTTTTTTTAAAGATAAGAGAAATGGAATTTCCAAAGTCTAGCTAATTAACAATCACATGTGGGAGAGGGTGTGCAAGCGGTGCACAAGGGATAAAAATAAAAAGGAGAAAAGTGCTGCGTGGAGCACAAAGGGAGATGCACCGAAGGAGAGGGCACATGTGGGTGCCAAAGGAGAAGTGTAATCAAAGAAAAATAAAAGGTGGTCCCACCGTGATCGTCAATTTATAGATCTATGAAAAAATTCACTTAAAAAAGAATTAATATATAGAAAAAAGAAGGAGAAAGAGGAGAAAGGGAGTAATAGAGCATGCGTGGATGCTAATAGGAGGGTGATCACCAGAGGGGTTACCTCAAAAGATATGAACAATAAACATAAGGAGGGATCGCGAATAAATACCTTTAAGTGCGGGGGAGATTGTGAGTGCACATTTTATTCCTATCGGTTGGCCGATGAAAAGAGTTTTTCTATTTTGATTAGCCTTGCAAAACACAAACAACAACCAACAAAAAAGATATATATTATAAATCAAGTGAGTGTAGTATCAAATTCCCAAATATGAAATAAACATGAAATCATGAAAAGTGACACACCTTGTTGCTGTTGGCTTTAAAGCCTCTATGCAATAGGGTGGATAAAAATGATGTGATGAAGAAAAAAGGGAGGGTGCAAGTGTTGCACAATTTGGAGGTCTTAACATGGTTGAGATGAAAATAAGAATAAGAAAATAAGAGGGAGATATGCATGCATGCAATGCAAATTTGACTAAAGAAATAAGAAGAGAAAGGGTGATGATAAGCTTATTGGATTTTCTCCATGGAAGGGGGCTTCAAATCTTCAAGAGAGGAAGATGATCTCCAAGGATGAAGCTTTAAGGCTCCCTCCTTGAGCTTTAAGTCCAGCAGCACCTCCCCTGGATCCAATTGAACAGCCTTAAGCATGAGGGAGAGAGGGGTCCTATTTATAGAGTGAAAATTCAGAGTTTAATCCAAGGGAAAATAGGAAAACTAATTTTAGTGAGATTTGGAAGATAATATTCATTGGATATGTGTCCTCCCAGCCTTAGAAAGCCTTAGGACTCTTTCCCAAATGGAAAAGGAGCTCAAAACGAAGAAGGAAGGAGGTTCTGTCCAGATTTGGAACACTGTAGAAATGGGCGTCCACCACAGTGGTCGCCAATTAAAATAGCGTCAATTCAAAGAGGCACCAATTCTGAGTCATTTTTAGAAAGTTTAGGAATTTCTAAAATTAGAAAAGAATTGGCATCCAGGGGGCTGGTCGCCAATTAGGAATTTATACAAATTTTGGATAGAGTTAAAAGCTCAAAATAAGGCAAGGAAGAACGTGTCCGGGGTCTTAGACGCGCCTTAAAATAGACGTTTGTCAGGACGAACGCCATTTCATCAATATTTTGAAAATTAGTAAATTACCAAAAATTAGAAAAGGAAACAGGTCCATCTAGCTAGACGTGAATTCATGAATTTTATGAATTTAGCAATTATTCAAAAATAGAATGGGAATTGACGTCAAGATGATGGTCGCATGTTCAAGAATTGGCGGCTACGTAGAAAGGCGTTAATTCTTCAAGGAAGCAAAGTTCGGGGAAGGAAAAGAATACGCGTCCAGGTGGCTGACGCAACTTCAAGAACGCATCCACCATGGCCGATGCGATTTTAGAAAATAATGTCCTATTGAAAAGGCGTTAATTCAATAATTAAAATGGATAAAGAATATGCGTCCAAGACCCCAGACGCGTTCAAGCAAAGGCGACCTTCCAGACAGACGCTGATTCATGAAATATTTTAAGCCAAAAATAGTGGAAAAATAAGAATGTGTCCGCCATGGTCGACGCGGATTTGAAAAGTTGACTCTTCCCAGATTGATGCGTCAACTCAGAAGTAATGGCGTCACTTCGAAAAGGCGCTGATTCTTTCAGAAAGGAATTGGCGTCCAATGGACTGACGCTAATTCAGAACAACTCTGAAAAAGTTGGAGAAAAGCTCAGAAAAAACCAGGAAAAATAGGGAAAGCTGAATATTCAAGAAAAATGAGAAAAATCACTCAAATAAGTTGATTTGAGGGTCAAATCGGGGCATCACAATACGATAGGAAATATGCTCAGAATGATGTCAATTTTGGCGTGTCTACACCCCTATTTGAGACTTCCTCTTGTCAGGGTGTGCTTAGGTTGGTTGTCTTGTCTAAAATACCCCTGCACTCATATTTCGATCGAGTAGAGAGAAGAAAAAGACCTCGTGCCCTCCAGCATGACCCAAGTAGCAACGGTATTTACCAAGGGAGGACGGCTAAGGACGCCGTGAAGTGTGTGCGGTGCCCATGCTAAGGGTTGCCCTTAATGAACGGGGAGGGAATGCTGAACTCTTAACACAGAGTTCTCATAGCCAAAGGTGCTGCAATAGCAAGCCTAAAGACTCTTTTTGACATAAACTTAAATAAAGACTTGGGACTAGGCTTAAACTACCACTCTTAATCAAGTTAAGAAGCACTTTGCTTGTTAAAAAATCATGTGTAGAGATGAAAGAGGTAATGAAAATGCATACTTACGCAAAAAAATTACCTTGCGACCTTTGTCATAGAAGCAGTTGTCGGAGGGGATATTGAAAACATGGGATTTGTTGTCCTCAGTTGACAGATAAGAATATAAGAAGTAAGGATTAGACGTGACTTAACAAGAGGGAGCGGTGTCTAAACCAGACTCGAACGAATAAGAAAAAAGGAAAAGAGGTGAGGGCTAGAACTCCCTCACTAAGGCGTAGAGACCTTGATCACATGAAAGGTGTACAGAAAGAAAAGAAAATTAAGAGGAGGAGTGAGGACTAAAGTCTTGAAAGCAGTGGGAGAAAGGGCAGATGCCTATAGTAGTTGATGTGGAAGAAATCGGGTCGGACCTAGGATCAGGAGGGATTAGAAGAAGGAATTGATAAAAGGAAAGTGGAGGATCCGGAGGGTCTGGAGGCAAAGGATGAGAATTATGGGAGGAAGGATCCGGAGGTTCCGGAGTAAGAAAATGCCGAGGGATGAGATGCCCGTGGAAAAGATATGAAAGAAGATGATTCCAAAAATTTCGGAGGAAGAGGATAGCAAGGGACGCGATGCCCTGAAAGAGTAGGAGGATAAATCGGAGGAAAGGAAAGAGGTCCGGAGGTTGTGTAGGGATATGAAAAGGGAGGGCACAATGCCCTAATAGAATCGATAGGAGGACGGAGAAGTCTGGAGGTTCCGGGAGGAAAGAATAAGAAAGGGCGCAATGCCCTAGGAAACTAGGAGAATGGGACAAGGAGTCCAGAGGTTTCGGGGAGAGAGAATATGGAGGGACGCGATGCCCTGGAGGGATAGGGGAATTAAATAAGGAATCCAAAATTTTCGGGGACAAAGGTGAATTGGAAGCAGTTTGAGAAGGGTCCAGAGGTTCTGGAAGATGGGGAAGATATGGGTTCGGAAGCCCGTGAAAGAAGGATAAATGTGAATGAATGAAATGTAATGAATGCAAAGAATGCAAGAAGGGGATCCTCAAGAAGGGGATCCTCCTTCTCACCCCATGGGTGGCCCATAAGGAGAAATTGGTGGTTAATAAAGGTGTGGATGGAATAGAATAGAAAGTGAATGGACTAGTGGAAGACCCCTCATCATAAGGATGCCCGCCCCTCTGCGACAAATAAGGTGCTCGGCCAGACGGCTCAATGAATGGAATTAATGCCCAAATGCTCTCATTCGATGAAGTTTCAACAATTGTATAGTGTAAAGTAAGTGGCAACTCTTTTGGTAAGTAGTCATGAAATTTTGGGAGCTCCACTTGTAGCATGGTGACTTTGAGATACATAAGCTTCTTGAATGATAACTCTCTTGAAAGGCAAGGAACATCAACGTGAGGGAGTTAGAATTTCAACATCGGAAGCTTCATAATGCCCATGGCTCTTGGATTATTTTCATGGAAGGTAGCTGGTAATATGGGCACTAGCCCCTTGTGCGGAAGTAAAAATGGAGTAGACCTGAGGTTGAGAGCTTCCAACAAGGGGTGCCCTGCCCTGCCCTTAAGCATAGATTTCAATACCCCTTAGCAATAGAATGCGTCATTACAATGTTTAAGGAGGGCCCCATCTCTTGGCAAAGTATTTGCACAATGACCAAACAAGGGGTAATGAGAGCATCAAAAATATCTTGACCAATGAGTAAAGTAATTTTGATAATCTTGGCCTTGGGCCGACATGGCATCAACTCATGAGAATTCTTCTTAGTGAGCATTGGTGGAGACCTTTCAAAAATGCTCGACACAAGAACATAGATCGGCGTCTGGCAAATGAAATCTTGAATCTTGAACGGCATAGCCGCAATCAAATTCTTCTTGCCCGGCTCTTGAGAACCATCTTCAGCACATGTACTTATAGCAACGCATCTACTCCGAGGGGAGGTGGAGGAAAGCGAGATGGAAGCAATAGGCTTAATGGATGATGGCATTTTAATGGAAGGCATTGGGGAAGGGGTAGGTGAAAGTGGAGGTTCAAACATGGTGAGCTTCTCCCCTTGCTTGGCAGCGGATGGGGTTGGCTCGAGTGTAAAAAGGGGTGGACCCTGCTCAAGGTCAGCCACGGGTTCGGGTGAAGGGTTAAGTAGAGGAATAAGAGTGGTTGGGTTTGGCGGCATATAGGTAGTGGAGGATTTAGGTGGTGATAACTGGGGGTTACTTGGTTGGGGGCAAGGAGAAGATTTAATGGGAGGCTCGGCGGAGGCCGAGGGTATGGTTGTTGATGGCATGGTTGGAGGGTTAATAAGTTGAGGAAGGGGAGGATGCTCGAAAGGCTTAGTGGAGGTTAAGGTCATGGAAGTTGGAGGTGTAGAATTGGAAGGAGGGGGTTTGGTGCATAAAAAGCGTCTAATTTTAGTGGGGCGAGAAAGTTTAAGGGTAGGGGAAGAATCATGGCATATCGGTGTGGGTGATTGGAGGATCGACCCATCATCGTAACACCACGAGGTTTCGTAAGTGGGGGTAAGGACAGTGGTTTTGTCCTGAGCGGGGGGTTCTTGTGGAAGCGGTGGAAGAGGGAAATGAAGAAAACTCGGAGTGGGTGCAACTTCAAGATCTTCAAAATCTTCATAATGTGCCATCTCCAGTTGTTCATAATCCGATTCATATTCTTCCTGATCGGGTTCAAGTGGATACCATGGTGAAGGTGTATTGACGGGTGGAGGAGGTGTATAATATTGCGGGGGATTTTGTGTATATGGATGTGGATGTGGAGGCGGAGGGTCATATGAATGAACGGGGCGAATGGATGGTGGGCGGACGGCGTCCACTTGATCATAACAACTTGTAAAACCATCTTGCTCACATGCATTCATGATGCCATTGTCGTCTCTTCTCTCCTTCCAATCTTTCTCCATCTTAGTAATGTTATTCATGAAAGTGTGAAAGGGACTGACTTGAGGAGGAGGAGGAGGACGCGAGCTTGTGACCCTCTTCAATTGTTCCTCCATTTTGGCGATTTTATCAATGATAACTTGTTGGAGGAGATCCACATGTGCAACGGAGGGTTGGCCATGAGACCTTAGAGGAGTGGCTTGATATGAAGGCCGTGGAGGGTTAATGGGTTGGCCCATAAAAGGACCCAGTTGAACCGTGGTGGAAGGAGTATATGGGCCTTGGGGCCGTGAAGGAGGGTGAATAGAAGGAGGCGAGTGATGGACCACCCGAGGGAGAGGATGGATAGAAGGAGGCGGGTGATGAGCCACCAGAGAGGGAGTGGAAGGAGGATGGGATGAAGAAGCTACACCCCCAACAATAGCCTTAAGGGCTTGGATTTATTAGGGGGTGAGATGCAATTTTTGGGAGACCTTCCCGTTATATGGAGGAGACGGTTCCCGGGGAGTAGCAGCTTGCGATTGATGCGAGGGATTATGAGATTGGGAATTGCCCATGGGGCGGGCAAAACCATGAGAATCGGAATAAAATCCCTTAGAAAAATTATGGTGAGAATCATAGATTTGAGGAGTATATGATGTGCTAGGTTGATCATCCTCATAGTTGTATGTGTAATTAGACATGTTGGCTTGATTACCAAATCAAAATATTATGCAAAGCAATCAACATTCAATCAAGGCAATTTGCAAGGATAGCAAACAAGTGGATGTATACGCTTGATTTTTAATAAACCTCGATGTGAATTAGATATTTTTAACAAGATTGATGTGATTCACTTAAGGTAAGAATCTAGTTTCAATATAGTTCACTTCGATGCCAACTAGGTTATTTATCTCACCACGTATAGGCCAACTAATCCCGAGGAACTTCAATGGTACAACCAGCCCAGTGATCAAAGAGGGAATCTTTCGATGTCGGGGACTTACGGAGGCCTTGGTTAAGGAGTTTCCGGTCCAATGAGAGGAGTTCTCAATTAGAGGGTCTTTCCTTCACCAAGAGAGGGTAATATCTCCTAAAAGGTGTAGGGAGAGGAGGTCTCCCAAGCCAAAATACCCTAATAATGCAAAACTAAAGCAAAAGAATAGAAAAATGTATGTATGAACAATAATATGCAAGAATGGATGCAACCGAACACAGAACAAGGGGATTCTATGAAAAATGGAAGAATTGGCGTCTGGGACAGTGGGCGCCAATTTTCAAATAGGCGTCCAATACCCTGGACGTGATTTTTTCTTTTTTTTTTTGCAGAACGCGGTCGGGCGAGGACCACGTTCATAATTTGAAGATTTATGAAAAATTTCACAAAGAAAAATTATAAAGAATTAGATGAGTGGAAAGGAGTAAAATAAGGGAAAAAGAGAGCATGCGCGGATGCTAAAGATGGAGTGTGATCGCTAGAGACTGCGGGCCTCAAAATAATATTAATAATAAAGCAAAGGAGGGATCACGAATAATACCTTTTAAAGTACGGGGAGATTTGTAAGGTCCAACCTTCTCTTCCAATCGGCCGACCGATAAAGAGAACTTTTCTTCAAGATTACCCTTGCAAAAATAAAGAAATAACCAACAAGGAAAATATTATTAGGATATAAAGTGTGTAGCATCAAGTTCTTAATAAGAATAAACATGAAAACATGTATAAGAACACACCTTTTTGGTGTTGGCCTTTAAAATCCCTATGCAAAGGGCAAGGAAAAATTAGGATGATATGATAAGGGAGATATGCAAGTGTTGTACAAAGGGAGGATCTCAATGCTGTTGAGATGAAGAGAATTAAAAGAGGGATGACATGTGATGCATGAACTAAATAATGTATAAAATAAATAAAAGAGATAAAGGGAAAGATGATAGGCTTATTGAATTGTTTCTCCAATTGGGGGTTCCTATGTCTTCTAGGGATGAAGACACTATAAGGGATGTAGCTTTAGGTATATGGGAGGCCTCTCCTTGAGCCTTCAATCCAGCAGCAATTCCCAAGAATCAAAAAATCAGCCATAAACACAAGGGAGAGGGGGGGTCCTATTTATAGAGGAGAAATTCAGAGGTTTAATTCCCTTAAAATTAAAAAAATGATTTTTAATGAGATTTGGAGAGAGATATTCAAGGGACATGTGTCCTCACAACCTTAGAAAGTCTTAGGGACCCTTTCCCAAGTGAAAAAGGAGTTTAAAATGAGATAGGGAAGAGGTTTTGCAGGATTCAAAATACTGTAAGAATTCGCGTCCACCACAGTAGACGCTAATTAAATAGCGTCAACGTGGACAGACGCCAATTCATGATCATTTATGAAAGTTTGAAAATTTCAAAAATTAGAAAAGAATTCACGTCGAGAGGACCACACGTGAATTAAGATTTAATACGAGTTTTGGAAGAACTTAAAAGCTCAAAAATAGTAAAAAAAATTCGAGTCGCCCGTAGTGGACGCTAATTAAAGAATTGACGCCTTTATGGAGAGGCGTGGATTCAAATGTAATACGAATTCAGCTCAAAATATGAAGAAAAGAATTCGCGTCCATCACCATGGATGCCAATTAAGAATACGCGACCTTATACAGAGGCGTGGATTCAAAATTACATAAATTTGGCTCGAATCAGGGTTAAAAATGTGAAAATAAAAATTCACATCCAGATAATGGACGCAAATTAAAAATTGGCGTCACTTTGAAGTAGCGCTAATTAAAGAATTGACGTCTGGCATAGGGATGCAACTTCTGAGAACGCGGTCGCCTTGGCGACCGCGTCCTTAATAACTCGATCGCTTAGGAGACCACGATCAGGCCGGGCTGAACATTATTTTAATTTCTGAAAATGGTGTCCAATAGGTTGCTGTTAATTAAAATTGGCGTCCATCGCCACCGACATGAATTCAAAAAGGCCCCAAAAAATTAGAGAAAAATCTTTAAAAATTTTAAAAAATTTTAAAAAATAGGAGAAAGCTGAGAAAAGTTGAATAATAAAAAAATGATAAAAATCACTCAAATAAGTTGATTTGAGGGTCAAATTGGGGTATTATAAAGCGATATGAGATGTACTCAAGATAATGTCAATTTTGACGTGTTTACAAGAAGATGTATATTTTTCTCACAATAGAAAATGTACTCGATGTCCCCCTAATTCTATTAAATAATCTTATGTGAGTGGAAGATGATTGCAGTTGCCTAACTTCTACTTTCGATGTCACCATATAAGAGAGTTGAATGAGATTGGTTCGGATTTCTGGTAGCAAATTTAGACGATATGTAAAATGATGTCCAAAGCTCTCAACAAGTAATGTAATGATTTAACGTGATGGCCATTGAGACTTTTGATTACTATTCTCACCAGGGGTGACAACTTAAATAAAATTGGCTAGGGCATTTGGCATTGTATAGATCCAACTCAATGAGCATGTGTTGCTGAACCATCTCACTGTTACCATAATATCACCTGAAGAAGGTAATACTCCGCATTACTGCTAGAACCAAGGTTTGTTGACTTTGATTCAGTATAGATTGTAGCATGCGCTATATGTTCTAAGCGGCATACAAGGTGATCTCATAAGCTATAGCAACTTAGAATTTTATATATACGTTTATATGCAAAAATAAATAATGAAAGATGAAAATAAAATAAATTATAAATATTTTTCTTTATGTCTTCCAAGTATAGAATACATAAACACAAACCCTATCCCACGTGTTAACATGAACGAAGAGATTCACAACAGGATTCTGAGAAGGTAAAGTCATCGATACTGTAGCAATACTGTAGCATTACTATAGCATCCGATTTAAGAAAGAATTATTAGCTCTAATCTAATCCTAATTAGTGGATGAGGTCATTACTTACATCATTGAATAGATGAGGTCATTAGTTATGTCATGGAGGGGAGATTTATTTCAACATTTACATGTTAGAATTTATTTTCAACATAGGTTGATATAATAATAACATTGGTTGGTGAAATAGGAAAATTAGGTGAAAACTGACTTAGAATTAAATTGGTAATAGAATAATTTGGTGATTTGGCCTATAAATAGGGCTGGTATCTTCCTTACTCAAAGCATAAATCTATTGAGGAATTGCTAGTTGTAGAGAGAGAAAAGGTTAAAGTTTGGAGGAGTGTTTAAAGCGTTCTTCGTTCTTTTTCTTCTTCCTCTTTGATCTTCAACTAGGTAGATTTTCTCTCAGACAAAACTTAATTAGATCTTCATATATGTCCCTTTGCATGAGTATTCCGAATCTAAGCTATTTTTTCATGATGATATATTTGTGGCTTATTTTGAGATTTAAAGTCAAAATTAGAGTTTTCACTGTAAGAACGAGTTTTGATTTTCTGTTTAAGAGTGCAGATCACACATGGACCGTGACTTGAACGTAGCAATCGCGTTAAGACCGATGTGTCCAATTTATCTCGTTTATGTGCGTTATTTCAAAACTTTAATTTTAAATTTTAAATTCATGTTCTTACCTTAAAAATATTATCAAGAAAGAAATGACAAGGCAAATGAACTTGTAAAGCTATCGTTAATTGTTCAAATAAATATGCTCTAACTTTCATAAAATTCCTGTACATGATTGACCATGTCTATTTGATGTAAGCTCTATCAGAAAGCTTGACATCTTCTTTCAATTTTTCTTAGCACATGAACATGTTATGCAACGAAAGCTTGATATCTTCTTTCAATGTCTTTCCTTCATTGAGTTCTCTCACACATGAACATGTTAGAATATGCAAGAATAATTTTCGTTCGATTTACGTGTTTTCGAAAAACTTTGTAGCTAGCAAGTTTACCAAGAAAGATCGATGTCTAAAGCTAGAGGTCTGCATGCAAACGCCTTAAGTGAATAAGTGATTATTTAATTAGAACCTTGTGATGCGAGGAGAACCTCCCACTGTCCCACCTCTTACCTGGCCGAGATCTCTTTTATTTTCTACTAAGCACCCGACTGTGAAAAATTTGATCTAAACATGTTTTCCAAGATTTTCCACGAGAGCTGATCATGCCATGACCAGGAATTCATTCTCTTTATTGTCTTAATGTTGTTGAACATGATGCCTTAAATCATTCTTGAACTTCTCTTATAAACTTCATTTTTTCTTTATACTACATGCCCTTGGAATAAAATTTTTGCTAGATCTGTACTTTAGCCATAAACTACCATTTGGGAGTGTAAGAGTTAAGTGCCATGCGGGGCAAAGTGTTACGTTATGGCAGCCACCTCTTGAGACTAGAATGGTAAAAGGTGCTACATAATGGAAGCCACCTCTTGAGCTTGTAGGGGTCACCTCTAGAGTCCTCCATAACTAAATGTCTAGCTGTATTCTATTCTACGCTTCATAGGCTTTTCTTGAAACTCGCATTGGCCATAATTTAAATGAATTGGTCTGAAAATTGCATGAGACTCTTGATCCACCTGGCACTCAATGCCTGGCAAACATGGGGGCCCTGATCTGGTCCTAGGTGAGCAAAGCTTGAAAGTACTTGTGCCGAGAGAGTTGAATGGTCAGGTGTGGCATTACACCAACTGACATGCAAGATTGAACTAGACAATTCACTTGTTACATGCTTGACTTGTTACATGCTTGACTTCTTGGATATGCCATTGTTGACCGAATGTGTTAATATTCTCGTTACAAGGTCAAATTTACAATTCTCTACATCTTATTGATTTTCATTCCTACACTTGATATCTATGATATCTATTCTTGAAATTTTTGACTTCCTGATCTTCATTACTCTTGTCACATATTAAATTGCCTATTTTATTTTTTGAACCTACACTGTTTATTTCGTGAGCATTTAGATGATCCAATATGTTAATCACTTAAAGTGACCTAGTAAAGCGATATAAGTCCTATTGAGCTTTCTAACTCACCTTATATATTGTTGATAATTTTCAGAAAATTCCGAAGATGACGGGAATGGGCTGGAATGACGAGAGTGCTGATAGTTTTTAGTATTTTTCCTCAGTCTGTCTACCTAGAAAATGAATGTAATGGACTCGAATAGTTTTGAAAGCCTTTGAACGATATTTGTTAGAAATGTCAGATTATGAAATAAAGATATGGTTTTATCCATTTGTTGTTCATACTCATCATCCGAGTCTCTTGATCGACCCACTCGTATAACTGTTCACGCCTTGATATTTCCACCTTGCTCGTGGCATGACAAATTAGTTGGTATCAAATTCTATGGTTAGAAAGAGTCTAGGATATCAAGACATGGTTATTGAAAACCCTAAGTTCTTCACACTATAGGATAAAAGTTAATGATACTTGACCCGTGAGATTGGGTAGAGACTTGGGCTACATACTAAGACATGTATAGTTAAGACATTTAATCCCCATAGCTTGTTTTGAAGAAATTCTTAACTATTGAAAATAGCCGCTGAGGGTGCCTAATCGAGAGAAATGCAAAGAACTGTCCAAGGTCTAACTCAAGTCCTACAACAAGTGACTCAAGGAGGAGATAATCACCATGGTGCGAGAGACTTACACCGCAACTTTAGGAACATGAATCCCCCGATATTCAATGGTTCCACTGACCCAGATGAAGCCGAACATTGGGTTAAGGAAATAGAAAGAATATTCCTAGTCATGCAATACTCAGATCAATATAGAGTTTGCTTGCGACCTTCAAACTGGAAAGGGACGCAAGAGCTTGGCGGGAATCGGTGGAGGTGACCTTACCCGATCCCCAGATCACTTGGCAAGAATTTCTTGTTGAGTTATGGTTTTGATGATTGTTGAGTTATGGTTTTGATGATAACTAAACTTCATGTGTGATTAAGTGATGATAACTAAACTTATGATTGATTGCACATGTTCTTGATGACTATGTACATTCATGTTGTTGTTTAAATATGATTGAGTTGACAAATAGCTTTTGAGGCTACAACATGATTGGTTGAATGCATGGCTATATGGTCTTGATCCTTGATTGATGGAGTTGGTTTTACAAGAGGCAAGAGGTTTCATAATCTCTTTAATATGAATAAGAACTAGAGGCAAGAGGTTTCATAATCTCTTTAATATGAATAAGAACTAGAGGCAAGAGGTTTCATAACCTCTTTAATGTGAACATTCATGAGGTATTAACCTTGACTATTTTGACTTGTAGGATCATCTCATGACAGTTGCCTGATAAACCAAACGTGTGGATAAGCACCTTGCTTTCTACGATTCAACACAGGTGGTACATGTCATTTGCTGTCAAGAACCATTGGTAAGATTCTTACCTTGTAATAGCATCAATCTCACCATGGGTATTTCATATACCTCTCCTTTTATTGACTTCACTCATGGTATTTGAGGTTCGCGATGGTTGCATGAATTGATAGCTTACAAGGGTGAATGCATAAGTTCTTGAATGTAAAAGTTCCTTATTCTAATCAATGACAAATGCTAAAATGGTTTAAGTTTTTCAAATGTATAATCTAAGTTAAACCAAACCCAAAATGCATGGAATTGATGAGGACATGAAGCTCTTGACTTATGGACATGTTTTATTGTGCTAACTATTCATTTTTGCAGGTTTGGGCAACTTCGGTTGACCAACGAACCTTGGCCGATCGATCAGAATTGACAGAACCTAAAAAATCCCATTTCTACAGGTTTCGGTCGACCGCCACCATAGGGTCGGTCGACCGGTTTTGCCAGGACCAAAATTGGTCTGTCTGCAGATAGTTCCGGTCGACCGACCCAGTGCCGTCGGTCGACCGACAGCCCCGAGGCCCCCTTTTGTTGACTTTTGTTTCAAGCTCGTGGAGAGGTCTTTCTTCCCATTTGTTTAATCCCAATGACCCCAATAAGCCATAATTTATGGATCTGGTCTGGGGCTTGTCCATGGACCATTCAAGGGTTATAAAACATCTCATTTGGAGTCAAAAACCCTAACCATCCAAGAGATCCAAGGGGAGGCTGTCCAATGAGGAAAAAGAGGGTACTATAGCTCCATGAACAGTACCTCGTGTAGCAAGATCTTCATCCATCTCCAACCCATTCAAGGTACATCTGAAGCCACCAAGCACTTATGAAGTAAAGAAGAAAGCAACCAACAAAGAGAGATCAAGGGGGAGGCTATCAAGAAGCAAGCAAGGGTTTCAAGAAGAGATTAAGGGAAGACTGCCAAAGGGTGAAAGAACAAGGTTCTCACAACCCATCCAAAGCCATTCAAGTGAAGCAGGAAGCATAGTTCAATGATCTACATCATACATTCAGGGGGAGACCAAATCAGGAGATTTCTAAACTCTATCTTATTCGTCTTGGTGTTTTGAGCTTCAAGTCATTTTCGTTGTAATCTGAAAACATTCGTGTGTGTGTGTGTGGATCGTTTTGGATCCATGGTCGCGTGTAGTTATCTTGTCTGATTCGTGTGTGTGCGTGAATCTTCTTAGATCTACATGTGTGTGTGTGGATCTATTTAGATCCGGTCGATTTAGTGTGTGGAGTGCAGCATCTATCGCAGCGTGTGTGTGTATTATTGATCCGGTTGTCGGATCATGTTGGAGACCTCATCTGTGTGTGTGTGTGTGTGTTGTGGTGCGTCCCCATGTGTGTGTGGGCAGGCATCATTCTGCGTGTGTGTTTGGAGCATCGTCTCCGTTTGAGGATTTATTCCCGAGTGAAGCCTCACCAGGTTTGGTGAGGGGTGGACGTAGGACTGCCATCGTTGCATCCGAACCACCTTAAATATCACTGTGCAGTGTGGTTTGAATTGTGTGGTTTAATCCATTTCCTCTACCTCTATTCTACATGAGTGTTAATGTAAATTGTTGTTCTGGATTTATCTACGTATATCTTGCTTAATCCATATCATCATCATTTAAGTTTGATAAATCCAATTTGTGAACAAACAGTTTTGAACCTCTTGATTAGCATTGTATCACATATTCTAAAAAGACCAAAAGTTTTCTTAAAATTGGTAAACACCCAATTCACCCCCCTCTTGGGTGTAATTGATCGCGGGACTTCATTTCTGAAATATTTCAATAGCAAGTATTTCTTGGAAAGAATCTAAGAAAGGAAGGCAGCAGAATTGTCACTCTTAAACAAAGAAGCTTCTCTGTAACCGAATACGAGGCCCAATTTTCTCAACTAGCCCGTTATTCTCCACACCTTATTAGCACGGAGAGGATAAAAGTCAAAAGATTCATGAATGGGCTAAGGTCCCAATATATTCTCCAATTGGCGCCTATGGACATCCAAACATATGCCAAGATGGTCCGGAAAGCCCAACTTTTAGAAGACGCTATGGAAATGACGGATAGATTCAAATATAGAGTCATGAAAGAGCAGGTCGTTGGCACCGGACACTTTAAACCAACATTTGGAAAGAAGAGGCCAAATGAAGGAAGAACTCATCAACAAGACAAAAAACCTCAAGATGGAAATAAGCAAGTCATCCTTGCTGCACCTTCATCATTATCAAAAGATATCTACAAGTATTATGATAAGGTTGACCACAAAACTGAAGAGTGCTGGAGAAAGAAGGGAGCATGCTTGCGTTGTGAAAGTAGGGATCATCGAATTTTTGACTATCCCCTTATGAAGGAATCTCCATCGAAGAGGAAAAGTCAACAAAGACCAAGGCGTCAAGGAAGACTCCAAGCTCTAATGGAACCTACACCTGTTAAACAAGGAGAAGTGGTGGAAGGTACTCTTACCATCAATTTTAGAACTGCTTTCGTTCTATTAGATATTGGTGCCGCCCATTCATTCAGATCCCAGAATTTTGCTGCCACCTTACATGAAAAATCTGTTCCTTTAAAAATTGAACTTGTCATTTCCATACCTTTAGGAGCAAGCATTGAGCTTAAACATTATTTCCCCTCTAGTGAAGTATTGATTAGTGGCTGTAACTTAGCCATTGATTTGATGTACATAAATATGGAGGGTCATGATGTAATCTTAGGTGCTGACTGGTTGCCCAAATATAATGTTAAGGTGGATTACGGGCGAGGAAGTGTAACTTTCAGTGAATTGTGATACCTTGAACTCTTTTTCTATAGAAATAGTCATCCTAGAACCCTCTTCTCATCTTTGCCCTTCAAGCCTGAAAAATGATGAAGAAATGATGTGATGCATTCTTGGCTTTTGTTTTTATAACCGAACCCAAGAAACCCATTCTGGAAGAAATCTCTATTTTTAAAGAATATCCTGAGGTATTCTAAGGAGTCACCTGGCATATCACCTAAGAGAGAAATTTCATTCTCAATCGATTTGATACCAAGAGCAGCCCCTGTATCCAAAATTCCTTATAAAATGTCACATACTGAGTTGAAAAATTAAAAGAGCAATTGATGAAATTGTTAGAGAAGAGATTCATCAGACCTAGTACATCATCTTGGGGAGCACCTGTTCTCTTTGTGAAGAAGAAAGATGGATCCATGAGGTTGTGTATTGATTATAGGCAGTTGAACCAATTAACTATCAATAATAAGTATCCTCTGCCAAGAATTGATGAATTGTTTGATCAAATCTCTGGAGCTCATTATTTCTCCAAGATTGACCTCAACTCTGGTCATCATCAGTGAGAATTGCGGAAGAAGATATTTATAAGACAACATTCAGGAGTAGATATAGGCACTATGAATTTGTTGTCATGACTCTTGAGCTGACTATTGCACCTGCAGGCTTTATGCAACTTGTGAATAGTGTGTTTCGACCCTATTTAGATCAATTTGTGGTGGTATTTATTGATGATATATTGATCTACTCCAAAACCAAGGAAGAACATCAATCACATTTGAAGATTACCTTACAGATATTAAATGAGAATCAATTATATGTTAAATTGAGTAAATGTGAGTTCTGGTTGGAGGAAGTTTCATTTCTCGGTCATGTGATATCTAAGGAAGGTATTTCTATTGATCTTTCTAAGGTAGAAGCTATCAATAATTGGGAAAGGCCTACAAATATGATCGAATTCTGAAAATTTCTAGGATTGGTCGGTTACTACAAGAGATTTATCAAAGACTTTTCTAACATTATCGTGCCATTGATTAGATTAACAAGGAAAATTCTTATGTGTGGGCTTAAGAATGTGAGAAGAGTTTTCAAACTCTGAAGGAGCGCTTGACAACTACACATGTTCTTACTCTACCTCTTGCGGGAGGAGGATTCGAGGTATATGCTGATGCTTCGAGAATTGGCTTAGGTTGTGTACTAATGTAATAAGGCAATGTGATAGCCTATGCATCTAGGCAATTGAAGACCCACGAAGTTAATTATCCTGTGCATGATCTAGAATTGGTGACAGTAGTCTTTGCTATCAGGATATGTAGGCATTATCTATATGGTGAACAGTTCATTATCTATTCTAACCATAAGAGTCTAAAATATCTATTTTCTTAGAAGGATCTCAACATGAGAGAAAGAAGATGGTTGGAATATTTGAAAGATTTTAACTTTTCTATTCAATACCATCCTGGAAAAGGTAATGCTGTGGCTGATGCTCTTAGTAGGAAGCCGAGGGCTCTATTGTAATGTCCTGAATTTTTCAGATATTGTTCGGATCAGGATTCATGTGTTTCGGATAACTTTTGTAGGTCCCGAATAGAGTTTTACGGTTTACGCGTGTTTTTGTCTGTCGAACCTTCGAAACCCTGTACAGGGTGAACCGTTGCGTTCTCCGACTCCGAGACATTACCAGCGCGTTGTGCGTTTTTCGAGAATCATGGAGATGATTTTTCCATGTTTTTTATATTTTTTAAAAATTCTGGATTTTCTATATAAACCCCCCCTCTCTCTCTTCCTCACTCTCATTCTCTCCCTCTCCCCTCTCATGCTCTCTCTTTCTCCCCTCTCTTCTCCGACAGCTGACGGAGCGAGGCGGGGGCGACGCAGGCGAGGAGCGGACAAGCATCGGCGAGGAATGAGGGGCGGTGGCTCGCAATGGAGCTCGCGGTGACTTCCCGAGCTGACAGCAGTTTAAACGGTGTTTCTCATAGTGGATCGGCGTCCTCGGTGTGCGGAATCTTTGGTGGAGGTAGGGGGATGGATCCTTAGCCCTTATACTTTCTTTCCCCACGTTCTATAGGCCGAGACGAGGCCGAGAGTGGGTTATTTCATGTCGGGGTCAAAATTGCATGTTTGGGGTGAGCGGCAGTTTTTGGCCTATTCGACGCCCGATTGTGGTTTGAATTCAATTTTTCAGTGGTAGGAATGTCCAGGGATACATTCCCTTTCTTTCCCCATTCACAGAGAGGCGAATGGGGCATGGAACCGAGCCCACGGCGGAGCTCGATCCGTCTCTGTAGAAACACAGGAGACGGCCACATAGGTGGCCGTCTGTGCCCTGGTTTGGGTGGCCAAGACCCTGGCCGCCCAGGTCACTAGGCAGTCAATGGTCTGGTCGCCCAAGGGTGTTGGGTGACCAGGACCCTGGCCGCCCTCACCTTGCATGGCCCAGGTCTGGGCGGCCAGGTCAATGGCCACCCAGCCCTCTGGGCGGCCAAGGGTGTGGCCGCCCAGGCCAAGGGGAGCCCTGGTGTTGGGCGGCCACAGGTGTGGCCGCCCAGGCCTCTAGGCGGCTAGGAGTTCTGCCGCCTAGGCCCTTTTGCCTCGGAGTGCCGTGCGTTGCGTTCCCTTGCCCTGAGGTGTCCATATGCGGTACGGTTTCGTGGGAAATGTGCCCGCGTGACTCTTCGTGATCCGGGCTTCCTGTGTGGGTCATCATGGGCCATCCCTATGGGAATTTTTGTCTGTAGTGGGTGTTTTCCCCGTCCGGAGTCATCGTGAGTTTTCTTAGGGTCTAGACCACCCCGTGTGTTCTCGGGCCTCCGTGCATTCATTAAATCGAGTCATCGTGTATCGGTACAAGTGTGGAGGGCTTTTCCCGCAGGTCGTAGTTTCTTTAGAAAGTAGTTTCCGTGTGGGCCATGCCTATGGCCTATGAACTATCTTATGACCCAGCCTTGGGCTGGGGGCTTTCTGAGGTTTCCCTCTATTTTTTTAGAGGATCTAACTCGACAGTTGTGGGCCACCTTGAGGATTATTCTATCGTGGTTTCAGACCTAAGGATTAGGGCAGATTGACGGCGCTGTGCCGTCACGTGCACCAGTTTTGACTCGAGTCACGCGACTCAAGGACCATTGGGTTTAGTAGGTCTAATGGACCATCCAGAGTCTGGTGGCCCCGAACCACCTGGTACTCCGCGTTACTCGCGATGGGTGCGTGTGTGGCTTTCCGTGTTCATATTTAGTGACCTCCCACTGGTCGTAACCTTCTTACAGCACGTGTGTGTTGACCCACCCGGGAGTGGTGGAGTAGCTTACCCGAGAGAGACGGTTTTTAGGCTGGTTATCGTAGGGCGCGTGATCTGTGTGTACATAGGCAGTTGGGGGCGTTGGACCCGCGCTGACGAGCGCGACCCCAGCTAGTCCTTGTTCTGTGTTCCTAGTTACTGTGCGGTGTCTCAGTTTCCGCCTGGGGCGTCGCAGGGAGACACCTGAGGCGCGGATTAAGTCGTCAGTGGATGTATCCGGCC
Organism: Amorphophallus konjac; assembly: GCA_022559845.1. Lineage (NCBI taxonomy): Eukaryota > Viridiplantae > Streptophyta > Magnoliopsida > Alismatales > Araceae > Amorphophallus > Amorphophallus konjac. The sequence continues at coordinate 403,292,060 of CM040120.1, forward strand.
TCGCTTCTAGTGGGCAGTGCTCCAGTCACGTGACGTGAGATTCTTGTGACTCAAGCTTCCGTTTCCCATCTGTGAGACATGATTTTTTTGTGAAGTTTCTGGATGTTTTCCCCGATGTAGAGGTATAGGGTCTCCGGTGAGCGTTACCGAGGGTTTTCCTAGACAGTGTTAGAATCACGACGGTGAGGTCGTGATCGTGTCTACCCAAACTGCGTGGTCTTGGGTTGGGCCTTTGTCTATGAGACGGGCCTCTACGACAGTGGTGTCGTAATGGTTCTCCTGGCGGTATAGCTAGTGGTTTTCCTGTTAGTTAGGTGGTCCCCCGACTGTGATATCAGGGCGTGTTTTTCGATACAATAAGTGTAGCTGTAGAGCCGAGGTTTTATCGGCCACCATGTTTACTATTCCTACTGTCATTGCTACTTTTCGCTACTGCCATTGTTTACAGTTGGGGTTCCGCGGGACCCCTACCGAGCCAGTGATAGAGACTCACCGCTACTTTTCAGGTGTGGCAGTTCTTCCTCGAGGTTCGAGCGTGCTGCGCAGTGGTTCTTAGTTGCCAACTCGTCGGGCCGAGTGTTCACTCGCTGTTGGGTACGCTTCTCTGCCTTAGATTGTACATTTGTTAGACTAGACTCTGTAGTAAGATTATTTATTTCTATTAATTTTTGAATTGTCCTGCTTTATTTCCTATTTCTTTGTACCTCCACACTCCTTTTATCCCTTCCGAGCCCTCCGGCTCTTGGGCGACGGGCCAGGATTTGAATGGTATCGGGTCATTCTCGGTATCCGGATCTAGGATTGTTACAGTTGGTATCAGAGCCGTGGTTGCAACATATTTTATTAATGGGCATCTTCTCTCTCTAGATTTTTAGAGCGAGAAACTCTGATCTTTCTTCCTGCCATCGTCTTCCCTGGTTCTCGTCGACGACCCCCTCGCTGACCATGGTTGGTGCGGCAGGGGAGGTCCCGTCTCCTCTGGAGAGTAATGAAGCCGGTAGTGTTGAAGCTGTGGTGATTCCACGGAAGACGTATGCTCAAACGCTAATGGAAGCCCAGCCTCGGCCGAGAATAGCTATTCAGGTGAAGCCTCCGGCGTACACTGACCAAGGCGAGCCTGCCGTTTTCTTTTCCCAGGAAGAAATTCAGGCATCATGTTTGCATCTGAAGAATGCAATTATAGCCAAATGCTCGTATGGCCGGTCTTCTATCCCGGAAGTAAAAACTTGTCTTACTCAGCGACTGCAATTAAGCTCAGATTTCATCATTAGCCGGATGAATGCCAGGCATATAATGATCTGGATGGGATGTGAAGCTGATTTCATTAAAGTCCTCCTTCAGAAGAATTTGTACATCAAAGGATTTTTGTTCCCGTTCTTCAGATGGTCGCATGATTTTGACTTTGATTCTGATCCTTCAGTAGTACCGGTATGGATTGGTTTTCCATCGCTTCCAGTCAATTTCTATCATGAAGACATGATTTGATCCATAGCTGGCAATATAGGCACTGTATTGTGGATCTACGATGCAACATCTGCAATGACAGAAACTACAGAAGCACTGGTCTGTGTTGAGTTAGATCTCTTTGCCCGGAGAAAGGAGAGGATCTGGATCGGAATGGAAGGCGGAGGTTTCTGGAAAAGGATTAATTATCACAGAGTTCCACACCTTTGCTCTCACTACCATAAAATTGGGCATATGGAAGCAGATTGCAAAAAGAAACAGACTAAGAGGTTAAGACGTGACCAGTTTTTGAGGAATTCTGCTCCCATTGATACAAAGAAAGTGATCCGTCAGGAATATAGGCCTCGGTCGCCTAAGTCGGTTGAACATAAGTCACTAGCAAGTAACTCCAATAGATTCTCTGTATTAAACCAGATATCTGACGTTTCTGCTATGGAGGAAATAATGGAACAAGATAAACATACTTCTGGGAATGAAGATATGTCTGAAAAATTGAAATGCTGTCAAGATTCATCTCAGTATAATGACACTACTTATGTTTCCTTCGTCTCATCAGGTTCCACATCAACTGTTTGTGCAAATAATAATACTAAGATAGCTGATATTACTCTACCTCGGATAGAGGAGACCGAAGCATCAGTTGAGCTTCCTTCAATCCACAATAATGAGGCAGAAATAAACATCACCAAATCAAGCAATTTGGAAGATGTCTCAGCCTTATCTGCATTGGAGAATTCAAGAATGGTTTGTCAAGTAAATGATAGTAAAAACTACCCTCAAGAATTGAAGTGGAGCAAGATTTCTGTCCTGCATGGAGTCCTTTTCAGTGATGCTCGGTTGACCAGAGCCAAAGCCAAGGTATTGGCTGCCATATTACATTCTACTTCTGATCATCTTTAATTCAGCTGTAATCTGGAATGTTAGGGGCATTGGTAATAAGGCTACTGTTAGAGCCCTTGCCCAACACATCAAAACTCATGAAGTAGGCATTGCAGCTATTTCTGAACCTCGTATAGACTTTAATCATGCGCAGGGAGTGGCTCGGCGAATAAATCTCTATTCTTTCATTGGTAATAATGGTGATTCTTCTAAGATCTGGTTATTCTATAAACCCAACATATGTCTTGATATTATTGAACTTCATTCCCAATACATGACAGTAGCTATCAAGATAATAATTCTGTATCACTGTATTTCACTGCCATCTATGCCTCATGTTCCATGAGCATCCGTAGAGAGTTGTTTGATTCTCTCATTGATTTTAATCATGGGGTGTTCATCTCATGGATTATTTGAGGAGATTTTAATTGTATTGCCCTCCAGAAGAAAAGATTGGAGGTTCCTTTTCCTCTCTGGCAGCCATGACAGATTTCCAAGGATTTATGTCGGCTACTGGACTGATAGATGTTGGCTATTCAGGATACACCTTTACTTGGACTAATAACCAGACTGGGCTCTCTCACATTAGAGCTCGTTTGGATAGGGTATTATGCAATACTCACTGGTTTCAATTAAACAATAACATGTCTATCAGGCATTTGATAAGAGGCCCTTCAGATCATGCTCCACTACTCCTACATATGGCTTCTGCTCATTCAATTCCAGGGAGATTTTTATACCAACACATGTGGCACACCCATGGAGGTTTTTTGGATTTTGTGAAATTGAAATGGAGTAATTGCAATCAAGTGGAAATTCATCCATTTCAAGCCCTTCAGAGGAAGCTCAGTCATCTTAAGGCTGCTTTAAGGGTCTGGAATAAAGAGGTCTTTGGCAATATTAGTCAGGCCAAAGATAGAGCCGAAAGTCATGTTGAGCAAGCACAGAATGCATATGATGATAATCCAACCATGGAAAACCGCATTAATCTCCAAAAAGCCAATGCTGAAATGCATCTTATGTTGTTTAGAGAAGAAATATTTTGGTACCAAAAATCCAGAATTCAATGGATTTCAAGTGGAGACAGGAATACTCAGTTCTTTCACCATTACACAAAGGTTAAAAGACAGAGGAACCATATCCAAAAACTTAAAGTTAATGATTGCTAGGTGGAAGATCAAGAGATCTTATCTAATGGGGCTGTTGATCACTTCAAAGCCCTCCTAACTACTAAAGAGCACATTATAGAGGAAAATCTGTTATCAGTTATTCCTCAGCTGATAATTGATGATCAGAACAAAATTTTGAGCTCCATTCCCTCTGCTGCAGAAATAAAATCCTCAGTTTTCTCTTTATCTGGTAATAGTTCCCCTGGGCCAGATGGCTTCACCGGAGGTTTCTTTACACACTGCTGGGAAATTGTTAATGAGGATGTTATCAAGGCTATTCAAAGTTTTTTCCAAGGATGGGGATTACCTCGAAGTGTCACATCCACTATTATTTGCTTAACCCCGAAGGTTAATAATCCTACTATTTATGCTGACTTCAGACCCATTAGTTTTTGTAACTTTACATATAAGATTGTTTCAAAAATCATTTGTGACCGGCTGCGTCTTATTTTGCCCCTCATTATATCAAATGAGCAAAGTGGCTTTATAAGTGGAAGGCAAATTTCTAATAACTTCTTGTTGGCCAAGGAAATGTTTATGGAGATTGATAGGCCGGTTAGAGGTCACAACATGCTTATCAAGCTAGATATGGCCAAAGCATATGACCATTTAGAATGGGATTTTCTCCTCATGGTCTTAAAAATATTTGGATTCTCTAACAGATTCAATTCTCTTATTGCTCAAATGCTGATGAATTGTTGGTTTTCAATTTCATTTAATGACCATATTCATGGTTTTTTTAAATCCTCAAGAGGGGTTAGGCAAGGGGATCCTCTGGCCCCTGCTTTATTCATTCTTGCTGAGGAAGTGTTAAGTAGGGGTATAAGTCAAATGTTTGCCTCTGGCCAAGTCAAATGTTTGCCTCTTCCGCAGGGTGTTCAACCCATTTCTCATATTCTTTATGCTGATGATTCCATAATTTTCATGAATGGTGGGGTCTCATCCATCAAACATCTTCTTCAATTCTTGGAAAGATATAAGCTATCTTCAGGCCAGAGGATCAATGCAAGTAAAAGCTGCTTTATGGTGGCAAAACATATGCCTCGCTGCTCAATTGAACGCATCTGTCAACTGTCTGGATATCACCATAAGTCTGGAAGCATTAAATACCTTGGTATACCTCTATTTAAAGGTAGAGCAAAAGCCCCTCATTTTAAGTATTTACTAGACAAAGTCATTGCCAAACTTGCTGGATGGTAGAGTAAACTTCTTTCTCAAGCAGGTAGAATTGTTCTGATTCGGACAGTCTTGGCTTCCATCCCAATTTATTCTGCTAGTGCTGCATCTATTCCATATCTTATCCTCAAGCAAATTGGGAAAGTCTGCTCCAATTTTTTATGGTAGGGTTTAGAAACCTCCCACAGGAAGCACTGGGTTTCCTGGGAAAAGATATGCAGTCCTATTAATGAAGGAGGACTTGGCATTCGAAGTCTATTAGACTCACAGCTGTGTTTCTATGTCAAGCTCTTATGGTTATCCTTACATAGCAACTCCCTCTGGGCAAAGTTTGTTAGAAGCAAGTATATTCAAAGAATTCATATCTCAGATTGCAAAAAGCCATATCCTGTTGGCATTAAGACCAGGGATTTTGAGAAAGCCCGTACTGTTCTCATGGCAGGAATCAGAATGATTGTTAATGATGGTGCCTCTACTAATTTTTTAAAAGATAAGTGGTACAAAGATAAGGCATTGATGGAATTTATTCCTGCTCAAAAGTTTTCCCGGATTGATGATTGTCCAGTTCAAATTGCTTTGGAAAATCACCAACACCCGATATGGCTTTATTTGGTTGATCAGCAACTAAGGAATGATATTCAAAAATTCGTTACTCAAAATGGGAATGACATTCCCATTTGGTCGTTCTCCAATGATGGTAAATTCAGCATCAAAAACTACCTATAATTTTATCAGAGGGCAAAGACAGGTTGTTGGTTCTACCAGTATTTTGAGTAAACTTTGGAACCAAAGATATCCTCCGAGAGCTTCCCTTTTCTGTTGGAAGATTATTAGGCATGATGTTCCTGTTGACAGTCAAATTCAAACAGGTGGAGTCACTTTAGCATCATGTTGTGTTTGTTGCTGTGCATCTCCTGAAACAGAGGATGAGGACCATTTATTTGTCAACAGTGATTTGGTAAAATTCTTATGGAGTAAATTTACCCCACTGCTAATCAATTCATGTCTGGAAATCTCCTCTATCAGTAATAGACTGAAATCTATGATACAGGGAGCTGTCATTTATAAACCTAAAGGTTTAATATCACTGCTGATTACCATCTTGATTGTTTGGGAAATCTGGAAATACAAATGCCGGGTTAGACATGAAAATATCGGAACTGGCTTCATGAGGATATCATACCTGATCCTCTCAGAGACAAAACATATTGTTAACCAATTCAAATTCAAGCAAGGGGCCAGCGCCAGATATCTAAAAACTCTGCAAGATTTTGGCATTACCATCAATTACAATTGTCCTATTTTCATTGTTGTCCGATGGCTAGCTCCTGTAACTAATTTTTCTCTTAACGTGGATGACGCTAGTAAGAGTAACCCCGGCCCTTCTGGTGGTGGCGGTGTTTTCAAAAATGAATATGGGCAAGTAAAGTTGAGTTTTTCTTATTACTATGGTACTGGCTCTAACATGGTGGCAGAAGGTCGGGCTTTGTTAGATGGTCTTCGGTTAGCACAGATGCATTCTATTCTAATATCAATCATTATCACAGATTCTTTGGCACTGATTGATTTGCTGAACAATAAAAGAGATCCCCCGTGGTCACTGCTTCCTTGGTGGAGCTGCCTACTGCAACTTTTTTCTACAATTCAATGCCCTATTATTCATTCATACAGAGAAGCTAACCAGCTCGCTGATGCTCTAGGTAATAATGCGGTCCTCATGGAATGTAACAAAGAATTTAAGTCCATTGGAGAGCTTCCAATTCTTGCTAAGGGGTATGCCATAGCTGATGCTATTGGTATTCCTAATATCCGTAGGAGGCTTGTATAGATCTTATTCTTTTTTTCATTACACTTGAGAGGCATTGCCTCCTTTGAATCTGTAATTTTTTCTGTCAAGCAATAATATAAAGCATCTAATGGTGAGTTGGTGGAGCAGGAACATCTCCTTCCTTTGGAATGGGGGTGCGCTCTCCCTACGATCTATTAGATGACTTGGTTCATATAAAAAAAAAGAGCCGTGGTTGGGGACGTACATGGGAATTAGAGATATTGTAGTGATAAGAATCTGTAAGGTCCATTAATGTCAGCAGTTAGCATAGGGTTTTGTGCTTGTTTTTCGCTTAGCTTCTCGCATGAGAACTTGAGTGTGCTGTGTTGGCGCTGTAATTGCGGTTGATGTCTTGTTGGAGTGCCCGTGTGGGGCCCAAGGAATGAGATAGAGAGATTTCTTCCCGATGGGTGGTGGCCCCAGTTGTATTGCGTTGGGTAGAGTTTGCCGGCAGGTGCGCGGCTGTGGCACTGCGTTCGAGGGATCTGTAGCGAGGTCAGATGGCTGGCAATGATTGATCGTTGTTAAGTGGCCATCAATGTGCTTCTGAGGTGTTTTTGTCATTTTGGCCATCCAAGTTCGAGATTTATCCGGCGCCTGAGGCGTCGAGATTGTGGTTTGAGGTAGCAGAGCGGGTGCTCTGGTCGAGAGTTGTGTTTGGGCGAGCGGAAGATCTTCCTGGTGAGCTGCTGATTGTCGAGCCTGATCTTTCTTTTCATGCTCTATGACGTCAGAGATGACGTGTTAGTCCTGATTATTTTCACGTATTTTGAGGCAGGGTTGGACAGAGTTATCCCCGTGAGCTCTAAGTCATGCGCTTCTGTGTGTGAATGGGTTGTGTTCCCCCTGGATTTGGCTTGAGATGTGAAGGTTTCGTGGTGAGTTCAGGACTTGAGGATGAGCGTTGGCAGTTGCCGATTATGGCTCGTGTTGCGGCTCTTGACGTGGCGTGTTGTAGTTCGCGGAATTGCAATGGGGCGCAGGGAGATGCTGTGATTGTGGTCCGATGAAACAGTTGGCCAGTGTGTCAGAGGAGATGACCTGATGGTAGCAATGATTTTCTTGGTGCTGGAAGGTGCGATTCCCAGCATGTGCGAGGTTCGAGGTCCGGTCAAGCGTGGATCTTTCCTCCCGATTGGTCGGAGGTATGCCGATTTCTCCTTTAGTCGAGAGAATTGTGTTTGGCTAAGGTGCGTCATCTTGCATCGTGTGTCCGGATTGGTTGGCCTTCTATGCCATGAAGTCCGTGTTAGATGCGTCCTATGTTTTGGCAAGGTGGTTGCCTGTGAGAAGTCGTGCCCATTTCTCTTGTGTGTAAGGGTGTTGGCATTATTCCGGAAGGACGAGTGCCGGTTGGGCGGGGTTCGTGAGAATTTGCGGCTGGTGTTGTGATTCCCGATGTGTTGAGGATCAGAGCCTGCGGAGTTGCAGAGGATTGCCAAATTTGGAGAGAGAGTCTATGCTCGAGGTTCGAGGTGATTGAGCTTTCCTCACCCTGTTGTTTGGAGTCAGCCAGCCGAGTTGTGGATCGTTGGGATGGTGGATCTTGAGTCATCTGTGTTGGTTGTGCGTGTGGATCAGAGTGCACAGTGAAAGCTTGGTGGGCCCATGACCTACAACTTTAAGATCGTAGCGTTGGTTGCTACAGGCGGATTCCTGAGGATGTGTAGGGTATCAGAGGATTGGTTCCTCTGTGTGAGACGTGTTGTTGCCTGTGCCGTTGCTCGAGATATTGTGGTTGTGGCACCGGCAGGATGGAGAGTTGGGGAAATATGTTGGCATGGTTGGAAGCCGTGTCAGGCGTTGGAGTTAGACCTGGATGGGGTTGTTAAAGATATCGCCTGACGGAGGACGAAGATGTGTTGGTCGGAGTCGGTGGCTTGGTGCTCGACTCTCGTTGGAAGCTGTGTCCTCGGATAAGATTGTGGTCCTTGAGAAGTGATCTTTGAGAGATTATCGGTCCCAGTTGCTGGCCATGAGCGGCTGGTAAGGTTGACCGAGTGGTCGACCATGGTAGGATGTGTTTTATCTGGGGACCCGTGTGCATTGGTCATGGCGTCGTCGACCAGGTTGCTGTGATAGCAAGTGGCAGTTGATTACCTTGGAGTCGTGTACCGTGAATCGCTCAGGTTGTGTCCCGTGGCTCAGTGGTAAGAGCGGAACTGGGATCGGCAGGCATCCATTCGTAATAATTGAGATGAGTTGTGATTGGGTAGCAATCAAACGATGCTTGTGGTAGGTCTCTGAAGAGACATTGGCATTGGATGGTGATCCTTGGACTATGACCAGCATGGGATGATTCCCCTTGAGTCTAGGTCGAGTGAGGTAAGGACCAAAGATTTTGGGATCTTGTCAATTGGTTCCGTCGTGCTCCCCTGACAGGGTAGAGTTGGCGTGAGGCTGGAGATCGGATGTGGGGTTGGTTTGTGTGAGAATCAATGGATGGCCTACCAAGATTTGGAATGTACCCTTCAGACCTGGTGAAGGACCAGGAAAGAAGGAAGAAGCTGAGTAAGTTAAGAGTTTCCCGTTGACGAGTGTCTGGTGACCGGTGATTGGTCTTTCAAAGATAGGATATGCTGGTGGTTGCACGTCAAGAACGGTGAGAGCCGTGTGTGAGCGAGGCCTTTGGTGGCTATTTTCGTGATGTGCTTTTTTTGGATGGGATCTGGGATTTATCGAAGTTTGTGTTCTGACAGAGTTGGTCCCATGTTATTGTTGGCGTTCGGCTTGCCAGGTGTGAGATGGTCCTTGGGGTGGAGCCGATGGATTTGTGGCTGTCAACTAGTACAGAGGCTGATGTTTGTTTCGTCCGCCGACCTTGGGTTGATCGGTGGCTGTTTCTCGTAACGAGGACTATGTCTCCGCGGTGAACGAGATCGTGGCAGCTGTGCCGTGATTGGATTTCGTTGTGACTGAGGTGATGCCAGACTTGTGCTTTTGTGTTATGCCTGGTCTGATGATCGATGTGTGCGGTGTGCAGAGCGAGGTGTTGCTCGTGATTATGGTCTGGCCGTATCCCTCATGATCGGTGCTTTCGTGAGAATCAAGGTTTTCTTTGCTCAGTACTGACAGCATTGTCAGTTGGTTCGGGGTGTTCTCCCCCTGTGGCCTGGCACTTTGTTGTGCCCCTGTGATTTTGATGATAGCAAACACTGAGTCAGCATTGCATATCATGAACATCTGTGTCTGAATGATTGTTCTGCTTCGGGCATATGAATGTGTTATCTTGCAATAGTGTAGACATACAGTTCATACAGCATTGCATTCTGTCAAATATCAAGTCTATACATTGCATATGTTTGTGCATTAGTGCATTAACAGAGTCTATACATCGTCAGGTTGCTTGCACGTAGAGTCTATACATTGGCTGTTGCATGCTCACATAGTCCATGCGTTCATTCATTGATCAAGTCTATACAGCCAAAGCCAATGCATTTCACGTCTCACTTAGCGTCTCATGCTATACTGCTAAGTCTGTACATTGGCCAAGTCTGTACAGAGTCTTATTGCATCGTTCATCAAGTCTATACATCGTTGTGGCATGTGCATGCATCATCTATCAAGTCTATACATTGCAGCCTGTTCGTGTTCAAGCTTTTAAAGTCTATACATTCCTTATCTTTACCTACGTTCAGAACACTAAGTCTATACATCGCGTGAAGTCTGTACATCGGTAAAGTCTGCACATGGTTGCTTTGAAGCCGCATCAAGTCTATACATTGTCGCCTGCTCGTGCAAGTCTACACATTGCTGTCTCATGCATTCTAAGTCCATACACTATGCAGTTGTGCATCGTTCATTACAGCAAGTCTGTATAGCCTGCATCATCTCACTTAGCGTCTCATGTTAAGTCTGTACAGCATGCATCATCTCTCAAAGTCTGTACAGCCCGTGGTCGCAAGACCAAGTCTGTACATCGTCTGCTGCATGCATTACTTCAAGTCTGTACAGCCCGTGTTCAGAGCATATGCAGAGTCTATACATCGTCCAGTTGCACGCCACACGGTTGAGCTAGTCTATACATCCGTTAGCTTAGCTCGTGGCTCAGTCAGTGCATCCATGCATACATAAGTCTATACATTCGTTGTTTCATACATATACAATGTCTGCACAGTCTTTGCTGTGATGTCCGTGCGTCAGTTAAGCAAGTCTATACAGACTTGTTCCATGCGTTAATTTAAGCAACTCTATACATTCATCGCATTGGTTCTTAAGTGCTAGGTTGCAAGTCTATACATTGGCATGTCAGTGCATCCATTTGTAATGTATATACCTTGCTATCTGCATTTGTGCACTCCTTCGCTCTAAGTCTATACATTGCTTCATGCATTGCACGAAGTCTGCACATTGTGTGTTGCTGTGCTCATACATCATTTTAGTAAGTCTGCACAATGGTGCACGTTGAGTCTGCACATTCATTTGGCATGTTAGTGCATCCAATTGTAATGTTCATACCTTGCTTAGATGCACTCTACACTACACACACTAAGTCCATACATCTGTTGACGGCACGACTGTGCATCCACATTCAATGTACATACTTCACTGCATGCACACTGCATTACACATGTTCAAAGTCTGTACATGCCATAGCCTTGCATACGTGAAGTTTGTACATGCTTTAGCTTTGCATTCACAAAGTATGTACATGCCATAGTCTTGCATACATGAAGTCTGTACATGCTTCAGCGTTGCCTTCATAAAGTCTGTACAAGGTTTCAACCTTAAACTGATAATTCTCTTCGACTGACTGACAGGGACTCTTTGCAAAGATTGATGAGTGGGCACGTGATCCGAGGTTATCTCTGGACAAAGAGGGCACAAGCCCTACACACGCCCTAGCTGCTGCTACTATAAATACGAAGCTTCTTCCTCAGAAGAAGACTGATCGTGCTGAGAGGGATTGTGAGAGAAAGCAAGCAAGTGAGAGCAGCAGAAAAAAGGAGCAGAAGCAGAAAGAAGTGTAGAAGAGAGAGCAGCAGATATAGAAGAGAGCTCGAGAAGGAAAGAGGAAGAGAGATCCAGAGATTGAGAAGAGAAGAGGAGAGCAGAGAGCTTTTCTTGAAGAATTATTTAGTCTGTTCGTTGATCAAATCCAGAATGACTATGCTCATTAGAGCTAACCGGTTTTTGTTATTTCCCTTTGGTTTTTTGGTTTTCCCTTTTCTGCCTTTACCATCCTTGTTCTTCCGATCCTCTGGTTTGAGGTCGGGTTCCTCCGGTTTGGAGGAAGAGAGACTTGCGTCTCTGGTTGCCAGTGACTGGGTGTCACTGGTGGTTTCCCTCCGGTTTGGAGGAAGGGAGATCTGTTCTCCGGTTTGCTGGTGACTATGTGTCACAAGTGGTTCCCTCTGGGTTTCAGAGGAAGGGAGTCTCTGACTCCGGGTTTGCAGGTAGTGGTTGCTACCTGTGGGTTCCCTCCTGGTCTGGAGGAAGAGAGACTTCGGTCTCTGGTTTGCTAGTGACTGTGTGTCACTAGTGGTTTCCCTCCGGGTTGGAGGAAGAGGGGAGGTTGTTCCCCTGGTCAAGCTGTTAGGCAGCATTTGTTTGCAGACCGAGTCTGCAGTTCTAGCTGTTGCTAGTGGAAGCCTCACTCCGGTTTGGAGTGAGGGGTGGATGTAGGTCTGTGGACCGAACCACCTAAAAAATCATCTGTGTAGTGGGTTGTTTGCTGTCCTTTGCTTCCGCTAGATGATTGTTTAGGCGCGCTATACATATTTGCTCAATTGCTTAAGCCATCTGAGTTTTTAATTCCGCAATATTGTTTGAGCAAAATTTTTTAAGGGTGGGATTCATTCACCCCCCTCTGAATCCACCGCACCGAACCTATCAATTGGTATCAGAGCCAGGTTCTCTATGCTACCAGATCCAATGATCTGCAGAGGATCCTTCTATCTTCGGTGCTTTATTGCTTTTAGTGCATTACTTATCGATTGTCTTGTGCGTTGAACCTATTTTCTATCTAGTTTAAATGGCCCCTCCGTTTGTGTTTGATGGTTCTAATTTCAGCAGTTGGTTAGGCGGCCTATTTGTTCATATGAATTCATTGACCCTAATCTATGGAGTTTGGTTTCAAAAGGCCCACACCAATTACCTCTTGATGAGACCAAGTGGTCTAGAGAGGACAGTGTAAAGAACCGAGATAATCTCGCAGTTCTTAATATTGTGAAAGCTGTAGTTAATACTGATAGATTTCCTTTTGTTCTCAGGTGCGCTTCGGGAAAGGAAATATTGGATAGAATAACTGCTACAAATGGGGAGCAAGAGGATCAATGCTTGATGGGCAACCAGGGTGATTACAATTCTGATCAACAAGAGGAAACTTCATCTCAGGTGAATTCTGACACTGGTAATTTCGGTATTGAAGAATTGATTATGTTGAATGAGCATTTGATTGAGAAATACGATAAAGTTAAATCTGAGAAGAAGAAATTAAGAAAAGAAATGTTGTATCTGGTCAGAAGTCTGAAAGTTGAAAATGAAAATCTAAAGTCAGACATGAGTCGAGAAAGGAATGAAATGAACTGTTTGAAATCCGAAAATGAGAGTTTAAGAAATAATCTCATTAAAGAAAATGATTCTTGCAATACATGTGTAGTTTTAAGAGACTTGATAAATGATCTTGATTCTGATGATAATCTTCAAAAGGATTTAATCAAATCTCTGAAAGAAGAAAATAAATCATTGCTAGAAAAGAAAACTGAAGCTGAAGAATTTGAAAACAAGCTGGTTGAAGAAAATAGGTACCTCAAGGATCAAAATAAAAAGTTAATGGTTCCGAATACTATTCTCTCTGAAAAATGGCTTGCAATAGAAAGAGATAGGTCAGTGACTCCTTCTCTGGAAAGTGAATTTGAAAGACTAAAAGAAGTACTGACTGTCTATGAAAAGGAGAAAGCTGATTCAGAAAGTCTTATTGTCTCCTTAAAAAATGAAATCCTTAAATTGAAGAAGACTTCATCTAAGTCTGTTCAGAATGAAAAATTGGTGAGAGATTTAGAGTGTGTCAGCTCTAAATTGGAAGAATTGAAATCTGAAAACGAAAAACTCAAAAATCAGTCCAAAGAATTTGAACACAAATCAATGAATCTTGAAAAAGAAAATAGACTGATTTCTGAGAAATTGGAGGCTGAAAAAGCAATGAATCTAGAGCTTCAGAAAAATCTCAACAAACCTCAATCTGAGAAACAACAAGAAATGTTTTATGAATGTCAGTTTTCCTCAGATGATTGGGTGGTTGATGATGAAATCCTGGAGCAAAACAGTAAATTGAAAGAGAAAATCAACACGCTGAAACATCTAAACACCACACTGTCAGATAGGTTGTTGACAATGGAAAAAGGAAAATGTGTGCTGATAGAAAAAGAAGTTAATAACGAACATGAACTTAAACATGAAATTTCTACCTTGAAGAGCCTGAATGATGCTTTGCATCAGCAAGTTATTTCCTGTGAAACTGAGATTGCTGGTTACGAAGCTAACACTGCTGATTTGAATTCTGAAATTGACGATCTAAAAAACTCTCTGTCAAAATTTGTCAAGGGAAAGGAAAACTTGAATAAAGTGCTGGGAATGAAAGTAAACTTTCAGAAAGAGGGGCTGGATTTTAATCTTGTTAATAAAAGGAGTTTTGACAGTAAGCTTCACACTTCATTTATGTGTTCTGAGCCGACTAGCACAGCCAGTACACCTGTCTTTCAATTCAAGGCTCAGAGGAATCAAAAACCCACTGTCAGTCCCGAAACTACTAAACAAACTCAGAAATTGGGAAAGAAAGAAGCCTCACATGGAAAGACCAAAAGTATTTCTGCTGATGCTATGAGTACTGCACACAAGTCGCATGAACCCACACACATTCATGCAAAGATAATTTCATGTCATTATTGTGGAAAAATTGGTCATGTGATGCATAACTGTTATCTCATGGAATCTGATGAATCGAATTTTCATTTAGGGATGAAGGAAACAAAAAATTCCAGAAATACTCATGTGCACGCGACTAAAAAGTCATTCAAGAATCAGTTTACTCACAAAAGGCAACTTAAATGTCTCCACTGTGGTAGATCCGGTCATGCAATGCATGACTGTTGGTTTCTGAAAGACAATAAGAGTAAGTCATTTAGGAGGAACATTGTTCCTAGAAATGCTCCAAGGAGACCTTATTGCAATAAGTGTGGTAAGTCCGGCCATACAACTAGGCAATGTTGGCATGCTCAGGGAAGGAAGTCTAACTATGAATCTGTTAAATTCCCTGTCAATAGAAACACTTCTGGTACAAATGGATTTGTTTTTGAAAGGAAAACTCTTGCATGCTTTGAGTGTGGTAAGTTAGGCCACAGTGCTAGAGATTGTTGGCAAACTAAAAATAGAAGAAGAAATACTCATGTAAACATCAGAGAATTTCATTCACGTGCACATAGGGTTCATGATCATACTAATGTGCACATCAAGAACACAGAACATGTTGTTTCATGTCGTTATTGTGGTAGCTTTGGGCATTCTATGAATAATTGTTCGGTAATGAAAACTGATGATCTATTTGCCCAGAAAAACTTGAGAATGCCATTCAAAGGCATCACTGTCATCTCAGGACCCAAGACTGCTTGGGTACCTGTTTGTGCAAAATAAACTTTGTTTTGCAGGTGTGCCATGGATTGAAAATAAGTTGGGAAACAAACCAAGGCACTCAAAAGAAAACCCATTTATGAACTTTTCAGGTAAATTCCTTGCACTTCCTGTTCTTAGAATTACTGCATAGCATGTTAAATCTATTTTTGCATATTCATTCATCATCTGCACTGTCAAATTTGAATTCTCTGAACTCTCCTCATCTGAAGTTTATGTTTTGCACTCATCACTGTTGATGGACATTGCCTGATTAAGAATTCTCTGCAAACATCTGAATTTCACATGATTTACGTTTTAATGAAAGTCTGAATGAGCATGAATCACAAAATCATTTGTTCAGCCTTCATTGCAAACATTGCATATAGTCAGGGGGAGTTTGGTTATCCCTGCATGATGTTCATGACATTCATGTTCAGGAAATATCACTAGGAGGGTCATTACATATGCAAGCATGTAGAGCAGTCTATTGCATATCATCAAATTTGAAAGATCTAAAAAGAAATGACTCATTGCATCTAGACAGGGGGAGCATTTTTGAATTCTTTAGTCTGTCACACTGAACAATTTTTGTCTAGCTATCTGAATAACTCTCATGTGTTCTCACACTCTCTCCTGATGATGAATTCTGCCTTCTATTCATTAAGTTTTTCGAAGAAGAGCCTCTCTCAACTTTCTTCATGGCACTCCTATCAGCTGATTTGTCTGTATTCCAGACTCAGCTATTGATTCTGTCTGCTATGAGTTCAATTGCTAGCTTGTTCCTATCATTCATATTTCTTCATATCTTGTCAAGACCGGTGCAAGCTAATCTGACTGGATTTTAGTCTTTAATGCTGGCTTCTGAATTGCACTGTCTCTCAATAAAAATGTTTTGTTGATTCATCTGAATGAGGGAAGATTTTTGCTTGTGTACCCTAGTCATAAATCAGACATATTCTGAAAAGAAGAATCTTCTATTATACTGGCTTAAGAATGTCTGATGAATCAAATTGATTTAAGACTAATGTATTTATTAGGTTTTGATGTAAAAGACTTGAAAATATCTGAATCATTATTTTAATAAATCTTAACCAATTCTCTCATGCAATTTCATGCAAAATCTTCTGAAATTTGAAATGTTAAAAGACATGGCTACCTCTGGTTAAGATACATATAGAAAATATTGTTCTTAAATAATTAAGTGTACTGAGCTTTGTCTGGAAAACTTGAAAATAAGAGAAAGAAAAGAATGTAGAGCAATGACTTTGGTCATAGAGAAACTGGGTTCTCTATCAAAGAAATAGAGCAAGCCCATGTCATGAAGTGCCATAGTTACCTCTCTTATAAAAATGATTAAAAATCTGGCAGAGCAATGGCATGGTTGTGTTGAGTAACTAGGGATTCTGGCCTCTGATCAAGGTGTCTCCTCATGTAAAAAGACACTCCAAATTGCTAACTCTGTTCTCTTTGAGAGGCAATATGGTTGTCACACTGAGTAACTGGGTCACTTCACATAAGACGTGTTGTGTCCCACGTAAAAAGGTGTTGACTGAACCAAACTTGCTCAGGAAAAATAAGTGCTGATCAATAGAAAATTATGAAAAACTAAAGACAAGTTCAGACACATTTATCTCTGTTTAATCTCAATATTATCTTGTGTAACATCCATAGGAGTTATTGAATTTAAATGAGTAAGATGGAAGGAGGTTAAACATGAATATCATATGTGTTTTTGGTTCATTTCTTTTAAAGGTGTTTCAGATATGAGTATTGAATTTTCTTGATAAACTTTGAATACATCACTCTTAAATCATGAAAGTAAGCTTCAACTCATTCATAATCTATTATAATTGAAGAGTCTGAAAGTCGGTTATCAAAATTTATGAATTTGGTGTGCAAACGAAAATCTTGCTTCCTCATTTATTCATTGTGCTTACAGATTGTGATAATCCTTGAGTGCCCATGTGTGATGGGAATCGACGCCGAGCATGTACTTTTTCTTTTATATTTATGTCCTTTTAGTTTGTGTCTATATCCTTGGGAAAGTATGTATGCAAATGTAAGGCTTTATAAGCCAATGAGTCATTCCCATGGATAGTGTGGGTTTTTGTGCAAATGTGTAGTAGGTCCAGCTATGGGGCCTCCTCCCCTTCCCCATTGGTCCACCTCATCCAAGTGGGGCTGGTCAACCATCCTAGGTGGCCATCTAGAAGGTTTGAATGTTAATTGACCACATGGGAGACAAGTGGTGTAAAATGTCAAAGTTGGCCACCTACCTTATCTACCTAGTCAAAGGAGTGCCCCCTCCATATGTAATTTATTTATTTTGAGTTTTGACCACATGGGGGAAGAAAATGGCCTATTTCCCACGAAATTATCAGCCCCCCCACCCCTTGCCATTTTCTATATAAGCCTATGTATAGTGTCATTAGAGATTAATGAAGAAATGAAGAGAAAATTGTTGGAAAATCAAGAGTGTTCTTGAGCCCCTCCTCTCTCCCTCTAGTTTCTCTCCTCCAACCTCCAGTTCTAGAGTGATTTCTATCTTCTATCCCCTCCCCTCTATCTCCGGTGATCATTTGTGCCGCCGCCGCCGCCATTCGTGCCGCCTTCGAGCTGCCGCGAAACCGTTCTCGGTGTTCTGTCCTGCTGGACAGAGGTCTCTTCCCAAAATTCCTGCTATCCGCCATGGCCTCTTCGTGGTCTGCAATTTTTATGGTGTGTTCTTCCCTTGTATCCCAATCTCCACCTAAACTTTCACGCCCAAATTCCATCGTTTAGTATTTTCTATTTTTGTGCATATTTCAATCCTAGTTCTGTTTTGTCTCTGTCTACAGTGACAGCAGCCCTGTGTTTCCCACCTCCAGCCACCTTTTTGATTTGTCCAAATGCTCCCAATTTTACTGGGAGTTCTGTCCATCACCCCCTACATCCAAAAATTTTCTTAATGTTTTCTCAGCCTTCTATCTATTTTTAGAAATTCGTGTTCTTCCTCAGCTACAGTGTTGTCAGTCAGATCCCAGATCCGACCACCCTCCACTTCCAAAATCATAACAAATCACCACCACCTCCAAATCCAGATCCAAAAATAGTCCTGGTTTCGTAATTTAATTTCCCACAACTTTTCGGAAGAACATAACCCCAGATTCGGACGTCTACCTCGCGGTCAAAGGCAATCCACAGAAAAGTTCTCTACTGACCTGAGATTTCAGACACTGTACAATAGCAACCTTCAAAATTTGCCAATCAGAAGTACATGCTTGATTATTTTTCTGTGATTACCTTTGGTTGAAGCCCTTCGAAGCATCTTTCCAACGGCGCCAGTTTCGTCGCATTCCGACGTCGGGGCTGATCGCAGCGTCCGTTCTCGCCGGAGCGCGCGCCGGAAAACAGAACCGGCAGGTCCGTGGCCGGTTATTCCGACCGGTGCCGATCGGAGCCGCCCGGCCTCCGACCGGCGAACCAGCGTGCCGCCAGCCCGGGGAACGCTTCCCTAAGTGTCCCCACTACAGCGGTGTCACCGGGTCCCACTCGACCCCTCCAGACAGCACGTGGGCCCCACCGTCACTAGTTCGGGTGCTGCCGAAGAGACGCGAGAAGCCGCCCGTCAACCCGAATTCGGTCCTCCCGGGCCCGTTTGTGTAGCCCTTTACCTCCCTGCGTGGAGTGGGCAGTAATTCATTTGCTGTAATATGGTGTATTAATTGTCCCGAGAGTACGAGTTTTGGCCGGGTCGTCTTCCCCACGCCGAGCGCGTGGAGGTATCGCATTCGCTCCCTTACTTGGCATTTTGCTTACTTCATATATATTTGTTTATGCCGCTGCTAGAGAGCATTTGTAGGGATATCTAGCTCACTTTATTTATTCATTACCGCTGCTGCGAGAGAGTGCGAGACCGTCCCGTGACCCGATCCGGGCACATAAGAGAGCCGATCACCCTAGCTCATTGCCGGTTTCTCAACCGCGCACATCCGACGCTTCCCTCGTTAAGGGGCAATCACGAGCTTGTCGTGTCCGTGGTCCCATCCCGCATCAATGTGTTTTTGCTGATAGATGCTTATCACCTCTTCCACTCCAACTCCTCTGCTTTGTCAGACAGGGAAATTGTCACATCAGCATGTTTCTGGCTTTAAGGGGGAGATTAACCTGCTTGTCACTTCTTGGCTATCCTTCACCATACCTTATTCTTATTTCTTCTCACCTCAGTTTCTCAGGGGAGTAGGGTCACATGTTGTGCATGATCTTATCTAGTTGGTACAGGAGAGCATACAGTTGCAACATACACTTGTTTTGTGCTTCATTGTTTAACTGCCTCCGAGTCAAAGGGGGAGTATTTGATTTATTCATGTCATGTATGTTTGTATTTCTCATCTCAAATTATTTTCTTTTTGATGAAGTCAAAGGGGGAGAATAGTTTGACATGAGTCAGTGTGACTCATAGTGTTGCCATCATCAAAAAGGGGGAGATTGTTGTGCCCCTATGATTTTGATGATAGCAAACACTATGAGTCAGCATTGCATATCATGAACATCTGTGTCTGAACGATTGTTCTGCTTTGGGCATATGAATGTGTTATCTTGCATTAGTGCAGACATACAGTTTATACAGCATTGCATTCTGTCAAATATCAAGTCTATACATTGCATATGTTTGTGCATCAGTGCACTAACAGAGTCTATACATCGTCAGGTTGCTTGCACGTAGAGTCTATACATTGGCTGCTGCATGCTCACATAGTCCATGCGTTCATTCATTGATCAAGTCTATACAGCCAAAGCCAATGCATTTCACGTCTCACTTAGCGTCTCATGCTATACTGCTAAGTCTGTACATTGGCCAAGTCTGTACAGAGTCTTATTGCATCGTTCATCAAGTCTATACATCGTTGTGGCTTGTGCATGCATCATCTATCAAGTCTATACATTGCAGCCTGTTTGTGTTCAAGCTTTTAAAGTCTATACATTCCTTATCTTTACCTACGTTCAGAACACTAAGTCTATACATCGCGTGAAGTCTGTACATCGGTAAAGTCTGCACATGGTTGCTTTG
Source organism: Amorphophallus konjac (assembly GCA_022559845.1). Classification (NCBI taxonomy): domain Eukaryota; kingdom Viridiplantae; phylum Streptophyta; class Magnoliopsida; order Alismatales; family Araceae; genus Amorphophallus; species Amorphophallus konjac. Next base: position 403,312,236 of record CM040120.1, read on the forward strand.
AAGCCGCATCAAGTCTATACATTGTCGCCTGCTCGCGCAAGTCTATGCATTGCTGTCTCATGCATTCTAAGTCCATAAACTATGCAGTTGGGCATCGTTCATTACAGCAAGTCTGTACAGCCTACATCATCTCACTTAGCGTCTCATGTTAAGTCTCTACATCATGCATCGTCTCTCAAAGTCTGTACAGCCCGTGGTCGCAAGACCAAGTCTGTACATCGTCTGCTGCATGCATTACTTCAAGTCTGTACAGCCCGTGTTCAGAGCATATGCAGAGTCTATACATCGTCCAGTTGCACGCCACACGGTTGAGCTAGTCTATACATCTGTTAGCTTAGCTCGTGGCTCAGTCAGTGCATCCATGCATACATAAGTCTGTACATTCGTTGTTTCATACATATACAATGTTTGCACAGTCTTTGCTGTGATGTCCGTGCGTCAGTTAAGCAAGTCTATACAGACTTGTTCCATGCGTTAGTTTAAGCAACTCTATAAATTCATCGCATTGGTTCTTAAGTGCTAGGTTGCAAGTCTATACATTGGCATGTCAGTGCATCCATTTGTAATGTATATACCTTGCTATCTGCATTTATGCACTCCTTCGCTCTAAGTCTATACATTGCTTCATGCATTGCACGAAGTCTGCACATTGTGTATTGTTGTGCTCATACATCATTTTAGTAAGTCTGCACAATGGTGCACGTTGAGTCTGCACATTCATTTGGTATGTTAGTGCATCCAATTGTAATGTTCATACCTTGCTTAGATGCACCTAACACTACACACACTAAGTCCATACATCTGTTGACGGCACGACTGTGCATCCACTTTCAATGTACATACTTCACTGCATGCACACTGCATTACACACGTTCAAAGTCTCTACATGCCATAGCCTTGCATACGTGAAGTCTGGACATGCTTTAGCTTTGCATTCACAAAGTCTGTACATGCCATAGTCTTGCATACATGAAGTCTGTACATGCTTCAGCGTTGCCTTCATAAAGTCTGTACAAGGTTTCAACCTTAAACTGATAATTCTCTTCGACTGACTGACAGGGACTCTTTGCAAAGATTGATGAGTGGGCACGTGATCCGAGGTTGGCACCTGGCACGTGATCCGAGGTTATCTCTGGACAAAGAGGGCACAAGCCCTACACACGCCCTAGCTGCTGCTGCTATAAATACGAAGCTTCTTCCTCAGAAGAAGACTGATCGTGCTGAGAGGGATTGTGAGAGAAAGCAAGCAAGTGAGAGCAGCAGAAAAAAGGAGCAGAAGCATAAAGAAGTGTAGAAGAGAAGAAGAGAGAGCAGCAGAGATAGAAGAGAGCTCGAGAAGGAAAGAGGAAGAGAGATCTAGAGATTGAGAAGAGAAAAGGAGAGCAGAGAGCTTTTCTTGAAGAATTGTTTAGTCTGTTCGTGGATCAAATCCAGAACGACTATGCTCATTAGAGCTAACTGGTTTTTGTTATTTCCCTTTGGTTTTTCGGTTTTCCCTTTTCTGCCTTTACCATCCTTGTTCTTCCGATCCTCTGGTTTGAGGTCGTGTTCCCTCCGGTTTGGAGGAAGAGAGACTTGCGTCTCTGGTTGCCAGTGACTGGGTGTCACTGGTGGTTTCCCTCCGGTTTGGAGGAAGGGAGATCTGTTCTCCGGTTTGCTGGTGACTGTGTGTCACTAGTGGTTCCCTCTGGGTTTCAGAGGAAGGGAGTCTCTGACTCCGGGTTTACAGGTAGTGGTTGCTACCTGTGGGTTCCCTCCTGGTCTGGAGGAAGAGAGACTTCGGTCTCTGGTTTGCTAGTGACTGTGTGTCACTAGTGGTTTCCCTCCAGGTTGGAGGAAGAGGGGAGGTTGTTCCCCTGGTCAAGCTGTTAGGCAGCATTTGTTTGCAGACTGAGTCTACGGTTCTAGCTGTTGCTAGTGGAAACCTCACTCCGGTTTGGAGTGAGGGGTGGACGTAGGTCTGTGGACTAAACCACCTAAAAAATCATCTGTGCAGTGGGTTGTTTGCTGTCCTTTGCTTCCGCTAGATGATTGTTTAGGCGCGCTATACATATTTGCTCAATTGCTTAAGCCATCTGAGTTTTTAATTCCACAATATTGTTTGAGCGAAATTTTTTAAGGGTGGGATTCATTCACCCCCCTCTGAATCCACCGCACCGAAGCTATCACGCTTGTCCTGAATTTTGAGGATGAAATTTCTTTAAGGGGGAAGGGCTGTAATGCCCCGAGTTTTTTGGATATTTTTCGGATCAGGATCTATGAGTTTCGGATCGCTTTTGCAGGTTCCGGATTGAGTTTTACGATTTACGCGTGTTTTTGTCTATCGAACCTTCGGAACCCTGTACAGGGTGAATCGTTGCATTCTCTCACTCTAGGACGTTACAAGCGTGTTGTGCGTTTTCCGAGGATATGGGAGATGATTTTTCCCTATTTTTCATATTTTTCAAAAATTCTAGATTTTCTATATAAACCCCCCCTCTCTCTCTTCCTCACTCTCATTCTCTCCCTCTCCCCTCTCACGCTCTCTCTTTCTCCCCTCTCTTCTCCGGCGGCCGACGGAGCGAGGCGAAGGTGAGGCGGAGGCGATGCGGGGGAGGAGCGGCCGAGCATGGGCGAGGATCGAGGGGCGGTGGCTCACGGTGGAGGTCATGGCAAGTTCGCGAGCCGGCGGCGGTTTAAACGGTATTTTCCTTGGTGGACCGGCATCCTCGGGGCGCGGAATCTTTGGTGGAGGTAGGGGGATGGATCCTTAGCCCTTTTACTTCCTTTCCAGTTGTTTTATTGGCCGAGGTGAGGCCTAGAGTCGGTTAATTTCACGTCGAGGTTAAAATCGCATGTTTGGGGTGAGCGGCGGTTTTTGGCCGATCCGAGGCCCGATTGTGCTTTGAATTCAATTTTCCGGTGGTGTGAATGTCCCGGGATGCATTCCCTTTCTTTCCCCCTTCGTAGAGAGGTAAATGGGGCATGAAACTGAGCTCACGACGGAGCTCGATCTGTCTCCGTAGAAACATAGGAGATGGCCACATAGGTAGCCGTCTATGCCCTGGTCTGGGCGGCTAGGACCCTAGCCGCCCTCGCCTTGCATGGCCCAGGTATGTGCGGCCAGGTCGATCGCTGCCCAGACCCCTGGGGGTCCCAGGGTGTGGCCGCCCAAGCCAAGGGGAGCCCTGGTGCTGGACGGCCACAGGTGTGGCCGCCCATGCCATTTAGCCTCCGGGGTGCCGTGCGTTGCGTTCCCTTGCCCCGAGGTGTCTGTATGCAGTACGGTTTCGCGGGAAAGGTGCCAGTGTGACTCTTTGTGATCCGGGCTTCTTGTGTGGGTCATCATGGTCCATCCTTGTGGGAATTTGTATCTGTAGAGGGTGTTTTCCCCGTCCGGAGTCATCGTGAGTTTTTTTAGGGTCTGGACAACCCCGTGTGTTCTCGGGCTTGTATCGGTACGAGTGTGAAGGGCTATTCCCGCACTTCGTAGCTTCTTTGGAAAGTGATTTTTGTGTGGGCCATGCGTATGGCCTATGAACTGTCTTGTGACCCAGCCTGGGGCTTGGGGCTTTCTGAGGTTTCAATCCTTTTTTTTAGAGGATCGAACTCGGCGGTTGTGGGCCACCTTGAGGATTATTCTACCGTGGTTTCAGACCTAGGGATTGGGGTAGATTGACGGTGTTGTGCTGTCACGTGCATCAATTTTGACCCAAGTCATGCGACTCAAGGACCGTTGGGTTTAGTAGGTCTACTGGACCATCCAGAGTTTGGTGGCCCCGATCCACCTGGTACTCCGCGTTACTCATAATGGGTGTGTGCGTGGCTTTCCGTGTTCACGTTTAGTGACCTCCCACTGGTCGTAGCCTTCTTACAGCACGCGTGTGTTGACCCACCCGGGAGTAGTGGAGCGGCTTACCCGACAGATACGATTTTTAGGCTGGTTACCGTAGGGCCCCTTCGCGCAGCCTGAGTCCGGGCTTGGGGAAAGAACCAGCTAGAGGATCTGACCTAGGGCGCATGGTCTGTGTGTGCACACGTGGTTAGGGGCGTCGAACCTGCGTTGACGAGCGTGACCCTAGCTAGGGCTGTCAATGGGCCGGGCCGCCAGGCCTTTTCTAGCCAGTGGGCTCTTAGCCGGGCCTAAAAGCCCGGCCAGACTAGGCCCACGGGCTGGGCTCGGGCTTTAGGTTCGGCCCGTTCTCTTTTTTTTCCTTCCTTCAAATTTTAAAAACTACTTAGTTAAAATTATATTATTTTACTTAATTTAAAATTTTAAAATTCTATTTTCATATAAATTATGTAATTAATATCAAAATTTTAGTTAATTTAGTGAGATTATAAGTTTTATATTATTAAATATATTAGTTTTTATTATGTATTATTTTTATTTAAGTTGTCGAGGCGGGTCGGGCTTTAGTTGGGCTTTACAATTTTTTAATAGTATCAGGCCCGTCCCGGCCCGACAAAGCTCAGGCCTGGGTCGGGCTCGGGCTTTAATATTGATAAGTCGGGCCCGGGCCGGGCCAACCTAAGCCCGGCCCGGGCCAGGCCCATTGACAGCCCTAACCCCAGCTAGTCCTTGTTCTGTGTTCCTAGTTATTGTGTAGTGTCTCAGTTTTCGCTTGGGGCGTCGCAGGGAGACAACTGAGGCGCGGACTAAGTCGTCAGTGGATGCATCCGACCTTGCTTCTAGTGGGCAGTGCTCCCGTCACGTGACGTGAGATTCTTGTGACTCGAGCTTCCGTTTCCCGTCTGTGAGACGTGTTTTTTGCGTGAAGTTTTCGGGTGTTTTCCCCGATGTAGAGGTCTAGGGTCTCCGGTGAGCGTTACCGAGGGTTTTCCTAGACTGTGTTAGAGTCACGACGGCAAGGTCATAATTGTGTCTACCCAAATCGTGTGGTCTTGGGTTGGGCCTTTGTCTGTGAGACGGGCCTCTACGACAGTGGTGTCGTAATGGTTCTCCTGGCGATATAGCCAGAGGTTTTCCTGTTAGTTCGGTGGTCCCCCGACTGTGAGATCGGGACGTGTTTTTTGGTACAATAAGTGTAGCTGTAGAGCTGAGGTTTTATCGGCCACCGTGTTTATTGTTCCTACTGTCGTTACTGCTTTTCGCTACCACCATTTTTTACAGTTGGGGTTCCGTGGGACCCCTACTGAGCCAGTGATTGGAGGTTCCCCCCTACTTTTCAGGTGTGGCAGTTCTTCCTCGAGGCTCGAGGGTGCTACGCAGAGGTTCTTAGTTGCCAGCTCGCCGGGTCAAGTGTTCACTCGGTGTTGGGTACGCTTCTCTGCCTTAAACTGTACTTTTATTGAATTGAATTTTGTAGTTAGATTGTTTATTTATGTTAATTATTGAATTATCCTACTTTATTTCCTATTTCTTTGTATCTCCACACTCCTTTTAGTCCTTCCGAGCCCTCCGGTTCGTGGGCGGCGGGCTAGGATTCGAATGGTATCGGGTCATTCCCGGTATCCGGATCTTGGGTCGTTACATCTATTATCAAGCTTGATGATTAGTGAGTGGCAATTGTTGGAGCAATTTATAAGATTAAATTTAAATGTGGAACCAAAGGAGGAACAAGTCTTTATTGCTAGTATAAGGGTACAACCTGATATGTTCTCTGAAATAAAAGAGCAACAAGGTAACGATCCTTTATTGTTGAAATTATGGGGAATTTGAGCCAAAGACTTGATTTTAAACTAGTTAACGATGGCAGATTATTATTTTAAGGAAGAACTTGTGTGTCTGATAGTAACAAAATCACAAGGAATATAATGGAAGAAGTGCACCAATCCAGGTATACCATTAATTCAGGAGCCACTAAAATTTACCAAGATTTGAAAAGAAACTTTTGGTGGCCGAATATGAAAAGAGAAGTTGTTTAGTTTGTGAGCTGTTGCATGACATATCAACAGGTAAAGGCAGAACATCTCAGACTGGCTGGTAAGTTGAAACCTTTGGAGATATCGGAATTGAAGTAGGATAGTATTGGTATGGATTTCATTAGGAGATTGCCAAAACTGGATGAGGACTTGATGCAATCTGAGTAATAGTGGATCGATTAGCCAAGTCTGCTCATTTCCTACCCATTAAAAGTAAGTGGACGGTGGATATACTTGCAGCTCTATACATCAAGGAAGTGGTAAGATTACATGGCATTCCTTCATCTATAATTTCTGATAGAGATCTTAAATTTACTTCTCACTTTTGGAAGAGATTACAATCTTCTCTAAGAACTAGATTAAATTTTAGTACATCTTTTCACCCTCAGATAGATGGTCAGACAGAGAGAACTAATCAAATCATAGAGGATATGCTTAAAACTTGCATGATACATTGTGGTGGCATTGGCATGAACATTTACCATTGATTGAGTTCTCCTACAATAATAACTACCAATCAAGTATTCAAATAGCACCTTTTGAAGCTTTGTGCGGTAGAAGTTGTAGATCACCCATATGCTAGGATGAGATTGGGGAGAAGTAGTTAGTAGGTCCTGATAAGATTCAAGATACTACACGAAATATCCAGATAATTAGGGACCGACTTAAAATTACCCAATCCCGACAAAAGAGTTTTGCTGACAATAGAAGAAGAGATCTAGAATTTCAAATCGATAACCATGTCTTCTTGAAGGTATCACCTACCCGAGGAATCCAAAGATTCAGAGTCAAAAGAAAAGTTAAGTTCGAGATTTATTGGTCCTTTTGAGATCCTTGATAGAGTTGGAGAAGTAGCATACAGGCTGGCTTTACCTCCAAAGTTGGCAGGAGTGTATGATGTTTTCCATGTATCAATGCTGAGGAGGTATGTCTATGATCCTTCGCATGTGATCCAACATGATGATCTGGTACTTGTAGATATTTTTGTGTGTGTAATGATAGTGTGATGTGTGAGATATAGATATGATGCAAGTGGGTGATGTGCTAACTCAAGCAATCAATAACATCAAGCACAGAGCATGTGGGCATGTCATCTTAATAGTGCAAAGATAAAGCAAGGAGGAAACTAAACACACGCCGGGGCGTGGAGCAAAGGAATAAAAAGGTAACACACACTGTGGGTGTGGAGTAACTAAAAGCAAAGGAGGAAATAAAAGAGATGATGACAAATACCCAAGTAAGGAAAGATGTGATCGCCACCAAAGCAAATAATGCAGTGAAACTACACTACGTACCTTGGAAAGAGCCGAGTGAAGCACACCCACCTGCGAGAGAGAACAACCAGGTGCTGCGGAGACAAACAGTCCTCAGACAACCGCTAGACGAACATAAACGGTCCAACGATGGACCTCCAAAGATCCCCAAACGGTCTACCAAACGGCCGCTAGACACACCTAGAACAATGATGTGGAACTTGGATCTCCACCCCTCCTGGCCGGCCAGAAGAGTTGGGCCTCGTGTAGTGAGCTCTGTAAACTTGCAAAAGAGTGTAAACACATAGAAAAAGTAGCCCAATTAGCCCTTGGACAAGTGTAGTATCTATAGCGCAATTAAGCTAAGATGCATAAAAGGAAGGGTGAATACCTGGGGGTTGTTGGTTTTTTAACCCCTGTGGGGTGTGAAAAAAAGTAGGAGGATGTTTGAAAACGTGATGTGAGTGCAGAAGAACGTGGAAGAAGAAGAGAGAAAATGCTACGATGATGCAAAGGAAGAGTAAGACTAAGAGAGAGAAAAGACACAAAGAACACTAATGGAACTTGATACTCCCTCGACCAGACGAACTAAGGATCTAGAAATGACTTCTCCTTAGTTGGTACTTGCTCCAGAATGTAGCATCACTTCGTTGCAAGCTCTAGAAATCTCCTCCTTAAGCCATGAAATCAAGGGTTCTATTTATAGACCCCCAAACTTTTTGGTCGAGTTGGAGAGATAATGACACGAAAATTGGCTTGAACTTAGATAAACCTCGAAGATAATACTCCCAAGAGTCCATAGAAACCAACATAAACCTTTGAAAATTACTACTCAGAGAGAAATCATCAAATCATTGACTCTAGTTCGACCACGGCCAAAGAGAGGAAGTATTGTCAGAGCAGGACTCTCTGTCTTGCCTAACAGTCTTGCGATAGACCGCAAGGGACAAAAAATGGTTGGCCGATAGACTGCAAGGATATGAGACATGGCAAAGGAGATAAAGACCAATAAATCTTTGAATAAATCCACAATAAAATCCTCATTAGCTCATATCCAAGCCCAATAAGCTCAAATATCGAATATAGAAGGAATTAGGCCCAACCAGGGAGAACGACACATAAAATAAGCCCAAAATTGACCAAAAGATGGCTTAATAACCGGTGAACAACCCGGGACATCATAAAACAAATAAAGAGATGACCCAACTTATTGGTCATAAAATGGGTGTCAACAGATATCCCTCCTTAACGTCCTCTTTGCTGGGGAGTGAGCGGAGGTGAAGTGAATTCGAAATGGGACATGGAGATGAAACAAAAATGCAGCGAAGTGGACTGAAAAGCAGGTGTTAAGGTAAACCGACACCCGTCCTCAACCAACAAGCGATAGGAATCTTCCATAAAACTTCGAATCAATCACAAGGTACAGTCAAACTGAATGACGCATGCCTGGAGGAACTAACAACTACGGAAAAATAAAACACGATCAACCTCCTCACTAGAACACACAGCTGATAGGCGATCGGAGCAGTGAAAAGTAAAAACAAGCAATTAAACTCCAGACAAGAATCCTCAGCTAACCAATCCGAGCAAATAGACCGAAGGAAACCTTCAAACTCAGAGTGGAATGACTCTCCTTACTCAAGACCATGGATACACACCTTTCCACCAGTACTGAGACACTTTAGACAGATCAGGGATCATGAATGCTCAAAGATGCGCATGATGCATGCTGGGCTAAAATAAAGAAATCATCAAAACGAATGCAAAGAAATCATAAAATAAAAAGATACTCGAGAATAGTATTGCTAGACCAGACAAATCAGGGTCAGGACACCATCTGCAACCACGGCGCGCCAGATAGACTCTATCGTCCCCTAACTCTTCCAACCTAACGGCCTATCCAACGATTAAACACATGTACTTAGATCATCATCGTTTTTGTTAAAGGGGAACACCGGATCCCAGAACATATGAATGACCAGTCAGTTGTCGAGATAATATATCATAGATACCATATAGTAATGCATTAAGGGACTAAGGAATCGAGATACTTACCTGACTTACCTGCTTGGCGAGAAAGCAACGTGACATGATGGCGTTCATGATTATGACATTAAAGAGGGTTAGCCATCAACAATTAAATCTATAGAATAAGCATGAAGCATAATTGAGATGAAGACCACACAAGAATGGAACAAAGAATGGAGCAAATAAATTATCTCAAATCATCACAGCATTCAAACGCCAAACGGTCATGTCAAGACCGCAAGCGAGGCCTAACGGTCTACCAGAAGACTGCCAACCTATGGCGGTTCACATTCCCCGATGGGCGTGACCTTGACAACAAACAGTCTACAGAGGATCGCTAAGGACACTCCAACGGTCTATCGAACGACCGCAAGGACCTGGGTGAATTCAAAAACAGAACGGGCGCTCCCTCTCCCATTCTCACCCACTCAAACACCCAAACCTCCCTCACCAGTGACGAGCGCCTCCACCGGCGATCTTCTCATTTCATTGCAAACCCCACACACTCCCTTACACCCCAAGATGGTAAAGAAGAGAGCGATACGGCGGTTCCAACGCCGTATAGCTAGAGAGACTACAACTGCGGCTTCGGTGGATCAACCGGAGGAGAGGCCACCACTGACGGCCCAACCGGAGATCGGATAATCTTCTATGGCAGCTACAGTGCTTGAGGGCGGCGCCGGAGATGAGGAGGGTGAACACACAACCGAGAAAGTGCCAGAGGCGGCGACCGTGCACCGGTCATCCGAGGTAGGCCGAGACCCATAAAACCCTAATTTTTAATTTTTTTAGACCATGCATGGGGGTAGATAGGAAGGAAATGGGTCAGGGGAACCCATGGAATGACTGTACAAGCCTTTAGGGCCTTTCCACAAGCCTGGGATAACGGGGAGAAAACTGCCGTCACGGTGGGAGCCTAGCGGTCCTTCCAGCGACCGCTAGGGAGGCAAACAGTCTAGACCAGACCGCCGAGGTTGGACAAACGGTCTAGTGGAAAAAAGTTTTTGGTTTTGTTATTATTTATTTTTATTTGTTTTTGAATACAATGCATGAATGCAAACTATATGAATGACTGACTTTTGACTATTAAATGTATGCAGGGAAAGAGACGGACCAGGATATCATGGCTGCAGGTCCGAGCAGTGTACCTGGCGCTGCCGGACTTCCAGAGAGAGAGGATGGCTGTGATGGGGTTCACTGAGCTCCTCGGGATAGAGGTGATGAGGCTGGACACCGCCCTCCTATACGCGTTACACGACCGGTGGGATCCGGTCAGCAAGGCATTCCTGTTCTCTTGGGGACATATGATCCCCATGCTGGAACACGCGGCGAGGATTACTGGCTTGAGAGTGCACGGAGCACCAGTGACGGGAAAATTGTACGCCGACTACCGAGAGTTGGCGCGAGAGCTGCTCGGGTTGGAGCTGACGAGGTCGGGACACCACTCGTCCATGCTGGCACGAGCAACTGTCCAGGAGAGCCTGGGGTTGAGAGGAGCGACGATAAACTTGGGAGAGCTACCTGTGGAGCACCTAGGGCGGCTGATGGATCGAGCCAGATAGAGGGTGGCGACGGGACCAGGCCTGGAGGGAGACATAGTCCTCCGCCACTTCCTGATGCTGATGTTCGAGAAGCTGCTCTTTGCGACGAGGGCAGATGGAGTGAGCTGCAGGCTCCTCCTACTACTGAGAGACTTAGACGGAGTCGGGGACTACGCTTGTGGCGCCACAGCGTTGGCATTTTTTTTCGACTCCCTCAGCACCACCGACCGACAGACGATGCTGGGCGGCTTCTCACGTCTGCTTCAGGTAAAATGCTTTACTAAAAATGCTTATGCTATTGTAATTATGCTTATGATTGCTATATGCTGACATTTGACAAATGCAGGTATGGAGCTACATGTACCTCCCCAGCCTAGGGAGAGGGAAGGAGGTACATTCGGACCGTGTGCCCATCGTGAGGCGATAGATGGCGGTACGGGACATCGGGCCGCTGCGACGCTTAGCGCGGGCAATCCAAGACGGCATTGATACACTCCCTTATGAATTGGTAAGATCCTAAACTTAAGACTTCTAAATGCTTCTGAAATGCTTATGATGCTTGACTTAATGCTTGCCTTTTCAGGTGTGCTGGACATCGTACCGTGACGAGGGTCACGAGGGACAGCCCTCGGTGGAGATGGCCCAGGCCTACGCAGGACGAGATGTGTGGCTTCATTGTATGAACATCATTGAGCCACTGCACCACCGCCTGATCATGAGGACCAGGGGCGTCCACCAGCCAGAGGTGGAGTTCCCAGTGAGAGACGAGGAGCGCGTAGGACGATCCTCGAAGGGATTGAGCAGCAAGATTGACTGGGTTGCCCGAGCGACAGACTAGATCCAAGACTGGACGTGGAGAGGTCAGGTGGTACGAGCCCGAGTTACCAGTGATGAGGCCTACTTGAAGGCCTATGCCAGGAGATACGGAGACCAGGTCTTCCGCAGCGCTCGACGACCGGCATGACTCTCTAAACTTAAACCTCTAAGAGACTTCTAATGCACTGACACCTTGACTTTCTATATGCAGCTAGACCCCCAGGGACGGATAGCGGAACTCCAGGGTCTCCTCCACTCCACCATTCAGCAGAGGGATGAGTTCCAATGCGCGCTAGAGCTTCTGCCGTGTTTTACTAAACCCCAGACTAAAATGCAAAATGAACTTGACTGACTAACTGACTTCTTAAATGTAGCGAGCCGAGGGAGTACAGCAGCAGGGACCGGACGCTCCATCCTCTTCCTCCCAGCCAGCGGGTAGTGCTGAGCGAGATGCCATGGGTAGTTACTCGGGCCGAGGAGGCCGAGGCTACTCTCACAGAGAGGGTAAGCAAACCAACCAAACTCCTAATGCTTATGATAATGCAAACGACTGACCATGATGAATGCTTATGTAGACTAGGGAGTTGACCACAGCGCTGATTGAGGCAGAGCCGTCCCGAGTAGAGGCTGAGCGATCCCGAGCGGAGGCGGAGCGACTCCGTATAGTAGCAGCGGACTTGGAGCGCTACCGTACAAAGGTGAGGGAGGCTCGGTGCCAGGCCTATGATTTGAAGATTGAGCTGTGGGCCGTAGAGCGGACCATCCGGTTGATGGGCCGAGGACCTGAGCGGAGTACATCACCGAGCGGTGCGCGGAGCAACGCGTTCCTGGAGTTCCTTACCAACTCCTCCGGCCATCGGAGGAACGAGGAGGTAGAGAGGCGACGATGACGAGAGGAGGGCAGCACCGCCATAGGCCCGCCAGAGAAGCGGCATGAGGGGATGGATGACAGTGGGGGTCCAGGAGAGGGACCTGCTTGAAAGTTATTTTGTACTTATGGACATATGCATGCATGAAAATATGATTTCTTTTTTGTCTTTTTCTTTTGTTGAATGCAAACATGTGGATGGCGACTCTTCTAATCACAATAACCTAGATTGACAAAGAATGCGAGAGAGGATGAAAGAGAGCGGATTGGGGAGAGAGATAGAACACGAGAGAGAACCGTTGATTAGGTAAGAAAAAATGATCTAAGCAGGGCCATTAACCATGGGGTGGCAGTCCAGCGAAAAGGCCGTTAGGGGTAGACGGTGAAGAACGAGGAGAAAGTTTAAAAAAATGGTCTACTGAAGACCGCAAGGGATAATAAACGGTCGCGACATGACTGTTTAGGCAAGTGAGAGAGAAGGCGGTGAAGGAAAGTGGAGAAACGGTCATCTGACGACTGTAAGGAGAGTCTAGCGGTCTTGCGATAGACCGCAAGGGCGAAGACACAGTTAAAATCTGAACGGGACTCCGAGAGAGTCCCAATCCATGGATAGAGGTACCTAAACTGCACTAAGTCCTATCCTAACTTGAATTAAGGCCACCGAGCCTCAATCCTAATGCATTAGGATTAGTATTAGAGCCCTATAACTAGGAATAGACCCAGAATTCGTAGCTCACAGAAAACTTCAGCTTTGAGCCCTAAAAACTCCATTAAAACCACCCAAATCATCATGAAGAGGGGCTTTGAAGCTAGCACCATAGAGGAGATTGCCTACACCGGGCCAAAGCTGGCTAGGAAGGAACATGGGGAGCTATAGCGGCTGACCTCCATCCCCAAGCACCTGAGCAAAATCCCTTCAAGAGAGGTAAGCTAGATTAAAAGTTCATGAGTTTTCTTAAATTTTCTTATGACACTCCTCTTCTTCTTCATCTTTCTCTTCTTCTTCCTCTAGCTCCTTCCTAGCCCAAGATGCTACTCTAGCTTGAAGTGGGTGACCCCCATGATAAAAGAACTCCCTTTAGAGGTCCTCTCAATCCTAAGGGCATGGCACCTTCACCCCTTAGTAGTTCGAGCCAAGAATTTCTAGAAAATCTCCTTAGATTGGCCTAGCATTTCACCTCTAGTGGAGTTGTGGCATCCTCAAACACACACTTTCATGTTCCCAACCTTTGAAGCTACTGTCCTCATAGAGGAAGTTGAGACTTACCTAGCCCTTCCTAGGACTAAGGTGGGGGGTGAAAACCTAGTGTGTCACACGGTTGACCCAATAGACCCATCACTCATCTTGGGGGATTTCATACACAACCCAAATGATGTGAAAACCATGATTAGCTCCCGCCATATCCATTTGATACACTTAGCCCAATGGATCACTTCCCATTGCAAAGACATGTGGGGGAGGTATGAAGCCATAGCCAAAGCAACTTCCGTTTGCTTGTCCAGGGTCCTGCTCTTTTTCACCACCGACCACCTCTTAGACATCCAAAATCTCAGCATTATCAATGGGTTGTGGCGGGGTTTATCCATCTCTCAAGCCGTCCTTTCTTTCCTTTATGAAGGTCTTAGTTCGGCTTCTCTTAGGGGTCCCCTCTTCGGATCTATGATTGTCTTAGAATGTTGGATGGGTGTTAGGCTGAAATTTCTACCCAAGGAAGATGTACCATCAGCTAGCCGCATATTTGGGAGCCACCCACTCTACTTTATTGGAGGTGCATCCGGGTTTTGTACACAAGTTGAATGCCAGACGTCAGATAAGAAGACAAGGGACGATTGGCGCCTCTTCCTCAACACCTTGCCAATTGACAAATTCATGATGCGACCACGGGCTCTTCAAGGCACTACTCTCAGATTGCCCCGGCAACTGGGCCTGGACCTCCAGCTAGTGGGAAACACCACCTTGGCGCTCTACAACCCTCACCGGTGCTATTTACAAGTTGGACTTCCTCGCACTATGGTTCCAGCACTATCTCACATCCCTCCCCTTCAAGCTAGGAAAATTAGAACCGAGGAGGATGAGCAGGCGGTCCGGAGTGCTCTGACCATGTGGGAGATCAGCCGAATCCGTACCCTGTAGGTGGAAGTAACAGAGAATGAGGAGGATTACCAAGCTTATGTGAAGGCATTGCGCAAGATCCGGCCCCGCGCGGATGTGAAATTGAATGTAATTTGAGCTTGCATTGATCATGTTTTTGAAATTATGGAAGGAATGATGTATTATGAACCTTGAATGAATAAAATGAAATATTGGATTTTGAAAGATTTGTAGTGAGATTGTCCCTTTAGCTTGATGGTTCAGATAGGACAAGGTTCTTTGTTTTGAAAACGGTCTAGCAAAGGACCGCCAGGCCCTCCTAACGGTCTAGCGATAGACCGCAAGGAGAAGGACCCAGAAAATTGTGTATTTTTTGACCCACGGGTGAGGCAAGCGGTCGCCATTTGACCGCTAGGAAGAAACTTAACGGTATATCAAAAGACCGTAAGGAAGCAAGAACAGAAAAGCCTGAGCGTTCGGGTTCTCGGGTGAGGAAAACGGTATCCACGTGACCGCTAGGAAGGATTAACGGTCTACCAAAAGACCGCAAGGTATAAAAGATAGAGAAACCTGTGAGGCTTGAATCTTGGGCAATGGAACCTGTGTCTGCACACACCAAAATAAGAAAATAAGTCAGATCCATTTTTAGGCTCAACCCCTTGCCTGTAGCAAGTTAGAAGATGACCAATCCTTGATATTTGGTCAAGGGGTGGAGTCTTGTTAAATAGGCGAGAATGCAGTGAGAATATGAAAATGTAATGCATTCTATGCAAGGATGATGATATTTTTGTTAGATTTTTGCAAATGTCTGATGATGATGATTTTTTTTGGATTCTGAGAATATCTGATTTTTTGAGAATATCTGATTTTTTATGTTTTGAGAATATCTGATTTTTTTATATTTTGAGAATATCTAATTTTTTTAGATTTTGAAAATATCTGATTTTTTTGGATTTTGAGAATTTTGAACCAGTTCTACCCTGGCAACGAGGGTCCTCCCTATTCCATTAATAGCCTCCCCCGAGGTTGGCGTGTAATGAGGGTGACAAACCCTGGCCGAGTCTATCTCACCCATATAACGGTGCCTCTCCAAGGGCCATACCCTGGGTATGTTCTAGTCCCTTAAGGAAGAGAGAGAAGATTTGTTGGGGGTAAGCCTAGGATAGGGATAGAAGCTTTTAGGGCTCAAATTCCTCCCATGACGACCCATTTGGAGATTTGTCCTGTTGCGTCGGGGCTTTGTGTCTGCCATCGAACCTTCATCCATTCTAGGCACGCATACGATCGGGCTCATGACGTCCCGCGGGAAAACTGTACTTCCACTCTTGCCATGCCTAGTTTGGTTTTGTTTTTCATGGAGCAATTTGATGTTGTAGTTTGTGCTTTTGAAAGAAGTGGTGGCTTTTGCCTTGATTCATGCTCTTTCCTTTTTGACTGATTTTTCTCTTTTCCTTCCCTTTGTGAAATCAGGTCATAGCGGACTGCCCCTATTTGAGACCTCCTCTCGTTACGGTGTCTAGGTTGGTCATCTCCCCCTTATTCACCCCTTGCACCTACGCATGGCCGAAGAGAGAAAAGCAGGGACCTTTACTTCCCTCTGGGCATGGTCGAAGGAGAGACGGTGTCACCTAGTAGAAGGAAAATCGGACCAGAGTCATCGTGTAGTGTGTGATTGGCGTGCTCGGGGTCCTCTTTCGTGGAAAAGGGGAGAGACGTCTCGCTACCGAGTTGGCACTGGTTTTGACTCTAAGGGTAAAATCGTTTAAGATATAACCCATTCCAAATGCGAGATAGCTCCTCATCCTCCGCGTTAACTAGACGATATGCGTTCCCTGGATAAGCCTCTTTAACGACGAACGGCCCTTCCCAGTTATGTTGCAATTTAGACCTAGGATCTCCAGATCTAATGAATTTACGTTTCAAAACTATATCACCTACTCAAAATTTATGTTCAATTACCTTCTTTTGAAAATAACGTGAGACTCTCTTTTGATAAACAGACACGTGATCGACCGCATTTAGCCTTTTCTCATCCAAGAGTTCTAGCTGGACGAGCAATGCCTCTCGACGCTCATCGAGATTAAGTTCCTTATCGAGATGTACCCTTAGGGAAGGGATCAAGATCTCGTATGGGAGTACCGCCTCCATCCCGTAAGTAAGAGCATAGGGGGTTTGCCCCGTAGGAGTGCGGACGGAGGTACGGTAAGTCCATAGAGCTTCCACTAATCGTTCAGGCCAATCAGCAAATTTATGAGATTCGCATGTCTTCTTTATGATTTTAAAGAGGTTTTTATTAGTGGCCTCGACTTAACCGTTGATTTGAAGGTAATATGGGGATGGATGATGTAATGCAATATTGAACTTCTTACAGAGGTCTTGAAGCTCTTGTGAGACGAACTGGGATCCATTATCGGTGACGATGCTGCTTGGCACTCCGAACCTCGAGATGATGTTCTTTTGGATGAAGCAACACACCATGGTTTCTTTGATCTCTGCGTAAGCTTCTGCTTCGGCCCATTTGGTGAAGTACTCAGTGGCGGTGAGGATAAAGGATTTTTGCTTGGTCTGAGAGTTGGGATCACCCAGCATGCCTACAATGTCGAAAGCCCACATAGAGAATGGCCAAGGAGTAGAGAGGGGATGGAGAGATGAAGCAAGGGCATGAATTTTATCAGCATGGAGTTGGCATTTAAGACACCTCTGGACATAGAGGGAGCAATCCTCCTCTAGAGTGGGCTAATAATAACCCTGCCTAAGGATCTTCTTCACTAGAGCCTGGCCATTGACATGACCTCTACACTCGCCACCTTCCAAGCTTCATCATCATCTAGACACCTCATGAGCATTCCATTGAAAGCGCGCGTGTACAATTCTCCAGCTATGACAGTATACCTTGAGGCGGCTCTTCTAATAGCCTTACGCTGTTCGATACTTGCCCCTTCTGGGAATGACCCATCCCTGCAATACAGCTCGATTTCATGGTACCATGGCAACTCTTCTTCTTCCAAGATCTCTTCTAACTTTGTCAAAGAGACTTCCTTCAAATCTTCCTTCTCAGCCCTCACCTCTACAATTTTCCTAAGGTTGTCGTACCAAGGATCTTGGGGAGAGGGGACGTCCAGTCTCTGGATGATGATGGTCTCAGTGCTCCGACTGAGAGGGAAAGATAAGGAGGAAGCGAGTGATGCTAATGCATCGGCGAGGATATTCTGAGACCGAGGAGTGTGGATGTAGATCAATTTGCGAAATTGCCTAGCCAAGAGAGTGACCAAATCTTGATATGGCTTGAGCTTCGGGTCACGAGTGCGATAAGTGGACAGAACTTGACGTAGAACAAGCTGAGAGTCCCCTATAATGTTTAAATAATGCGCGCCTAAGAGATAGGCGTGCTTTAATCTAGCTTGGAGAGCTTCATACTTAGCAATGTTGTTGGTAGCAAGAAAGCGGAGCTGATATGCAAAGGGAACCGTCACCCCTTCTGGAGTGAGGAGAACGGCACCTATCTCTCGGCCTTGAGAGTTGATTGCACCATCAAAGTGCAAAGACCAGAAGGGATGGTGGGTAAGAACAGCAAGATACTCATCAGGGAACTCATCTTGAATAGAATCAGTGCAGGGAATAGGAAGATGGGCTAGATGCTCAGCGATGGCATATCCTTTGATTTCCTTCTGAACGACGAATGTGATATCAAACTGAGAGAGGAAGCTCTGCCAGCGAGCTAACCTGCTAGAAAGGATAGGCTTTTCTAAGAGATAACGAATCGGGTCCATTCTAGAGATCAGCCTTACCTGGTGGGCTAGAAAATACTGCTTCAGCTTCTGAGCTACCCAAACTAATGCGGCATAAGTCTTCTCCATGGAAGTATACTTGGCATCTGTCGGGTTAAACAACCTAGAGAGATAATAAGCTGCCCGCTCTTTGCCTTCATCATCTACTTGTGCTAGGACAGCTCCTAGGGAGTCCTTAATGACAGAAACGTACAAGATTCATGGTTTCCTAGGGACAGGAGGCTACAAAATCGGGGGATTGGACAAATAAGCTTTCAAATCTTCGTAGGCCTTTTGACAATCTTCATTCCACTCAAATTTGACCACCGCCTTTAGTAGTTCATAAAACAGGCGGCACCTCTGAGAATGTTGGGATATAAATCTTCTAATAAACTGCAAGCGCCCGATCAATCCTCGGAGTTCTGTGATGTTCTTAGGCGGTGGCATATCCATAACGGCCTTAGCTTTATTAGGATCAATGTGAATCCCCCGTTTGCGAACTATGAAACCTAGCAGCTTCCCTTTAGACACTCCAAATACGCATTTCTTGGGATTCATCTTCAACTTATACTCCCTAGCCCTTTGAAGTACTTTAGCCAAAATAGTGGGGTGTTCCTCTTTTGACCTTGATTTTACCAAAATATCATCCACGTAAGCTTCAATATAGACATGCATCATATCATGAAATATTACCATCATCGCCCGTTGGTACGTGCCATCCGCATTCTGCAGACCAAACGGCATGACCACGTAGCAGTAAGTGCCCCATGGCGTGGTGAACGAGGTTTTCTCTTGATCTTCCGGAGTGAGACGGATTTGGTTATAACCGGAATAACCATCCATAAATGACAAGGCTTCGTACCCGGCCATGTTGTCCACCAACACATCTATATGAGGCAGCGGAAAATCATCCTTGGGACATGCCTTATTCAAATCCCTGAAATCAATGCAAATTTGTACATTTCCATCCTTCTTGATAACATGGACTATATTTGCCACCCACTGAGGATATAAAATGACCCGAATAAATCTGGCCTTATGTAATTTATCGACCTCTTCTTTCATCCTCAAGCCCATGTTGGGGTGGAATCTTCTTAGTTTTTGCTTTACAGGTGTTGCCACTGGCTTAAGCATAAGCCGATGTTCTACCAAAGAAGGGTCAAGACCCGACATGTCCTCATATGACTAGGCAAAAGAATCGCTGAACTCCCTCAAAACCATGATCAACTCCTCTTCAACCTTAGGAGGGAGATTAGCAGAAATAAAGATTGGCCCGGGACCCTCGTAGTTCCCAAATTAACTTCCTTTGTAGGTTCATCCACTGCCGATGATGGCTCATCGAACCTCTTCAAACCCTGTGCATACAAGTCGATAGTGTCATCTACATCGCCGTCCTCAAGATCGACCGGGTCTTTTTCATCCACAATATCATAGATACCTAATCCGTCGTCGCTCCACACTTCGTCTTGTTCCTCATCTTCTTCTAACATAATTGCCATAGCTATGAACTCCGGACACTTGAGAAGAGCATGATATCTCTGAGCTAGATCCTGCAACAACTTATCAGGAATGGACTTGGACTGGCGCGCCGGCGGGGGCGGCTCAGGCAAGGATGGATTAGATGTACTAGAACAAGATCCTACTTCTCTAAGCCTAACGGACTCTACTTCCCTAGACTCGACAGACCCTAAACTTAAGCTAGGAGAAAGGAAGCCTAATGGAAGGGAAGCAGGGGCCTCATGCCCCAGAGAGGAAGACGGACGGAAGACAATGTAATCTTCCACTAAAATCTCCATTTCAAAATGGGCATTTTTTCTTCTTCTAGAGATCAGTGGAGAGTACGCAACATGATGAAGAGGAGGGGGAAGGAGGAGGAGGAGGAAGCGCGAGAGGGTAGATGGATGGACAGAAGATGTCGAAAAAGGGATCAGAAGAGGAAAACCACATACTCGAGAGATCAATTGGGGGGCAGCGCCTACATGGACAAGTCACAATCAGGAATTCAATCGGCATTTCTATCCGTAAAGGATCAATCATGATGGGAGGTGATCGGGGTAAAAACTCCAGCTTTTGGAAGAGAGACATCAAACGGGAAGGAGACCAAGTGAAAATGATGGGTGAGCTCTCCCTTTCTTGCAGATGGTAAACTAACATTGTTCATGTGTACTGCACAAGCCGAACCTCCTGGTTTCTTGGACGGTTCTCTTCATAAAACATCCTGGCAAAGGTTTTACTGAAATCTTCCATGTCATCTACGGGCCCCTTAGGTGAAAATGTTGGGCCGACAATTGTACAAGCTGTATCTTCTTTGGGCTGTTTCGGCGGCATCTTCAAAGTACCTGGTTGGAGAGGGCCCTTGACAAAGTGCTGGCGGTAATCCCAAGTTAATGGCCCCGAGTCACTCATAATTGATAATGAGGACTCTCGGTAACCAAGGCCCCTCCTGCTCATTTTTCTGCCCCTGGTAACCAGCTTTGTTTGTTCTGAAGTCCCACGATCAATGACACCCAAGAGGGGGGTGAATTGGGTGATTACAAATTTTAAGAAAATTTTATCCAATTTAAAACAAGTATGACGAACAAGCTACTTTCAACTTTAGATCTGATGCAGTGAAGAATAAATCTGACAAGATTAATCACCACAATAGATCTTTGGTACTAGGCGGAGTTACGGAATGCGAAGATTCTCTCGCGCAAGGTGTTATCTTCCTGACAAGACTAACCTTGTCGATCCAAACCCACCTTTTGATATACCAGAAATCTAGTGTGAAGTTAGTGAACTATGCTAGATGTAATGCAAGGGACACAAATGATTTAACTACGCAAGCATGCACAAAATGGAGATAGGAGAGAAGGATCAAACCACACAAGAGACAATGATTTTTAGGTGGTTCGGATGCAACGATGGCAACCTACGTCCACCCCTCACGATCAGTGAGGATTCACACACTATCTTGCAAAGGATTACAAGATCAGCACACACACACACACTTGTGGAGAGTTCGGAACTCCCACAACGGTGCACACTCACGGAAACACACACAGATCTGAAAGATCCAAGACACACACACACAGATCTAAGCAGATCCACACACACACTGAAATGTTCAGAGATTATAAGAAGCAAACACTTGAAGCTCAAGAATTTTGGAAGAAGAAACACAAAAAAGAATTACAGATTTAAGCTCCCCCTGAATGGATGAAGAGGATTTTGGATGCAGCTTGATCTCCACTTGACTTGGGTTGATTGGCCTCAGATTTTGCTAGAGAAGCTTGAAGATTGATGAAGAAGTTCTTGCACGAAACACTGTTCACGGAGCTACAGTGGCAGCACTCTTTCTCCCCTTGATAGCCTCTTTGATCTTCCTTGAGTGATTAGGGTTTCTTTCCCCCAAGAGATATTTTTATACAACTTGGATGGTCAAGGACAAGCCAAGACACAGATCCACAATTCTAGGGATGTCTGGAGACCTTTGGGATTAAAAAACCATTGATAGATGCTTCAGCGTCGTGGAGAGATACAAGTCAACAATAGAGGCTTCGAAGCTTGCGGTCGACCGAGCATAGGGGGGCGGTCGACCGGAATTTTATAGAAATGAGGCTTTCAACGCTGGGAAAACCGGTAGACCGGGCCCTTGTCCGGTGGTCGACCGCTCCTGGAAAAACTTACAGAAATGAATTGTTAGCCTAGTGAAAGATATCCATGAGGCAAGAACTTTAGAGTCCACATTTTGTACCAAACAAATTGAGGTTGTTTGAGTTATTCGCGGGATATTTGAAACATGATCAATTTGTGCTTTAGCTTAAGTTGGAAATGACTTACACATGCACTTGCAATTATGAGGGCACTAAACCATTGCCCATACGAGGTTTGATATACTCACACAATTGACCAAGTGTTTGCTTCGGTTACATTCATGAGTTCCAACAACTTAACCATTCAGTTTGGAATTCAATTAACTCAGATTATGCATTTGGGAGGCTTTTAACAGACGAGCATTGTCATTATGCACAATTGCCTTAATCATATACAATGCTAACTTTAGAGTGCTTAGGCAAGGCACAAGGCGGAAACCAAGTTCGCAGTTTTGTTATCATCAAAATCACTTGGAGAGACTCAACAATCTCCCCCTTTTTGATGATGACAAAACATTGGTAATGGCAACGCAAACCATTCAATATACACAAGCCATTCAACATTGTATTTTCCAAGATAGATGGGAAATGAGAAATAAGAGCCAACCACTTTATATCAAAAACCAAGTGCATTCATTTCATCATTTCATTACAAGGTACATTGATGCTTGAGAGAATGAATGCAATACTCTAGACACATGCGACAAAACAAGTACAAAACTGACACAATGATTCTCACCATGATCATGCATACAAACATACGAACATACCGACATATATATATATATATAAGACCTACACTACTCTTACACTACTACTTCTCCCCCTTTGGCATCATCAAAAGGGGATAGGATAGACGAAAGGTGGACCCAAAAGACACAAGACCAAAGTACATCAGTAGGGAGGGAGGAAGCAAAAGAAAAATCCTCATGGGTCATCTGTAGGAGGCTGATCCTCTGGAGGAGGAGGCTGATATCCAAGGCGGTGGCGGATGTCCTCAAGAGAACGATCTTGAACCTAAAGACGATCCTGAATATGGCCAATAGAGATGTCACGGGCCGCATCACGACCCTGCATGCTAAGAAGTGTTAAGTTCATGATGCGGAAGGCCTGGCTAGAGTCTGCATGACTGTCGATGAGAGTGGTCATATTGGTGGAGAGAGTGGGCATCTGTGTGGAGAGGGTGTCCAAGGCTGTGGAGAATGAATCAACCCGACCTGAAATGTCGTCAAGCATATCACTCATAGTGTCTATGTGATCCCCGACGGTAGAAAGTCGATCCCCAAAGGTATCCATGCGAGTTTCTATCCCAATAAGATGCCTGTCAAGAGTCTCATAGCCTGCCCAAGAGTGATGTGTGGCCCCCTGAGTAGAAGACTCTCCATGATAGAACTGTGGTGGAGAAGGCATCTCGGGATCCATGTGATGAGGTGGAGGTGGAAGAGGCTGCTCCTTAGCCTTAGCTGGAGGGGGGGCATCCCCTTGACCTTGTTGCTGCTCTTGTTCTTGCTCGTCCTCACTGTCAGCTTCTTCCCCATAAACTGGTATATCTCGACAAAGCTCCCCATCAGGACCATAGTAATACCCAAAATCTGTAAATATCTTATGCTTATTATATATATCATCTTGTGGAACATAAATGAACTGCTCATTTGCCAAATTGATCCCAGCATATATGAAGACACCTGTCAACTGTGAAGCATATGGCAAAGATCGCCGGAGATAGGTACAGCAAGTCCCAATCAGATCTGTCATGAGCCGACCCATGTTGATTTCAATCCCATTCATGACATTATAGAACAGAAACTTGTGAACCTTTGTCACTTCATTTCGACTGCCAACTTTGGGATAGATGAGTGAAGTGAACATATGGTGCAAAATCCTTTGCAGTGGTGGAAAATGATTTGCATTCAATGTGATTAAATCACTCACACCACGCACATATTCACAGTTTGTCATGGCAATGAAAGTAGCCTCAACTTCACCATGACCAATGGTCCGGTTAGCACCCATGGCTGACACTCCTAAGGTTCGCTGAAAAAGATCTGGAGTGATGTGAATCGCAACACCTTGAATAGCAGTATATAATTCTTCATTCCTTGCAAGCAGATTTCCATAAAATTGCTGCACTAGATTGGGATAGTATATGGTATACCTAGTGACAAAATCTGTCTAACCCTCTTGAATCTCAAAAAGAGCACATAAATCAGGCAAAAGCTCATTCACCTCATTAAAGTCGACTAGTCGAGGGTCCATAATAGGACGTAGAGGCAACCGAGATGCACGACAAGGTGCAGGTGCTCGCTGCGGTGGAGGAGCCGGGGCCTGTCGTCTCTGAACACTAGCTTCCCCTTGGGCAGAACGCCGAGAGCTCCGTCTAGGCGGCATCCCGAACTAGAAGACCCTGTGGAAACCCTTGAAAAGAAGACTCTCATCCTGGGGGATGAAGATAGACCAAAAGACACTCCAAGGGCTTGCAATAGTCTTCTCCATAACTTGAAACCAAGGAAGTAGCTCCACGAATGCACGAACGGCTGAATGGAGTTCGTCCTGAAACCGTGACGAACACGCCGGATCTTGTGCGGGTGGAGGAATGATGAGGTTTAGGGGCTTGGGAGGTGGAGATATGTGGTTCTAGGGTTAGGGAAAAGTGTTGGAGGAAGAGTAGAGGTGATAGAATGAGAGAATGAGGTGTTAGGACCCCTTATAAGATGGTTCGGTTGAGGTTCAGCCGGGCCGGTTCGCCGCCACCGGTCGACCGGTGCGGGAGCGGCGGTCGATCGCTAGACCCAAAAATCCTCATTTTTGTATTTTTTGTTTCCTTATATTTTCTCTTTTCTTTTCTTCTTTTTTTTATACGGGGACCATCATCCGACCTTCTGATTGGAACCAACATCATGAAGTGGAGAGAAAGAGAAGAGATGGAGATTTGAGGAAAGTTCTCTAACTCCCCCTCAGAAGTTACCTTAGGTCCGGCATCACTGGGTCCACATTTATTTAATCAAGGAATATCTGTCCTTAGAAATATTTTTCAAGGAGGGCTATATGTATAAATACATTCAAGCATGCAGGAATGCATATGAACACACAAGGTATTAAAAGTAAATACATACAATATGCATGTTAATCTACCCTTGATGCATATGAGTTTCTACAAGTGCAATTCTTATCCTAAGTGTAGACCTATGTATGTATGCTCTCACCCTTGCACATCCCAAGTTCTCTTCTTATCTTGCTAAATTGATCCTGGTTTTGAGATTTTGTGAAAATAGCAGCTAGTTGATTGTGTGTGTCAATGAAATTCAATTCAAAGACCCCTTTTCCTACATGATCTCTCAAGAAAATGATGTCGAATGTCAATGTGCTTTATCCTAGAATGTTGAACAGGGTTTTTTGACAAGCTTATTGCACTGGTATTATCACACAAGATTGGCACACAATTCATTTCAACATCCAAATCAAGCAATTGATTTTTGATCCAAAGTACTTGGGCTCCGCAACTTCCGGTGGCTACATATTCAGCCTCGACAGTTGAGAGAGCTACTGAATGTTGTTTATGGAGGCCCATGAGACTAGGCACCCGCCAAGAAACTGACAGTACCCACTAGTACTTTTGCGATCTACAATACATCCAGCATAATCCGCATCGGTGTATGCAATCAAATCAAATGAACTACCGATGGGAAACCACAAGCCAAAGTCTATGGTGTCAAATAAATATCAAAAAATACATTTAACAGCCATTAGATGAGATTCTTTAGGGCATGACTGAAAGCGAGCACATCAACATACATTGACTTGAATGTCAGGTTGACATGCTGTGAGATATAGTAGTGATCCGATCATACATCGAAATAGTGTAAGATCTACTGTTTTACCATTTTCATCTTTGTCTAACTTCGTGGTTGCGGCCATCGGAGTTGACAAGGGTTTCGCTTCAGCCATCTCAAATTTCTTTAACAGCTCCAGTGTGTACTTAGCTTGATTGATGAAAATGCCCTCGGGTGTTTGCTTTACCTGTAATCCAAGAAAGAAGTTTAGTTCACCCATTAAGCTCATCTCAAATTCTCCTTGCATGATTTCTGTAAATTCTTCACATAGAACATTGTTAGTAGCTCCAAAAATTATGTCATCAACATACACTTGAACTACTAATATGTCTTTACCTAATTTCCTCGTGAATAGTGTTTAGTGAACCTTACCTCTTTTGAAATCATTTTCCGTGAGGAATGAAGTAAGCCTTTCATACCATGCCCTTGGTGCTTGCTTTAACCCGTACAAGGTCTTCTGTAACTTGTACACATGTTTTGGATGCCTTGAATCTTTAAAACCTGGAGGTTGCTATACAAAATATCCTCCTTGATGTAACCGTTAAGAAATGCAGATTTAATATCCATTTGAAATAATTTGAAGTTCAATGAACAAGCATAGGCTAATAAAATCCGGACTGCTTCTAGTCTAGCAACTGGTGTAAAATACTCATCAAAATCAATACCCATCTTCTGGTTATACCCTTTGGCTACAAGCCGAGCTTTGTTCTTAACAACCAATCCCGTATCATTTAACTTGTTTCTGAAAATCTAACGGGTTCCAATTGTGGGATGATTCTTAGGACGCGGCACGAGAGTCCACACTTCGTTCCTTTCGAACTGGTGTAGCTCTTCATGCATAGCCTGAATCTAGGATTCATTTTGAAGAGCTTCATGGATATCCTTAGGCTCTTCTTGTGAAATTAGGGCCATCAAATCCTCTTCTTCTACTTGCCTTAATGAAGACCTAGTTCTTACCACATGTTTAAGATTACCGATAATGTTTCCAGCGGGATGGTCTTTCAAGAATGTGGAGGAGCTAGGCAAATTAGGGTGTTGCACTTGCTGTTCTTGAAGTGTCTCAATAGACGGATCTTCATCCTTTTCATCCTTGCTAGAGGTTGCTTCCATTGGTTCATCCTTAGCTCTAATATCAGTTAGATTTTTAGAAGCTTCACCTGCATCCAAAGTTGGAATTGATTGATTGGTCAATTTCAGTTCAGATTCATCAAAGATAATATGAGGACTCTCTTCAACAACTAAAGTCCTTTTTTTAAACAATATGTAGGCTCGAGAATTAAGTGCATAACCTAGGAAAATTCCTTTGTCACTTTTCTCATCAAACTTTCCTAGATTTGACTTACCATTATTCAGAACATAGCAAGGGCATCTAAAAGGTTTGAGATGAGAAATATTTGGTTTCTTACCCTTGTAAAGCTCATATGGGGTTTTCTTCAGAATGGGCCTTACTATTGCCCTATTGATGATGTAGCATGTTGTACTTACCACCTCGGCCCAAAAATATTTGGGTAGGGAGTTCTCACTTAACATGGTTTGTGCCCTGTCTATCAAAATTCTATTTTTCTTCTCCACTACTCCATTTTGTTGAGACGTCCTTGGTGATGAGAAATTATGTGTGTATCCCTGCTCTTGGCAGAAGCTGCTGAACTCATTGTTCTCAAATTCACCACCATGATCACTTTGAATTGTTGTGATGAGATAACCCCTATCATTCTGGATTTTTCTGCAAAACACTTGAAACTCCATCAAAGCATCATTTTTATTGGCTAAAAATAATACCCATGTAAATCTGGAGTAATCATCAACAATTACAAATCCATACGATTTTCCTCCTAGGCTGGATGTCCTAGTCGGACCAAAGAGATCAAGGTGCAGCAGTTCTAGAGGCCTAGCGGTAGAAATAATATTTTTATTTTTGAAAGAGATACGTGTTTGTTTACCCTTAGTGCAAGCCTCACAGATCTTATCACTTTCAAATTTTAATTTAGGCAGTCCATTTACCAAGTCATGTCTAGATAATTTGGAGATTACTCTAAAACTAACATGACCTAGTCTTCGATGCCATAGCCATGCATTGTCATGGTTATTTGCTATCAAACACACATCATCACCGGCAACATCATCAAGATCAATAGTATAGACATTGTTATTCCTTTTGCCGATGAATCTTATTTCATTAGAGATTTTATTCATGACAAGGCTGTGAGTTTCATCAAAAATAATTTTAAAACCCTTGTCACAAATTGGCTTATGCTTAGCAGATTGTGATTCAAGCCTTTCACTAAAAGACCATTTTCAATCAAGGTTTCATCAAGATCTTACCTATGTTGCCGATCCCAATGATTTTACCTTTGTCTTTACCTCCAAAAGCAACTGAACCTCCATCCTTGCCTTGTAGTGTAGCGAACACCTTCTTGTCCCCTGTCATATGCCTTGAACAACCGCTGTCTAGATACCATTTGCTCCCCCTGGCTTCAAGACATATCTGTAAGAAACAACATTCTTATCCCATTATTTTTGGTACCCAAACCAATTTGGGTCCATAGGAGTTAGTCTAATTCTGTGCATATCTTTTTCTGGTCCAAATGGCATGATTTCTTTGGTTGTTTTGTTTGAACCAACAATTAGCAATAACATATCCAAATCTACCACAATGAAAGCAATTAACACTTGAAAATCTTCTTTGGAATTGACATGGTTTAGGTTGAACATGTTTTGGCTTGGAGTAAGAACATGAGGCACAATTGTTTTCTTTTTCATGAATATAGGATGTAGTGATCTTATGCTCGAAGGATTTTTTGTTTTGGGGACTGTATCCCAATCTTTCCTTTTGGAAGTTAGCCTTGACTCCCAACAAATTGTCTAAGTTTTGTTTACCTTTGACAAACTTAGACAAAGTGGACTGAAGTTCAGCCACTTCTTCAACCAAACTCACGTGTTTATTTTCAAGTTCTAAATTTATGAATTTCAGAACCTCTTCTTCATTTTTCCATTTTTCAAAGCCTTTTTCCATTTCAGATAATTTGCACATCAATTCTTGATTTTTCTCACTGGCTAAGATTGTTTGTAATAAACTTTCTTTTTCTTCAGTTAACTCGAACCATTCATGTTCTAGTTTCTCAAACTTCACATAAATATCCTCATCTGTTAAATCATCAATCTTTTTTTTGAGAGTTTTATTTTTAGATCTGATTTTTCTATATTTTGTATACAATTTTTCATATTCTGACTCCCATTGTTCATTTGAAATAAAGTCAGGGTCAGAATTTACCTTCCTTGAATCATCTTCATGTGCCATGATACACAAGCTCTCCACTAGCTCTTGGATCTCCTCGTCGGACGGTTCATCCTCTTCGTCGCTCCATGTGGCGACCATTGCTTGAAGTTTCTTGAGCTTATCCTTCTTGAATTTCCTCTTTAGATCTGGACACTCCCCTCTCATGTGCCCGGGCTTCTTGCATTCATAACAAATGACATTATTGGGCTTGCTCGGCTCGCCCTTGGTTTGAACGGGCTTCCTTTGCCCCTTTCTGAAATTACCTTAGAAATTTCTCTTCTTTCTCAAAAATCTCTTTACTTGGCGAGTTATCATGGCCAAGTCTTCTTCTTCATTGCTTCCCTCGTTGGATTCTTCTTCTTGGAATCCTCATCAGATTGGTGAGCTTTCAATCCCACCACTTTCTTCTTCTTCATTTCTTCCTTGACTATTCTCCTAATGTTTATCTCATAGGTCATGAGTGACCCTATGAGCTCATCTAGAGAGAGTGTGGATAAATTTTTGAGTCTTCAATAACAGTGGCCTTAGTGTGCATGCTGGTGGAAGTGATCTCAAAACCTTCCTCACAAGATCAGAATTTGTGTACTCCTTCCCAAGGCTTTTGAGACCATTTGTGATCTCAGTTAACCTCGTGAACATCTCTGAGATGGTTTCTTCAGATTTCATTTTGAATAGCTCATAGTCTTTGACGAGTAAATTGGCCTTGGTCTTCTTGACCTCTGAGGTTCCCTCATATATGAGCCGCAACTTGTCCCACATCTCCTTCGCTGAACTGCACATGGATACACGAGAAAACTCATTAGGATGTATAGCACATTGCATAATATTCATAACATTAAAATTTATAGTGTATTTTTTAATTTCCTCGGGTGTCCATTTTTCTTCATCATCCGAGAATTTATACAGACCCTTGTCCACAACCCTCCAGATCTCATACTCTTGGGCTCTCAGAAAGACGTGCATTCTATTTTTCCAATAGGAGTAATTCGAGCCATCGAAGTATGGAGGACGATGGTTGGAATGGCCCTCAGGCATCATGCCCTTGTTTGCCATTGATCTGGATCTTACTCTAGATCGTTAGATCTGAAGGAAATAGAGCCTTAGCTCTAATACTAATTGAAGTCCCACGATCAATGACACCTAAGAGGGGGGTGAATTAGGTGATTACAAATTTTAAGAAAAATTTATCCGATTTAAAACGAGTATGACGAACAAGCTACTTTCAACTTTAGATCTGATGCAGTGAAGAATAAATCTGACAAGATTAATCACCATAATAGATCTTTGGTACTAGGCGGAGTTACAGAATCCGAAGATTCTCTCGCGCAAGGTGTTATCTTCCTGACAAGACTAACCTTGTCGATCCGAACCCACCTTTTGATATACTAGAAATCTAGTGTGAAGTTAATGAACTGTGCTAGATGTAATGCAAGGGACACAAATGATTTAACTACGCAAGCATGCACAAAATGGAGATAGGAGAGAAGGATCAAACCACACAAGAGACAATGATTTTTAGGTGGTTCGGATGCAATGACGGTAACCTACATCCACCCCTCATGATCAGTGAGGATTCACACACTTCTTGCAAAGGATTACAAGATCAACACACACACACACACGCACACTTGTGGAGAATTCGGAACTCCCACAACGGTGCACACTCACGGAAACACACACAGATCTGAAAGATCCAACTCACACACACACAGATCTAAGCAGATCCACACACACACTGAAATGTTCAGAGATTACAAGAAGCAAACACTTGAAGCTCAAGAATTTTAGAAGAAGAAACACTAAAGAGAATTACAGATTTAAGCTCCCCCTGAATGGATGAAGAGGATTTTGGATGCAGCTTGATCTCCACTTGACTTGGGTTGATTGGCCTAAGATTTTGCTTAAGAAGCTTGAATATTGATGAAGAAGTTCTTGCACGAAACACTGATCACGGAGCTACAGTGGCAGCACTCTTTCTCCCCTTGATAGCCTATTTGATCTTCCTTGAGTGATTAGGGTTTCTTTCCCCCAAGAGATGTTTTTATACAACTTGGATGGTCAAGGACAAGCCAAGACACAGATCCACAATTCCAGGGATGTCTGGAGACCATTGGGATTAAAAAACCATTGATAGATGCTTCAGCCTCGTGGAGAAAAATAAGTCAACAATAGAGGCTTTGAAGCTGGCGGTCGACCGGGCATAGGGGGCAGTCGACCAGAATTTTACAGAAATGAGGCCTTCAACGCTGGGAAAACCGGTCGACCGGGCCCTTGTTCGGTGGTCGATCGCGCCTAGAAAAACCTGCAGAAATGAATTGTTAGCCTAGTGAAAGATATCCATGAGGCAAGAACTTTAGAGTCCACATTTTGTACCAAACAAATTGAGGTTGTTTGAGTTATTCGCGGGATATTTGAAACATGATCAATTTGTGCTTTAGCTTAAGTTGGAAATGACTTACACATGCACTTGCAATTATGAGGGCATTAAACCATTGCCCATACGAGGTTTGATATACTCACACAATTGACCAAGTGTTTGCTTCGGTTACATTCATGAGTTCTAACAACTTAACCATTCAGTTTGAAATTCAATTAACTCAGATTATGAATTTAGGAGGCTTTTAACATACGAGCATTGTCATTATGCAAAATTGTCTTAGTCACATACAATGCTAGCTTTAGAGTGCTTAGGCAAGGAACGAGGCTTAAACCATGTTTGGGGTTTTGTTATCATCAAAATCACTTGGAGAGACTCAACACGTCCCTGTAGCTGGGCACCGAGACCTCTGCCCGGCTGATAGTCTAGCCTTATTATGATCTTCCAACCTTTAGAGTCCCTTATCTGGGGCTTTATTTTGACATCCACCTGTGCGACGGCTGGCCTGCGTGGTGTATAGACCCAGGGAAAGTTGAGGTCCAATACTGAGATAACAGGCCGATTACTGGGCCAGAGTGTTGGCAGTATTTTGTCTGAAATGGCCTCGACTGACTGGACTGTGGAAATGCTTTTGACTTTGACCACCCTCCCTTGAAAATGGAATTTGAGGCATTGATGAGCAGTGGAAGGTACGGCATTGAGGTTATTAATCCACAGTCGACCCAAAATAGCTTTGAACATGGGGTCGATATCGAGTACATAAAATTCAAAGGCCATTGTAAGTGACCCAAGTTCAGCTTGAATGGTGACCACGCCGTGACATGGCCTTCTTGAATTGTCATATGCTGCAATAGTAGTCGGGGTTGGCCTTAATAACTCTTCTGAAATATTACAAGCTCTTAAAGTGCTGAGAGGACAGACGTTGATAGAAGCCCTGGTATCTATCAATGCTGCATCTATGCTTACTTGGTTCAAAATGATAGAAATGCATAGCGGCATCTGACGAGCCTCAGGTGGTGCTAGCTCGGCCTCTAAAAATGTGATAGCCGGCCCCTTGGAGATTGTAGCCAGAGCGGTTGGTAAACTGTCCACTGCCATATCTTCACTGACCACGACCTTTTGCAAAAAATCCCACAGTGCATCTTGGTGGAGCTTAGACCGCTTAATCAATTCTAGAACTAAAATTTTGGCGGGCAACCTGTCTAGATGATGTAACAGATCGTATTGAGTACCCGGCAGCGGGTCTGTCTCCTCTTGATCAGCAGCCTATTACGGGGATTGGGGATTGGATGCGGATGCACCAGTGGTAGGATAGTTCCGATGGAATAAATGCCCGCTCCGTAGGGCAAGGTTTTGGGCCGGCACAGAGTTAGGTGGGCTTATGGTAGGCGGTTTAACGGGCCCGAGGGGATGGATAAGCGGCGTTAGGGTAGGCATAGTGGAGATAATGGGAGTAGTGGTGGTGGTGATAGGTCCTGATGTGAGGATGACTGGTGAGGGATTAGATTGTGGTGCAATGATGACAGGGGGTGTGGGCACTTGCGGCGAAACAAGGACAGGCGGAACGTGAGCCTGCGGGGAAATGAAGACAAGCGGAACAATGGGGGAAGCGTACGGATGGATGAGGGGTTTATGGAGAATAGCAGGCGTGGGTGGTGTAGAGGTGGTGTTTTGAAGGTTCTGTGGGAGGAGAACATGTGTAGGAGGATTGCGGTAGGTATGGTGGATAGCCATGAGCCGTTGAATAGAAGATTCATCATCATAAGACCACCCAACATTAGGACCCGAGCATTGAACAAGGTTGACCTGAGCCGGTGCCGGCGACTAAGGCTGTGGAGCGGGTGGATGATTCGGCATGGGGTTTTGATGGATCCCCAAATCCTACGCAGGCTGCTGCTACTATGGCTGTGGCTGTGGCTGTGGCTGCGGTGCTTGCTGCTGCACTTGCTGCCTCGACACTTGCCTTCTCTTTTTCTTCATCTCGGTGATGACTTTGTGCATTTCTTCCCAGTCTATGCACTGCCCTTCATGTAGATCGTAGACAAAATCTCTGAACTGATAACAAGTTTCGATCGTGTGTCTGGGCTACTGATGGAACATACAATATCTGGACTGATCGATGGCCGAGTTCCAACTAGGCCGCTCCAGAGGGAGTTGAAGTGCACCAATGGACATGAGAGTCGAGAAAATGTCCGGGAGGGACTCGGGCAAAGGAGGGTACTGTGCCCTCTTTGGAGCCGGGCGTTTGGGTGCGTAGCCGTTAGGTGGATGGACATTGTGGTATTATGGGGGTTGTTGCGGCTGTTGAGGAGTGGAGAAGATATTTTGCGGGGCGGGGAAGGCAGGCTGGGCGTTTTGTGGAGCGGAGAAAACAGGTTAGGCATTTTGTGGAGAGGAGAACTGGGGGTTACGTGAGGATTATGGAAAGTGGTGATTGGTTGGGGAAAGGAAATGCAATGGCTTGCACTTGCTCATTGGTTTGGACTCCTTCGGTGACAGGTCTCTGAGGCTTCCTATTGTATTTGGCTTTTTGGGCCTCAAAGAGAGAGTGTATGAAGGATTCCTTAAAATAGGTTTGGATAAACCTCGCCCGACTATATAATTGGTGCATATTGGAAATATCAGTCATGGCCAGAATATTTTGGAAGGTAGGTGTAGCATTAGAGATGAGTAACTTGACCTTTTCTTCCTCCGGAATATGACCGGGCACATGAGCAGCCATCTGCCTCCATCTATCAGCATAAGTAGCGAAGTCCTCATCGGCCTTCATTTTCTCGGCTACCAGATCTGTGAAAGATTATTCCGGGCCGACCCGGTCTTGGAACCTCTGAATAAATTTCTTCTTGAGAACTTTGAAGCTCTCAGCATCTTCTAGTGGCAAAGCATAAAGCCACTCTAACGCGACTCCATCCAGTGATCGGCGGAATAGATACTCCATGAGGTGATCATCGTGTTGGAATTGTGCCGATTCATACATGAAATCCCTCACATGAATGTATGGATTGCTGTTTCTGTCATACTTGCGGTATGTGGGGAGCTCGGATTGAGGAGGGAATCGGATATTGTGAAAGCTAGGAACGGGAACATCTGTCAAAGACTGTGCGCCGACCCACTTTTGAAGAAAGTCGAGTTGTTGCTGCATGGCAGCCCACTTATCAAAGAGCTCATGCTCTCGAGATGGAGTATGTGGGGTAAAAGGTGCGGGCTCAAGGCGAGGAGTCGAAGGATAAATAGAAGGAGGGGGAGGCCCATAAGAAGGTTATTGGGACGAAGGATGACCCAAACTGGAATAAGCATGGGCCGCCCCTTGCTGAGGGCGAGCGAAATCAGCTGGGCTTACAAGGACTTGTGGAACCGATGAAACGGACCCGTAAGGATTAATCTGGGCAGATGAAGGAAGGGTAGTCTTCCCTTTATCAAGAATTTGAGGGACTGAGCCAGAGGACTGACCCGCCTCTAGACTAGAGAACCGAAGAATTTTGGGCTGGACCGGGGTAAGATCAATAGGAATGGGTGGAACCCCGGTCCCATCAACCCTAGACTGGGAGATGGAAGAGGTGGACAAACCCTATGCAATCGTGGGAGACGGGGCACTTGACCCCTGCAAGGTCTGGTAAAGGGCCTGAAGTTGGGCCGGATCCAACTGGGCCATCATTTGCAAAATGTGACTGGTGGGATTGTTGGTGGAAAAGGGGGTTTGACCAACCTCCATGGAAGCAGAGGATGAAGGAGGGACGAACCCTTCTCTAGACTGAAGTGGGGTGACCCTGGGCGGGTCCTCTAGGAGTCCCTGAGGGAGAGATTCATGTGGACGTCAAAAAAATGATGATGAAGATCATATGGCACGCACGTCTCCACATCCGAGAGCAAGTCGAAGACGGAAATGCCGAATAAACCCCATACCTCACCTGATCAGGACGAGAACGTGCTTGGTGGTCCGCTACCCGATAAGGAAGTCCCTCAAGCAGAAGATATGGCCACGACTCTCCAACCGGCCATACCGAAGCCCAAATTGAGAAAAAAAACCCAGGAATTCGGACACGGGTTCGTCATGTCATGAAAATAGCTCTGAGTCCTAAACTGGGGCTCAAAGGCTTCAAACCAAACACCCCAGAGGCAGTGCATTATAACTGGAGCATTCCAGGAATACAAGCGGTCGCTTGAACGGCCGAAACCATGAGATAAAGCCCAAATGGGCGCGACCATCACCTAAACCGGTGCGCCCCCTTAAATCGGCGCCCCCCCCCCCCTTGGGCTTCTTTAAACCGACGTGCCTCTTCCTCTTTCGATCTTAATACGGCGTGCTCCCTTGCATAGCCTCTTAAACCGGCGCGCATCACTATTCACATGTCACTATTCATGCCACTATTCATATCACTATTCACACCATACTATTCAAGCCATTATCATTGTGTTATTAATCCGGCGCGCACAATGTCGCTTCGTTTTAACCCGAAGCTGTCCCATTTTACTTTCGGCCCCCTGTTTCCCGCAGACAGATGGACCGAGAGTTGCGTGAAGCAGAGAAGTCTCCCGACAGCTCCCGATTATCCGTTGGCCAAGCTCGGGGAAGTCAGAAATAGCTTGCTACCAACTCCTTTGTCGGGAGAAAAGAAAGGAAGAAGCTTCCGGGAGCTTTCTTCCCCATATGAGCCTCCCCTGCATCCTGCACGGTTCGAGAACAAAAAGGAAAAAAAGAGGGAGAGAACTTCCTCTCGACCCACCACCCACCAGAAGAGAGCTCTCAGGAGCTCGAGCAAGAACGAGCCAAAGAAAGAAGAGAAGAAGAAAAAGAGAGAAGAGAACCAGAGGTAAGGAGAGGAGAGTCCAGCGAGAGGTGAGCTTAGGGGGAAGAGCTTGTGCTCTGTTCCTCCTCCTCATTCATGTATTTTCTTCTTCTGCTTTCGGGTAGATCCCCTCTGTATTCTGATCTTCCTTTGCTTATGGATGAATAAAAGAAAGTTTTGGCAAATGTGATGTTTTGTTGAGTCTCCATTCTCTTCTGCACTCAGCCTCCCACTCATCCAGGGTCTTTGAAGCTCACTTTTCCATAGTGTGGCCTTCAAAGGAACCCACAGAAGGATGAACATTCATAGTCCTACTGGGTAAACATTCGTCCCTTTCAACCATATCTTCAACTCTGTGGAGTGTTGATGCCCCTCGCAGGCTAGCCCTCGGGGTTTCCCTACATTGGAGTCTACCGGTCACCGTTTGGCACTCCCTACTTTAAGGAGC
Source organism: Amorphophallus konjac (assembly GCA_022559845.1). Taxonomy (NCBI): domain Eukaryota; kingdom Viridiplantae; phylum Streptophyta; class Magnoliopsida; order Alismatales; family Araceae; genus Amorphophallus; species Amorphophallus konjac. The sequence continues at coordinate 403,348,820 of CM040120.1, forward strand.
GTCCCCCAGATGCTGTGGGACTGTCTCCACTTCGCCCCCGCAACCCTCTGGTCATGGGGAGGTGCTGCCCAATTTTTGACTGAACACTTAGTCTATTTTTGACTATGCTCGAGTAAGAACCTCGCATAAGTCTGGATTGGCCATGTCTGCAGGACATTTGGGACCTGAATAAACTCTGCAATCTTCTTAATTAACACCAAAGTTTCAAGAAAATCACTTGGTCTTTCATCTTAATCCTGAATCAATCGAAACTGCCCTAATCCAGCGCGCCATTTTCCGGCGCGGTACCCCCCCCGCGCCATTTTAGCCCTACACTCATAATCCTTTCAAAACTTTTGGGCCCTAAACCGACGCGGTCTTAGCAGACCGGATTAACCTCAGGGCGCGCCGTATTAAGGGCGTGCCATATTAAACCCTTGGGGCGCGCCGTTTTAAGCCATCTCTTAGCCTTTGCATGCCGTATTAGCCCCCATCATGCATTCCACACCGTATAGCCCCTGTCATAATCAAAATTTTGTTCCGGGGGCTCCTCCCCCGGAAACCTCGGCAAGGGGCGCTGCCCCCTTGACCCCCGCGACCTGACCGCGTGCGAGGGCGCACGTTGGTGAGTTCGGGCTCCACACTTAACAATTCACTTCCCCGGACTGTGTGTGAAGAGAAAAGCAATGATGCCCCATAGTATCAGACGTGGACCTCGGAATCCCCGACATGGCCATAATCCGAACACATCTCGGGCCAATAGTTCATCAATTTGACCCGTCCTTACCGGGATCCAACCCCGCACTCATATTAAACTTGCCGTACCTACGGCAGACATCCGTATGGTTTCATTGTTGTCTTCGATGCTTCAAATGCGGACTCTCGTCTGAACAATGAATGGTCCGTTAGTGACCGACATATATACCGGGATCTAATCCCGCACTTGTATTAAACTTGCTATACCTACGGTAAACATTCGTACGGTTTGTCACCGTCTTTTACGCTACAAACACGGACTTTCGTCCGAACAAGAAATGGTCCGCTAGTGACCGACATGCACGCATCTATGAACGTTTACACCCCATCGCGGGGTCTATTTAAACGCAATCCGAGGTTTTGACTCTCACTTCCGTTATTATGAATCTCAGGCCGTAGGCCCCCTTTTCTGGTGATTAATCAACAGTTTTCTCCTCTCCGAGGGGATGTAATTAAAGTCGTAGTCTTTACGGTACGACAGGTTCTCAGTCCCGACACGAACCACACAATCGTCTGATTAGTCAGATCGAGCGCACCATCGACTTCTTTCAAGCCCGCATAAATCGTCACCTAGGTGACTGGCACGCCCTCGCACTAATAAACCGAACAAAGGAACAAAAGGATGAATAAATCAATAAAAATTAGCCATGTCCCGAAAGTGCGTCCACAAGTCTGGCACGCCCAATGGGACTGGACCTCCCTTCATCTCTTCACCGGGATTGGGGGCCCCACGGCCTCTTCTTAAGATTCTAAACTGTTTCTCTTGCAATTATAGGGTCGTACTCTGGCGACTGCGATGGCTACTGCATTTGGACCACTGGCCGTGGTGAGCCATGTCAAGGAGGGCTACCTGGCGGTCCCAATGCAGTTCAGGAATTTCCCTCCAGCAGTTGGCTTCCCCAATTTCCTGAGGGTGGCTTTTGTCAACCTCCTGAAGGTCAAGGGGCCCAAGCCCGTCGAAGTCCATGGCCTCGCTACCGGGGCTGCTACCATCAATCCTGCTGCCGTTAGGCCGTCGTTGATTACTTTCGACCGCGTGGCGATCAAGACGGTGGGCTGTTTCGTCCACCACGTCCGTTTCCACATGGACTTGGCCACCAAGAAGATGGCATCCCGACGAAGGAGGAGCCGAAGGAATGCTACTGATGCCGCTCCCAGGGGCCAGATCTTTAACACCGGCAAGTAGCTCCTGATCGGAGGCATGTGGGTCCACCTCAATGGCCGGAGATCCGACGTAATCCCCGACCGAATTCTGCCAAATGTCCCAGTGCGCAACTTTTTCCAAGCGCTCGAGAGAATAGAGAAGAAGAATAGTTGAGCAGTCCGTCGGCCAAAGAATGGACCGGCCCCTAGGCCATCCAAGATCAAGTAGGTTTGGGTACCTAAACCTACTCGGGTCCCAACGTCGACCGGGACCTGCTAAAACCAACAAGCCCAGGAGGGAAAGGGTGAAGAACCATGAGATGTCAGCATGGGCGTCTCACAAATTACTTGTGCAAGGATATGAACGAAAGGAGAATGCCTTTTTACATGATGAGAATCATAGCAAGACCACTAAGAGGGATCGGCTCGCTCATGGGCCCCCAGCACAAGCAAGGGTACTGCCGTCTATGGACTACCCTAACTATGAAGAAGAAGACATCACCCAGGCCATGTGCGGATATCTCCGTGGGGTCGGGAACACCTCCCTAGGAAGGCAACGGCTACTGCAAGCCATCACCACCGTTGAAGAAGGTCGAAGACGTCCAATCGACCCGGTGGGAAGAGAAGACACGGAATCAGGATGCTACGGGCGTCCCCGCTATGAAAGAGATGCACCGAGAGCCTCGGTGTTCAAAAGATTGACCTTCCCTGGTCAGCCGACCAGATGTCCAAGGAGAAGAAGTAAAAGTATACAAGTCTATACTTGCAATGTGGTCGGAACGACCAGCCACTATGGGGCTCTGCCCGAAGAACCTGAAGAGGTCACCCGGATTGCCGAGAGGCCCGACCCTAACACAAGAAGAGGAAGGGCCGCCAGTAAGGCATTACAAACCCTCTTAGGGATGATAAATCTAGAGGAGATGCCGACTGCCTTAACTATCAATGTAATCACAACGGAAGGTGACGGTGGAATGCCATCCACCTCATCTGAAGAAACACCATTTGAAGAGAGGGGAAGCCTCCCCAGCCCTTTTACCAATGATCCAACCTTGTTGATGTTGCTGCAAAGCTATCGACAAGAAATTGAAGCATTAAAGAAGCAGCTGAGCGAGAGGGACGCTCGTACCTCTGTGCCCGAACAGATCGAAGCCCTCCCCGGGACGTCAGGCGGCAACAGCCAGACATTTGAAGGATCACCACAGGCAATCGCCCCACAATCGGTGCATAACTACACTGGGGGCATTCCTCCCCCGCAACAACAGATTACGGCTGTGTCACAGCCTCCAATCCTCCAATTCCAAGGAGCTCCTGCTACGCCCCACGTGGCTGTATTGACAACGCCGCAGATGCAGCAAGCTCACTTCTATCCAAGCCCGGTTGACCCGTCAGTGATGAACAAACTCATGGTCGAGCAGATGATAGAAATGAAGCTGGCAGAAAAGAGCGATGGTGACTCCGCCTCATTTGATGTCTACAAGGTACCATACCCTCCCCATCATGCTGCCAAGAGGCTGCCCCCTGGCATTACTAAGCCTCTGAAGTTTGAGAAATTCAACGGGCAAGGGTCTCCACGCGAGCACATTGCCTACTACACCAATGTGATGGACGACTTGGCGGCTGACGAGTCCTACCTGCTAAAATTCTTCGGGTCCACATTAACGGGGCTCGCCTTCGAGTGGTACTCGAGCTTGCAGCCCGGGTCTATCATTGACTGGCCAGACCTGCAAAGAAAATTCAAAGAAAGGTTCCACATCGCCGAAAGGGAGGTGACGGTAGCCGAACTATATGAAACCAGGCAGAGGAGCGATGAGTCCGCCCTGGAATATATTAAAAGATGGAGGAACCTCAGCATGAGGTGCAGGCGACCACCGCATCAGGAGGATGCCGTCCAAATATGCAAGCAGAATCTTCGAAGAGAAGTGCTAGAAAGAATGATAGGCACTGAAATCAAGTCATTTGACCGACTGAACAATGTGGTGGCGGAGGTCGAGACATTCCTCTCAAAATACTCAGCCGCTCCTGCTATTTCAAGCCAAAAGACTCGGTCATCTGACAAACGACCAGCATCTCAAGAAGTGCACACGGTTGACTTGAAGACCTTTGAAGAATAGAAGGAAAAGGAGAAGGGGGTAGCTCAGCCTCCCTCGTCAAAGCCCGTCGATCGGTGAGAAGGCCCATCCCTACAGAACAAAATGAAAAAGATGTACTCATTCCGTCGAGATAAGACTCTGCTCTTATTTGAATGGGCTGTGATGTTCGATAAGATCACCCTTTCAGAGCCAAAGCGGCCTGGCGATCTCAGAAGAAAGGACGATCCTCGCTTCTGTCCGTATCATCAAATGATCGGGCATCCCATCGAGGACTGCTATATCTTCAAGGACATCATTGAGTCCTTGATCAAGAAAGGAGAATTACAAATGGGGGAGCACCAAGTCGATCCCCCGCGCCCGCATGAAATGCCCACTCTAGGGGTGACCATCAATATGATATCTATATATCAGCAATTACCTGAAGAAATGGCGGAAGCCTGCACTCAACACACCTATGAGGGCTATATCTTGGCGCAGGCCGAAGATGAAGGAGATTGGCACACCGTGCCCACTAAAGTAAAGAGAAGGGCGGCGCCTCATCGTAGCCCAACAAGTCATATAAAAGGTGTCACACCTCATCCAGAACCCCCGGTCGTGACCCCCGTCTGGCATGAGACAACTCCTCAGTTGGTCATTAGAAGATTCACCAGCAATAAGAAGAAACACATCCCTATACGGGTGCATAAAGAGGCCAACCCGGTGGTGGCATGGCTTCAAGAAGTTATCAATGGGCTAGATGAATATGAACAGCCCGAGATTCGGCCAGTCCAGCTGAAAGAATATGTCCCATGGGAGCAACTTAAATCCATGAAACTAACGGAAGAGACTGAAGCTGAAGCTGAAGTTGAAGAACAGGGCATGTGGGACGAGCTTCCCCCAGAGCAACCCTCGATTGCGAAGAAAAAGGGGAAGAAATCCAAGAATAAGTGCAGAGCTCCGGTTGCATCTTAAAACACTCTTGCAGCCCTATTTGAAACAGTCCAAATCTCTGAAGAGGAGGACGAAGAGATATGCCTCATGCCAGCAGAAGCAAATCAAGCTGAAGCTTCCACCTCCCAACATGTCACTAGGTCAGGAAGAAAATGGGGGCACCCTCCCGAAGCTAGCCATAACATCATGTTCCGTGGCGAACAGCCGTACCAGGTTCCTCAGCCTGAAGTCAAAGAGGGGGAGATTTCTCCTCCCCCAGGGCTATACCCCGAACATGTCAGCAGTAAGGAGGCTCCCTCCTTCACTGAATTTCTAGCATCCCGAGAGGGCGGATGGCCACGCCCGCAACAGCAATGGAGGGTTAAAGCAGCTTCTGCCTTACCCTCAAGAGTACCTCCTCCAGCAAATAAAGACTAGGCGAGCACCCCAAGCTTCGCCGAATTTGTACAAGGAAAAGAACTGGTCCGACCAGTGCAACAAGCCGAAGCAGCACCAGAAGAAAAAGATGAGCAACCCTTAGAGCCAGCTCCTCAAGAGCACCCTGGGGGCAAGGGTAAAAGACTCGAAGAGCTTAGGCGGACTAGCGTCAGAAGCACCAGCAGAATAGTGAAGCAACTGAAAAGAATCCCAGCATACTTCTCTGTTTGGGATATACTCTCCCTTGATGAAGAAACCAGGTAATCCGTAATCACGGCCCTGCAAACGCCGACGTACTTTGAAAGCTGCTTTGCTGAAGCCCAGCCAGGGGTGGCGATGACATTTACGGAGGATGACATGCTTCTGCCCTCCGCCGATCACAACAGGCCTCTTTATGTAAAAGGCCATCTGAACAAACAACCAATAAGCAGAGTACTGATTGATCCGGGGGCAACAGTCAACATACTCCCTTATCGATATATCAGAAATATTGTTTTGATGTGCACCTAATCGAGGTCAGGGATATGAGAATTGCTGGCTTCAACCAGAAATGTGAAGTCCCCATGGGTATGGCAGAGCTTGAACTCTCGCTTGGCAACATCACCACCACAGTGCAGTTTTACGTAATAAACTCTGATACGTCATACAAAGCATTGTTGTGCCGGCCATGGCTGCATAAAAATCAGGTGGTAGCTTCTACTCTCCACCAATGCATAAAGTACCCCCGGGGCGGGAAAGAAGAAAGAGTGTTCGCCGACTTACACCCTTTCGAGGTGTTTGAATGTCACCTTTCGGATGCAGCTATGTACCTGGAGAAGTCAAAGAAGCCCAGCTCTTCAGCTGACGATAAGGGAAATAAGAAGCTAGAAGCCGACGACTGATTTCTTCCGCCACCGCCTGGCTATAAAGCTCCCCTAGAGGTGTCATTCTTGTCTAAAGAAGAAGGAGACCTCAGGGTCCTCCAACTCAATGTTTACCCTCAACCGGGGGCATTAAACCCCGCTAAGCTACTTGGGGACATCAAGGTCCCGTTTGGGGTCGTCAAGCCCGCAGCCAGCGTAGACTGCCAAACAGTCGAAGTGTTGAAGATCATAGAGGTTTCTAATCCTGATGGTCAGCCTACCATATTCTATGTGGCCAAAGAGCTGCCTGTAAAAGGGGATGATGATTGCAGATTCCCCGAAGAGATGCAAGACCAACTTGTCCCAATCACGGGACTCCCTTATGTGACTGGCCGCGCAGTCAAGTTGGCCAGGAAACAACAAATCCCCTTCTGTAAGCCCGCCAGTCAGAAGAAGATGTTCAAAGAGTTTTGGGATCCCCTGAACATGGATAGCAGACTCCTGCGAATCACTCAGCACCCAGGGCTGGGTTTCTCCATTGAAGATCCTCAAGAAATTAATATGATTTCAACCTACACTGTAACAAATGAAGACCCCCCAGGGGCGATCTATGATGAATACATAGAAGACTATGAGATAGCCGAATCGTCGGCAGAAGTAAAAGGCTCAAGCCCCTCCTGGGCGCAGGCGCACAATGAGCGTGGAGTTGACGCTTCATACAAATATTGGGAGTCCATTTCCATGCAACCAACTGCAACCCCCAGTAACAGCTCGCAAGAGCCCCAGACTGAAGAAAGTCATCTCATCCCTGAGGACGCTACATCCACAAGCCAGCCTTCAAGCTGCATAGAGCATGCACAGTCAGTGCCAGGGCTGCTCATCTGGCCCGACCAACAGCCGACCGACTCAAAACAAGACAAAACTGAAATCCCGCCGGTAGGCGAAACAAGACAAGAATATATCTATGAGGCCCTCGAAGCTGAAGAAGATGGTGAAGGCTTTATAGACCTACAACCAGCTCCCCCAGAAATAGAAGATGGCGGTCAAGCCACTGTCGACGAATTAGTCGAAATAAACCTCGGCACTGAGAGTGATCCCAGGCCGACCTTCCTCAGTGCCCTCTTGTAACTTGAGGAGAGGGGGCAGTATGTGAAGCTACTCCAAGAATTCTGAGACTGCTTTGCTTGGAATTACAAGGAGATGCCAGGCCTTAGCCTTGCAATTGCCCAGCACATCTTGGCCATTGATCCTAAAGCCGAGCTGGTGAAGCAATCGCCCAGGCGAATGAGGCCCGAACTTGCAAATCAAATATGCAAAGAGGTTGACAAGGTGAAAGACGTCGACTTCGTAGCTGAAAATCAATATACCACATGGCTGGCAAACATTGTGCCCGTCAAGAAGAAAAATGGCCAGATCCGAATCTGTGTGGATTTTTGGGACCGGAATAAAGCCTGTCCGAAGGATGATTTTTCGGTGCCAATCACCGAAGTGATGATCGATGCCACCACCAGCCATGAGGCCTTGTCGTTCATGGATGGGTCATCCGGATACAATCAGATCTAGATAGCAGAGCATGATAGAATACAAATAGCTTTTCAATCGCCTAAAGGGATTTTCCATTACAAGCGGATGCCCTTCGGCCTCAAGAATACTGGTGCCACCTACCAGAGGGCGATGACAAAAATATTCAACGAGTTGCTCTATAGCAAAGTCGAATGCTACATCGATGACTTGGTCGTCAAAACAAAGAAGAGGGAGGATCATCTGTCTGACCTCAGAATTATATTCGAAAGGTTGCGTCTGCATGAACTGAAGATGAACTCGATGAAGTGCACTTTTGGCGTATCCAGTGGAAAATTCCTGGGCTTCGTCGTCAGATATCGGGGAATTGAAATAGACCCCGCAAAAATCATGGCTATTTAGGAGCTACCTCCTCCAAGGAATCTGATAGAATTACGGTCGTTGCAAGGCCGGCTAGCCTACGTTCGTAGGTTTATCTCGAACCTATCGGGGCGGTGCCAGCCGTTTCACAAGTTAATGATAAAGGATGCCCCATTCCAATGGAGCGAAGAATGCCAGAAAGCTTTTCACCAGCTGAAGGAATATTTGAAGACCCCGCCAGTCCTGGGGGCACCTGTTAAAGGGCGGCCGCTGATCTTGTACATAGCTGCCATTGAATGTTCTCCGGGGGCAATGCTGGCCCAAAACAACGAAGAAGGAAAAGAACAAGTTTTGTACTACCTCAGCCGAAGATTGGTCAGGGCCGAAGCAAAATACACACCTATTGAAAGAGTCTGTCTCGCTCTTGTGTTTGTAGCCAATAAAATGAGGCACTACATGCTGTCGCATGAAGTCACATTGATATCCAGGGCCGACCCGGTCAAATATATACTCTCCCAGCCGATCTTGAAAGGGCGACTGGGCAAATGGGCTGTCATTCTCATGGAGTTTGACATTTCTTATGTGCTGCAAAAGGCCATCAAAGGCCTGGCCATTGCAGATTTCTTTGCAGCACATCCAGTGCCTGCAAATTCTCCTCTGATCACAGAGCTCCCCGAAGATGAAACTTTGGAGGTGGGCCAAATTCAGCAAGCCACTTGGCAGCTATATTTCGACGGTGCGTCGAGAACAGAAGCACCCCCGTCTGGGCGAACAAGAATAAGAGCAGGGGCGGGCGTTGTCCTCAAATCCCCCGAAGGAGAGGTGTTACACACCTCTTGCTCCATCAACAAGGCATGCACAAACAATGAAGCAAAATATGAAGCCCTAATAATCGGTCTCCAGCTAGCCCTCCAGTTGGATATCAGTATGCTGCAAGTGTTTGGGGATTCAATGCTGATCGTCAAACAGATTCAGGGACAATTTGAAGTCTGAAAAGCTGAATTGCTGCCTTACCATGCCAAGGCGAAATAGCTCATGCAGAAGTTTTACTTGGTTGAAGTAAACCACATCGGCCGAGGTCAGAATTCACAGGCCGATGCATTAGCAAAGCTGGCAAGCTCACTGGCAGTCCTGCCAGATGGGTCACTCAACATACAGGTGATCAACAGACAGCAAGTCCCCAGCATGATAGAGGAAGACATAGGTGAAGAAGAACCTGAAGTGGCGACTACAGAAACGGTCGGCTCACCCGACTGGCGTGAGTCCCTCATGAAATGGTTTAAACACCAGCAACTGCCCAAGCAAAGGGAAGAAAAGATCAGGTTGATCTGAATGAAAGACTCCTATGAACTGAGGAGCGGAATCCTATTCCGAATTATGGCGGATGCCAAGAAAAAGATACTCCTTCGATGCCTCTCAACAGAAGAAGCGTGGAGGGTGATGAAAGAAGTACATGCCGGGTCGGCCGGAGCACACCAGGCTGGGCCGAAGATGAAAATTGAAATTAAAAAGTTGGGCTACTATTGGCCGACAATGTTTGACGACTGTTGCAAATATGCCAAGTCGTGCCAAAAATGCCAAGAGCATGCCACAGTCCCCAGGCGGCCTCCAATACAGCTACATCCAACAGCACCCAGTTGGCCTTTCGCCCAATGGGGAACAGATGTGGTGGGTCCATTCCCCCCATCCTCTTCAGGATGCAAGTATATTCTGGCAATAATAGATTACTTCTCTCGCTGGGCAGAGGCTGTAGCCTTGAAAGAGGTCACAGGAGAAATTGTAGCCCGGTTTATCTGGAGAAATGTAATATTCCGATTCGGCATTCCCGACCGGATCGTCTCAGACAGCGGAAGTCACTTCCGAAATCAGAAGGTCTACAAGTTGGCCGAAAAGTACAAGGTTGACTGGCGGACATCCACTTCGTACAACCCGCAGGCAAACGGGTTGGCTGAAGCCTTCAATAAAACACTTTGCACCCTCCTGGCAAAGACTGTCAGCTCTAATAAAAAGGACTGGGAAGACAAGATGTAAGAGGCACTTTGGGAGTACCGTACAGTCTACAAAACCCCAATAGGTTGCTCACCTTTCTCCTTGGTATACGGCTCCGAAGCAGTCGTCCCCATTGAATTAGAAGTACCCTCGTTACGGGTCGCAATTCAGCATGGTTTGGTCGGAGACGACCGAACAAACGTCGAGCGAAGACTGGGGGAGCTCTCCGACTTGGAAGGGAAGCGACTCCGGGCCCAGCAGAATATACAGGTCTACCAAGCCCGCATAGCCCGCGCCTTCGACAAGCTTGTCAAGGAACGCGAATTCAAGAAAGGTGACCTTGTGATGGTCAAAAGAAGAGAAGTCATGGCTGCCAACTACAATGGTAAGCTGAATGAAAACTAGCTCGGGCCGTACGTCGTCCATAAAGTCTACGAAGGGGGCGCATATGTAGTTGTCAACCATAGAGGGGAGACTCAATTTCCACCCCTTATTGGAAGACACTTGAAGCTATATCATGCACCACTTCCCCAGCTCGATGAGCAGCTGAAGCCCCCGCCCCAGGTGGAACAAGAATGTTTCTTAGATCTCCTGTGAGACTATGCAATACCTGTTCAAAAAAAAGACAACAAAGAAAATTATTAAAGTCCTTAGGGGACGTACATTCATCAGGTCCCACCAAAATGCGAAGCTCCCCCTCTAGCCCAGACCACCGCGTCTCGGCCGAATAACCAAACAACTACATCCCATGTAGTAAAAAAAACCCTACTTCCAGCTCAACACTGCTTCATCCCGTCCCACTGACGCATAAACCAGTGGCCCAGACCTTCCGTCTGAAGCCATGAACAAAAAGACCCTTGCTTTGGCACTAACCTCGTGTCAATGAACAAACCACGTCGATCTCCAACTCCCTGTCGGCATCGATGAACAAACCAGTGGCCCAGACCTTTCGTCTGAAGCCACGAACAAAAAGACCCTTACTTTGGCACTAACCCCGTGTCAATGAACAAACCACGTCGATCTCCGACTCCCTGTCAGCATCGATGAACAAACCAGTGGCCCAGACCTTTCGTCTGAAGCCACGAACAAAAAGACCCTTACTTTGGCACTAGCCCCGTGTCAATGAACAAATCACATCAATCCCCAACTCTCTGTCGGAATCAATGAATAAACCAGTGGCCCAGACCTTTCGTCTGAAGCCATGAACAAAAAGACCCTTACTTTGGCACTAACCCCGTGTCAATGAACGAACCACGTCGGTCTCTGACTCCTTGTCGGCATCGATGAATAGACCAGTGGCCCAGACCTTCCGTCTGAAGCCATGAACAAAAAAATACCCTTGCTTTGGCACTAACCCCGTGTCAATGAACAAACCACGTCGGTCCTCGACTCCCTGTCGGTATCGATGAACAAACCAGTGGCCCAGACCTTCCGTCTAAAGCAATGAACAAAAAGACCCTTGCTTTGGCCCTGACCTTGTGTCAGTGAATAAACCACCTCAATATCTCAATTTCCAGTCCCACTGACAAATAAACCCGTAGCTCGGACCTTCCGTCCGAAGCTATAAACAAAAAAAAAAACCCTTCCACTCTAGATCGGACCCTTCGTCTGGCTAGAGAACAAGAGGTCCTTTATATTGTCGGCAACCCTGACGCAGAAAAGAAACCTCCTTGCTTGACTCGGACCTTCCGTCCGAGTTTTTTTTTTAAGTAAGCACCAGCCAACAAAGTCAGTATCCAGTCAAGTGCACCATCCCCCAGCAGGAGATAATGTTCTCACTCCCCCAGACTGACTGTGTGGCCAAGAAATTTTATTGATATATTGAATGAATACAATATCACCGGGGCATACCCCTGACTATCGCTATGACATCCAAGAAAGGATAAAGAGACAAAAGTCCAAAACCAAAAACTAATTACATTTCCGGATAGCAGGGAGACCCGCTTTATCCACCCTTAAGGCTCCCCTGGCCAGCCTAGGGAGCTCACAATTACGAGAAAAAATACTATTGGTTTGATTATCACAAGCATGGGAGGCCAAGGCATCAGCCACTTGGTTGCCCTCCCTATATATATGCTGCACAGAACAACCACACTTAGTAATAAGATCAAGAATTCCCTTCCACCAAGGGAGAACATTCCAATAAGGGGCCACCCCTTTCCGGATTGCCTCTACTAGCACTGCACAGTCACTGAAGATGAGCTCCACCTGAAGACCACCAAACAACGCCATTGCTAAACCATCATGGAGCGCCCTAGCCTCTGCTAACAGACTTCGCCCATGACCATAATGAAAGGCAAAGCCAATTATCAAGTTACCAGCTAGGTCGCGAAAGCACCCTCCTCCACCACTCATGCCCGGGTTACCTTTAGAAGCCCCATCAACATGCAGCGTAATTTTGGACAATGACAGCTTACTCCACACCATAATGGGCATTCTCTGAGCGCACCGTGGATAAAAATGGAATTGAGCCAACAAAGTCCTTTGTAAGCTAGATAAGGTAGTATGAAACAGAATTCTATCCAGAGAGACATTGATTGCATCATAAATTCTTCTTTTGATCAAACTAACAGATAAGGGAATATTATCAAATCTGGCAGAGCATCTAGCTTTCCATAATTCCCACATTAAAAGAACAACAGCATACATACCAATGAAACTAAGAGCAGAGACCAAACTGGTACCTGCCAGTAGGTTCCAACAGCAGATGGTGATATGCTCACTAAGGTGAATCTTTGAGCTAATTAAAGGCCTGACCCATAACCACAGTTCAGCTGCCAGCTCCCCCTTAATAAACAAGTGATTAAGATCCTCAGTGTCTGGCTGTGGACAGCAACTACATTTAGAAACAATAGGAATCCCACAATCTGCCACCCTACTGTCAACAGGCACTGCACGGTGGATTAATTTCCAGAAGAACATAGCAGGCCTTGGAACAAGGCTAGAATGCCATAGATTAGCCCAGGGACCTCTAGATATACCCGATGACCTTAAAATTTTACCAACTGATTTGACCGTAAATGACCCTCCAGCTGTGGCTGTCCATACACATAAGTCCTCCTCATCTCTTAATTGAATATTGGGAAGGCCTGTAGAAACCAGATTCCTTGCTTCATGATGAGGGTCTAGCATGACATCCCTGACAGTGGTACCCGGCCGAGTCAGAATTGAGCTAAAGTCAGCTTGCAAAACAGAACTGATCAGAGGACCTTGACCCGTCCAGTTGTCCTTCCAGAAATCCACACCCCTTCCATTACCAATAATCCATCTGGAATTTTGAATGATCAGGTCTTTCTCCGTCAGAGTTGATGAATAAAAAGAACCATCTTTGCTCGGCTCGGACCTTCCGTCCAGGTTGGTGAAAAAAAGAATCATCTTTGCTCGGCTCGGACCTTCTGTCCAGGTCGATGAATAAAAAGAACCCTTTTTGCTCGGCTCGGACCTTCTGCCCAGGTCGATGAACAAAAAGAACCCTCTTTGCTTGGCTCGGACCTTCTATCCAAGTCGATGAACAAAAGAACCATCTTTGCTCGGCTCGGACCTTTCATCCAGGTCGATGAACAAAAAGAATCATCTTTGTTCAGCTCGGACCCTCCGTCTGAGTCGATGAATAAACAACTTTCCTTAAATCAACAAAAGTCACCAACTCCCCATTGGGATTGACCTCATCTAAGTCATTTTAGGCCTCTTGCCTAGGACGACGCATAAACCCTTCTTTCTTACTACGGTATTCACCCCATGCCGATGACTAAACCCCCACTCTGACATGCCGGTCCGTGTGCCTACGCTGTGAAGCGGTTCCCTCATCCCTTCGCTGAAGGAGTGAGCACTTTCCTGTGAATCCGCACCGGACCAGCATTCCACTAGCCCGGAAGAACAAACATCTTATCAAAGAGCTCTACACTCGCGGGCCCCGTGCACTCGTCCCTCGCTTGCGCCACCCGCGAGTGGGGGGCATTTGTGGACGTCAAACAAATGATGATGAAGATCATACGGCATGCACGTCTCCGCATCCGAGAGCAAGTCGAAGACGGAAATGTCGAAAAAACCCCATACCTTACCCGATCAGGACGAGAACGTGCTTGGTGGTCCGCTACCCGATAAGGAAGCCCCTCAAGCAAAGGATATGGCCACGACTCTCCAACCGGCCATACCGAAGCCCAAATTGAGAAAAAAACCCAAGAATTCAGACACGGGTTCGTCATGTCCTGAAAATCGCTCTGAGTCCTAAACTGGGGCTCAAAGGCTTCAAACCAAACACCCCAGAGGCAGTGCATTGTAACCGGAGCATTCCGGGAATACAAGCGGTTGTCTAAACGGCCGAAACCATGAGATAAAGCCCAAACGGGCTCGACCAACACCTAAACCAGCGCGCCCCCCCTTGGGCTTCCTTAAACCAGCGCGCCCCTTTCTCTTTGGATCTTAATACAGCGCGCACCCTTGCATAACCTCTTAAACTGGCGCACATCACTATTCACGTGTCACTATTCACACCATACTATTCAAGCCATTCTCGTTGTGTTGTTAATCCAGCGCGCACAATGTTGCGCCGTTTTAACCCGAAGCTGTCCCATTTTGCTTTCGGCCCCCTATTTCCCGCAGACAGATGGACCGAGAGTTGGGTGAAGCAGAGAAGTCTCCCGACAGCTCCCGATTATCCGTCGGCCAAGCTCGGGGAAGTCAGAAATAGCTTGCTACCAACTCCTTTGTCGGGAGAAAAAAAAGGAAGAAGCTTCCAGGAGCTTTCTTCCCCAGATGAGCCTCCCCTGTATCCTGCACGGTTCGAGAACAAAAAGGAAAAAAAGAGGGAGAGAACTTTCTCTCGACCCACCACCCACCAGAAGAGAGCTCTCAGGAGCTCGAGAAAGAACGAACCAGAGAAAGAAGAGAAGAAGAAAAAGAGAGAAGAGAACCATAGGTAAGGAGAGGAGAGTCCAGCGAGAGGTGGGCTTGGAGGGAAGAGCTTGTGCTCTGTTCCCCCTTCCCGTTCATGTATTTTCTACTTCTGCTTTAGGGTAGATCCCCTCCTGTATTCTGATCTTCCTTTGCTTATGGATGAATACAAGAAAGTTTTGGCAAACGCGATGTTTTGTTGAGTCTCCATTCTCTTCTGCACTCAACCTCCCACTCATCTAGGGTCTTTGAAGCTCGCTTTTCCATAGCGTGGCCTTCAAAGGAACCCACAGAAGGATGAACATTCATAGTCCTACTGGCCAAACATTCGTCCCTTTCAACCGTATCTTCACCTCTATAGAGTGTTGATGCCCCTCGTAGGCTAGCCCTCGGGGTTTCCCTCCATTGGAGTCTGCCGGTCACCGTTTGGCACTCCCGACTTTAAGGAGCGTACCCCAGATGCTGGGAGACTGTCTCCACTTTGCCCCCGCAACTCTCTGGTCATGGGGAGGTGCTGCCCAATTTTTGACTGAACACTTAGTCTATTTTTGACTATGCTCGAGTAAGAACATCGCATAAGTCTGGACTTTCCATGTCTGCAGGACATTTGGGACCTGAATAAACTCTGCAATCTTCTTAATTAACACCAAAGTTTCAAGAAAATCACTTGGTCTTTCATGTTAATCCCGAATCAATCGAAACTGCCCTAATCCGGCGCGCCCCAAAACCGGCGCGCCATTTTCCGGCGCGGTACCCCCCCGCGCCGTTTTAGCCCTACACTCACAATCCTTTTAAAACTTTTGGGCCCTAAACTGGCGCGGTCTTAGCGCACCGGATTAACCTCAGGGCGAGGGCGCACGTTGGCGAGTTCGGGCTCCACACTTAACAATTCGCTTCCCTGGACTGTGCGTGAAGAGAAAAGTAATGATGCCCCATGGTATCGGTCGTGGACCTCGGAATCCCCGACATGGTCATGATCCGAACACATCTCAGGCCAATAGTTCATCAATTTGACCCGTCCTTACCGGGATCCAACCCCGCACTCATATTAAACTTGTCGTACCTACGGCAGACATCCGTATGGTTTCATCGTTGTCTTCGATGCTTCAAATGCGGACTCTCATCTAACAATGAATGGTTCGTTAGTGACCGACATATATACCGGGATCTAATCCCGCACTTATATTAAACTTGCCGTACCTATGGCAAACATTCGTACAGTTTGTCACCGTCTTTTACACTACAAACACAGACTTTCGTCCGAACAAGAAATGGTCCGCCAGTGACCGACATGCACGCATCTATGAACGTTTACGCCCCATCGTGGGGTCTGTTTAAACATAATCTGAGGTTTTGACTCTCGCTTCTGTTATTATGAATCTCAGGCCGTAGGCCCCCTTTTCCGGTGATTAATCAAGGGTTTTCTCCTCTCCGAGGAGATGTAATTAACGTCGTAGCCTTTACGATACGTAGGGTTCTCAGTCCCGACATGAACCACACAATCGTCTGATTAGTCAGATCGAGCGCACCATCGGCTTCTTTCAAGCCCGCATAAATCGTCACCTAGGTGACTGGCATGCCCTCGCACTAATAAACTGAACAAACGAACAAAAGGATGAATAAATTAATAAAAATTAGCCATGTCCCGAAAGTGCGTCCACAATTCCTCATGGGAACGGGGAAAATCATAAGAATACATGGTGCAGTCGAACCAAGGATTGAAATAAGAAGTGAACGAGAAATTTCCCCTAGGAGATGAACCTATGGATCAGAAGCAACTCCACATACAATGTGGCACCTATCAAATGAAGACAACACAAACAAGCACCAATAAAAAACCAAACAAAATGACCCAAAAAAGAGGAAATATGCAAAAATGAAGGGGAATAAGACAACCAAAGTCAACCAAGTTATAATGATGCACAAATTTTTATTTATTTCTCCTTTAGAACCTTAGTGATTTGAATAAGATGTTCTCTCCAACAATAGGTTCTTAATGGGAAAGGATGGTGGGAAGTTGGTTGACTCTAGGTGTAAACTCTCCCTCACTTATGCAACCTAGACACGGGATGGCAAAGGTACAACCAGCCCGGCGTCCGTGTGGGAATCCACAGCTCGCGGGGACTTATATAGGTCCTGGATGTGATCACCTAGTCGACCCCAAGGAATATGGAGGCGAGAGGATCACACACCAAGGTAGGAATGCAACTATGATATGAGAGATGAATGATCCTATGTGCACTGGAGTGCATGCAATTTCTAGCCTAGAAACTAATAAACAATATGCAAAAAATGATATGAATATATGCCACAATAGAGGAGGAGACCAGATAACACCCAGGGATAATAAGAATCAGCAAAAAATGTGAAAATATCAACACCCTCGGGATGCGTACTTGTAAATGGAGAAACAGTCGTCTGAGGACCGCTAAGGAGATAAGACGGTCTACCGCTAGACCGCTTTTAGGCAAGAAACGGCCGGGAGGAGACCGCCAGGAGCCAGAGAGCATAAAACAACAGGAAATGAAACGGGAAAAACTGAGGAAACACAAGGGCAACTAGGAACAGCAAAGAATAGTAGGTCAAATAGCAACTCAACACGATTGGCACTAGACGTCCCACCGTGATCGCCAAAAAATAGAGGTTGTAGATATTTTTATGTGTGTGATGATAGTGTGATGTGTGAGATATAGATATGATGCAAGTGGGTGATGTGCTAACTCAAGCAATCAATAACATCAAGTATAGAGCATGTGGGCATGTCATCTTAATAGTGCAAAGATAAAGCAAGGAGGAAACTAAGCACACGCCGGGGCGTGGAGCAAAGGAATAAAAAGGTAACACACACCGTGGGTGTGGAGCAACTAAAAGCAAAGGAAGAAATAAAAGAGATGAAGACAAATACCCAAGGAAGAAAAGATGTGATCGCCACCAAAGCAAATAATGCAGTGAAACTACACTATGTACCTTGGAAAGAGCCGAGTGAAGCACACCCACCCACGGGAGAGAACAACCAGGTGCTGCGGAGACAAACAGTCCTCAGACAACTGCTAGACGAACATAAACGGTCCAACGATAGACCTCCAAAGATCCCTAAACGGTCTGCCAAACGGTCGCTAGACACACCCAGAACAATGATGTGGAACTTGGATCTCCACCCCTCCTGGCCGGCCAGAAGAGTTGGGCCTCGTGTAGTGAGCTCTATAAACTTGCAAAAGAGTGTAAACACATAGAAAAAGTATCCCAATTAGCCCTTGGACAAGTGTAGTATCTATAGTGAAATTAAGCTAAGATGCATAAAAGGAAGGGTGAATACCTAGGGGTTGTTGGTTTTTTAACCCCTGTGGGGTGTGAAAAAAAGTAGGAGGATGTTTGAAAACGTGATGTGAGTGCAGAAGAACGTGGAAGAAGAAGAGAGAAAATGCTACGATGATGCAAAGGAAGACTAAGACTAAGAGAGAAAAAAGACACAAAGAACACTAATGGAACTTGATACTCCCTCGACCAGACGAACTAAGGATGTAGAAATGACTTCTCCTTGGTTGGTACTTGCTCCAGAATGTAGCATCACTTCGTTGCAAGCTCTAGATATTTTTGTGTGTAATGATAGTGTGATGTGTGAGATATAGATATGATGCAAGTGGGTGATGTGCTAACTCAAGCAATCAATAACATCAAGCACAGAGCATGTGGGCATGTCATCTTAATAGTGCAAAGATAAAGCAAGGAGGAAACTAAACACACGCCGGGGCGTGGAGCAAAGGAATAAAAAGGTAACACACACTGTGGGTGTGGAGCAACTAAAAGCAAAGGAAGAAATAAAAGAGATGATGACAAATACCCAAGTAAGGAAAGATGTGATCGCTACCAAAGCAAATAATGTAGTGAAACTACACTACGTACCTTGGAAAGAGCCGAGTGAAGCACACCCGCCCGCGGGAGAGAACAACCAGGTGCTGTGGAGACAAACGGTCCTCAGAAAACCGCTAGACGAACATAAAAGGTCCAACGATAGACCGCCAAAGATCCCCAAACGGTCTGCCAAACGGCCGCTAGACACACCCAGAATAATGATGTGGAACTTGGATCTCCACCCCTCCTGGCCGGCTAGAAGAGTTGGGCCTCGTGTAGTGAGCTCTGTAAACCTGCAAAAGAGTGTAAACACACAGAAAAAGCAACCCAATTAGCCCTTGGACAAGTGTAGTATCTATAGTGCAATTAAGCTAAGATGCATAAAAGGAAGGGTGAATACCAGGAGTTGGTGGTTTTTTAACCCCTGTGAGGTGTCGAAAAAAGTAGGAGGATGTTTGAAAATATGATGTGAGTGCAGAAGAACGTGGAAGAAGAAGAGAGAAAATGCTATGATGATGCAAAGGAAGACTAAGACTAAGAGAGAAAAAAGACACAAAGAACACTAATGGAACTTAAAACTCCCTAGACCAGACGAACTAACTGTTGGGTCCCGAGAGGTGCAATAGGATCAAGAAGGGTGGGTTGAATCGATCCTTTCACGAACTATGGCCTATTTAAAACTTGACTACCAAAAGCATAGACCACCCCTATAAAGCAATTAAAACACTTAGACATAAGGCACAGCGGCTTTAGAGGGGAATGGATTAGGTGTAAATGATGGTCCTAAGACTACACAGGTTGTGGTACAAGCTATGGTGCTTCTCAGCAAACCTCTTATGTGTGTGTGAACAAGGTGATCTCCCTTTTGCTGGGGAAAGCTCCCCAGTGCCTGAGTGCAAAGGTGCAGCAAGCAGCCAAGGGAATGCTAGTAGCGAGAAAGGAATAACTGGTGTGTATACAAAATTACGCAGCCCACAAAGCTAGAGTGTGCGATGGAGATAAATAAGATTATATGCAGTGAAGCAAGCACACCGACCTGTGAATAGGGATAGAAGATATGGAACAAGCCCAAAAGATGTTCCACCCACAACATAAGAATTTTAAGGTGATTCGGTTGTAAACCCACAACCTACGTCCACCTCTCACCAAACTCGGTGAGGCTTTCCTACTGACTCACATCTTGATTTGGGACACGCCCCAAAACCACAAAACGGAAAACCCTCGTTTGTCTTCCGACACACAAAACCGGTAGGGACGGTTCTCCACAGACAGGAGCACACCTCCATCGGTCTTCCTACACACAAACCGGTAGGGACGGTTCAAGAAGTAATGAGACAAATGTAAAGCACAAAGGAAAACACTACAAGTGCAATGGGAAAAAACCACAAAAACAAAAAGGATAAACAGCAACTGAATCTTCAGATAAAGATCTGAAAGGTGGGGACTACAGCTACTAGTTCAGATCCGAAGATCTATCTTTTCCAGCGACGGTAGACTGTAGGGCTACTCTCCCTCTCAAGACTGATCTTCTTTTATTCTTCTCTAACAGCACTGGACTGAGTTAAACAAGTGATGGGCTGCTCTCATGTGCTTCTTAGGGAAGTTCTTGGTAGATGCTCAAGGGCGTGGCACTTTCTGGGAAGCAACGACAATTGTAGCAGCAGCTTCTTCAGTTGAGGAAGCTTCATATATATAGGAAAGCGAGGGAAACTTTTCCCACCACAAGTTCTTCCATCAGACCATGCAGCAATGATTTTCCTTTCAAATAGTTCTTCCCTTGCAGCATGGATGTGCATGCCTCTTTAATGCGGTCCCCATGATAGGACGGTGGTAGGCAGGCATCAGACCATATCTATCCTTTTGTTACTTTTCAGATCTCCTCACAAATTGTCCCTTTGACTTGCGGTCTCCTTATTGTCTGAAGTCCACTTCTGTCATGAGTACTCTGTCTGCACAAGAGTCTTCATTGGGTGACAGCAAAAATGGCAGACTGTAGGGTGTCCTTCCTCCAGCTGGATTTCTGACAAAAGTAGCTCCAAGAAGGTAGATTAGATGTGACATGTTGATAGGGACAAAAGTCAAACCTGGGTACCTCATCCAGACATCAAAACCCGTGAAATTAGACATTTGCGATACCTATTTTCTCTCTCTGGATGGCCCACTTGATCTGACAGAAAATTGACTTGAAATGCTTCTGGGAGGACAGAGGTAGACCTTCTTCTTCATTGAGGCATTTCATCAAACACTGCACAGACCTTGGTTCCTTCATGTGCACAGACCCTAAGTATGCTTAGACCTATATGCACAGACTTGGATGCTATATGTGAAACTTGCACAGACCTTGTACAGGACATGCACAGACCTTATGATGCAATATGCAAACATGTACAGACTTTGTGCAGGACATGCATAGACCAAGTAGTGCAATTGTGCAAATGTGCATAGACCTTGGTCACATGATGAATGGATGTGCATCGACCCTATACGTACGTAGGTATAATGTGCACTGACCTACATGTGCATAGACCTATATGATGCGGGACGAGACCACGGACACGACAACAGTCCTCGTACTCTAGGTGAGCTCATGATTGCCCCTTAACGAGGGAAGCGTCGGACGTGCACGGTTGAGAAACCGGCAAGAGCTAGGGTGGTCAATTCTCTTTTATGCCCGGATCGGGTCACGGGACGGTAACACTCTCTCTCGCAGCAGCGGTGATATAAATATAAAGCGAGCTAATTATCCCTACACATGCTCTCTAGCAGCGGTATAAACAAATATATATGAAGTAAGCAAAATGCCGAGAAGGGAGCGAAAACGATACCTCCACGCGCTCGGCGTGGGGACGACGGACCTGGCCGAAACTCGTACTCCCGGAATAATATTACACACTTGTTACAGCAATGAAGCACTGCCCACTCCACGTAGGGAGGTAAAGGGCGACACAATGGGGTCCGGGAGGACCGAATTCGGGTTGACGGGCGGCTTCTCGCGTCTCTTCGGCAGCACCCGAACTCGTGACTGTGGGACCCGCGTGCTGGCTGGAGGGGCCGTGTGGGACCCGGTGGCACCGCTGTAGTGGGGACACTTGGGGAAGAGCTCCCCGGGATGGCGGCACGCTGATTCACCGGCTGGAGGCCGGACGGCTCCGATCGGCACCGATCGGAATAACCGGCCACGGATCTGCCGGTTCTATTTTTCAACGCGCGACCCGACGAGATCGCTCGCTGCGACCAACCCCGATGTCGGATCAACGATCAGGAGGTACCGATGGAAAGCTCTCTAGAAATCCTTCAAGATAGGACTGGAGAGAGTTGCTGGCTCTTCACGGATCTGTGCCTTAACTAATTTTGAAGCTGCTGTTGTACAGTACCCGAATTCTCAGATCAGTAAAGAATTTTCCTGTGGATCACCTTTGACCGCGAGGTAGACGTCCGAATCTGAAGTTGGGTCCTTCAGAAAAATTGTAGATCTTCAAGAGAGGAAATCAAGGGTATTTTTAGATCTGGAAAATATGGTGATTTGGATTTTCTAGAGTTTTTAAACTGGACTGTGGTCGGATCTGGACTGATGCAGATAGAACTGTAGATGAGTTGGGACAGGAATTTCTAAAAATATGAAACGAACTTTCTAAATTCCAAGAAAATTTGGAGAGGTGGAGGCGTGTGGACAGAATGCCCAATAAAATTGGGGGCTCCAATAAAAATCAAAAGGTGGTCTGGGAATGGAAAACTCAGGGAAACTATCACTGTAGATAGAGATCTAGTAGAACTAGGATGATAGTTTGAACGAAAATGGAAAAATACCAAATGATGGAAATATGACTTGATATTTTTTGTGAAGATAAGGGTTCGAGAGGTGAACCACTCCTGAAAATTTCAGCTCCAGAGGAGGAGGGAGGTGGGAGCAAAAATTCGTGGAAGTTGCCTCTGTCCTGGATGGACAGATTACCGAAGATGGCTTCGCGGCGGCACGAACGGCGGCGGCGGCGGCACCGATGAACTCAGAGATTGAGGGGGAGGAGATAGAGGGGTTCCACTCTAGAATTGGGGGTTGGGGATGAAGAAAACCAGAGGGAGAGAGAGGGGAGGTCAAAATTCTCACAAGGGGGCTCTTGCACAATGCTTTTTTCACTTTCATTAATTCTAGAATAATAGAAATACATGACTTATATAATAAATAAAAAAAAGACCATGAATACCCTTAGATCTAGGATCTGGAGGGGCATTTAAGGGACTTCATATTTGATCCAAATAAAATAAAAAAATGAAATTCCTAATTAATTCTAATGGGGGGACAAGGTAGGTGAGGTAGGTAGCCTACCTTTGAATTTTTAATCCACTTATCTCCCATGTGGTCAATTGGCATTCCAACCTTCTAGATGGCCACCTAGGATGGTTGACCAGCCCCACATGATCTAGGTGGATCAATGGGAAAGGGGTGAGGACCCCCTTGCTTGGGCCTACTGGAATTTTACATATAAACCCACTAAGACTTACAATTGTGTACCCATATAACACAAGGGTATACATACAAATATGAAAGGACATAAATGCAAAAAAAATGCAGACGGTCTTGCCTCGATGTCCCCATCAATTCTCCCCAAGTGGGAGAAACTCGACCCCGTCGAGTAGGGGTATTGATGCTCGAGTACTGTGGCGGATCCGTCACCGTGCCAAGTAACGCGGGTATGCTCCACTCCAAGTGACTGTCACCTGCTCATTCCATATATACTTGATGTGCACGAACTGCTATGAGCTAAAGGTGGACACTCCGGGTGGGGCACTCTCAAAATGGGGGGAGGCGGCTCAAAGACTCACTAAGAATCACCGCTGGGTCCCTGTAGGTGACTGATCCGGGTATAGTGGTAGAACCGTTCCCAAACTCCTCGAGTGAGTCTACTCGCTTTCACACTCATAAGGGACTGACATCGACGAGCTTGCACACGACACATGCAGACTCACCATGCATTAACACACATATGCAAACCACACAAATAAGAAACCGACTCATGACTCGAGACAAATCTATGGTTAGTCCGACCCGTACATGGATGACGGCGGACCAGGACACCCGAACGTATGCCATGCATGCATCTGACGTAACCGGTGGTTGACATCATGCGGAAATCCTAGACCTCCTAAGGTGGGCCATGCATGCATATGGGATGTGGATGTGGGAGGACCAAGAGTATTTCCCCTAGATGATGGTGTATCTTGTAGGTGTACGGGCTTGGTGGGCGTAGATGACCAGGCCCATGGGGTAGGAGTGTGATAGTGGACTCCCTCTAAGAAGTGAAGTATATATGGAGGGTCTAAGGATCCACTAGGGAATGGGTCAAAGGGATCAAAGAAGGTATGACCCCTTGTGGTGGATTCCCACAAGTCACGGTCCCACGTGTAGAAGTTTTGAAGGTGTGGATAGTCACCTTCTTGAATTGTGACGGGTGGGATGGGGATCGTAGGCAAGAAGTATGATTCCTCCCTCGGACAAAAGGGTATGAATTCGGGCTCATCCGGTAGCGGGAGAAGTAGAAGAACCTCGTGGTGACACAACCCACGGTGCACTCGGAGGTAATGGACCCGAAGGTCGGATGGGTGAAGCTAAGACTAGCGGGTTGGTCAAAGCCTCGCGCCAAAAGATGCGTCAACTTCCATTGTGAATCTAATCCCATGACAAGATCGTCCAATGTGTCAACATGGTGACTACATCGAAATGTGGTATGGAAGGAGTTGACCGGCACTAAAGGGAGGATGGGGTCCATGGATGGAAAGGGAGGTATGACCAAGCCATCCTTGAGCCAACTAAAAAGCGGCTTGGCAATGTATAGTGTACCTGTTAGAAATACGGGTGGCTCGGGCCTTGGTGGCTCCAAATGAGATGGTTGTGAATCACGTTCGGACATAGAGGGTGGTGGCATTGGAGCTCTCGAGGGTGATGGAGGCGTGGTATCCATGGTGGGAAGAGGGCTTGGGGATGCTAGAGGTGGGGCCGGGTGAAGACTACCGGCTATGACCTCCTTGGGCTCGGGTTGGAGTAGTGCCCTCTCAATCCTATCCAGCCCGTCCGTAAATTGTTTCAAGATCTCGGCAAGGGTGCGGGTTGGAGTAGAGACCTTGGGGTGGACTCGCTCCTCGTCCCTCGGCCTAGGTGTGGTCCTAGGCTCGGCTATAAGCGGGGCTTCCACTCGGTTGGAGGTACTTGAGTGGGTTGGGATGGGGGTGCCAAGGTGAGGTTGGTTGGAGGTGACTGGGCGGGCCACTAGATTGGGGTCGCCTTGGTGGGCTTGGACGGCGGTGAAGGGGTGGGATTGGGTAGAGGTGTGGCCCACTTGATTGTGGGTGAGTTGGTGGGGTTGGTGAGTGGTATGACCTCCGTGGTTGGAGGTAGGTGGGCGAGGAAAGTAGGCCCTTCTAAGCGCTCTCTTCATTTCCCACCATGACTCGATGGGCCTTAGATTCCTATCCTCCCTCCAATATTTGATGTCCCTCCATGTTTCGGCGGCTTCACCAAAAAGTCACCTTTTGGCAACATCGACTTGCATGGGCCCGTACATATTATACACCTCGAAGTAGTCGTCCATAATGGCTTCCCACTCTAGGTAGTCACCTGGGTCATCAGACCCGTAGAAGTCCCGGGTTTCGGGCCTAGTGGGGTGATTCGGGTGGTCCTTCTATTTGAGATAGTATCGCCACCATGGATAAGATCCGGGTGTTCGGTAATCCATGGGACATGGAGAAGCTAGTGGATGACCATGTCGACACTAGTAGATAAACCAACTAGACAATAGACTACAACCCTAGACATGACGACCAAGACTCGGTAGGTGGCAGAGCTAATCGATCCGAAGATCACTCGCGCAAATGTGTGGCCTTCCCGATAGGCGTAGCCTAACGTTCGGACAACACCTTTTGATATACCGACTAATGGTATGCAATTGCAACTCCTAAGACCGACTTAGACACTTAGACTTAAATGACACTCTTTTTTTTTGACACCCTAGACTCAAACTCGCACTGATACCAAATTGATGCGGGACAAGACCACGGACACGACAACAGTCCTCGGACTCTAGGTGAGCTCGTGATTGTCCCTTAACGAGGGAAGCGTCGGACATGCACGGTTGAGAAACCGGCAAGAGCTAGGGTGGTCAATTCTCTTTTGTGCCCGGATCGGGTCACGGGACGGTAACGCTCTCTCTCGCAGCAGCGGTGATATAGATATAAAGCGAGCTAATTATCCCTACATATGCTCTCTAGCAGCGGCATAAACAAATATATATGAAGTAAGTAAAATGCCGAGAAGGGAGCGAAAACGATACCTCCATGCGCTCAGCGTGGGGACGACGGACCCGGCCGAAACCCGTACTCCCGGAATAATATTACACACTTGTTACAGCAATGAAGCACTGTCCACTCCACGCAGGGAGGTAAAGGGCGACACAATGGGGTCCGGGAGGACCGAATTCGGGTTGACGGGCGGCTTCTCTCATCTCTTCGGCAGCACCCGAACTCGTGATTGTGGGACCCGCGTGCTGGCCGGAGGGGCCGTGTGGGACCCGGTGGCACCGCTGTAGTGGGGACACTTGGGGAAGCGCTCCCCGGGATGGCGGCACGCTGATTCTCCAGTTGGAGGCCGGACGGCTCCGATCGGCACCGGTCGGAATAACCGGCCACGGATCTACCGGTTCTATTTTTCAGCGCGCGACCCGACGAGATCGCTCGCTGCGACCAACCCCGATGTCGGATCAACGATCAGGAGGTACCGATGGAAAGCTCTCTCGAAATCCTTCAAGATAGGACTAGAGAGAGTAGCTGGATCTTCACGGATCTGGGCCTTAGCTAATTTTGAAGCTGCTGTTGTACAGTACCTGAATTCTCAGATCAGCAGAGAACTTTCCTGTGGATCGCCTTTGACCGCGAGGTAGACGTCCGAATCTGAAGTTGGGTCCTTCAGAAAAATTGTATATCTTTAAGAGAGAAACCAGGGGTATTTTTAGATCTTGAAAATATGGTGATTTAGATTTTCTAGAGTTTTTAAACTGGACTATGGTCGGATCTGGACTGATGCAGACAGAACTGTAGATGAGTTGGGACAGGAATTTCTAAAAATATGAAACGAACTTTCTAAATTCCACGAAAATTTGGAGAGGTGGAGGCGTGTGGACAGAACACCTAATAAAATTAGGGGCTCCAAGAAAAATCAAAAGGTGGTCTGGGAATGAAAAACTCAGGGAAACTATCACTGTAGACAGAGATCTGGCAGAACTAGGATGACAGTTTGAACGAAAATGGAAAAATACCAAATGAAGAAATATGACTTGAAATTTTTTGTGAAGATAAGGGTTCGAGAGGTGAACCACTCCTGAAAATTTCAGCTCCAGAGGAAGAGGGAGGTGGGAGCATAAATTCGTGGAAGTTGCCTCTATCCTAGATGGATAGATTACCGAAGACGGCTTTGCGGCGGCTCGATGGCGGCACGAACGGCGGCGGCGGCGGCACCGATGAACTCAGAGATTGAGGGGGAGAAGATAGAGGGGTTCCACTCTAGAATTGGGGGTTGGGGATGAAGAAAACAAGAGGGAGAGAGAGGGGAGGTCGAAATTCTCACAAGGGGGGGCTCTTGCACAATGCTTTTTTCACTTTCATTAATTCTAGAATAATAGAAATACATGACTTATATACTAAATAAAAAAAAGACCATGAATACCCTTAGATCTAGGATCTGGAGGGGCATTTAAGGGACTTCATATTTGATCCAAATAAAATAAAAAAACAAAATTTCTAATTAATTCTAATGGGGGGACAAGGTAGGTGAGGTAGGTAGCCTACCTTTGAATTTTTAATCCACTTGTCTCCCATGTGGTCAATTGGCATTCCAACCTTCTAGATGGCCACCTAGGATGGTTGACCAGCCCCACATGGTCTAGGTGGATCAATGGGAAAGGGGTGAGGGCCCCCTTGCTTGGGCCTACTGGAATTTTACATATAAACCCACTAAGACTTACAATTGCGTACCCATATAACACAAGGGTATACATACAAATATGAAAGGACATAAATGCAAAAAAAATGCGGACGGTCTTGCCTCGATGTCCCCATCACTATATGTGCACAGGCTCTACATGTGCATAGACCTTGTAATGTTGAAGATAGAAACATGCATAGATCTTCACTTGCACATGTGCACAGACTTTTACAACGTGCACAGACGTTCACACCGTGCACAGACCTGGTTAAGCAAATGTGCACAGACCTTGCATGCAATGGTGCAAATGTGCACCGACCTTGACAGTGCAGGAATGCACATGTGCACAGACCTTACTACGTTGAAGGCAAACATGCACTGACCTTCACTTACACATGTGCACAGACCTCAGAACATGCATGACCTATATGCGTAGACTTAAAACATGCATAGACCTTGTAAATGACTAAGGGAAATGTGCATCGACCTTAGTTACCTGAAGTTCCAATGTGCATCGACTATAGTATGCACAATGCCAGATGTGCATCGACCTTAGTATGCGCTATGCAAGATGTGCACAGACCTCAAACAGTAACACAGGTAGACCTTGATGTGCACCAATGAGCATGTGCATCGACCTTACTATGCTGGACAGTGATATGCATCGACCTTATGTGCACTAGCTACAGTACATGCATCGACCTTCATGACTGTGAACAGTGATGTGCACAGACCTTATATAAAGGAACAGTAATGTGCACAGACCTTATATGTCTTAGACTAAAATGTGCACAGACCTTCTATATCCCTGAACAGTAATGTGCACTGACTTTCTATATGAATGAACAGTAATGTGCATTGACCTTCTATATGCGTGAACAGTAATGTGCTTCGACCTTACTTCTTCACTGACAGAATGTGCATCGACCTTTGTTCTTTAAGTGATGATGTGCATCGACCTCAGCAGCTGCACTGACCTAACTACATGGACTTCTGTCAAACCTATTACCTTGAATTCTGTGTTGACAATGCCTTGATTTTTGTGCACCTAGTTGCCTCGATTTTTGTGCAACCATGTAGCTTGAGTTTCTCTTTCAACTTGGAAGGTTCTTGCTCTTGAATTTCTGTATCGTGAATTCATCCTTGATTTCCGTGATGTCAATTACCTAGATTTACATGGCATTCTTGATTTCTTATACTCTACTTACAATGACCTAAAATGTATGAATATTGACATTATGAAGTGCAAGTTAGACTCATCAGTGACTCATAGGCAGACATCATCAAAACCACATTAAGGTAGAGAAGCATGCGTGTATCATACATGTACAACATTCTCCCAACATTCTCTCCCTTTTTGATGATGGCAACTATGAGTCATTATGAGTACATTGTAAGTCAAGGTGCAAAGAAATATAATCATGAATTGAAGCACAACGACTTTCTCTCTTCATATTCCCCTTTATGCATTCAAGACTCTCCAACTTATCCATACGCTAGTTAATGACACATATAATTCTCTCCCCCTTTGACATCATCAAAATAACAGAATAGAGAGAATATATGGCACAGTTAGGAAAGAAAGGAGTAGAGTAGGAGATTATTAGCACAGGATGTACAGAGTGAAAGTAAGTACATACCTATAGGTAGCAAGGAAACATGCAGCAACCTGAGATACCTTGTCAGTGTTCACAAATTGATGTCGAAATACATGCCAATGGTTGTACATTGATTAAAGTTTACAATTGTTGGGTCCCTGAAGGTTCTCTTGTTAGGTCCCTCGTGAATGCAAGTAACGCAAGTATTACGTAGAGAGAAGACCGTGCAGATAATGAGATGATACCATTTGTTAGAGAGTGATGTTGAGTGTTTAGAGAGCAAGTGATACCAATTGTTAATAATCAGCACAATGTAAATTGTTAGATACGTTGGCATGGCAGAGACATATTTACACAAATAGGCATCAAATGCCAGAACAGCAACATATAGTGAATTTTGAGAGGCAAACATGTGCAAGAGATTTGAGCATGTCAAAGTGATGCAATCTGAGAGCAATTATTTTTGGTTTTCTATTTTTCATATTTTTAAGATTTTGTATGCAGTGCATGGAAAATGGAGACCACCCATGTCTGTGAAGACTGAAATCAGCTGCATGGGAATCATGATACCAATAGGCCTGTTGCCAGTTGATGAGAAGGCTGATGCTTGATACCATTTGTTAAGAACATGGTGATGCTTTCATGGTAGCTTGAGTGAATTATGCAGATTGGTCCATAGAATGGAAATAAGGAAGGAGCATCAAAAGATAGTTTCTCTTATGAAAAGGATGGAGGTTCGTTAGTCTGAAGCTAAGTTCATAAATGTAGAGTCATAGATTTTTCAGAATCTCCAGTTATAGAATTCTAATGATGTAGCCCTTATATTCAGATTGGTTTAACACTTATGAATTCTAAGCTTCTCAATAAAACCGCTTGAAAACATCTACATTCAATATTAATAGAAGTGAACCAGAAATGCATACTGAAACAAGGTTAACCAATTCCATTAGCTCCTTTATGAGTTACTACGAAAAGTATTGGAATTAAACAAGCATAAAGACTAAATGGAATTCTAGAATTTCATCAGATATGCTTTTAACTTTTGCTATCACACTCATAATTTTCATTTAGCACAAGAGGATTTTTACGACCATTTAAGTTCAATCATGCCTTGTATCTTGAGGATACACGTTGGTTAGATGCCAGTATCCCTACGTACTTGGTGTGACTGATTGTCATGCCACGAATGGAATAGAGATAGCATTGTCACCTCATGACATATCGAACCTCATATTGTTGATGAGGAGACATATTTCTCAGCAACTTTGCCATTGCTCTGCCTTGATTTCTCTTTTATATCACAGCAGAGTTAACAAGGGCACTTCATGACATATCTTACCTCATTTTATTTATGAGGAGACATATTTCTCAGTGAACCAGTGTCATTGCTCTGAGACAGTTAGCTCTTATAAATTCCAGCAAATCAGATTGTTTAAAAATAATACTTAAGTGAAGTTTCTCAAACATGAAAGCCTTTGTACTAAAGATAAACTTTCAGATACAAGAAGGCATATCATGTCAAAACATGAAAAGCTGGTTTAAGTCTATTAAGACCGAGTGAAACCACTTTCAGGGCAATTAAACATTAAAGCTAAAGAAATCATTAATTTTAAACCAATAGCTTTCATGTTCAGGGCAGTCATAAAGCTCCATAAAGGAAGATTCTTCAAGAAGATTTACTCTGATAAGTGAATTCAACAACAGATCGAAAATCCTCCAAGAAGATCAAGGCATTCAAGGAATTCTGGAAACATTCAACTAATGGTTCAAGGAATAGCAGATTCCAGACAATCCAAAGCAATTTAGACCCAAGATGGAATATAGTGTAATAGCATTATGAAGCAGGGTCTGATTTCAGCAGAGAGGACAGATGATTACACAGTGAGACGGAATAAGGAACACTCCCCCTGAGGATATGTAGTGAGCTCAGGCTGAAATAAGTGAGATAGGACCAGTAGCCTCAAAGGAGTGTCGACACATGCTCTTCCTGGTGTCGACACACTGAGCTCAGATAGAGAGCAGTTTTCAAATAGAATGAACTGAGAGTTTGACTTGAGTAGGTCTAAGGTCTACCTGATCAACTCTCCAAGAGGATGCAATCTTTGCAAATGTCAACAAAAAGAGTGCAAGAATGCAGACTGAATTTTGGTGTTGACTCCCCCTAAACATGTGCATGGGTTGACAATGGAGTATGCAACCTATGACTTAAGTGAACACACTATGCATTAAAAATGATACCATTTGATATGCAATCTTTGGGTCCCTTTAACATGGTGTGCATTGGTGTGCATTAGACCACAATATGATGCAATCATGGATTATTTGCAATGCATCTTAAACTGAAATGCAGACATAATTTTTAATGTGCAGATGGATACATGCTACTTACTCCCTCTTTTTGATGATTTCAATATGGTGTGCAATCAATTCTAAAATCAGTATATGCATGATAACAAATGCATATGGGTAAACTATGAAATGCAGGAACTCCCCCTAACTTTATGCATTGAATGTCTGAATTTTGAGTGCAGCATATGCAATGAAATCAATGGAGGGAATGTGATGAATTATTCATATGAACATCTAGACTATTCTAATGATTGGTTGACCCTTGGTACCTGGCGGAGAACTGAGGTCTTAAGACCACCTCACGCATGATGTGGGTTTCCAGACATAAGAGATCTGCCCTTCTCCCAGCTTACCATTTTTATATATCAAGAGGTCATGCAGAGTTGGGTCCCTTGATCATGAAATACATGATAATGCATGAAATTTCAAGATGATGCTTAGTGACCACAACACGTACAGATTCAACCATATGCTATGCATTTCTACACTTAGGTGCAAACTCTTAAACTCCCCCTTTGTTGAATGCTTATGGAAGTGTTCACATGGCTGCTAAAGTTAGTAGGAATCAAATAGCAACTCATCATCATAACAATTACATCAGCATGACAAATTTTTCATGGATTACATAGCTGAATTAATTGATCTCTGGTACAAGGCGGAGGTTTGGATCTGAGACCCTGCTCACGCATAGTGAGAGTTCCGGGCAAGCTTGACTTACCTTTCCATTCTGCACCATTTGATATACCAGAGGTCAGACAAGGTGTAAGCAAGTAATCTAGCTTAGATGTTTATCTCACACCATAGGGGAAGTTTCAGCATTTCAAGGAAGCAATTCAGTTTGCAAAATTTTATTGGCGACAAGACAACTTTATAATGCAATGAATACAATGCAAGCCTATCATACAAGGATTGAACAAATAAAATTTATTTACATACATGTGCCTTGAGCATTTATTTGCTGGTTGAGCATTGATCAACTCCAAGGCACCTGCAACCACAATTCTCATTTTGAATTTTGTGGTACTCAAGCTTGCATGGGTCCTTGTAGGTTAGCACTATGTGTAGCATTTAGATCTCTCTTCCTTAATGCTATCAAGTCATCTTTCCTCATTGTATGATAGTCATACAACTCATGCCCATTTTTCCCACAATAGAAGCAATGCACAAAGGATTTGGTATTTTTCTTGTGTATATGAGCATGTGCATTAGCCTTTTGTCGATGAACATGGAATTTATCCTTCATGGGATGAGGGTGATACCTTCCCTTCAGATGCCAGCAGTCTTGGTCAGTGTGGCCAATTTTATCACAGTTAAAGCAATAGGGAAGTAGACTTCTTCTATCGGCGGTTGGGTGCATCGACCTGTTCAGATGGGTGTGTTGACGCATCTGTCCGTTCATGGGATTTTGAGCAGAGTTGTATTGAGCACGTCTTCTGCCATCATTGACTAGTTCCTTGTCTTGCCCTTTCATATGATTCCCTGTTCTTAGCTCATCATTCCTCAAGGTGAAGCAGTCATGCACAATATGACCATGTTTTCCACAATAAAAATAATAATCATTTGTTTTGTGAAAGGTATGGTATTGAGCATTGGGTTTCCTAACATGCATGCTAACATCAACAAAATCATTTTTCTATTTTTGATTGAATGCTTTCTTTTTCTGATTTTTATTGTGTTTTTGATTTTTCTGTACATTAGGATGTCTTGGGGGTACTTTAGATGTCTTGGCTTCAGTTGAACTAGAAACAGAATATGTGTATAGTTTACTTCTGAAATTCTTTTTGTTCACTGGTTTATAGCCCAAACCTTCCCTTTGGAAGTTTACTTTAGTCCCCAGTAATCTGTCTAGATTTTCTTGACCTTTTTCAAATTTTGACAACGAGTTGTTCAGATTTTGAATTTTATTTTCAAGTGAGGAGACATGATGTTCAGATTCAGCAAGGTCCTCTTCGCATGCAGCCAATTGCTCATTGAGCATGGCATTTACAGTTTTAAGATTTTCATTTTCTTGTTCTAAGGCATGCATTGTTTCAGAGCAATTATCAATGACAGATTTCCCTTTATCAAGAGTAGCCAACCGTTCAAGAAGCATGCTTTTATGTTCTCTCAGATTTTTGTTTTCTTCAATCAACCTCTCATCATGGATTAGCCCACCAAGCAAAGTTTGATCATTAGAGATTGATTTAGGTTGGTTTGGAAGTTATCTTACAATTTCTTCCAACCTAGTGATTTTAGCTTGAAGGATTCCGTTTTCATCTCTCAAGTAGGCAGTGCTTTCTTTATGCACGTCTACATCAATCATAGAGTGTCATTGAGCACCTCAAAAGCAGAACAATTTTTACAAAAGGAGCTCTCATTCTGACTATTTTTCTTTAAATCCTTTTTCAACTTTTTATTTTCTAATTTCACTTTCTTGTACTGCTTGGTCAACTCATCATAGGCCTTCATAAGTTCTTCGAACGTAAACTCCTCGGAGTCAGAGCTTACCTGAGATGAGGACGGATCACTGGACTGTTCAGGATGGTCGGCCATGAGACATTCATGCTCTAGTTCTTCTCCCTTTTCATGGATGGTCACCAATCTATCCAAGATTTGCTTGGCTGTACTGCAGGTGGACACAAGATGAGATAACCTGAAATCAACTGCAGCTTTTGTCAAGTTGAATGCAACAAGGTTGTCATTATGTTTTGTCTCGTGATCAGCTAACCATTCATCTAAACTTGATGATAGCTCATGAGGAGCAATGTATATAAGGTTCCACAATTGTGGATCTATGGATTTGACATAGACATACATTCTCCCAAGCCATATAGAAAAACCTGAACCATCATAGATAGGCGGAGAAGCCATTGAAGCATGTGTAGCAAATGAAGCCATTTGATTAAAATGCACAGGGATCTTTCCCTGCATATCGTAGGATCTGGGAATGTCAGAGCTTGGCTCTGATACCACTTGTTGGGTCCCGAGAGGTTCAATAGGATCTAGAAGGGGGGGTTGAATAGATCATTTCACGAACTATGGCCTATTTAAAACTTGACTACCAAAAGCATAGACCACCCCTATAAAGCAATTAAAAAACTTAGACACAAGGCACAACAGATTTAGACGGGAATTGGTTAAGTGTAAACGGTGGTCCTAAGACTACACAGGTTGTGGTACAAGCTAAGGTGCTTCTCAGCAAACCTCTGATGTGTGTGTGAACAAAGTGATCTCCCTTTTGCTGGAGAAAGCTCCCTAATGCCTGAGTGCAAAGGTGCAGCAGGCAGCCAAGGGAATGCTAGTAGCGAGGAAGGAATAACTGGTGTGTACACAAGATTGCCCAGTCCACAAAGCTAGAGTGTGCGATGGAGATAAACAAGATTATATGCAGTGAAGCAAGCACACCGACCTGTGAATAGGGATAGAAGATATGGAACAAGCCCAAAAGATGTTCAACCCACAACACAAGGATTTTAAGGTGGTTCGGTTGTAAACTCACAACCTACGTCCACCCCTCACCAAACCCGGTGTGGCTTTCCTGATGATTCACAGCTTGACCGGGGACACGCCCCAAAATCACAGAACGAAAAACCCTCCGTCTGTCTTCCGACACACAAAACCGGTAGGGACGGTTCTCCACAGACAGGAGCACACCTCCGTCTGTCTTCCTACATACAAAATTGGTAGGGACGATTCTCCACAGACAGGAGCACACCTCCGTCTGTCTTTCTACACACAAACCGGTAGGGACGGTTCAAGAAGAAATGAGACAAACGTAAAGCACAAAGGAAGACACTACAAGTGCAGTGGAAAAAACCACAAAAACAAAAAGGATAAACACCAACTGAATCTTTAGATAGAGATATGGAAGGTGGTGACTGCACCTACTAGTTCATATCCGAAGATCTATCTTTTCCAGCAATGGTAGACTACATGGCTGCTCTCTCTCTCAAAGCTGATCTTCTATTCTTCTTCTCTAACAGCA
Source organism: Amorphophallus konjac (assembly GCA_022559845.1). Taxonomy (NCBI): domain Eukaryota; kingdom Viridiplantae; phylum Streptophyta; class Magnoliopsida; order Alismatales; family Araceae; genus Amorphophallus; species Amorphophallus konjac. The sequence goes on from CM040120.1 coordinate 403,384,471, forward strand.
CTGGATTGAGTTAAACAAATGCTGGGCTGCTCTCACGCGCTTCTTAGGGAAGTTCTTGGTAGATGCTCAAGGACGTGGCTCTCTCTAGGCAGCAACGACAATAGTAGCAGAAGCTTCTTCAGTTGTGGAAGCTTCATATATATAGGAAAGCGAGGGAAACTTTTCCTGCCACAAGTTCTTCCATAAGACTATGCAATAATGATTTTCCTTTCAAAGACTTCTTCCCTTGTAGCATGGATGTGCGTGCCTCTTTAATGCGGTCCCCATGATAGGACGGTGGTAGGCAGGTAGCAGACCATATCTGTCCTTTTGTTTCTTTTCAGATCTCCTCATAAATGGTCCCTTTGACTTGCGGTCTCCTTTTTGTCCAAAGTCCACTACTGTCATGAGTACTCTGTCTGCACAAGAGTCTTCATTGGGTGACAGCAAAAATGCCAGACTGTAGGGTGTCCTTCCTCCAACTGAATTTCTGACAAAAGTAGCTCCAAGAAGGTAGATTAGATGTGACATGTGGATAGGGACAAAAGTCAAAGCTGGGTACCCCATCCAGACCTCGAAACCCGTGAAATTAGACATTTATGGTACCTATTTTCTCTCTCTGGATGGCCCACTTGATCTGACAGAAAATTGGCTTGAAATGCTTTTGGGAGGACAGAGGTAGACCTTCTTCTTCATTGAGGCATTTCATCTGTCACGCCCCGAGCCTTTATTACAGCGGAAGACTCGCTCGGGGAGCGCGAACAGCCGGCATGGTAAGCCTCTTGCAAACAAGAACGACCAGAGCGTGAGACAATCACACACATAAATGTAATTGCATAGAATTTAATCAAACTCCAACTTTATTTCATAAATGATCAAAGTATTCCTTTACAATAATCACCTTTCATTCTACTAGACTCAAGAAATAAGAAAATTGCATTGACTCAATCTAAACATTATAGACTTCTTAAGTCTTCGCTTGTAGCTTTACAAGACTTTCACTCACTTCCGGACCCGCCACTAGTATAGCCCAAATCCGAATCTGAACTACTTCCATCTCCTGAAAAATGTTAGAAAATAGGTAATGAGCACACTTGCCCAGTAGGTATCTTCTCATCAACATGAAGGCACTATTAAAATAATTAACATTTTAGCTCTAGAGAAATAAGGTAAAATCATGCAATGCGATGATCACACGATTAAACCAAAGTAACAGGACAATCTTATAAGATGGAATGAGAACAAGAATGAACTAGAAAGAATAGAACAAGAACATGATATTGGCCTTTCATGAATAAGAATATATCGAGAATGTACTAGCAAGCCACATAATCAACACTTTAGCATCTTATGCTTATGAGCAAGTGCTTCATGAATTTCTATGGAATATCAAGCAAGAAAGTAATGTACAAGAATGTCATGTCGTGTCGTGTATCTTCACTTATTTATAGAAATTGTACTACCAGCGCAATGCGACGCCAGTAGCATCATATCCCATGGTTTATAAAATAGTATGTTTCCGGTAATCAGCCGAGGGGACTAGCATAGAGCCCTTGAACACAATCAGTGCTCGATCGCATCTTCAGGTATAAATTAAGCTACTTCCACGCATGTAACATTAAAGTATGGCCAGGAATATATCAATTACAAATAATGAAAATCAATGAATGAACGGTTCAACTTGAATATATGAGATCAAGAATGACTTAGACTATGCTATGCTTATGGAAATAAATCAGCAGCATAACAGTACATTCTTTATTTTTTTCATTCATCATATTAAGTTCCTTGATCAATATGATAAGTTCTAGATTATCATTAGTCCATCTAGAACCTTAGAAAATCAACCCTTTGGTCAAACCTTGGGTTAACATATACAAGCTGTGTGACGGTCATCTACTGGGCCGTTACATCCTGTGACGCTCCAGTAGTGGGCCGTTACAGTGATCCGAGTCCAGAAAGACAAAATAGACCCAGAGAAATGTGACGGTCATGCAATGGGCCGTTACGTGAGCCTGACTATCCAATGTATAGCCGTTACATTACTAGAATCAGAAAACACGATAGTGCATTCTAGTTAATGGATTTTAATGGTACAACAAACTCGGCGTCCTAGTGGGAATCCCAGGTGCGCGGAGAATTACAGAGGCCTTGAAACAAGATTTCCTAGTCCATTGGAACGAATATCCAATAGAGAGGTCCTCATGTTCAAGAATATGTTTCTATAGTTAAAAATGTGAACTAATGGTCAACATACCGGAGTATGTGCCATGTACTTATAGAAATGACTCTATTGATAGAGGAAGAATATATATATAGATATATATCGATGTGAAATCATGATAAAAACTCCATCAATACATCATTCAAAATCATGTTTCTAATTACAAAACTATAGAGTTTGGGCTCATGAAATTAACATAACTTAAAGTACCAATAAGATGCCAAACATGCAATACCTATCATGAATGAGTAATTAACCTTCACGTCACATAATCAGGTAAAAACTTAATTAACTAAGCTTAATAGTAAGTAACATTGATAAGTCTTATTCTGTCTTGAGTTGACAGTACACAGGAACCTGACGGTCTAGCCAAGGCGCGTCACAGGGAGTGTGACGGTTTATCGAGCAACCGTTACAGAATGTAACGCTCCTGCATAGATGCGTCAGAGTCAACAGAGAAATCAATAGGCAATCAGGGACTGTGACAGTCCATCGTATGGCCGTTACTTGAGTGTGACTGTCCTACTATGGTGCGTTACAGTATCTGCTGACAGAAAATGATATGAAACCTAAGAGATCACATCACATCATGTCTAAATCAAATACCATGTCTATTCTAGGCATGATAATGAAGTATAGGCTATCTATATGTATGGGTTCCAGTGAATAGACAAGATAACTTCTTTTATTTCTATTTAAGGCTAAGAGATGTATGACATGCATGGAACTATGAAAACATGAAATTGATGATCTATGATGCATGAAATTTAGTCAAATCAGAGGCTTTTAGTCCTATCAAGATGTTTTTGTCATTCATGAGATGACCTACCTCTTGTCTAGGCTTTAAACTTCCAATTATGGTCTGAACACCGAGCCCTAGTTCCCTTCTTCCTGTGACTTTTCAGCAACTTCCTTGGGCTCTAACTCCACGACCTCTTGACCTAAAGATGTGAAATTTGGAGAGGAGTTAGTCTATAGTATTGCAAACAAATACTTCTAAAGAACTTATCCGAGATTACGACTCTTTACCTTGATTCCACGATAGCAAAAGTAAGGGTCGCGCAGATCAGAATTAGGTCCTATTTATAGGGTTTTGGCTAGGGTTTGAAGATTAGATCGATTCTAGAGTCTTTAATTTGTTAAAACCTGATCTCTAAGAGTCCTTAGTAATGTTATAACTCTTCCCACGTTGATCCCTAGTAGATAAGATCATCAAGTTTCCATCTTTTTATAAGTTCTTCCTCTTACGGAATCTGCAGAGTGTAACGGTCGAACGCAGGCGCGTTAGGTGAATGTGACGGTCTCGCGATAGACCGTTACAGTCAACGTATATAGAGTTTCAAATAAATAAAACTCTTTTATTCATTTATCCATATAATTATCTTAGATAATTAGTCTCTATCCTTAAAATCCGTAAATAAGTTAAATAACCTTCTAGAACATGGGCCAAACTTAATGATTTTGGGCCTTAAACCTTTTAGATGATGTGCAAATAGGCTTGGTTAATTATTTAACCTAATTGGGCCTTATAATGACTTATTAGTCTCAGAATCCATTTATTAATATATTTAGGCCTTTATAAATTCTAGAAAATTATTTATATAAAATTCTGGGGCACTACACCCTCCCCCACTTAGAAGAATTTGGTCCCCAAATTCAAGACATGGATTATGGAGAGTGTACTTACAGTTAAATAATTCTGGAAATCTTTTTCTCATGCTGCTTCGGTTTCCCATGTTACTTCGTATGGTCATATTTTCTTCCATTGAATTTTGACCATAGGGATAACCTTATTTCTTAGTTGACGCACTTCCCGATCCAGAATCTTTATTGGCGTTTGCTCATATGTCATATCCTTCTGAATCTCCAGATTGTCATAAGTGATAATATGGTCAGGATCGTATACATACTTCTTCAGCATGGAGACGTGAAATACATCATGAACTCCTGCTAATTGTAGAGGTAAAGCCAATCTATAAGCCACTTCACCGACCCTTTCAAGAATTTCAAATGGGCCAATGAACCTTGGAGTTAGCTTTCCTTTAATTCTAAATCTTCGAATATCACGACCTGGAGAAACTTTCAAATATACATGATCTCCTACCTGAAACTCCAAGTCACGTCCTCGATTGGCGGCATAAGACTTTTGCCTATCTTGTGCCATTTTCATTCTCTCTTGAATGAGCTTAATTTTCTCCGTAGAATCCCTGATAAGGTCGGGGCCTAAAAATTACTTTTCCCCTATTTCATTCCAACATATTGGAGATCGACAACTTTCCCATATAGAGCTTCAAAAGGTGCAATTTGTATGCTTGCTTGATAGCTGTTATTATATGCAAATTCCACCAGAGGCAAGTGATCATGCCAACTTCCTCCAAAATCAATGACACAAGCCCTGAGCATGTCTTCTACCACATGATTTGTTCTTTCCGTCTGACCATCAGTTTGTGGATGAAAGGCTGTGCTAAAATTTAATCTGGTCCCTAGTGAATGTTGTAGATCTTTCTAGAACTGTGATGTGAATCGAGGATCTCTATCTGATACAATAGTGATGGGGACACCATATAATTTGACAATTTCCTTTATGTACAATGCTGCTAGAATATCCACAAACCATCGACTCTTTATTGGTATGAAGTGTGTAGATTTAGTCAATCGATCTATGATTACCCATATGCCATCATGTCCACCTCTTGTCTTAGGTAAACCCATAATGAAGTCCATCCCTATGCTCTCCCATTTCCATTCGGGAATATTTAAGGGATGTAATTTACCTGCGGGTCTAAAATGTTCAACTTTAACTTGTTGGCAGGTTAGACAACGAGACACGAAGTCAGTTATTTCCCTCTTCATATTGGGCCACCAAAAGTTTCTTTTGAGATCCTCATACATTTTTGTACCTCCTGGATGAATGGTGTACTTTGATTTATGTGCTTCTTCTAGGATCAATTTCTTTGTATCCTCATGATCTGGTATACACATTCGGCCCTTGAATAGCAATCTTCCATCATTAGAAGTAGAAAAATCCGGCCTTCGTTCAATATTGGCCTTAATTTCCAGTAAAACTGGATCATCCTCTTGTAACTTGACCAAATCCTCTATTAATGTAGGTTGAGCTTGAATATTAGCTATGAAGCAATCTTCATCCTTAATGTCAACATCTAAATTCAACTGAGCAAATTGAGGAATAAGGTTAGTTACACTAATCATGAGACTTGATAACATACCCATTAGTTTTCTGCTGAGTGCATCTGCTACAGCATTTGCCTTGCCAGGATGATATTGAATAGCAAAATCAAGGTCCTTGAGATGTTCTAACCACCTCCTTTGCCTCATGTTAAGCTCTTTTTAAGAGAATAAATATTGCAAGCTCTTGTGGTCTGAGTAGATCATAAACTTTTTTCCATAAAGATAATGACGCCAAATTTTCAAGGCGAAAATAATCGCTGTCAATTCTAAATCACGTACAGGATAATTTTCTTCGTGACGTTTCAATTGTCTTGAAGAATAGCAAATCACCTTTCCATTTTACATAAGGACACATCCTAAGCCAATTCCAGATGCATCCGTATATACTTCAAATCCACCACCCTCCATCGGTAGTGTTAGAATATGAGCTGTTGTAAGGTGATTCTTAAGGTTTTGAAAACTCTTCTCACATTCCTCTGACCAGACAAAAGGATTTTCTTTTCTCGTAAGTCTAGTTAAAGGAATCGCAATTTTCGAGAAGTCCTTAATGAATCTTCTATAATAACCAGCTAGACCCAGAAAGCTCCTTACTTCAGACACAGTCGTAGGCCGACTCCAATTCTTGACAGCTTCTACCTTAGAAGGATCCACAGTAATACCTTCTTTTGAAATAATGTAGCCTAGGAATGAGACTTCCTCGAGCCAGAATTCACACTTATTGAGTTTGGCATAAAGTTTATGTTCTCTAAGTGTTTGCAAAGCTATTTTCTGCCTCATCGGGATTTGAAGATCCATAGAATCGCGGAGGATTTAGACTTCGGAAGTTGCGATGTAGGTCACCAGCCCTTGCCCCTGCACCACCTTGTGCTATAGTTTGCAATGCCTGAGTGAGGTCGGCAACTGTTTGTTGCATACCGTCCCAATCTACGCGATGAGCCATTTGTAAAATAGGGTACCTGAGAGAGAAAAATAACAACTTATTATTTCTCATGAGAATCAACCTTAAAGCTAATTAATTATCTTATCCCGGGCTCTACCCAATCCTCACATGGGTATGTAATTTCTTCCTTAGTTCATAGGTAGGGGTCCTTAAACCTTAGACTTATCCTATGACATGATTCCTTTCCCTAAGTCCTGAGACTTAGGCTCTGATACCAACTTAACTGTCACGCCCCGAGCCTTTATTACAGCGGAAGACTCGCTCGGGGAGCGCGAACAGCCGGCATGGTAAGCCTCTTGCAAGCAAGAACGACCAAAGCGCGAGATAATCACACACATAAATGCAATTGCACATAATTTAATCAAACTCCAACTTTATTTCATAAATGATCAAAGTATTCCTTTACAATAATCACCTTTCATTCTACTAGACTCAAAAAATAAGAAAATTACATTGACTCAATCTAAACATTATAGACTTCCTAAGTCTTCGCTTGTAGCTTTACAAGACTTTCACTCACTTCCGGACCCGCCACTAGTATAGCCCAAATCTGAATCTGAACTACTTCCATCTCCTGAAAAATGTTGGAAAATAGGTAATGAGCACACTTGCCCAGTAGGTATCTTCGCATCAACATGAAGGCACTATTAAAATAATTAACATTTTAGCTCTAGAGAAATAAGGCAAAATCATACAATGCGATGATCACACGATTAAACCAAAGTAACAGGACAGTCTTATAAGATGGAATGAGAACAAGAATGAACTAGCAAGAATAGAACAAGAACATGATATTGGCCTTTCATGAACAAGAATATATCGAGAATGTACTAGCAAGCCACATAATCAACACTTTAGCATCTTATGCTTATGAGCAAGTGCTTCGTGAATTTCTGTGGAATACCAAGCAAGAAAGTCATGTACAAGAATGTCATGTCGTGTCGTGTATCTTCACTTATTTATAGAAATAGTACTCCCAGCGCAATGCGACGCCAGTAGCATCATACCCCATGGTTTATAAAATAGTATGTTTCTGGTAATCAGCCGAGGGGACTAGCATAGAGCCCTTGAACACAATCTGTGCTCGATCGCATCTTCAGGTATAAATTAATCTACTTCCACGCATATAACAGTAAAGTATGGCCAAGAATATATCAATTCCAAATAATGAAAATCAATGAATGAACGCTTCAACTTGAATATATGAGATCAAGAATGACTTAGACTATGCTATGCTTATGGAAATAAATCGGCAACATAACAGTACATTCTTTATTTTTTTCATTCATCATATTAAGTTCCTTGATCAATATGATAAGTTCTAGATTATCATTAGTCCATCTAGAACCTTAGAAAATCAACACTTTGGTCAAACCTTGGGTTAACATATACAAGCTGTGTGACGGTCATCTACTGGGCCGTTACATCCTGTGACGCTCCAGTAGTGGGCCGTTACAGTGATCCGAGTCTAGAAAGATAAAATAGACCCAGAGAAATGTGACGGTCATGCAATGCGCCGTTACGTGAGCCTGACGGTCCAATGTATAGCCGTTACATTACTAGAATCAGAAAACACGATAGTGCATTCTAGTTAATGGGATTTAATGGTACAACTAACTCGACGTCCTAGTGGGAATCCCAGGCGCGCGGAGAATTACGAAGGTCTTGAAATAAGATTTCCTAGTCTATTGGAACGAATATCCAATAGAGAGGTCCTCATGTTCAAGAATATGTTCCTATAGTGAAAAATGTGAACTAATGGTCAACATACCGGAGTATGTGCCATATACTTATAGAAATGACTCTATTGATAGAGGAAGAATATATATATAGATATATATCGATGTGAAATCATGATAAAAACTCCATCAATACATCATTCAAAATCATGTTTCTAATTACAAAACTATAGAGTTTGGGCTCATGAAATTAACATAACTTAAAGTAACAATAAGATGCCAAAACATGCAATACCTATCATGAATGAGTAATTAACCTTCACGTCACATAATCAGGTAAAAACTTAATTAACTAAGCTTAATAGTAAGTAACATTGATAAGTCTTATTCTGTCTTGAGTTGATAGCATACAGGAACCAGACGGTCTAGCCAAGGCGCGTCACAGGGAGTGTGACGGTTTATCGAGCAACCGTTACAGAATGTAACGCTCCTGCATAGATGCGTCAGAGTCAACAGAGAAATCAATAGGCAATCAGGGACTGTGACGGTCCATCGTATGGCCGTTACTTGAGTGTGACGGTCCTACTATGGTGCGTTACAGTATCTGCTGACAAAAAATGATATGAAACCTAAGAGATCACATCACATCATGTCTAAATCAAATACCATGTCTATTCTAGGTATGATAACGAAGTATAGGCTATCTATATGCATGGGTTCCAGTGAATAGACAAGATAACTTCTTTTATTTCTATTTAAGGCTAAGAGATGTATGACATGCATGGAACTATGAAAACATGAAATTGATGATCTATGATGCATGAAATTTAGTCAAATCAGAGGCTTTTAGTCATATCAAGATGTTTTTACCGTTCATGAGATGACCTACCTCTTGTCTAGGCTTTAAACTTCCAATTATGGTCTGAACACCGAGCCCTAGTTCCCTTCTTCTTGTGACTTTTCAGCAACTTCCTTGGGCTCTAACTCCACGACCTCTTGACCTAAAGATGTGAAATTTGGAGAGGAGTTAGTCTATAGTATTGCAAACAAATACTTCTAAAGAACTTACCCGAGATTACGACTCTTTACATTGATTCCACGCGAGCAAAAGTAAGGGTCGCGCAGATCAGAACTAGGTCCTATTTATAAGGTTTTGGCTAGGGTTTGAAGATTAGATCGATTCTAGAGTCTTTAATTTGTTAAAACATGATCTCTAAGAGTCCTTAGTAATGTTATAACTCTTCCCACATTGATCCCTAGTAGATAAGATCATCAAGTTTCCATCTTTTTATAAGTTCTCCCTCTTACGGAATTTACATAGTGTAACGGTCGAACGTAGGCGCGTTAGGTGAATCTGACGGTCTCGCGATAGACCGTTACAGTCAACGTATATAGAGTTTTAATTATATAAAACTCTTTTATTCATTTATCCATATAATTATCTTAGATAATTAGTCTCTATCCTTAAAATCCGTAAATAAGCTAAATAACCTTCTAGAACATGGGCCAAACTTAATTGTTTTGGGTCTTAAACCTTTTAGATGATGTGCAAATAGGCTTGGTTAATTATTTAACCTAATTGGGACTTATAATGACTTATTAGTCTCAGAATCCATTTATTAATATATTTAGGCCTTTATAAATTCTAGAAAATTATTTATATAAAATTCTGGGGCACTACATCATCAAACACTGCACAGACCTTGGCTCCTTCATGTGCACAGACCCTAAGTATGCTTAGACCTATATGCACAGACTTGGATGCTATATGTGAAACTTGCACAAACCTTGTACAGGACATGCACAGACCTTATGATGCAATATGCAAACATGTACGGACTTTGTGCAGGACATGCATAGACCTAGTAGTGCAATTGTACAAATGTGCACAAACCTTGGTCACATGATGAATGGATGTGCATCGACCCTATACGTGCGCAGGTTTAATGTGCACAGACCTACATGTGCACAGACTTATATGTGCACAGGCTCTACATGTGCATAGACCTTGTAATGTTGAAGATAGAAACATGCATAGACCTTCACTTGCACACGTGCACAGACTTTTACAACGTGCACAGACCTTCACACCGTGCATAGACTTGGTTATGCAAATGTGCACAGACCTTGCATGCAATGGTGCAAATGTGCACCGACCTTGACAGTGCAGGAATGCACATGTGCACAGACCTTATTGCGTTGAAGGCAAACATGCACTGACCTTCACTTACACATGTTCACAGACCTAAGAACATGCATGACCTATATGCGTAGACTTAAAACATGCATAGACCTTGTAAATGACTAAGGGAAATGTGCATCGACCTTAGTTACCTGAAGTTCCAATGTGCATCGACTTTAGTATGCACAATGCCAGATGTGCATCGACCTTAGTATGCGCTATGCAAGATGTGCACGGACCTCAAACAGTAACACATGTAGACCTTGATGTGCACCAATGAGCATGTGCATCGACCTTACTATGCTGGACAGTGATATGCATCGACCTTATGTGCACTAGCTACAGTACATGCATCGACCTTCATGACTGTGAATAGTGATGTGCACAGACTTTATATGAAGAAACAGTAATGTGCACAGACCTTATACGTCCTTCAATAAAATGTGCACAGACCTTCTATATGCATGAACAGTAA